>CM035107.1:52720392-53920392 GCA_020205505.1 Panax japonicus | reverse complement strand
TAAACATTGACTTTTGTAGGTACAAAAGGGCTATATATGAGCTCAGAAGTGTTTAAAAGGGAAAAGTACACTGCATGGGGTGAGTGCAGAGCAAATTGGGCTGGGCTTCCTAGCCTTTTTCTCCTGGAAAATCAGCACCGCAAGCCCTCTATTTATAGGAATTTTAGCCTCAGGTGTACCTGCGGCTGAGCTGCAGGTGTACCAGAGACAACCCGAATGGGCCCTGGTTTTTTGGGTCGGGTCGTCTCGATGTACGTGCACTCAGGTACTGTAATGTCCACTCGAACTTTCAGAAGTGCAATTGGGGCATCCGTTTGAGGTATACAGAACCTATTTTGGACTGCTGTTGTCGAGAGTTGTACGATGGCATGGGATTAGAGTTTGTACGAAGTCATTGAAGATGGGATGATGCCCTCCGGTCTTCAAGCTTCAACTTTCATCCATTACCCCGCACAATAGTCACTCGGGATTGGTTAGTCGTGTGGTACATCATTGCGTAGAGACGTGATGTGGCATCGTGTTGATGAGATGACGATGTTGCCCCTCACTGGTGTTATCGCCGGATTGGGCTAATAAAGTAGACGTTGCTCAGGCTTTGCTGATATTAGACTGTTGTAATTGTTGAAGGTCTTCATTGTCACCTTTGAGGTGTGCATGTCTCCCCGATGTTATTGTCGGGTTGGTACAGTGCATCTCGTTGTGAGCACCGAGATTGAAGCTGGTCGCATTTGAAACAAGCATTTCCGGGGTTATCGCCGAAACTGCATTCCTTGGGGTTATCACCAAGGTTGGTGGCTATTCCTATGGTTGGGACTGAGACTAGATACCTCGGGGTCATCACCGAGATTAATCGGTCTTCTCAGGTGTGTGTTCCGGTATTGTATCTGCAGGCCTCGGGGTTACATCCGAGGTTGGAATTGTTACTCCCAGATTGCGATCCAGGGTTGATGCTAAACTTTCGGTAGTATCCGGTATGGATTTGGATTGTCTTTCAGGGTTCCCTCTTAAAAGACGAATCTGTCCTCCTGCAATATTAGTAACAATAGTACAGAAAATTTTGTATGTCTACAGATGCCCCTCTTTATCATACTCATGCATGGCGATGAATGGGTAGGATAAAGAATCCTAGACACTTGAAACGTAACAAGACGAACATGGTACTATGGATAGCAAAATGATGCAAATGTATGATGCGTGTGTACGGGGTTGTAGCCCAACACGCTGGGGATGATTGCTGGATCCCTGTTGCTTCAACTGGGAATTGGCAATACTGACCAGATTTGATGTGTCTGCCGAATCAGTTAGGATGTTGATGTTGGAGTTATCACCAAATCCATGTGTTCTTGATAACGACTTGATCCTGAAGATGTACCTCTTATGTGTAAGAGATCTGTGGTGATAAAGCTTGATCTATTTGAGGATGTGTATAACATATTCCATCATCTATCCTCTTCGATAACATTGGCCTTTTCCTGGTTAGTATCATCAGGACATGTCAAGATTCTATTGGATTTATTGCCAACAACAAATGCTGTCAGGGATGCCTAACCTTCGTTGACGTGTACTTCACCGACATGTGAATTAACGGTAGAAAAATCCTATGGGATATACTATCAAGGTTGCTTGCCCTTCGCTGTCGTGTGAATCAGCGGCTAAAACTCTATGGGTAGATTGTCAAGGTTGCTTAACCTTTGCTGCCATATAGACCAACGGAGCATTGCATTATGACCCCCGCTGGGGATATACTGGGGAATACGAGCAGTTGGGTATGAAAACCTCGAATAGTTCTAGAGCTCTGATAGGTTTAATGGCTATCAGTTGAAATGACATCAAGGCTGCTTGACCTTCGTTGGCAGACGAGTCAACGGATGGATGTGTGTTGTAACCCCCACCAAGGATTTACGTTGTAACCCCTGTCGGGGACATACATTGTAACCCCCGTCGGGGACATACGTTGTAACCCCCGTCAGGGACATACGTTGTAACCCCCGTCGGGGACATACGTTGTAACCCCCGTCGGGGACATACGTTGTAACCCCCGTCGAGGACATATGTAGGGTAATGACCCGGAGTCGGCGGTATCGGACCTGTATGAGATATCGCCGTATGCGATTTGTGACAACTGAGGTCATCGGCAGGGTATACCTTGAGTTCAGACGACTACCAAAGAGTGATGTACAGTTTCAAAGTCTCATCTGAGAAGACCAGGATTGTATGTTGTTTTGCTCAATCCCGTGGCATTTTTATTCTCGATTTGACCTTTCTAGTCCATAAGAACTCCTTTGCAACTCAAACTGGACCAAGCCGGAGGTGTGGAGCCCCCATAGGGGTGCCGCAAGTGCACCTGCTGCAGCCGTATATGAGCCTGCGGCCAACCGTGGATCATAAATCCAGCAGGTTGCTCTTCACAAGTCACTTTCAACTTGCTTTGCATAGAGAAAACCGCGAGCCATCTTCAGATCTGCTGAGTTCAGGCTGTTTTCTACAAATTCTGTCACTGTACAAGTGTTCTACACTATCCTGGTAACGTATGCATGTATTTTTTCCAGTTTCTAATCATTGGATTGTGAGTTATCGTATGAAATGCATCTAAACACATAGTAGTGATTATGTATGCACAAATGACTTGATAAAAAATATTCAACATAGTAAATATTAGTATTAAACCATGTTGAACATAATGATATAAAAATTTTTAACTCTTGAGACAGTCAAATTGACACCTTTTTCTGATATTTTTTGTCCTTTTTGAGGTCCAATGAGCAAAAGGTAGCAAGGCAAAGTACTCCTAGTATTGAGGTTGGCCTTATGCATGAGGACTTTGATATTTAATGCATATATTATGTATATGACTTTAGGGCTGGTGTGCTACTTAATGGCCACCTAGACATGCCTATGTACATGTGGATAGTCCTATTTTCAAAGGGGACAATGGCAAAATTTTCCAAATATAGGTATTGGGTTGTCATGCATTTTAACTCTATTATATGATAAAGTAAATGCATGCATGCATATAGTCATAAATGCATTCTAGAAAGCTCCGGGTAAGGAAATATCACACCCTTTCTGAGGTGATTTGGAGACTTATTGTCCAGATATTTATGGATCCGGATCAGCCGAGCAGTTCCTATAGGACCACTTCTGGCGTACGGCGGAGGGCTTCCGAAATGCCTCATCCCCACTCCGTCAGACAGTCTTGTCGGCTGGTGGAGGCCGTGATTCGTCTTGTTCGGGCAGATGTGCCAGACGTTGAGGACGAGGAGGCGGATATTCCGATTGAGGATCCCGCTCCTGCTACGCATGTCCCTCGTAGGGAGCTTCCGAGTATTCAGGTGGTAAACCCAGAGTTGCTGGGTGATTTGAGTAAACATCCATCGATGTACTTGCATGCTAACGAGGTATGACGTTAGACTTTTATCTTCCTTCTTTCTTATTGATATGGATTAAAGGGTTTTGATGTTGATCTGCATTTCATGTAGGTTCCTGGTTTTACACAGCCTCGAAGGAACTGGTTCAGCATTCACTCCATGTACCAAGCGCTTCATCCTGACTATAGAGCGATGGTGCATGAGTGGGGATTCGAGCATTCTTCTCCATCCTCCCCTAACGTTGTCCCTGGGGTTACCTCAGGGCATTGTCTGAGCGATGGTTTCATCAGACTCAGTCACTCCACATGATGGATTACGAGGTGATGATGACGCCTATGGATATGGAGTTTAGAGGGGAACTAGTGCCTTGCATGGAGAATATTACCCCTACTGCCGTCAGATCCTTATTAGGAGTTCCGATGGAGGCGCTCAAAGGCAGGACTGTCCGTTCAGGTCCTTTGAGTGTAGATGCTATAAACGGGCTTTTGAGTGAGCCCATGCGTGATGATGTCAGGATTAGGGATCGCGTTTTGCGATGATTGTTCCTGATGATCATTTGAGGCTGCTTCATAGCAGATAACTCTTCTATGGTATCTTTTGCTTTAGTCAGCGCCACACGTGATGTGGACCGTATTGGAGAGTACGATTGGAGCTCTTACACCTTTGCCTATTTCCTCCGGGGCATGTGCATGCGCTCACAGGGTTTGACCGAGGCTTGGCTAGGATTTTACCCATTTCTGCTAGTTAGTATTTCTCTTATCTTTTCCCATTCATAGGTTAAGAGTGTTTACTGATAGCAGATGTTTTGCCATTGTGTTGGCAGTTTTGGGCCTATGAGAGGCTCCCATTTTTGCGACCTGTGAGTGTGTTAGGTTTAGATACCATCACATGAATTCCCTACTTAGGGGAAGATTTGACCATCGACTTTGAGGATGGACACCCGACTGGAGTCGAGTATTTGATTTCCACCAGGAGATTTCCTTACTTCATAGATGGAGGTTGGGAGCTCTATTTAGGAGAGCGTGCTATTAGGAGCACCACAGGGGAGATCCGTATACCGATCTTGCCTCCTGCCAGGCATCATTGGCCCGTATCACAATCACCCGTCACTGATATCCCATTGTTGGGGGTTGACGATTTTGCATTATCAGAGGGTCCATGTACTCAGGAGACGTTCCAGCGTTGGTGGTTCCCTCGCACTATTGGAGCCCAGTCCCGCGCCACACAGTTTATGGGGGATATGGATCCAGGATCCTTGATGATGATGGATTAGGTAGCTTGTGTCCGAGCTCCGACTCATATGACCCAGATTGATAGTTTGACCCGGCAGTTAGACCAGACACATATATTTATTCGGCATTTGGGCAGAAATCCAGCAGAGGCGGAGTCATTTGCTCCTTCCAGCTTAGGCGCTAGCCCCTTAGACGACCCATTTGGTTTTTCCGGCGCAAATCCTCCTCTTTATAAGCCTGACATCCCTGTTGATAGAGATCCAGTGACTCAGGAGGAGTTACATCAGGTGGACAGGATTGAGGACATGGACATCGAGACCCTAGTCTTCTTCTGATGTATATTCTCGTTATATCTTTTGATAGGCCTCTGTTAGATATTGGGTGGCTTTACCCAATTCTCGCTATATCTTTTGATAGGCCTCTGTTAGTAGTAGGGCGGCTGTGGCCCATTTCCTTGTATTTGTAGCTATACAGAGCTGATGTATTAGATGATGATATACTTAGGAATGTATGCACCATTTTTTTCATTCCCTATATCATATTGCCATCCATTATCTTTTGTGTATCTATCATGTTATGCATATGTATGTATGTCCAGAGATATTCAACATTAACCCCTGGATGGTTTTATGACACGGCCCGTACAGATGTCTTCTTTGACAGTTAGCCGTATAGATCTCACCCCACCATCAGTGGTGGTATTGGGTATGCAATTGTGGTATGATAGCATGTCACCACTAGACAGGGTGACCGTAGATCAGCTGTTGCAGCATACCATGACTTTATTTGTGACGCCCCCAAAATTAGGTATACGTCACCCATCTTGGGTTGCCACTTACATGGTACAAATTTCAAATACAACTTAATAATACAACTATCGTGTACAATATGACTAAACATAAACTGTGAGTTTGAATACAAATATTGTATACTAGATATTATAGAAACTCAAAAGGGGTCCTTATTACTGTAGCAGCCCCGAATCCGGGCCCCAAATCACCGCGGATCTGGTATACTATTTCTATCACTATTTGCGGAAGATATAAACATAAATTGTTTATACAATACATTACACACTATTCCCCAAGGTCGAGTAACCTTAACTTATACACAATTCATAAATTATCTATTACACAACAACATTTATCAAAATATATTATTACAAACTAGCCATACTTTAAATCCCAAACTGAACTTGGCCTTAACCTTTTTCCTGTATCCGAACACGTTCGCCTTATCTGCAATGTTTTATCATGATATAGCAAGGGTGAGCATGAAAGTTGCCCAGCAAGTTTATATACAACAATATAACGATATATCATGATTGAAGAGTATGAATAATGAGCTTGCTATAATTCATCAATATAATTGAGAACTAGCACGAACAAACTTTAGACTGAACAAGATTTATACATGAACAAACATTTCTGAACCAACTGGTAATGAAGGTGATCAACCTTTCATACCTGACTTATACATGCAAGATGTACAGATTATAATTTTCGTGGCAATCAACAATGATTAACCATAAGCTTGAATAAACACTCTTATTAGAGTTAAGTACAAAGAAACTTGCCTGAACCGTTGATTACTGCAACGCAATTTATAACGCTTTATCCGAAGACCTAATATTAGTAATATAGATCTCCAATATTAGAATAATATCATCACAGTATAATACTGTTATATTTATATCCACAGAATAACCTAAACACATTACCACATAATCCTATCAGTCTATAACACACATAAGACTAGGTATCAAGTCAAACTATTGCAGTCTGAGTTGAAACCGACACGATTCTATCATTCCGACGGTCTAGTCAGACGAATATCGAGTTTAAGTTCAATTAAACTCTGACTTAATACTTAACAATATCACAGATAATTTTTTTATCAGTCAAAACATTTTTCCTAGGCTCGTAATAATTTTCGGATAATTATTACCATTTATCAACATTTTTCAATCATTAAAACCGTATTTAAATGAATTAAATACCACATAATTACTTAATCATTAATATTCATTTAATATAAAATATTAATGAAAATCATTACATAATATTATAATATAATTATAATATATCAAAGTATTTTTAATACCTTAAAATCATAATTATATGATTTTTAAACCATTAAATCCATTATCCGATAATTGATATTAATATTTAGAATATTAATATTTTCATGACTAAATATCAAAAGTTATATTTTATAACTTAAAATATTTTTATAACACTTAAATCATTTTTATATAATTTATAAAGCATTAATTCCATTTTTCTTAATTTATTTAATATATCTATTAAATAAACTAATTATCATTAATATTGAATTATTAATGAAATTCATCACAAAATATCAAAAGTTATCAAAAATAACTTCAAATATTTTCTTTTATCATAAAAATAATATTTCATGATTTTTCATGAATTAAAACTATTTTTAAATCATTTATTTAATATTATAATTAAATAAATAAATACCATTTATATTCCAAAAATATTAAATATTTTCAAAATATACTTAAAATAATTAAAAACTATTTTTCAGACTTTAAAATAATTTTTCATAATTTATTTTGTATTTTTAATAATTAAAAACCATTTTTTCTATTTATTTAACTAATTTAATTAATTTCAAAAATTAAGTGTCGCTATAGGGGTTTTTGGCGACGAATCCGTTGCTAATGGTGTTCTTGAGCCTTCATGTCAGTTAACCGGCTAGCACGTTTGACCATGATGTTATCTAAGTTCTTAATGTATTCTGGGCTTGTAATTGAGTTAATCTTGTAGTATTAATGTAGTACTACAACGTTAAACAAGTTCCCTGGCCAAATTTTTACACAGTCGTGAGATCGAAGCTGTAGAAGTCGTTATCAGACCTGTTCTTCAAATTCTGGGTTTTCCAGATTTGAAGAACAGCCTTAGGTACCTACTTTGATTCCTTGTAACTTTCAGTCTGAGCATTCTTAGTGTGATCTAAAGGTTCTATCTTGGAAACCACATGGCAGGGTACAACAACAAGTCATTATATCGGACTAACAACAACACAAAATAAAGATTTTATCTAGTCAAACTACATGTCCGAGACTTGGCGTATAAAGATCTGGGTTACCCAGAATCTTCATCTGTCGTGATGGTCAACGCAGGTTTGACCCTTCATAAATTTGATCCTGTTATGGTTCTGAGAGTTATAGAGGCATGAATGGG
This sequence comes from Panax japonicus, assembly GCA_020205505.1. Taxonomy (NCBI): domain Eukaryota; kingdom Viridiplantae; phylum Streptophyta; class Magnoliopsida; order Apiales; family Araliaceae; genus Panax; species Panax japonicus. Next base: position 53,912,580 of record CM035107.1, on the reverse strand, counting down.
TATCTTACATGTCCACCTACTTATATATAACAACAAAATGGTCTAAAGCATTACAAGCAGCAAGATCTAAGGCCACCAAATTGCATGTCAGACTTTCTGGGTTTCTGGGTTGCCCAGATTTCCAGAAGTCGTGCTCGGTCAACGAAGTTTGACCGCTTGTATCTGGAGATCTAGACATGGTATGATCATGATTCCAGTTCCAGATTGAAGTATACATGGGATACTACAGATATATAACTTACAACACAACAAAACATTAACAAGTAAAGATCTAGAGGCCTTGACATATGGCTGTCAGGCCTTAAATTTCCAGATTTCCAAATTTGAGAAATCTTTAAAATCGAGCACTTTGATGTTATGAGATTGTGTTTTGACAACCCAGATCATCATTTGACACCTTATTACACATGTTTAACCAATCAATTACAACAAATAACATAAACTCTAAAGATTTCAAAATTTTAGGGTTTATACCACTTTGAGCTTTGATCCATGATTTCTGACATTGATCTGATCCTTAGCTTGCTACAAGATGATCATGCTTCATCTTTTCTTTCTCTCTCACTCTAGATTTCGAATTTTAGAGAGAGAGGGTCTTGGAAAAAAATGCAAAAAAATAAAGTGGTCCATTCTCTCTCTTAATCTATTTATTTACTACATATGTAATGAAATGGGCTGGCAAGTGGCTGATTGTTGTGATTTGTAGCACAAGGTTAGGGCTAGGAGTGGTTCACCAACTCCATTATAGGCTAAGATTTGCAAGTTTTCTCCAATAATGCACAAAACGGGCATATTTGTCTTTTTCCATTTAATTTAATGGCATTCTTGTAATTGGCCAAACCCTTAGGGTTTAGGGTTTGGAACTTTTAGGGTTTAGGGTTTGGAGCATTTAGGGTTTAGGTTTTAACCCTTAACTTTATAATTTAATTTCTAACATTTCCAAATTTCAGTTTTCAAAATAGAAAATTAACATTTGTAACTTATAATTAGTATTTACTAATTATATTATAATTTCTTAATCATACATTAAATCTTGTTAATTAGGATTAATAATTCCTAATTAAAATTGCTAATTACGCAATTAGGGTTAAAATCACAGATTAGGGTTTATAACCCACTAATTAGGGTTTCTAATAGAAAATAAATTTTCTAATTTAGAATTTAGATTTCGTAATTAGATTAGAGTTTTCTAATTACTCATAAATTGAAATAATTAGGATTAGGGTTTCCTAATTAGCATTGCTAATTTTAGCAATTAAATCCACAACTGAGCATTAGGGTTTCCGACAGAACAATTAGGGTTCCAAAAATTGAAAATTATGGTTTGTTAATTAATTAACCTTTACCCTAATTAATACTTAATTAATACCACATAAGCATTATAATTATCCTTTCTATTCCCAGGTTAGGGCTTCATTTTATCAGAATCTGTAATTAAGATTTTCAGATCTGGTATTAGGGTTTTCAAATAATCAATTAAGATTTTAGATAATTCATTAGGGTTTTCCCTAATTAATTTAATATTAATGACGTTTAACCTTGTACATACATTGCATTCCCAATCTAGGGTTTTTCAATATCCGATTTAGGGTTTTGGATTTCCCAGAACTGAAATTAGGGTTTCCAGAACCGATTTCTAGGGTTTCTTATTAGACGTTAGGGTTTTCTAACTGAACATTGACGTTCTTAATATACGATTAGGGTTTAACACATATATTCTTTATCTGGTCAACCCTTGACCCTTAACCACATTCTGAACACATACATAACCATTTTCACCGAACTTAATCACATAAATCCTTAATCCTGAATAATTCACCTTTATCCTTCACAAAATTTTGAAATCATCAAAATTTCACCCTAATAATATCAAACGCATACACTTATTTTCTGTCTAGGTCTAATATTTAACCTTAAATCAATCATTTAAGATTTTCATAAATTGTCTAATTTCTCGGGTTGTCACAATTATAATTATTTTTACACTATTTCACATAATAGTGAGGACTACTAATGCTATCATCTGGTCCGTCACTCCGTTCCCCGACTAGTCCCTGCTACGTTCTCATTTCCTGAAGAGAAAAATAAAAGTAAAAGGGTGAGCTCAACTAGCCCAGTAGGAAATATTATGACTAAGATAATGCAGAATATATTATCGTTAGCCTTCAACAGTGTTAAACTGATACAATATAACAACCATCAAGTTTAACTGCAGCGGAACAAGCAATCCATTAAAAGAGTCAAGTAGAAAATAAAATTTACTATCTTTTATGATTAAAAATGGATTTTTTATCACTGTTATCGCTAGGACTCAGCTTAATAAATATTCCACATCATCGAATCACCCCTGCACTACGGCCAAGGATATTCTTTAGTATCACGACCACAATTATCCATGCACTACGGGCCAAGAATACTTGTGTATTCATTAATGGTCATGATCATGCCAACAACTGTCCATCAATGCACTACGGGCCAATGAGGACTTCTACCACATCATTTGTAACATTATGGTCATGATTACACCGAATAATCCCTGGTCATAATCATACCAAGTCCATCTATGCACTACAGGCCACAGATAACTTTCAACATAATATAAACATGAGGATGATAACAATGATATAAGAATTTAATAAAACAAGTTCAAGAATTAATTTGTCCAAGAACTACTAATGTCCAAATTGTCAACATGATACTGCTTTGTAGAGTAAAATTCAAGAATGATCAGAAGAATATTTCCATAAAAAGATACTGGATGAAGCGCAAATATCAAGGATATTCTACTAATTTCATGGAGTATAGAAGTCAAAACTTTAACCAACTGAGTATAATAAAGAATGGAATAACAAAAGAAATAACTATGCATGCGGTACTTTGCATATACAGGCTATTCCAACAGAATACTAATGAGGACAGAATCAGGTCTGGCGTAAAATGCACAGACAGGATAATCCAACATAATAATAATAAAGACGGAACTAGATCTGATGTAAAACGCACAGACAGGATATTCCAACAGAATAATAAAGACGGAATCAGGTCCGGCATAAAACGCACAGATAGGATATTCCAACAGAATAATAATAAAGACGGAACCAGGTCCGGCGTAAAACGCACAGACATGATATTCCAATAGAATAATAAAGACGGAATCAGGTCCGGCGTAAAATGCACAGACAGGATATTCCAACAGAATAGAAAAGATGGAATAATATAAGAATGTCACCAAGTATAGGGTAGACCGCGTATATAGGTTATTCCAACAGAATAATAGTAAGCAATAGAATAACAACAGTTCTCTTCATGAATAAGAAAGAAATAATACTCCCTACCTTAGAAAAACTGGATACTGGAATAGTGAGTAGCAGATTTCTCTTCTTCTTTCTCTCTACAATTTATCTCTATAATAATCGCCCTAAAGTTTATGTGAATTGGTGAGAAATGAAGGAAGAATGAGCTTCTATTTATAGGAAAATATATTTTCGATAATTGCACATTTTGGGGCTCAAAAATTACAATATAATACCTCCAACTTTTCTTTCATTTTTAATTTAGTCCTGCAAGTATTATCAATCTTGCACCAACTCCCCGAATAGTAAATAATGTGAATCAATAGTATAATCATGTGAAAAAATACGAATTACAATATAGTACCTCCATCTATACCACAATTTTTAACTTAGTCATGCAAGTATTATCAATCTTGCACTAACTCCCCTAATTATAAATAATGTGATTCAATAGTACACATATGTGAACAAATAGCTATATAAGCATGTGAATTAGTAGCAATTAATTGCTCATTTATCCGATAAATTACCTGATTTATCAATATAACCCCTAAACATCAATTATCATCGAAATAAATGTCGATTTTCACTAACACAAATAAATCCAACATAATGAAACTATTTTTATCAAAAATATAAATTTTAAAACATTGAAGTTTGACTTTTCCCGAAAAAGTCAACTGTTAACTTTTTGACCAAATAGTGAATCCCGAAAAATTTTTGTGTTTATAGACTATTTTTACTAATTTCGTCATTCCAGACTCAAATATCACGTCCGCGTCTCCAAATTCAACTCTGAACAACATTCATCATTAATATTATAACTCACAATATTTATCAACAAGGTCGTTCCCAAGAAAGAGGGAGCTTTCCAATAAGGATTTCTCCCTATTGGCGCGCAATTAGGTGACCAAACCTCTCCTTGACAGAACTTCTAGACATTGTAAATATTGTAGTTTATAATATGAATAACTTTGTCGTCTCAAGAATTGATTTAATAAAAAATATTTTATACAGATGATACTAACCATAATTGAATCCATAATATGATAGATATGATGCAGCAATTACTGTAGCAATAATTGAGTATAACTGAGAGACTTCTCACGTAAGCATCAATAATCAATACCGTGTGCTACTATGCAACCACGCGTATTACTGTACTTTTAACACCGGGTGTTTCAACAGTTAACGGTAAAACTTCTGCCGTTATTTTCATAAAGTATTTTTGTCGTTTTCTTAATCTGACAATAATTCTATTGTGGGGGTCCACCAATGATTGTGCCGTTGTACGAATATTATCTGTTAAAACGAATATTCCCCGACCAATCGAATATTATATAACAACTTGCGTACTTTGCAAAATTTGTAAATATTACCCACAACTATAAAATTATATCAAATCTGCACCATAATATTCAAAAATATATTTCGAGAAAATTTAATCTTTATTCAAAAAGTTAGGGTCTTACAACCTCCCCTTCTTCTGAAATTTTGTCCTCGAAATTAGGGTGCGTACCTGGTATGTTGAAGAGGTAAGGATACCTTGATTTCATTTCAGATTCTAACTCCCAAGTCATTTCCTCAACATCGTGGTTTCTCCACAAAACTTTGACTTGAGGTATAACCTTGGTGCGTAGAATATGTTCCTTCTTATCCAAGATTTGAATAGGAACCTCTTCATACGTCAAATCTTTCGCTATTTCATCTGGTTCCAACTCAATAATGTGGTTTGGGTCTTCCACATATTTACGAAACATAGATATGTGAAAAACGTTATGAACACAAAACATACTTGGCGGTAAAACGAGTTTATAGGCCACAGTTCCTATTCGATCAAGGATTAAAAATGGGCCAATGAATCGAGGATTTAGCTTTCCTCTCTTTCCAAATCTCATAACTTCTTTCCATGTAGCAACTCGTAACAACACATGATCTCCTATATCGAATTCCACGTCCTTTCAATGAAGATCAGCATAACTCTTTTGTCGATCTTGTGAGGTTTTTATACGTTTCCGGATCGTTTGAATCTTTTTCGTAGTCATACGTACCAACTCCGGTCCCAACAACGTTGCTTCACCCACCTCATCCCAGCATACTGAAGAACGACAATTTCTTCCGTACAGCGCCTGGAATGGAGCCATGCCAATACTTGTTTGATAATTGTTGTTGCAGGAAAACTCCACTAATGGTAAGAACTTGTCCCAACTTCCCTTGAAGTCAAGGACACAGATTCTTAATAGATCTTCAAGAATTTGAATCGTCCTCTCCAACTGCCCGTCCGTCTGAGGATGATATGTCGAGCTAAATCGTAAATCTGTGCCCATAGCTTTTTGCAAACTAACCCAAAATCTTGAAGTGAATCTTGGGTCTCGATCAGAAACTATGGATACTGGTATACCATGCAATCTTACAACCTCATTTATGTACATACGAACAAGACGTTCAAGTGTATAAGTTTCTCGTATCGGTAAGAAATGAGCAGACTTGGTCAATCTATCAACAATGACCCAAATGGCATCTATACCTTATGCAACTTTGGGAAGACCGGTAACGAAATCCATGGTAATGTGCTCCCACTTCCATTCTGAAATTTCAAGTGGTAGCAATGGACCTTTTGGTACTTGATGCTCCGCCTTGACTCGTTGACAAGTTAAACACCTTGAGATAAACTCTGATGTCTCTCTCTTCATATTGCACCACCAAAATGTATGTCAAAGATCACGATACATTTTGGTACTCCCAGGATGGATTGCAAACGGTGTGTTGTACGCCTCCATCATGATTTTATACTTTAAATCAGGGTCGTTATGAACATAAAGTCTGGAGTTGACTCAAAGTATTCCTTCCTCATCGATTCTTGCTTCCGGCATAGCACATTCTTGCACTTTCTTCTTCATACGCATTAGCTCCAGGTCTGTAGCTTGAGCAGCTTTAACTTTATCGATTAAAGTCGTTTCTACTCGTATATTCACCATCATCATATGGGTCTCTGGAGTCTTTAACTCTATCTCCATCCTTTGCAAGTCACACAAATGTGCTTTTGTGTTGTGAATATTGCACTCGTACCCGTATATGATCTTCTACTCAATGCGTCAGCTACCACGTTCGCTTTTCCAGGATGGTATTGGATGGTATGATCATAGTCTTTCAATAGTTCAAGCCAACGTCGTTGTCGCATGTTGAGTTCCTTTTGAGTGAAGAAATATTTGAGGTTTTTATGATCCGTAAAGATCTCCACTTTTTCTCCATACAAGTAATGCCTCCAAATTTTAAGTGCGAAGACAACAGCTGCCAACTCTAGATCATGAGTAGGATAATTCCTCTCAAATTCTTTAAGTTGTCTTGAGGCATAGGCTATGACTTTCCCATGTTGCATGAGAACACATCCTAACCCTTTGCCTGAAGCATCACTGTAGATGACAAATCCCTCCGAACCAGATGATTTTGTCAGAACAGGTGCTGAAATGACTCTCCTTTTGAGTTCTTGAAAACTCTTCTCACATTCCTCGCTCCAACCGAACTTTGTATCTTTCCAAGTCAGCTGAGTTAATGGAGTAGCGATTCGAGAAAATCCTTCCACGAATCACCGATAATAATCAGCTAAACCGAGAAAGCTACGTACTTCGGTTACTGATTTTGGTTGCTCCCAGCTTTGAATAGCTTCAATCTTTACTGGGTTAACGGATATTCCATGACTTGATACTACGTGCCCAAGGAATGCAACTTCCTCAAGCCAGAACTCGCATTTCTTTAACTTGGCATAAAGCTTATATTCACAAAGCTTTTGGAGTATCAGCCTCAAGTGTTGCTCATGATCTTCACGGCTTTTGGAATAAATAAGGATGTCATCAATAAAGTCGACCACAAAGTGATCCAAATATTCTTTGAATACTCGGTTCATCATATCCATGAAGGCAACAGGAGCATTAGTCAATCAAAAAGACATGACTAAGAATTCATAATGCCCGTACCGAGTTCTGAAGGCAGTCTTTGGAATATACTCAGTTTTAACCTTCAACTGACGATATCCAGAACGAAGATCGAACTTTGAAAAAAATTGTGCTCCTTGTAACTGATCAAACAGGTCATCAATACGTGGCAATGGGTACCTATTTTTGATGGTGACATGATTCAACTCCTGATAATCAATACAAAGTTTGTGATAACCTGAGAATTTGGGCAAATTATTAAAATCTTAAATGATTGATTTAAGGTCAAATAATAGACCTAGACAGAAAATAAGTGTATGCGTTTGATGTAATTGGGAAGGAATTTTGAGGGTTTCAAAATTCTGTGAAGGATATAGGTGAATTATTCAGGATTAAGGATTTATGTGATTAAGTTCTGTGAATATGGTTATGTATGTGTTCTGAATGTGGTTAAGGGTCAAGGAATTGATCAGATAAATTACATCTGTGATAAACCCTAAGTATATATTAAGAACTTTAACGTTCTGTTAGAAAACCCTAACGTCTAATAGGAAACTCTAGAATTCGGTTCTGGAAACCCTAGTTTCTGTTCCGGGAATCCGAAACCCTAAATTCATGATATGAATATGGTGATTAAGTTAGAAAACTCTAGCGATATGTTCAGAAACCCTAATTTTAGTATCGAGAATTTAAACCCTAATTTGGGAATCTTAAATGTAAAGTATTAAACCATAAGGGTTAAAAAGTTGTGTGTAAGGAATATGAACATTAGGTGATGGTTAATAATTGTTTATAACAAACAAAAGAAACTAGTGAAATCCTAATTATATATTAGGAATGAAGGATTTAATAACTTAAGGGTTAAGGAAAAAGAGAATTGTGGTATTTAGAATACTTACTAATTCTAGGAGATTTATTTTACATATCTCAAATGATTAATTTTATAACCTAATTATAGCAAGTCTAATTGGGTTAAGGAAATAAGTGGGCATGAGTAAGGATTTGTGTTATAATTGAGGAAGTAAAAACCCTAATTAATTAATTGGTTTGGGTAATAATTTAGGTATTGGACTATGTATATTTTATAGCCCAAGAGTTGGCCAATGAAATTGGTTAGAGGCCCAAGCAATACATTAATTGAGTGACCTAAATATTTTTATTGTTAAGCCCAAAGATTTAAGAGTGGCCCAAACCTGGAGCCAATTGAAGGAATGGTACTTTAGGCATTTGGGATAATAGATATTTCATTTACAAGAAACCAAACTTGGAGCTTAAAAAGGTCACATGGTCGGCTATTAGAGGGCAAAAAGTGGAGGAGTGGTGATTTTTTATTTTGTTTGAAAGTAAGTTTACTAACTCTCACCAAATGCTCTAGGTGTCAAGCCATGAACCAAGCCAACACTTATGTTTAAACTTACAAGAAACGTGGGTTGGTATTGTTGATGATGAGTGAGAGAGAAAGGATTGCAATACTTATAATGTATAAACATAAAAAAACACATATCACTTCTCTTTCATTTTATTTTCTCTTCCAAGTTGTTAAGTTAAAAGAAAAAGAGAGTAAGAGATAGAAATGGGGTATCGGTAAAGAGGGAGAGAGAAGAGGAGAGTTTGGCAGCCTCATGGTGGAAAGAAGAGGAGTTTTTGATCTTCATACACCAAAGATTCATCCATGGATGAAGCTAAGAAGAAGGAGAAGAAGAAAAGCTAAGGTATAACAAAAATTTCCACTTGTGTAGTCTATTTTCCTTTGTGGTTTAATTTGATTTTTGGACAATATGAAGTTGTGAGCTTGATGTTTAAAACCTTAGATATATGTGTATATAAGTGTTTAATATATAAATCCAACTCTTTTGTAGATCAAAAGTTAGATGTAAAGTGTGGAATGGAAGCTAGGTTTTTCAAAAGATAGAAAACATGATTTTTGTCTTAGCTTTGATTGTGTTTGATGCTTGTTTGATGAACTAAGAAACTTTGTTTCTAAACTCAAAAGTCATGCATATACATGTTAATAAGTTTTTATTGTTTGGATCTACCTATAATGGGGGTTGATTTGGTGGAAATCTAAAGGAATTGAAGAATGGAAATTTTCTGGAAAAGTTAAACTTTTAAAAAGTGTGATCAAGCTTTTGGATCTAGGAAATCTATGATGAATATATATAATTTATGTTCTTGGGATGCTAGATATATGTGTTAAGGGTAAAATCCCTTTGGAATTACTAAAATAGGTTGAATATTGAACAAGTTATGGGATTTCTCCCAATATACTCAAAGTTAAGAAAACTGTTAAAATGATAATTTTGTAACAGCCACTTCCGGGCTAATATCCGTAAGCTTAACATGTCAAAATATGGATTGTGATAGATGAAAACTATAAATCGGAAAGATAGGAATCCAACAAAAATGACGGATCATTAATCGGTGTTACAGATTTCGTTTTATTTAAGTTTTGGTGAAGGACTCCAAAACTGCCAAAGTGCAAAAAGTTTCTGCCCAAAGTTTTCCGGGGGCTGTTTTGGACATTTAGTTAGTTAGAAAATTTCCAGGCTTTTGGGAAATGAAAATATATGGTATAATGTAGCCCTTGTCCAAAAATGAGCTGATTCCGAGTTAAAACGACCAAGTTATGACCGTTCTAATTTTTGTGATTTTCCGACGGAAATCGCTATAAACGGTGTTCTACAACTCCGGTTGCCACGAAATTTAAAATGGAGCATCACGTTAACATATATAAGGTTATCCCAAAAGATGGGAATGTTTGGAGTTAAGCACAAGGTAGCTAATTTCTTAAGCTACGCACTAGAATTAATTTTTGAAATATACCAAAGGAAGCTGGAAAATTATGGAAAAATAATTTTTGTGCATGAAATACATGTATATGTGTTTGACCAAAGGATAGGAGAATAATACACTTATTTGGTATTTTCGTGATGCGGATATAGAATACAGCTTGCTGGATTAGGTAAATTGTGATTCCAGTTTACTGGATTGAAATACAGTTTGATGAATTAAAAATATGTTAAATCCAGTTTGTTGGATTGTAGTTCAGGTTGCTGAAATGGAATTCAGGTTGCTAAAATGATTTGGTCTGCTGAAATAGTAACTTCAGGATACGGAAATGAAATCTGATTTAATGAAATGATATTTCAATTTAATAAAAGTGTATCTTGCTTACTAAGATATCATAAAAAGGGAAAACTTATATGTATAAGTTATGAAGTGATAAAAAAATTATCAAAGTATAACAATAACATTAAGACTTAAGCATAATGACTAATACTTAACTACATGTTTAAATGCTAGACACTTTAATATACGATGATAAAATTATGTCGGGTTCAACTCAGACTGCAATAGTTTGACTTGATACCTAGTCTTATGTGTGTTATAGACTGATAGGCTTATGTGCTATATGTATAGGTTATTTTATGTGTATAAATATAATAGTATTATACTGTGATGATATTATTCTAATATTGGAGATTTATATTACTAATATTAGGTCTTCGGGTAAAGCGTTATAAATTGCGTTGCGGTAATCAACGGTTCAGGCAAGTTTTCTTTATACTTAACTCTAATAAGAGTGTTTATTCAAGCTTATGGTTAATCATTGCTGATTGCCATGAAAATTGTATTTTGTACATCTTGCATGTATAAGTCAGGTATGAAAGGTTGATCACCTTCATTACCAGTTGGTTCAGAAATGTTTATTCATGTTTAAAACTTGTTCAGTCAAAAGTTTGTTCGTGCTAATTCTCAATTATATTGATGAATTATAGTGAGCTTATTATTCATACTCTTCAATCATTATATATCTTTATGTTATTGTATTTAAACTTGCTGGGCAACTTTCATGCTCACCCTTGCTATATCATGATAAAACATTGCAGATAATGCGAACGTGTTCGGATACAGGGAAAGGTTAAGGCCAAGTTCAGCTTGGGGTATAAAGTGCGGCTTGTTTGTAATAATATATTTTGATAAATATTGTTATATGATAAATAGTTATGAAATGTGTACTAAGTTAAGGTTACTCGACCTTGGGAAATAGTGTTTAATGTAATGTATAAACAATTTATGTTTATATCTTCCGCAAATAGTTATAGAAATAGCGTACCGGATCCGTGGTGATTTGGGACTCGGATTCGGGGCTACTACAGTTGGTATCAGAGCTGTTGGTTATGAAGCTTAGGTAAGAATACCTGAGACCAATAACTGCAGTGATTAAGATAAGACTAACTCAAATATAGTTAGTTGGTCGGTAAGATTCAAAGACGAATCTCGGCGAGTGTAAGACACAGAGTTCCCTAACTCTGATAATAAAGTTGAACAGTAATGGTGAATAGATCGAGTCTAAAAGACTGAAAGTGCAGGGATAGGAGATCGTAAAACAAAACGATCATGGTGCATGGAATTGAATCGTAATATATACCATAAGATCACCCCGTGATCTGATAAAGGTTATGATATGGGAATTGAATCGATCTTATGATTGAAAAGTTTACAACAATATGCTGTGTGAAAGTTGTACTATGAAATGGTACTATGAAAACTCATAAAAGAGTTTAGATTATGGATACGGATTAAATAAAATTCGTATTGAAAAAGGGGGTTATGATTAGGTGGGAATTTCAATGAGGACTCGTGTTAGCAACTGAGTTGTATGATTCCTTGTATGGGCGTGGAATTGTACTTGGTGTAAAAACTACTTGGTTGGTGGCATTGGTAATAATTGAAATGTTGTGTCACGTTAGTTATTATATATAGATAAATAGGTCATAGGTAGAGAATATAAGATTAAGTACGAGTTCTTAGAACTCATACTTATGTGACATTCTTGACTCATAGTTATATGAACTGTTTATGAGCCCCTCAGCGAACGGACGCCAAAGGTCAGACTAGGGTAAAGTTCGTAAATTCATATAATTGTGGTCAGGTTATGAACTCATAAGTGTGGTTTTATGAATTGGGTATAGTTGTGTGTGAATGGAGTGTTAAGGATTATAGGAACAGATAGATTGTTAAGCAAATGATCATTAGTGGAGACTTAGGTTTTCCTAAACTCCTAACTATGCTAAACTTCGAAATTTTTGACATCAAGCTAAATACGCACTATGTGCCTTTTAAAAAAAATGTAGACTCGTAACCATTTTTGAAACGGTTTAAAGTACAGTCTATGCTACTTATTTTGGCTAGACGCAAATGATTTGAAATATCAAAAATTGTTTTTATTTATCACTTATGTACCATGTAACCTGGTGCAGAGATGATAAAAATAATGGAGTCATCAATGCATTATTACTTAGTGTGAATTTGACCTAAAGTCATTGTTCCACTATGGTATGATGTAGTATGATAAAATCACCAAATAACGGAATCCTCAACGGACTGTTAATACAGTGCGGCATCATGACGTCATTCTCGAAAATGTTTTCAAAAAATTTAATTTGCCAACGGGGTTTGGCTACACCTAAATAATTCGATTGAATTGAGTTATTGATATGAGTCTATGCTATTTGATTCAGCTAGACTAATGTTATAAAAACTCCAAGTGTTTATTGAAAGAAATTTCTCGAACCAAATTGTTTTGGTGCGGAATCCTATGATAAGAGTGAGGTGAACGATAATGTTTGGATAAATAATCCAATCTAGTAGCGTAAATATTCGCTAAAAATGATTAATACGTTATGCATGATGTAACTGTACGATGGGCTGATCACCTAAAGTACTAGTAATGGTAGTTTACCTTCTTTGTGATTGTAAACAGACTAAGTAATGTATTATTTTGCGGTATGATCACTACCGTTAAAACTAAATGTGTTCATGGTCTATATGACCCCTCAGCACAATTTCAAAACTTTTACTCTTGTGAGTGGTGTATTGGGTGACATGTGATATGTGTGAATGGTGTAAGGTGCACGGTGTAAGGTGTAAGGTGAATTTCGGGGACGAAATTCTTATAAGGAAGGGTGAATGTGACAACCCGAGAATTTGGGCAAATTATTAAAATCTTAAATGATTGATTTAAGGTCAAATAATAGACCTAGACAGAAAATAAGTGTATGCGTTTGATGTAATTGGAAAGGAATTTTGAGGGTTTCAAAATTCTGTAAAGGATATAGGTGAATTATTCAGGATTAAGGATTTATGTGATTAAGTTCTGTGAATATGGTTATGTATGTGTGCTGAATGTGGTTAAGGGTCAAGGAATTGATCAGATAAATTACATCTGTGATAAACCCTAAGTATATATTAAGAACTTTAACGTTCTGTTAGAAAACCCTAACGTCTAATAAGAAACTCTAGAATTCGGTTCTGGAAACCCTAGTTTCTGTTCCGGGAATCCGAAACCCTAAATTCATGATATGAATATGGTGATTAAGTTAGAAAACTCTAGCGATATGTTAAGAAACCCTAATTTTAGTATCGAGAATTTAAACCCTAATTTGGGAATCTTAAATGTAAAGTATTAAACCCTAAGGGTTAAAAAATTGTGTGTAAGGAATATGAACATTAGGTGATGGTTTATAATTGTTTATAACAAACAAAAGAAACTAGTGAAATCCTAATTATATATTAGGAATGAAGGATTTAATAACTTAAGGGTTAAGGAAAAAGAGAATTGTGGTATTTAGAATACTTACTAATTCTAGGAGATTTATTTTATATATCTCAAATGATTAATTTTATAACCTAATTATAGCAAGTCTAATTGGGTTAAGGAAATAAGTGGGCATGAGTAAGGATTTGTGTTATAATTGAGGAAGTAAAAACCCTAATTAATTAATTGGGTTGGGTAAGAATTTAGGTATTGGACTATGTATATTTTATAGCCCAAGAGTTGGCCAATGAAATTGGTTAGAGGCCCAAGCAATACATTAATTGAGTGGCCTAAATATTTTTATTGTTAAGCCCAAAGATTTAAGAGTGGCCCAAACCTGGAGCCAATTGAAGGAATGGTACTTTAGGCATTTGGGATAATAGATATTTTATTTACAAGAAACCAAACTTGGAGCTTAAAAAGGTAACATGGTCGGCTAATAGAGGGCAAAAAGTGGAGGAGTGGTGATTTTTTATTTTGTTTGAAAGTAAGTTTACTAACTCTCACCAAATGCTCTAGGTGTCAAGCCATGAACCAAGCCAACACTTATGTTTAAACTTACAAGAAACATGGGTTGGTATTGTTGATGATGAGAGAGAGAGAAAGGATTGCAATACGTATAATGTATAAACATAAAAAAAACACATATCACTTCTCTTTCATTTCATTTTCTCTTCCAAGTTGTTAAGTTAAAAGAAAAAGAGAGTAAGAGATAGAAATGGGGTATCGGTAAAGAGGGAGAGAGAAGAGGAGAGTTTGGAAGCCTCATGGTGGAAAGAAGACGAGTTTTTGATCTTCATACACCAAAGATTCATCCATGGATGAAGCAAAGAAGAAGGAGAAGAAGAAAAGCGAAGGTATAACAAAAATTTCAACTTGTGTAGTCTATTTTCCTTTGTGGTTTAATTTGATTTTTGGACAATATGAAGTTGTGATCTTGAGGTTTAAAACCTTAGATCTATGTGTATATAAGTGTTTAATATATATATCCAACTCTTTTGTAGATCTAAAGTGTGGAATGGAAGCTAGGTTTTTCAAAAGATAGAAAACATGATTTTTGTCTTAGCTTTGATTGTGTTTGATGCTTGTTTGATGAACTAAGAAACTTTGTTTCTAAACTCAAAAGCCATGTATATACATGTTAATAAGTTTTTATTGTTTGAATCTACCTATAATGGGGGTTGATTTGGTGGAAATCTAAAGGAATTGAAGAATGGAAATTTTCTGGAAAAGTTAAACTTTTAAAAAGTGTGATCAAGCTTTTGGATCTTTGAAATCTATGATGAATATATATGATTTATGTTCTTGGGATGATAGATATATGTGTTAAGGGTAAAATCCCTTTGGAATTACTCAAATAGGTTGAATATTGAACAAGTTATGGGATTTCTCCCAAACTACTCAAAGTTAAGAAAACTGTTAGAATGACAGTTTTGTAACAGCCACTTCCGGGCTAATTTCCGTGAGCTTAACATGTCCAAATATGGATTGTGATAGATGAAAACTATAGTTCGGAAAGATAGGAATCCAACAAAAGTGACGGATCATTAATCGGAGTTAC
This sequence comes from Panax japonicus, assembly GCA_020205505.1. NCBI lineage: Eukaryota > Viridiplantae > Streptophyta > Magnoliopsida > Apiales > Araliaceae > Panax > Panax japonicus. The sequence continues at coordinate 53,897,193 of CM035107.1, read as the reverse complement.
AGATTTCGTTTTATTTAAGTTTTGGTGAAGGACTCCAAAACTGCCAAAGTGCAAAAAGTTTCTGCCCAAAATTTTCTGGGGGCTGTTTTGGACATTTAGTTAGTGAGAAAAATTCCAGGCTTTTGGGAAATGAAAATATATGGTATTATGTAGCTCGTGTCCAAAAATGAACTGATTCCGAGTTAAAACAACCAAGTTATGACCGTTCTAATTTTTGTGATTTTCCGACGGAAATCGCTATAAATGGAGTTCTACAACTCCAGTTGCCACGAAATTTAAAATGGAGCATCACGTTAACATATATATGGTTATCCCAAGAGATTGGAATGTTTGGAGTTAAGCACAAGGTAGCTAATTTCTTAAGTTACGCACTAGAATTAATTTTTGAAAAATACCAAAGGAAGTTGGAAAATTATGGAAAAATAATTTTTGTGCATGAAATACATGTATATGTGTTTGACCAAAGGATAGGAGAATAATACACTGATTTGGTATTTTCGTGATGCGGATATAGAATACAGCTTGCTGGATTAGGTAAATTGTGATTCCAGTTTACTGGATTGAAATACAGTTTGATGAATTAAAAATATGTTAAATCCAGTTTGCTGGATTGTAGTTCAAGTTGCTGAAATGGAATTCAGGTTGGTAAAATGATTTGGTCTGCTGAAATAGTAACTTCAGGATACTGAAATTAAATCTGATTTAATGAAATTATATTTCAATTTAATGAAAGGGTATCTTGCTTACTAAGATATCATAAAAAGGGAAAACTTATATGTATAAGTTATGAAGTGATGAAAAAATTATCAAAGTATAACAATAACATTAAGACTTAAGCGTAATGACTAATACTTAACTACATGTTCAAATGCTAGACACTTTAATATACGATGATTAAATTATGTCGGGTTCAACTCAGACTGCAATAGTTTGACTTGATACCTAGTCTTATGTGTGTTGTAGACTAATAGGCTTATGTGCTATATGTTTAGGTTATTTTATGTGTATAAATATAACAGTATTATGCTGTGATGATATTATTCTAATATTGGAGATTTATATTACTAATATTAGGTCTTCGGGTAAAGCGTTATAAATTGCGTTGCGGTAATCAACGGTTCAGACAAGTTTTTTTTATACTTAACTCTAATAAGAGTGTTTATTCAAGCTTATGGTTAATCATTGCTGATTGCCATGAAAATTGTATTTTGTACATCTTGCATGTATAAGTCAGGTATGAAAGGCTGATCACCTTCATTACTAGTTGGTTCAGAAATGTTTATTCATGTTTAAAACTTGTTCAGTCAAAAGTTTGTTCGTGCTAATTCTCAATTATATTGATGAATTATAGCCAGCTTATTATTCATACTCTTCAATCATGATATATCGTTATGTTATTGTATTTAAACTTGCTGGGCAACTTTCATGCTCACCCTTGCTATATCATGATAAAACATTGCAGATAAGGCGAACGTGTTCGGATACAGGGAAAGGTTAAGGCCAAGTTCAGCTTGGGGTATAAAGTGCGGCTTGTTTGTAATAATATATTTTGATAAATATTGTTATATGATAAATAGTTATGAAATGTGTACTAAGTTAAGTTTACTCGACCTTGGGAAATAGTGTGTAATGTAATGTATAAACAATTTATGTTTATATCTTCCGCAAATAGTTATAGAAATAGCGTACCGGATCCGTGGTGATTTGGGACCCGGATTCGGGGCTACTACAGTTGGTATCAGAGCTGTTGGTTTTGAAGCTTAGGTAAGAATACCTGAGACCAATAACCGCAGTGATCAGGATAAGACTAACTCAAATAGAGTTAGTTGGTCGGTAAGATTCAAAGACGAATCTCGGGGAGTGTAAGACACAGAGTTCCCTAACTCTGATAATAAAGTTGAACAGTAATGGTGAATAGATCGAATCTAAAAGACTGAAAGTGTAGGGATAGGAGATCGTAAAACAAAACGATCATAGTGCATGGAATTGAATCGTAATATATACCATAAGATCACCCCATGATCTGATAAAGGTTATGATATGGGAAATGAATCAATCTTATGATTGAAAAGTTTACAGCAAGATGCTGTGTGAAAGTTGTACTATGAAATGGTACTATGAAAACTCATAAAAGAGTTATGGATTATGGATACGGATTAAATGAAATTCGTATTGAAAAAGGGGGTTAAGTTTAGGTGGGAATTTTAATGAGGACTCGTGTTAGCAACTAAGTTGTATGATTCCTTGTATGGGCGTGGAATTGTACTTGGTGTAAAAACTATTTGGTTGGTGGCATTGGTAATAATTGAAATGTTGTGTCACGTTTGTTATTATATATAGATAAATAGGTCATAGGTAGAGAATATAGGATTAAGTACGAGTTCTTAGAACTCATACTTATGTGACATTCTTGACTCATAGTTATATGAACTGTTTATGAGCCCCTCAGCGAACGGACGCCAAAGGTTAGACTAGGGTAAAGTTCGTAAACTCATATAATTGTGGTCAGGTTATGAACTCATAAGTGTGATTTTATGAATTGGGTATAGTTGTGTGTGAATGGAGTGTTAAGGATTATAGGAACAGATAGATTGTTAAGCAAATGATCATTAGTGGAGACTTAGGTTTTCCTAAACTCCTAACTATGCTAAACTTCGAAATTTTTGACATCAAGCTAAATACGCACTATGTGCCTTTTAAAAAAAATGTAGACTCGTAACCATTTTTGAAACGGTTTAAAGTACAGTCTATGCTACTTATTTTGGCTAGACGCAAATGATTTGAAATATCAAAAATTGTTTTTATTTATCACTTATGTACCATGTAACCTGGTGCAGAGATGATAAAAATAATGGAGTCATCAATGCATTATTACTTAGTGTGAATTTGACCTAAAGTCATTGTTCCACTATGGTATGATGTAGTATGATAAAATCACCAAATAACGGAATCCTCAACGGACTGTTAATACAGTGCAGCATCATGACGTCATTCTCGAAAATGTTTTCAAAAAATTTAATTTGCCAACGGGGTTTGGCTACACCTAAATAATTCGATTGAATTGAATTATTGATATGAGTCTATGCTATTTGATTCAGCTAGACTAATGTTATAAAAACTCCAAGTGTTTATTGAAAGAAATTTCCCGAACCAAATTATTTTGGTGCGGAATCCTATGATAAGAGTGAGGTGAACGATAATGTTTGGATAAATAATCCAATCTAGTAGCGTAAATATTCGCTAAAAATGATTAATACGTTATGCATGACGTAACTGTACGATGGGCTGATCACCTAAAGTACTAGTAATGGTAGTTTACCTTCTTTGTGATTGTAAACAGACCAAGTAATGTATTGTTTTGCGGTATGATCACTACCGTTAAAACTAAATGTGTTCATGGTCTATATGACCCCTCAGCACAATTTCAAAACTTTTACTCTTGTGAGTGGTGTATTGGGTGACATGTGATATGTGTGAATGGTGTAAGGTGCACGGTGTAAGGTGTAAGGTGAATTTCGGGGACGAAATTCTTATAAGGAAGGGTGAATGTGACAACCCGAGAATTTGGGCAAATTATTAAAATCTTAAATGATTGATTTAAGGTCAAATAATAGACCTATACAGAAAATAAGTGTATGCGTTTGATGTAATTGGGAAGGAATTTTGAGGGTTTCAAAATTCTGTGAAGGATATAGGTGAATTATTAGGATTAAGGATTTATGTGATTAAGTTCTGTGAATATGGTTATGTATGTGTGCTGAATGTGGTTAAGGGTCAAGGAATTGATCAGATAAATTACATCTGTGATAAACCCTAAGTATATATTAAGAACTTTAACGTTCTGTTAGAAAACCCTAACGTCTAATAAGAAACTCTAGAAATCGGTTCTGGAAACCCTAGTTTCTGTTCCGGGAATCCGAAACCCTAAATTCATGATATGAATATGGTGATTTAGTTAGAAAACTCTAGCTATATTTTCAGAAACCCTAATTTTAGTATCGAGAATTTAAACCCTAATTTGGGAATCTTAAATGTAAAGTATTAAATCCTAAGGGTTAAAAAGTTGTGTGTAAGGAATATGAACATTAGGTGATGGTTTATAATTGTTTATAACAAACAAAAGAAACTAGTGAAATCCTAATTATATATTAGGAATTAAGGATTTAATAACTTAAGGGTTAAGGAAAAAGAGAATTGTGGTATTTAGAATACTTACTAATTCTAGGAGATTTATTTTATATATCTCAAATGATTAATTCTATAACCTAATTATAGCAAGTCTAATTGGGTTAAGAAAATAAGTGGGCATGAGTAAGAATTTGTGTTATAATTGAGGATGTAAAAACCCTAATTAATTAATTGGGTTGGGTAAGAATTTAGGTATTGGACTATGTATATTTTATAGCCCAAGAGTTGGCCAATGAAATTGGTTAGAGGCCCAAGCAATACATTAATTGAGTGGCCTAAATATTTTTATTATTAAGCCCAAAGATTTAAGAGTGGCCCAAACCTGGAGCCAATTGAAGGAATGGTACCTTAGGCATTTGGGATAATAGATATTTCATTTACAAGAAACCAAACTTGGAGCTTAATAAGGTCACATGGTCGGCTATTAGAGGGCAAAAAGTGGAGGAGTGGTGATTTTTTATTTTGTTTGAAAGTAAGTTTACTAACTCTCACCAAATGCTCTAGGTGTCAAGCCATGAACCAAGCCATCACTTATGTTTAAACTTACAAGAAACATGGGTTGGTATTGTTGATGATGACTGAGAGAGAAAGGATTGCAATACTTATAATGTATAAACATAAAAAAAACACATATCACTTCTCTTTCATTTCATTTTCTCTTCCAAGTTGTTAAGTTAAAAGAAAAAGAGAGTAAGAGATAGAAATGGGGTATCGGTAAAGAGGGAGAGAGAAGAGGAGAGTTTGGAAGCCTCATGGTGGAAAGAAGAGGAGTGTTTGATCTTCATACACCAAAGATTCATCCATGGATGAAGCTAAGAAGAAGGAGAAGAAGAAAAGCTAAGGTATAACAAAAATTTCAACTTGTGTAGTCTATTTTCCTTTGTGGTTTAATTTGATTTTTGGACACTATGAAGTTGTGATCTTGAGGTTTAAAACCTTAGATCTATGTGTATATAAATGTTTAATATATAGATCCAACTCTTTTGTAGATCTAAAGTGTGGAATGGAAGCTAGGTTTTTCAAAAGATAGAAAACATGATTTTTGTCTTAGCTTTGATTGTGTTTGATGCTTGTTTGATGAACTAAGAAACTTTGTTTCTAAACTCAAAAGCCATGTATATACATGTTAATAAGTTTTTATTCTTTGGATCTACCTATAATGGGGGTTGATTTGGTGGAAATCTAAAGGAATTGAAGAATGGAAATTTTCTGGAAAAGTTAAACTTTTAAAAAGTGTGATCAAGCTTTTGGATCTTTGAAATCTATGATGAATATATATGATTTATGTTCTTGGGATGCTAGATATATGTGTTAAGGGTAAAATTCCTTTGGAATTACTCAAATAGGTTGAATATTGAACAAGTTATGGGATTTCTCCCAAACTACTCAAAGTTAAGAAAACTGTTAGAATGACAGTTTTGTAACAGCTACTTCCGGGCTAATTTCCGTGAGCTTAACATGTCCAAATATGGATTTTAATAGATTAAAACTATAGTTCGGAAAGATATAAATCCAACAAAAGTGACGGATCATTAATCGGAGTTACAGATTTCGTTTTATTTAAGTTTTGGTGAAGGACTCCAAAACTGCCAAAGTGCAAAAAGTTTCTGCCAAACATTTCCGGGGCTGTTTTGGAAATTTAGTTAGTGAGAAAAATTCCAGGCTTTTGGGAAATGAAAATATATGGTATTATGTAGCTCGTGTCCAAAAATGAGCTGATTCCGAGTTAAAACGACCAAGTTATGACCGTTCTAATTTTTGTGATTTTCCGACGGAAATCGCTATAAACGGAGTTCTACAACTCCGGTTGCCACGAAATTTAAAATGGAGTAGCACGTTAACATATATAAGGTTATCCCAAGAGATGGGAATGTTTGGAGTTAAGCACAAGGTAGCTAATTTCTTAAGCTACGCACTAGAATTAATTTTTGAAAAATACCAAAGGAAGTTGGAAAATTATGGGAAAATAATTTTTGTGCATGAAATACATGTATATGTGTTTGACCAAAGGATAGGAGAATAATACACTGATTTGGTATTTTCGTGATGCGGATATAGAATACAGCTTGCTAGATTAGGTAAATTGTGATTCCAGTTTACTGGATTGAAATACAGTTTGATGAATTAAAAATATGTTAAATCCAGTTTGCTGGATTGTAGTTCAGGTTACTGAAATGGAATTCAGGTTGCTAAAATGATTTGGTCTGCTGAAATAGTAACTTCAGGATACGGAAATGAAATCTGATTTAATGAAATGATATTTCAATTTAATGAAAGGGTATCTTGCTTACTAAGATATCATAAAAAGGGAAAACTTATATGTATAAGTTATGAAGTGATGAAAAAATTATCAAAGTATAACAATAACATTAAGACTTAAGCGTAATGACTAATACTTAACTACATGTTTAAATGCTAGACACTTTAATATACGATGATAAAATTATGTCGGGTTCAACTCAGACTGCAATAGTTTGACTTGATACCTAGTCTTATGTGTGTTATAGACTGATAGGCTTAAGTGCTATATGTTTAGGTTATTTTATGTGTATAAATATAACAGTATTATAATGTGATGATATTATTCTAATATTGGAGATTTATATTACTAATATTAGTTGCTCGGGTAAAACGTTATAAATTGTGTTGCGGTAATCAACGGTTCAGGCAAGTTTTCTTTATACTTAACTCTAATAAGAGTGTTTATTCAAGCTTATGGTTAATCATTGCTGATTGCCATGAAAATTGTATTCTGTACATCTTGCATGTATAAGTCAGGTATGAAAGGCTGATCACCTTCATTACCAGTTGGTTCAGAAATGTTTATTCATGTTTAAAACTTGTTCAGTCAAAAGTTTGTTCGTGCTAATTCTCAATTATATTGATGAATTATAGCCAGCTTATTATTCATACTCTTCAATCATGATATATCGTTATGTTATTGTATTTATACTTGCTGGGCAACTTTCATGCTCACCCTTGCTATATCATGATAAAACATTGCAGATAAGGCGAACGTGTTCGGATACAGGGAAGGTTAAGGCCAAGTTCAGCTTGGGGTATAAAGTTCGGCTTGTTTGTAATAATATATTTTGATAAATATTTTTATATGATAAATAGTTATGAAATTTGTACTAAGTTAAGGTTACTCAACCTTGGGAAATAGTGTGTAATGTAATGTATAAACAATTTATGTTTATATCTTCCGCAAATAGTTATAGAAATAGCGTACCGGATCCGTGGTGATTTGGAACCCGGATTCGGGGCTACTACAGTTGGTATCTGAGCTGTTGGTTTTGAAGCTTAGGTAAGAATACCTGAGACCAATAACCGCAGTGATTAGGATAAGACTAACTCAAATAGAGTTAGTTGGTCGGTAAGATTCAAAGACGAATCTCGGCGAGTGTAAGACACAGAGTTCCCTAACTCTGATAATAAAGTTGAACAATAATGGTGAATAGATCGAGTCTAAAAGACTGAAAGTGCAGGGATAGGAGATCGTAAAATAAAACGATCATAGTGCATGGAATTGAATCGTAATATATACCATAAGATCGCCCCGTGATCTGATAAAGGTTATGATATGGGAAATGAATCAATCTTATGATTGAAAAGTTTACAGCAAGATGCTGTGTTAAAGTTGTACTATGAAATGGTACTATGAAAACTCATAAAAGAGTTATGGATTATGGATACGGATTAAATGAAATTCGTATTGAAAAAGGGGGTTAAGATTAGGTGGGAATTTCAATGAGGACTCGTGTTAGCAACTGAGTTGTATGATTCCTTGTATGGAAGTGGAATTGTACTTGGTGTAAAAACTACTTGGTTGGTGGCATTGGTAATAATTGAAATGTTGTGTCACGTTAGTTATTATATATAGATAAATAGGTCATAGATAGAGAATATAGGATTAAGTACGAGTTCTTAGAACTCATACTTATGTGACATTCTTGACTCATAGTTATATGAACTGTTTATGAGCCCCTCAGCGAACGGATGCCAAAGGTCAGACTAGGGTAAAGTTCGTAAACTCATATAATTGTGGTCAGGTTATGAACTCATAAGTGTGGTTTTATGAATTGGGTATAGTTGTGTGAGAATGGAGTGTTAAGGATTATATGAACAGATAGATTGTTAAGCAAATGATCATTAGTGGAGACTTAGGTTTTCCTAAACTCCTAACTATGCTAAACTTCAAAATTTTTGACATCAAGCTAAATACGCACTATGTGCCTTTTAAAAAAAATGTAGACTCGTAACCATTTTTGAAACGGTTTAAAGTACAGTCTATGCTACTTATTTTGGCTAGACGCAAATGATTTGAAATATCAAAAATTATTTTTATTTATCACTTATGTACCATGTAACCTGGTGCGGAGATGATAAAAATGATGGAGTCATCAAAGCATTATTACTTAGTGTGAATTTGACCTAAAGTCATTGTTCCACTATGGTATGATGTAGTATGATAAAATCACCAAATGACGGAATCCTCAACGGACTGTTAATATAGTGTGGCATCATGACATCATTCTCGAAAATATTTTCAAAAAATTTAATTTGCCAACGGGGTTTGGCTACACCTATATAATTCAATTGAATTGAATTATTGATATGAGTCTATGCTATTTGATTCAGTTAGACTAATGTAATAAAAACTCCAAGTGTTTATTGAAAGAAATTTCCCGAACCAAATTGTTTTGGTGCGGAATCCTATGATAAGACTGAGGTGAACGATAATGTTTGGATAAATAATCCAATCTAGTAGCGTAAATATTCGCTAAAAATGATTAATACGTTATGCATGACGTAACTGTACGATGGGCTGATCACCTAAAGTACTAGTAATGGTAGTTTACCTTCTTTGTGATTGTAAACAGACCAAGTAATGTATTGTTTTGTGGTATGATCACTACCGTTAAAACTAAATGTGTTCATGGTCAATATGACCCCTCAGCACAATTTCAAAACTTTTACTCTTGTGAGTGGTGTATTGGGTGACATGTGATATGTGTGAATGGTGTAAGGTGCACGGTGTAAGGTGTAAGGTGAATTTCGGGGACGAAATTCTTATAAGGAAGGGTGAATGTGACAACCCGAGAATTTGGGCAAATTATTAAAATCTTAAATGATTGATTTAAGGTCAAATAATAGACCTAGACAGAAAATAAGTGTATGCGTTTGATGTAATTGGGAAGGAATTTTGAGGGTTTCAAAATTCTGTGAAGGATATAGGTGAATTATTCAGGATTAAGGATTTATGTGATTAAGTTCTGTGAATATGGTTATGTATGTGTGCTGAATGTGGTTAAGGGTCAAGGAATTGATCAGATAAATTACATCTGTGATAAACCCTAAGTATATATTAAGAACTTTAACGTTCTGTTAGAAAACCCTAACGTCTAATAAGAAACTCTAGAAATCGGTTCTGGAAACCCTAGTTTCTGTTCCGGGAATCCGAAACCCTAAATTCATGATATGAATATGGTGATTTAGTTAGAAAACTCTAGCTATATTTTCAGAAACCCTAATTTTAGTATCGAGAATTTAAACCCTAATTTGGGAATCTTAAATGTAAAGTATTAAATCCTAAGGGTTAAAAAGTTGTGTGTAAGGAATATGAACATTAGGTGATGGTTTATAATTGTTTATAACAAACAAAAGAAACTAGTGAAATCCTAATTATATATTAGGAATGAAGGATTTAATAACTTAAGGGTTACGGAAAAAGAGAATTGTGGTATTTAGAATACTTACTAATTCTAGGAGATTTATTTTATATATCTCTAATGATTAATTTTATAACCTAATTATAGCAAGTCTAATTGTGTTAAGGAAATAAGTGGGCATGAGTAAAGATTTGTGTTATAATTGAGGAAGTACAAACCCTAATTAATTAATTGGGTTGGGTAAGAATTTAGGTATTGGACTATGTATATTTTATAGCCCAAGAGTTGGCCAATAAAATTGGTTAGAGGCCTAAGCAATACATTAATTGAGTGGCCTAAATATTTTTATTGTTAAACCCAAAGATTTAAGAGTGGCCCAAACATGGAACCAATTGAAGGAATGGTACTTTAGGCATTTGGGATAATAGATATTTCATTTACAAGAAACCAAACTTGGAGCTTAAAAAGGTCACATGGTCGGTTATTAGAGGGCAAAAAGTGGAGGAGTGGTGATTTTTTATTTTGTTTGAAAGTAAGTTTACTAACTCTCACCAAATGCTCTAGGTGTCAAGCCATGAACCAAGCCAACACTTATGTTTAAACTTACAAGAAACATGGGTTGGTATTGTTGATGATGAGTGAGAGAGAAAGGATTGCAATACTTATAATGTATAAACATAAAAAAAACACATATCACTTCTCTTTCATTTCATTTTCTCTTCCAAGTTGTTAAGTTAAAAGAAAAAGAGAGTAAGAGATAGAAATGGGGTATCGGTAAAGAGGGAGAGAGAAGAGGAGAGTTTGGCAGCCTCATGGTGGAAAGAAGAGGAGTTTTTGATCTTCATACACCAAAGATTCATCCATGGATGAAGCTAAGAAGAAGGAGAAGAAGAAAAGCTAAGGTATAACAAAAATTTCCACTTGTGTAGTCTATTTTCCTTTGTGGTTTAATTTGATTTTTGGACAATATTAAGTTGTAATCTTGAGGTTTAAAACATTAGATCTATGTGTATATAAGTGTTTAATATATAGATCCAACTCTTTTCTAGATCAAAAGTTAGATCTAAAGTGTGGAATGGAAGCTAGGTTTTTCAAAAGATAGAAAACATGATTTTTGTCTTAGCTTTGATTGTGTTTGATGCTTGTTTGATGAACTAAGAAACTTTGTTTCTAAACTCAAAAGCCATGTATATACATGTTAATAAGTTTTTATTGTTTGGATCTACCTATAATGGGGGTTGATTTGGTGGAAATCTAAAGGAATTGAAGAATGGAAATTTTCTGGAAAAGTTAAACTTTTAAAAGTGTGATCAAGCTTTTGGATCTTTGAAATCTATGATGAATATATATGATTTATGTTCTTGGGATGCTAGATATATGTGTTAAGGGTAAAATCCCATTAGAATTACTCAAATAGGTTGAATATTGAACAAGTTATGGGATTTCTCCCAAACTACTCAAAGTTAAGAAAACTGTTAGAATGACAGTTTTGTAACAGCCACTTCCGGGCTAATTTTCGTGAGCTTAACATGTCCAAATATGGATTGTGATAGATGAAAACTATAGTTCGGAAAGATAGGAATCCAACAAAAGTGACGGATCATTAATCGGAGTTACAGATTTCGATTTATTTAAGTTTTGGTGAAGGACTCCAAAACTGCCAAAGTGCAAAAAGTTTCTGCCAAAACTTTTCCGGGGGCTGTTTTGGACATTTAGTTAGTGAGAAAAATTCCAGGCTTTTGAGAAATGAAAATATATGGTATTATGTAGCTCGTGTCCAAAAATGAACTGATTCCGAGTTAAAACGACCAAGTTATGACCGTTCTAATTTTTGTGATTTTCTGACGAAAATCGCTATAAACGGAGTTCTACAACTCCGGTTGCCACGAAATTTAAAATGGAGCATCACGTTAACATATATAAGGCTATCCCAAGAGATGGGAATGTTTGGAGTTAAGCACAAGGTAGCTAATTTCTTAAGCTACGCACTAGAATTAATTTTTGAAAAATACCAAAGGAAGTTGGAAAATTATGGAAAAATAATTTTTGTGCATGAAATACATGTATATGTGTTTGACAAAAGGATAGGAGAATAATACACTGATTTGATATTTTCATGATACGGATATAGAATACAGCTTGCTGGATTAGGTAAATTGTGATTCCAGTTTACTGGATTGAAATACAGTTTGATGAATTGAAAATATGTTAAATCCAGTTTGCTGGATTGTAGTTCAGGTTGCTGAAATGGAATTCAGGTTGCTAAAATGATTTGGTCTGCTGAAATAGTAACTTCAGGATACGAAAATGAAATCTGATTTAATGAAGTGATATTTCAATTTAATGAAAGGGTATCTTGCTTACTAAGATATCATAAAAAGGGAAAACTTATATGTATAAGTTATGAAGTGATGAAAAGATTATCAAAGTATAACAATAACATTAAGACTTAAGCGTAATGACTAATACTTAACTACATGTTTAAATGCTAGAAACTTTAATATACGATGATAAAATTATGTCGGGTTCAACCTAGACTGCAATAGTTTGACTTGATACCTTGTCTTATGTGTGTTATAGACTGATAGGCTTATGTGCTATATGTTTAGTTTATTTTATGTGTAAAAATATAACAGTATTATACTATGATGATATTATTCTAATATTGGAGATTTATATTACTAATATTAGGTCTTCAGGTAAAGCGTTATAAATTGTGTTGCGGTAATCAACGGTTCAGGCAAGTTTTCTTTATACTTAACTCTAATAAGAGTGTTTATTCAAGCTTATGGTTAATCATTGCTGATTGCCATGAAAATTATATTTTGTACATCTTGCATGTATAAGTCAGGTATGAAAGGCTGATCACCTTCATTACCAGTTGGTTCAGAAATGTTTATTCATGTTTAAAACTTGTTCAGTCAAAAGTTTGTTCGTGCTAATTCTCAATTATATTGATGAATTATAGCCAGCTTATTATTCATACTCTTCAATCATGATATATCGTTATGTTATTGTATTTAAACTTGCTGGGCAACTTTCATGGTCACCCTTGTTATATCATGATAAAACATTGCAGATAAGGCGAATGTGTTCGGATACAGGGAAAAGTTAAGGCCAAGTTCAGCTTGGGGTATAAAGTGTGGCTTGTTTGTAATAATATATTTTGATAAATATTGTTATATGATAAATATTTATGAAATGTGTACTAAGTTAAGGTTACTCGACCTTGGGAAATAGTGTGTAATGTAATGTATAAAAAATTTATGTTTATATCTTCCGCAAAATAGTTATAGAAATAGCGTACCGGATCCGTGGTGATTTGGGACCCGGATTCAGGGCTACTACAAAGTCGCATACTCCCATCTTTCTTCTTCACGAATAGAACAGCAGCACCCCAAGGAGACGTATTAGGACGAATGAAACCAATGTCTAACAATTCCTGCAATTGGGTCTTTAACTCCTAAAGTTCAATAGGAGCCATTCGATATGGGGCTTTGAAAATGGGTTTTGTACTGGGTTCAAGGTCGATACAAAATTCAACTTCACGCTCTGGGGGTAGGCCAGGAATTTCTTCAGGGAATACGTCAGGAAATTTATTAACAATAGAAATATCCTTCAAATTTGACGTATTTTTGTTTAAATCCGTGACATGAGCTAAGAAAGCTTGACATCCGTTTTTTAATAAACGAATAGCTTTATGACTTGAGATGACCATGATTGATTTTAATGGTTTGGTTTCTTGTATTCGCATAATAGGTTTATTAGGAATATGAAAGCTAACAACCTTACGAAATCAATCAATTTTAGCATGATAAGTAGTTAACTAATCAATCCTTAGAATCACGTCAAATTCAAGTATTTTTAAGGAGATAAGATCGACAGGTAACGTGCGATTACCGATTTGAATCAAACAAGACTTATAAACAGTGGATGTAATGAAGGTTTCTCCTAATGAAGTTTCAACAGAAAAGTCAAAGTCTAATTTCTCTAGAGTCAAATTTAATTATTGAGCGCAAGTAGGAGAAATAAAAGAATTGGTAGAACCGGTATCAAATAAGGTATAGACTTCGCTAGAGTTTATTATAAGCTTACCCGTGATGACCTCGTTCGGGTTTCTTGCTTTCTGGAAGGTCACAACAAACGCTCTCCCTTGCACTACCGGCTTTGAATTTTCTGGGACGGCCTTTGGTGCCTCCATCCTAGCTGAAATTGTCTTCGGTGAACGACAAAATCGGGCTAGGTGACCTTCTCTTCCACAATAATAACACGCTTTGAATGGCATCACGCAGTTTGGACTGATATGTCCCTCCCCTCCGCATTTGAAGCATATGATAGGTGGTCGTTCTCCTTCTTTAACCACGGCTGCTGGTGCTGACGTCTTTCCATCATTGTTGAATCTCCTATTCTTGAAATGTCCATTTTTACTGTCTTGGCCATGATTATCACCGAAGTGATTACCATTTTTGGCATGTTGATTCCCTCAACGCTTGTTGTCACCGTTTCGATGACTGTTACCACTAGTATTTTCATCCTTTTAACTGCTTTCCCTTAGTTGCGTTGACTCGTTTTCGCACTCCAATAACTGAGCCCTATTTACAACATCTGAGTACAAACATAGTTTATGAGAAATATTTAAGACCCCGAATTTTATGATATAAAGGTATTCAATTTTTCTTATAATTACTATTCAATAAATGGTTAAATTGATAACAAGTTAAAGTTAAGGGTGATATATGAAATTTTTTTCAAAATACACAAGTGGTTATAAAATATTCATTGTTATCGGGGAATATTCGTACGACGGCGCAGCCAGTTGTGGGCCCCATAATAGAATAATTATCGGATGAAGAAAATGACAAATTTGAGTTTTTATAAATAACAGCGTAGTTGTTACCGTTAACATTGTTGGAATACCCGGTTGGTAAAATAAAGTAATGCGCGTTGTTGCACAGTAGCACACGGTATTACACAGTATTTTTGAATTATTGATTCTTACGTAAGAAGGCACTACTCAATAATTGTTACGGTAATTACTATTCAATATTTTATTTTATTGATTCAATAATTACTGCGTTGATATTTTATATTATTGTTGTTTCAATAATTATCACTGCACAATATTTCTCATTATCATATCAATAATTCATATTATTTGAATAATATTATTAGATAGCATTATTTGGCAATGTCTAGAAAGTTTTGTCAAGGAGAGGTTTGGTCACCTAATTGCTCGCCAGTAATGAGAAATTCTTATTGGAAAGCCCCCTCTTTCCTGGAAACGGCCTAGTTGTCATAATTGTGATTCTGTAATATTATTTGTGAATAATTAATTATTGATTTATATGATAAGGAAATATTTATTTGATGTGGATATAAATGATGGATTTATTTATGTGGTTATAAATGAAGGAATTTATGTTGAGGTATTTTATCAGTATTTTTGTCGGAATGAAGGTATTAAAAATTAAACAAGTGTTTTTGAGATATATTGCGAGAGTTATAATTTTTAATACGACCGTTGGATCGTTGTAATTTTTGGATATGTTATACATATATAAGTTGAGTATATGTCCACAAATTTTGAACCGTTAAAAATGAACGTATGATTTGTTATGAATTTTAAGAGGTGAATGGTTCAGAAATTGTTGTAGTATCTGAATTTAGCATTTTGGTAGAAAATTCTAGAATTGAGTGGGCCCCACTTGTGGTTAGTGAAGAAATATGCTGAATTTTATTTCAAATGTGGTGGGTAGGAATAGTAGCAGGTAAAGCCAGCAAGTTGCAGGTGAAGTCTGCTAAAATTTTCCTATAAATAGAGGGCTAAGTTAGAATTTAAAATCACACTAGAAACATAAGCTTTCTCTCTTTCTCTCTCTAGATTATTGAGTGTATTTTATGAGTATTTAGATATTTGATGAGTTGATATTCATCAGTGCAAGTTTCCTTCAGCGTCATATTCGATATCCAGTCAGAAGTCCTGCTCTTTTGAGGTATGGGATAGTAAGGGATTTTAAGGGTTATTATGTTTTTCAGTTTGTACTTCTTTTGACCTTCAGAAAATTCTGGAAAAATTTGAAATGATATTTTGATGAGTTTTATTGATTGTGTCCAAAAATGGTGATTTTTGGATGTATAAATTAAGAGTTATGAATTTTATGAGAAAAGACTATTTTTAAAGTAACCGCTTATAATTCCTTGTAGTTAACTCCAAAATTGATGAATTTTTTTTTGAGAGTACATCTATATAATATCAGTGTACTCTATGAATTTCAGAATTTTTGGATAAAAGTACAATTTATGATAAATATCTAAATATTCGACGTTTTTGGGCATATGAAAAATAGTAAATGAATTTTAAAAATTCTAAGAAAAATATATGTTCAATATGGGACTATAATATGCTAAATTCCAGAAAAGAAATATTTTTTGAACAGATTTGGTATTTTTCATGAAAATAGACTAGTTATGAATAAATGAGTTAAATATGTTATGTGGAGGAAGAAAATTGGAAAATATGATTTTATGGCTTGAGAATCATATATGTTGTATATGCAGATTTTCGATGAGGGTTTTGGTTATTGGTGATGAAATCTTATAAATTTGGCATTTTATGATGATTAAATTCATTATTTAGTAAAGTGTAAACATTTAAAATAAATTGTTTATAAGTTTAAGAAATGTTATTCTTTCAATATCATTATACCGAAATATTGTTATGGATTTTATTGTGGAATTTCTACCTTTTTGTGTGAGGATTACTATTCATGAGTTACTAATCACGAGTTACTATTCACGAGTTAATATTCACGGGTACTATTCACTACAAAATTGGTTTCTTTTTCTAACCAAATTATAGTTGATTTATGAATATTACTCTGGAGATTAAAACTATATATTGATTATATTTATTTTATTATCATATATAATATTTTTATAACCCTGATGTTGAAATTCTCTTTCACTTGAGTATAATGATAGGTAGATTATTGGTATGATCATGCCTAGGGTTCTCTTTGGCCAGTAGTGAAAAGTTGAATTGTGACTGGTATGATCATGACCATTGAATTTATAATTTAATATCTTTATCTTAAGTACAAACGTGAATTGATCAACATGGTTATAATTATTGTTTATATATATTCTGAAATGAGTATATATTACTTTGAGAAATTAATATATTTGGCATGTATTGCAAATATGAACTGTTGAGGGATATATTCGGCCTGTAGTGCAAAGATGAACTGTTAATGAATATCTTTGGCCCGTAGTGCAAAGATGACCTGTTGTTGAATATCTTTGCCCAGTGGTGCAAAGATGAACTGTGGATGAATATCTTTGGCCGTAGTGCAAAGATGAATTTATTAGTATGATTATGAACATGAACTATGATTTGGTATAACTATAATCTTTGATGTTTCAGGTAAAGACATGTGATAAAAATTATATTCGTCCTGGGTACGAAGAGGAATTTAGAATTACAATTATGATTATGAGATATTCATATAATTGTGGAAAGGAACTGTTGATTGATGTTACAGGGATAAAACATTGTTAGTGGACTTTTAACATGGAGAAGATAATAGACTGTATTGTCTATTTAACTCTTCTAATGAATTGCTCGTTCCGTTGTAACTATGGTTGAAATTTTTTTCATCTACAATATGTTCTAAATCTCTGATTTGTTATTGATGAAGGAAAATGATAATTTAATTATCTTTAGTCATGATATTCTTTACTGAGCTAGTTGTGCTCACCCTTTTGCTTCACAATTCCTTTCAGGTAATAAAAGTGTAGCTGGGTCAAGCGGGGGTAACAAGGGAATAGAACGGTGGTCTATAGCTGTGGAGTTCTCCTTAAACAGTATAGACAAGTGTGTTGTATACATCTTTTAGTAGTTATAATTGGTTAATCATATAGGGAGAGGCGAACCCAATGTTGGAAGGGTGTTTTGCCACTATCATACAAGATGTCTAATGACATACAACCTCGTGTCATCATAAGACAGGGTTGTGCTCATCCACTTGCTGAGTATATTTATGAGCACAACCTATATAATCTTGGTATTTGTTTGAAGTATAATTCTCAATTTGAGACAGTGGAGATAATGATAAATCAAGAGAAGACTCACCATTGGGAAGAATATGATAGTAATCTTCTCGTTTTTCTTTGGGGTCTATTGGGTCGACTAAGGATAATATTCTGGCTATATGATATCTATCATAATCTAGAAGCATGGCCTCCCATATACGAAGGTTTCCTTGAGCACTTCCCAAAGATTTTAGTTTCTAAAACAATTTTTGACTATAGTTTTATGTAAGGTGTCATTGTGAGGTGTTGTCCATGGTTGGGACATGTGTCACATTTGGTATATATTGTATCCAAACTCACAGTATATGTGTTGTTGTATTTTACACGACAATTGTTGTAATAAAGTTGTAGTTGTTTTCTGTACCATGTATTTAGCGGCTCAGAATGGGTTGGATGGAATGGACCTATTTTGTGGTTGTCACATTTGGTATCAGAGCTTAGGGATATGGTCTCTGGCGGAGATCGGGGAATAGAACTAGGAGGGGAGAGATAAGTAAATCTGTCGCTAGTGTGTCCTACCTAAGCTTATTTGTTGGTCAGTCATAATATCGGGATATTATGTGATATGTTAATTTGTTCAATTAACCTTTTTTTTGAAGCTGTATTCTAGAATGATATTTGAAATACAGGAGATGAGCAATGGAGAAATCATGATGACAGGGAAGATGGAATCTGAAATTAAAGCAAGGTATTCTCAACTCTTCGAAATATCAGGTACGTAAAATTCGGGGATGAAATTTCATAAGGAGAGGAGATTGTAAGACCCCGAATTTTATGAAATAAAGGTATTCAATTTTTCTTATAATTACTATTCAGGTTAAATTGATAACAAGTTAAATTTAAGGGTGATATATGAATTTTTTTTCAAAATACACAAGTGGTTATAAAATATTCATTGTTGTCAGGGAATATTCATACGACGGCGCAGCCAGTTGTGGGCCCCATAACAGAATAATTATCGGATGAAGAAAATGAAAATTTTGAGTTTTTATAAATAAAAGCGTAGTTGTTACCGTTAACACTGTTGGAATACCCGGTTGGTAAAATAAAGTAATACGCGTTGTTGCACAGTAGCACACGGTATTACATAGTATTTTGGAATTATTGATTCTTACGTAAGAAGGCACTACACAGTAATTGTTATAGTAATTACTGTTCAATATTTTATTTTATTGATTCAATAATTGCTGCGTTGATATTTTATATTATTGTTGTTTCAATAATTATCACTGCACAATATTTCTCATTATCAGATCAATAATTCATATTATTTGAATAATATTATTAGATAGCATTATTTGGCAATGTCTAGAAATTTCTGTCAAGGAGAGGTTAGGTCACCTAATTCCGCGCCAGTAAGGAGAAATTCTTATTGGAAAGCCCCCTCTTTCTTGAGAACGGCCTGGTTGTCATAATTGTGATTTTATAATATTATTTTTGAATAATTAATTATTGATTTATATGATAAGGAAATATTTATTTGATGTGGATATAAATGATGGATTTATTTATGTGGTTATAAATGAAGGAATTAATGTTGAGGTATTTTATCAGTATTTTTGTTGGAATGAAAGTATTAAAAATTAAACCAGTGTTTTTGAGATATATTGCGTGAGTTATAATTTTTAATCCGACCGTTGGATCGTTGTAATTTTTGGATATGTTATACATATATAAGTTGAGTATATGTCCACAAATTTTGAACCGTTAAAAATGAACGTATGATTTGTTATGAATTTTAAGAGGTGAATGGTTCAGAAATTGTTGAAGTATCTGAATTTAGCATTTTGGTAGAAAATTCTTGAATTTAGTGGGCCCCACTTGTGGTTGGTGAAGAAATGTGCTGAATTTTATTTCAAATGTGGTGGGTGGGAATAGTAGCAGGTAAAGCCATCAGGTTGCAGGTCAAGTCTGCTAAAATTTTCCTATAAATAGAGTGCTAAGTTAGAATTTAAAATCACACTAGAAACATAAGCTTTCTCTCTTTCTCTCTCTAGATTATTGAGTGTATTTTATGAGTATTTAGATATTTAATGAGTTGATATTCATCAGTGCAAGTTTCCTTCAGCGTCATATTCGATATCAAGTCAGAAGTCCTGCTCTTTTGAGGTAAGGGATAGTAAGTGATTTTAAGGGTTATTATGTTTTTCAGTTCGTACTTCTTCTGACCTTCAGAAAATTTTGGAAAATTTTGAAATGATATGTTGATGAGTTTTATTGATTGTGTCCAGAAATGGTGATTTTTGGATGTATAGATTAAAAGTTATGAATTTTATGAGAAAAGACTATTTTAAAAGTAACCGCTTATAATTCCTTGTGGTTAACTCCAAAATTGATGAAATTTTTATTGAGAGTACATCTATATAATATAAGTGTACTCTGTGAATTTCGGAATTTTGGATAAAAGTAAAATTTATGATAAATGTCTAAATATTCGCCGGTTTTGGCCATATGAAAAATAGTAAATGAATTTTAAAAATTCTAAAAAAAATTTATGTTCAATATGGGACTATATTCTGCTAAATCCCAGAAAAGAAATATTTTTGGAATTGATTTGGTATTTTCCATGAAAATAGACTAGTTATGAATAAATGAGTTAAATATGTTATGTGAAAGAAGAAAATTAAAAAATATGATTTTATAGCTTGAGAATCATATACGTGGTATATGCAGATTTTCAATGAGGGTTTTGGTTATTGGTGATGAAATCTTATAAGTTTGGCATTTTATGATGATTAAATGCATTATTTAGTAAAGTGTAAACAATTAAAATAAATTGTTTATAAGTTTAAGAAATGTTATTCTTTCAATATCATTATACCGAAATATTGTTATGGATTTTATTGTGGAATTTTAACCTTTTTGTGTGAGGATTACTATTCATGAGTTACTATTCACGAGTTACTATTTATGAGTTACTATTCACGGGTACTATTCACTACAAAATTGGTTTCTTTTTCTAACCAAATTATAGTTGATTTATGAATATTACTCTGGAGATTAAAACTATATATTGATTATATTGATTTTATTATCATATATAACATTTTTATAACCCTGATGTTGAAATTCTCTTTCACTTGAGTATAATGATGGGTAGATTATTGGTATGATCATGACTAGAGTTCTCTTTGGCAGGTGAATTGATCAAGATGGTTATAATTATTGTTTATATACATTCTGAAATGATTATATATTTCTTTGAGATATTAATATATTTGGCCTGTAGTGCAAATATGAACTATTGAAGAATATCTTTGGCTTGTAGTGCAAAGATGAACTGTTAATGAATATCTTTGGCCCGTAGTGCAATGATGACCTGTTGTTGAATATCTTTGGCCAGTGGTACGAAGATGAACTGTGGATGAATATCTTTGGCCGTAGTGCAAAGATGAATTTATTAGTATGATTATGAACAGGAACTGTGATTTGGTATAACCATGATCTTTGATGTTTCAGGTAAAGACATGTGATGAAAATTATATTCATCTTGGGTACGAAGAGGAATTTAGAATTACAATTATGATTATGAGATATTCATATAATTGTGGAAAGGAACTGTTGATTGATTGATGTTACAGGGATAAAACATTGTTGGTGGACTTTTAACATGGAGAAGATAATAGACAGTATTGTCTATTTGACTTTTTTAATGGATTGCTCGTTCCGCTGCAACTATGGTTGAAATTTTTATCATCTACCATATGTTCTAAATCTTTGATTTGTTATTGATGAAGGCTATTGATAATTTAATTATCTTTAGTCATGATATTCTTTACTGAGCTAGTTGTGCTCACCCTTTTGCTTCACAATTCCTTTCGGTAATAAAAGTGTAGCTAGGTCAAGCAGGGGTAACAAGGGAATAGAACGGTGGTCTCTAGCTATGGATTTCTCCCTAAGCAGTATAGACAAGTGTGTTGTATATATCTTTTAAGAGTTATATTTGGTGAATCATACAGGGAGAGGCGAACCCAATGTTGGAAGGGTGTTTTGCCACTATCATACAAGATGTCTAATGACATACAACCTCGTGTCATCATAAGACAAGGTCGTGCTCATCCACTTGCTGAGTATATTTACGAGCACTACCTATATAATCTTGGTGTTTGTTTGAAGTATAATTCTTAATTTGAGACAGTGGAGATAATGATAAATCAAGAGAAGACTCACCATTGGGAAGAATATGATATTAATCTTCTCATTTTTCTTTGGGGTCTATTAGGTCAACCAAGGATAATTCTGTGGCCATATGATATCTATCATAACCTAGAAGCATGGCCTCCCATATACGAAGGTTTCCTTGAGCATTTCCCAAAGATTTTAGTTTCTAAAATAGTTTTTGACTATACCTTTATGTAAGGTGTCACTATGAGGTGTTGTCCACGGTTGGGACATGTGTCAGATTTGGTATGTATTTGTATCCAAACTCATAGTATATGTGTTGTTGTATTTTTCACGACAATTATTGAAATAAAGTTGTAGTTGTTTTCTGTACCATGTATTTGGCGACTCAGAATGGGTTGGATGGAATGGACCTATTTTGGGGTTGTCACAAATAAGATATTTACGTATCTCCGGTTTCAAACCTCTTAAAAACATTCGTGTCATTCGCTCCTCATTATTGACCAAATGGGATGCAAATCGGGATAACTCTACAAATTTAGCCTTGTATTGCGACACGGTCATATTGTTTTGTTCCAACTTGATAAACTCCACCTCTTTCATGTTACGAATACTTTCGGGAAAGTACTTGTCGTTGAATAGCTCTTGGAACTTCTCCCAAGACATCTTGAGTGTGTCAAGCTGGGTACGTTTTACAGTTTCCTACCAGTAATCTGCCTCTTCACGCAACATGAAGGTGGCGAAGGGAACCTTTTGCTTATTGGAGCATCCCAAGACATCAAATATCTTGGTGATCTACTTTATCCATGCTTCCGCCTTAAGTGGTTTAGGCTCTCCAATAAACTCGGGTGGTCCCAGCTCCTTGAACTGTTTAGTGGTGACCGTCCGAGAGTTTCCTGTGTTTACACCTGTATTTTGAACAGGAGACACTCTCGCCTGATGTTGCATGAATTGCATGAAGCCTCGGAACATTCCATCGTTCATCATTTGGTTAGTGTTGTTGTTTGCATGAGGATTGTCGTCTTCCTGATGCACGTTGTCCTGGTTATTGATCTGTGGAGACTCAATGGTCTCCTGTGCTCCATTGATGTTCTCAACATTCTCGGATGCCATTTTCAAACACTGCCACAAAACAAGGGTTAATTGACATGCAACATATTATCACTATACTCTGACCGACCAATCAAATACCAAATAAACTTAGGTAGGTCATACTAGTGAAGGAATTCCCAGTCTCTCCCCTCCTAGTTCTAGTCTCATATCTTAGCCAGGGATCATATCCCTAAGCTTTGATACCAACTGTGACGCCCCCAAAATTAGGTATACGTCACCCATCTTGGGTCGCCACTTACATGGTACAAAATTCAAATACAACTTAATAATACAACTGTCGTGTACAAGATGACAAAACATAAACTGTGAGTTGAATACAAATATTGTATACTAGAGATTATACAAACTCAAAAGGAGTCCTTATTACACTTATTATTAGACTATTTCACAAAATAGTGAGGACTACTAATGCTATCATCTGGTCCGTCACTCCGTTCCCCGACTAGTCCCTGCTACGTTCTCATTTCCTGAAGAGAACAATAAAAGTAAAAGGGTGAGCTCAACTAGCCCAGTAGGAAATATTATGACTAAGATAATGCAGAATATATTATTGTTAGCCTTCAACAGTGTTAAACTGATACAATATAACAACCATCAAGTTTAACTGCAGCGGAACAAGCAATCCATTAAAAGAGTCAAGTAAAAAATAAAATCTAATATCTTTTATGATTAAAAAGGTTTTTCATCATTGTTATCGCTGAGACTCCGCTTAATAAATATTTCACATCATCGAATCACCCCTGCACTATGGCCAAGGATATTCTTTAGTATCATGATGAGTGAGTTTTATACACATGAATTGGATACATTTAAGCTAAATTTAGTGTTGTTCTCAAGTCTTTTAGGATGTTTTTATGTGTTTGTGTCTATTCATGCATGTTTTATATTGTTTTGTAGGATTTGGGACAAAAGTTACATGGATCGACGTTTGGGGTGGCTAGATTAGCGTTTTCGGCTTGCATTTACACAGCAATAACTTCAGAGACAATTTGACTATAGCTCCGGACATTATTTCGAAACACTTCAAGAATGAAAGTTGTATATCTACTTTTCCTCTTTCCAGAACATCTTGAATCATCTAAATCGGAGTTCGGACGAAGAAGTTATGGCCATTTTCCCAAAGGACGTCGGAGTAGAAAATGTCAGAAAAAGGAGCAAGCGCCTAGGCGCTCCAGCCAAGGCTAAATCAAGCGCCTAGGCGCTCCAAGTCAGTAACCTTCATCTGACCAAGCGCCTAGGCGGTCCAGACAGCATAAAATCAAGCGCCTAGGCGCTAGGAAGCAGAGTTTTACATTTTAGGCGAATTTTGACACCTTTTTGACTCCAAATTGGATTGGGTTTGTTCCTAAGCTAAAAATTAGACTTGTAACCTATAAATACATGATGTAAGGCATAAAATAAGAAGAGATTACATAGCATAGCTTGGTGATTACATAGCTTAGATTAGAGATACACTCCATTAGATTAGAACATAACCCTAGTTCTAATTAGATTTGGAGATTGAAGCAACTTGGAGACCATTGAAGATTTAAAGTAGGAGCAAGGAGGGAGCGTCAAGTCTACTGACAATAGATTATTTCTTCTCATCTTCTTCTATCTTTATCTTTTAATGATTATTCAATTGTGGATTCTTAGTTTAAATTCAATAATCATGAACTAATTCTTTGTTTGAGATTACAATGGATCTTATTGTGTAGTTTATTTTAATATGCTTCATTATCAATTAGTATTTTCTATTGTGAGGATTGTCTATTGTGATTTGGACTTAATTGTTTAATTGTTTGGCCATCAATTACCGTGATAATCTATATGAACTCGAGAGATGAAGTATAGATTTAGATCTAATCATGATAGCATGTGTTCAGGATTTTGTTAGTAGCTTAAACTTGATGAGTGTTAAAGTAGAGATATGCTTGACGCCGCATGTAATCTTATAGAGAACTTGTTCTTCAACTTTCTTCAATTGTAATTCACATAGAGATATAGTGGGTTAGTTGGTTAAGGTGTTTAACGGATTTCTATCTTAATTGTGGATTGACGTTAATACGGTATTAGTGCATCGAGAGGTGGTTAATACTACTTTCGTGTTCTTGATTAACAATTCGGGATAGAGAATAATTGATGAGAAGTGTGTTAACCTAAATGAAGCAATAAGTGAAGTCGTGATCTTAAATCTCCATAATCTTAATTTAATTAGTGTGATAGTAGTTAATTTATATAGTTTGTAGTTCATTCGTTTAAATAAGATTGTGTTGGTTACGGGTTAGTACTTGGTGATTTTTATTAAATAATTCTCTGTGGGAACGATACTCAACTTATCACTTTATTACTTGTTGACCACGTATACTTGCGTGTTGTGCGTAACTAGATTTTACCCAACAAGTTTTTGGCGCCGTTGCCGGGGATCGAACCCGGGTCACCCGCGTGACAGGCGGGAATACTCACCACTATACTACAACGATAAATCCTCCAAATCACAATACGGTATCACTTTACCACGCAAGTATACGCGTTCAATTGTAATATTCAGCAAGCAAGGATATCGTTCCCACGAGGAAATAGACTAATATTTATCAATTACTAACTCTAATGCAATTAATCCTATTTTAAACTAAGAAAATTTTGTTTGAGATTTAAAAATTAAACTTAACAAACTAATAATTAAAACCAAAATTTCACAAGAATAACTGCAGATTTAACAGGTTAAGATTACAACTTCCCTTGGTATTTCATTTAAACTAACTTACTTCCCATTTAAAATAAATCAATTAATATGAATAGTTATCCAAGAATGCTCTATAAATATTCATGCTCTTCTTCCAAAGACACATGAACAAATCCTCCTAAATCCAATCTTTAAGATGCAGAATTACAAGGAACACCCCAATTAATCAACTCACTATATTCCTATGTGAATCAAGTTAATTAGGATTTACGCACAAATTCTTTCAATGGATACAAAAGACACATAGGTATATTCCTATCCTACATGCTAATCATATTAACCCTATTCAGATTATATGAACAGATGTTATCATATCCAGATCTCAATCTATACTCCATCTTCCAATTTTATATAAATTATCACAGTAATTGTTGATCAGGCAATTAATCAATAAGCATAAGATATAATAAATAATTCAATAAAAACTAACTTTCATTCAATGGGAAGCTTGCAATTTAAACTACATACCAAGTTCCGTTGCAATCTTAATTAAAATTTAGTTCATGCTAATAATAAAGAAAAACATAATCCAGATAAATAATTCAAACATCCCAGATAGTTACAAAAGATAAAACTAGAGAAGAGAAGAAGAAACTCTGAATTTGCTCCAATACTCTCTCTTAGATCTTCAGCCTTTGCAATTCTCCTTCGTGTTTTTCTTCCTTGTTCTCTCTGCAAATTCCTTGAAGAATTGATTGATTGCTTGCAAAATTCGTTCTCTCTGCTTTTCTTGAGTCCTCTCCTATTTGTATTGGTCTCAACCCTCATTCAGACTCCTCTTTGGCTTCAAAAACCCACTTGACAGCATAAAAACGCAACTTTCTACGCACTAGAGCGCCTAGGCGCTCATCATAGTGCAATTTCAAGCGCCTAGGCGCTTGGGCTGCATTATGTTTCTGACTTGGAGCGCCTAGGCGCTTGGTCTAGGCTTGTATGGAGCGCCTAGGCGCTTGCTCCTTTTTCCAACATTTTCTGCTCCGACGTCCTTTGGGAAAATGGCCATAACTTCTTCGTCCGAACTCCGATTTAGATGATTCAAGATGTTCTGGAAAGAGGAAAAGTAGATCTACAACTTTCATTCTTGAAGGTTCGTGAAATAATATCCGGAACTATAGTCAAATTGGCTCTGAAGTGACTGCTGTGTAAATAGCAAGCCGAAAACGCGAATCTAGCCACCCCAAACATCGATCCAAGTAACTTTTTTCCCAATTCCTACAAAACAATATAAAACATGCATGAATAGATACAAACACATAAAAACATCCTAAAAGACTTGAGAACAACAATAAATTAAGCTCGAATGTATCCAATTCATGTGTATAAAACTCACTCATCAAATACCCCCAAACTTAAACCTTTGCTTGTCCTCAAGCAAACACACAAAAATGTTATGCAATGCAATGTAATGAAACTAATCTATATGCCTACGAATCCAACAGTAATGACAGAAACAAGTCTATTTAACCGGCCTTAGAGAAATCAAGTAAACATGATAATACATCATATTTAAACAAATCAGTAATTTCCCAATCAATCATCAAATCTTAGACTGTTATCACTGATATAGTGCGTGTGTGCTCCACAACAATGTTAACTGATATAAAGTCAAATTTAAGACATAATAGATATCTTCGAAGGCATCATACAGTGCAAATTCACAAAATTCACGAACAAGCTAGATCCAACTAAAGTCAAACATCCACCAAGTTCAAGAGTCCAATCCGGGATACTTATGCTTTACTTTTCATCACGGGGGCTTTTTGCTCTTTTCCCGTTTTATTGTTTTTCTTTTTTTTTTATTTTTTTTCCTTTTTTTTTAACCATGACTGTGCAATGTCTCATTCCATTAGGCTAACAGTGTCACCCCTTAGCTTGCTTTCGACCAACGACTCCCAGACCATATAAGACCTTAGGGCGCTAGGTTTTAAGATACCCCTTCGGGCGTACTTGCTCAAGTAACAAAGGCCCCAAAACAAAACTAGTCATGGTAAAAAAAAAATAATAATAATAATAATAAAAAATAATAATAAAAAAAAACAAAAAAACAAAAAAAAAACACACACAAAAAAATAAAATTAAAACAAAAAAAAAAATAAAAAAAAATAAAAAATAAAAAAAATAATAATAAAAATAAAAAAAAAATTTGAAAATTAAACTTAACAAACTAATAATTAAAATCAGAATTTCACAAGAATAATTGCAGATTTAACAGGTTAAGATTACAACTTCCCTTGGTATTTCATTTAACTAACTTACTTCCCATTTAAAATAAATCAATTAATATGAATTGTTATCCAAGAATGCTCTATAAATATTCATGCTCTTCTTCCAAAGACACATGAACAAATCCTCCTAAATCCAATCTTTAAGATGCAGAATTACAAGGAACACCCCAATTAATCAACTCACTATATTCCTATGTGAATCAAGTTAATTAGGATTTACGCACAAATTCTTTCAATGGATACAAAAGACACATAGGTATATTCCTATCCTACATGCTAATCATATTAACCCTATTCAGATTATATGAACAGATGTTATCATATCCAGATCTCAATCTATACTCCATCTTCCAATTTTATATAGATTATCATAGTAATTGTTGATCAGGCAATTAATCAATAAACATAAGATATAATAAACAATTCAATAAAAACTAACTTTCATTCAATGGGAAGCTTGCAATTTAAACTACATACCAAGTTCCGTTGCAATCTTAATTAAAATTTAGTTTATGATAATAATAATGGAAAACATCATCCAGATAAATAATCCAAACATCCCAGATAGTTACAAAACATAAAACTAGAGAAGAGAAGAAGAAACTCTGAATTTGCTCTTAAACTCTCTCTTAGATCTTTAGCCTTTGCAATTCTCCTTCGTGTTTTTCTTCCTTGTCTCTCTGCAAAAATCTCTTGAAAACTTGATTGATTGCTTGCAAAATTCGTTCTCTCTGCTTTTCTTGAGTCCTCTCCTATTTGTATTGGTCTCAACCCTCATTCAGACTCCTCTTTGGCTTCAAAAACCCACTTGACAGTATAAAAACGCAACTTTCTACGCACTAGAGCGCCTAGGCGCTCATCATAGTGCAATTCCAAGCGCCTAGGCGCTTGGGCTATGATGGCCTATATTGAGCGCCTAGGCGCTCTAGTGCGTAGAAAGTTGCGTTTTTATGCTGTCAAGTGGGTTTTTGAAGCCAAAGAGGAGTCTGAATGAGGGTTGAGACCAATACAAATAGGAGAGGACTCGAGAAAAGCAGAGAGAACGAATTTTGCAAGCAATCAATCAATTCTTCCAGGGATTTGCAGAGAGAACAAGGAAGAAAAACACGAAGGAGAATTGCAAAGGCTGAAGATCTAAGAGAGAGTATTGGAGCAAATTCAGAGTTTCTTCTTCTCTTCTCTAGTTTTATCTTTTGAAAATTAGGCGCTTGAAAATGGCCTATGATGAGCGCCTAGGCGCTCTAGTGCGTAGAAAGTATACTTATGCAAAAACTTTACAGGTTATGATGCAAAAACTTGTTGCCTAATTTTTTAATAGCACTTTACCACGCAAGTATACGCGTTCAATTGTAATATTCAGCAATTAGGCGCTTCCTAGCGCCTAGGCGCTTGATTTTGTGCTGTCTGGACCGCCTAGGTGCTTGGTCAGAAGAAATTTCTCCATGACGTGAAACAGTATTTATGGGATGAGCCATTCTTATTTAAACAATGTGGCGATCAAGTAATAAGAAGGTGCATCCCGGAAGTTGAAATGGAGAGTATTCTACACCAATGTCATGCATCTGACTATGGTGGACATTTTGGGGGAGAAAGAACGGCAGCTAAAGTGCTTCAATGTGGATTTTTCTGGCCAACACTCTTCAAAGATGCACGTGTGTTTTCATTAAAATGTGACAGATGCCAAAGAGTTGGTAATATATCAAAGCGACACGAGATGCCACTTAATATGATCCTAGAAGTCGAATTGTTTGATGTTTGGGGAATTGACTTCATGGGACCATTTCCACCATCTTTCTGTAACTCCTATATACTTCTAGCGGTGGACTACGTTTCGAAGTGGGTAGAAGCTATAGCATCACCTAGCGAAGGTTGTGATTAAGTTCATTCGGAAGAACATTTTCTCTAGATTCGGCACTCCTCGCGCAATCATTAGTGATGAAGGAACACATTTCTGTAATAAACAGTTTTCAGCTATCCTTGCTAAATATGGAGTCACTCATAAGATAGCTACTGCTTACCATCCACAGACAAGTGGTCAAGCCGAGGTATCTAACCGAGAAGTGAAACGAATCCTCGAGAAGATAGTGAATCCTAGTCGGAAAGATTGGTCTAGCAAGTTGGACGATGCTCTATGGGCATACCGTACAGCTTACAAAACTCCGATAGGGATGTCTCCGTATAGGTTAGTTTATGGGAAGGCATGCCATCTTCCAGTTGAACTCGAACACAGTGCTTATTGGGCAATTCGGAAGTTGAACCTTGATATATCTGCTGCGGGAGAGAAGCGCCTCTTACAATTGAATCAAATGGATGAGTTCAGACTCCAATCGTATGAGAATGCGAAGTTATATAAAGAAAAAATTAAGAGGTGGCATGATGAGAAAATTCTGGAAAGAAAGTTTGAAGCAGGTCAAACAGTGTTATTATACAATTCGAGGCTTAAACTGTTTCCTGGAAAGTTAAAATCTCGATGGTCTGGGCCATTTATAATCTCAAAAGTCTATCCTAATGGAGCTGTAGATGTGGAAGACCCGTATTCAAAATGTAATTTTAAAGTCAACGGTCAAAGATTGAAGCACTACTATGGGGGTTGCTTTGATCGTGAAAAGACATCGGTCAACCTTGCCGATTAGAACAGAGGAGAAAGTCGGGCTGAAGACTATAAACCAAGCGCTAACTGGGAGGCAACCCAGGAAGTTTTATTGTTATTCGCTATTTTTACTCTTATTAATTTACTTTACCATTAGTTTATTTAGTGGTTAAACTTTGCTAGTTAAGGATTTGTGCATACCTTGTTCTCTAACAGAGATTCAATTGATTGCAGGAAAGGAAAACACGTACAAGTTTAAGATTAGGGATATTTGACGAGGTTTGGGACAAAAGTTACATGGATCGACGTTTGGAGTGGCTAGATTCGCGTTTTCGGGTTGCCATTTACAAAGAAGTCACTTCAGAGCCAATTTGACCACAGCTCCGGATATTATTTCGTGAAACTTCAAGAATTAAAGTTGTAGATCTACTTCTCCTCTTTCCAGAACATCTTGAATCATCTAAATCGGAGTTCGGACGAAGAAGTTATGGCTATTTTCCAAAAGGATGTCAGAGCAGAGAATGTTGGAAAAGCCCCAAGCGCCTAGGCGCCCAACTTCAAGCCACTCCAACCGCCTAGGCGCTTCAAGTCAGTAGCTACAAACCATGCCAAGCGCCTAGGCGCTCCCTCTAAAGTCATTTCAAGCGCCTAGGCGCTCAAAGTCAGAATGTGTTGTCCAGACCAAGCGCCTAGGCGCCCAAACAGTGCACACACCAAGCGCCTAGGCGCTCCACTCGCCCAATAGTTTCTGCAAGCAAGCGCATAGGCGCTCCAATGTAAAAAAAAAAAAAAATTCTTAAGCCCCAATTCGGGCAACTCCTCTCCCATTCCAACTCAAAACCTCTCTTATTCTCCTACTCCATCTCTAACCCTCCACAACTCAAAACCCTCATCTAATCTAGCCTAAACAACTAATCTTTCTCTTCCAAATCCAAATCAAACACTAAATTCCTACCCAAACCAAAGCAACTAAGTTCCATATTATCATCCTTCTTCACCAATTCGGGATTCCATTTGCATTCAAGCCACATCTACTTGAAGTAAGGGTTCAAGGCTCAAATTGCTCATCCAACTTTGATTGAACATCAAGATTTGGCTATACCCAAGTAAGTACACAAGATTTTATTGCAAATTCTTTGGATTCACTTGGATAATAGTTAGGTTAGTACTTTGAAGTTAGTTTCCATCATTGTGTTGGCTCAATTGGGTGTGGGTACTCTTAATCGTTGCTTGAATTACCTTGGATGTATAGTGTGTTTAGTAATTGCAACAATTGGTGAAATTTAAGTTTGGGGGAGTGCATACTAATAGTGTTCCAAATTTGTGCACACAAAGTGTTTGATAAATTGTCACAACAAAGATTTTGGCTCTCCTAAGTTTTTGAGTATCATTTGGGTTATCAAGAAGTTAGTACATAAGACTATGGCTAGTAAGAGACAAAGAGGAGAGACTTCGAGCACGTCGCAAAAGTATGACAAAAAGAGATTTACAAGTGCTAAAGCATCCGACAGATATTACAATGTACTTTCTAACAAAGCACTAATTCCCGAGCGTGGACTATTGCCCGATATAGAAGATGGGGAATTATTACAGATGATTGGGAGTAGAAGATGGGTGAACTTCACAGCTCAACCGGATGCATCTGTTGTTAAGATTGTTAAGGAATTCTACGCAAATGCAATAGATCATATTGGTAACGTAATTTGGGTTCGAGGTAAATCTGTGGAGGTCAGTTTTGGGTCAATAAATGCTTATTATGGTTTGAACACGATACCCAACAATGGATACATGCAATATCTACAACACGAGCTAGACTACAGTGAGATTATTCAAGCCTTGTGTGTGCCTGGAACGACATGGAAATTAACAGATCAACATGAAGCTGTGTTGTTCCCCGCATCCAAATTAAGCAATTATGGGAAGGCATGGCATGCATTTATTTGTGCCAAGATGATGCCATGTAGGCATATGAGTGATGTTGTAAATCAAAGGGCAGCCCTGCTTTTCTGCATTGCATCAGGAAAAATTATAGATGTGGGCCAAGTTATTCATGATTCCATTGACAAAGCAATTCGAGGAGGGACCTCAGGTGGACTATCACACCCATCTTTGATCACAGGACTATGCCAACAAGCTGGGGTGAAATGGGATGCCGAGGAAGCTACACAGCCTCCTTTAGCCGCAATTGACCACTCGCTTATTAAGAAGTACAAGGTATGGAGTGGGGGGATACCACACCCGAGAGGGTTAGGATTCATTATTGCTCCTCCCGAGCCTGTAGCCGAGCCGAGTCACCAAGTCCACGAGAATCCTCCTGCAGCTGGAAGTTCAGAGCAACCTCCTAATTTTTATGAAGACATCCGTCGCGATTTGAGAAATCAAACCAGAAGAATCGACATGGTTGCCACTCGAGTTCAGGAAGGTTTTGACCGAATGGAAAGAAATCAGGATAGTTTAGCTCAGCGGCAAACGGAGGTATATCAGAATTTTAGTTCCGCATTCCTTGAGATGTTTGCCCGCATGAATTCAGGTGCCGCTCCTTACCAATTCCCACCATTGTCCGCATACCCCCAAGATGAAGAAGAAGATGAGGAAGAAGAGTCTGACGAGGAATAAAGCTTCTATCTTTCAGGGAAGTCCTCCGTGCTTAATTTATTAAATTTTATTTGTTATATACAATGAGGACATTGCATAATTTAAGTTTGGGGGTGTAGGTTTCCAGCTCCAGTTCATGCATGTAGTATTTATCTAGTTGCATTCATGTAGTTGCATGTAGTATTTATCTAGTTGCATTCATGTAGTTCATTTTCATATAAAAAAAAAAAAATTCAAGCATTTGCATGTTTCCAGCTGTTAAATAGTTCAAGTCTGTCTTGGTCAATGATGAGATTGGAATTGAGTAGACAAGTATAGTATTGTCTGTTAAGACTTTGACGTGATTTCTTGTCATGATTTGAATCTTTACCTGTTTGAAACTGATATAATAAGGATAGCACAGTAAAGAAAACCATGTTGACTGATTGAGTTTAAATTGACACATAATGGACTTCTAGAGGATAATGCAAGTCTGAATGAATGAAAGACATGAATAGGCGAAGATGACTGAAGATTAGATAAAAACTTAAGTTTGGGGGAAAAATTTGGGATATATAAGCTTGAAAAAAATAAATAAATAAATAAATATACTCTGGCTAGTTTTGTTTCGGGGCCTTTATTACTTGAGTAAGTACGCCCGAAGGGGTATCTTAAAACCTAGCGCCCTAAGGTCTTATATGGTCTGGGAGTCGTTGGTCGAAAGCTCGCTAAGGGGTGACACTGTTAGCCTAATGGAATGAGACATTGTTATATTTAATTGTTTTTTAGGATCTTTTTATGTGTTTTGTGTTTATTTGTTGTAGGTTGGAGCTGGAGGGACGAATTGGTCATTTCGGAGAAGAAAAAGGTCAAAAATCATGAAAATTAAAGCTGAGTGGCATTTCTGTAAATAGGAGATCATGGCCAAGCGCCTAGGCGCTTGGAATTGCACTATGATGAGCGCCTAGGCGCTTATGTGCGTAGAGAGTTGAGTTTTGCAGCTGTTAAGTGGGTTTTTGAAGCCAAATAGGAGTCTGAATGAGGGCTGAGACCAATACAAATAGGATAGGACTCTACAATAGCAAGAGAGAACGAATTTTGCAAGGAATCAATCAAGTTTTCAAGAGATTTTTGCAGAGAGACAAGGAAGAAAAACACGAAGGAGAATTGCAAAGGCTAAAGATCTAAGAGAGAGTTTAAGAGCAAATTCAGAGTTTCTTCTTCTCTTCTCTAGTTTTATCTTTTGTAACTATCTGGGATGTTTGGATTATTTATCTGGATGATGTTTTTCTTTATTATTATCATGAACTAAATTTTAATTAAGATTGCAACGGAACTTGGTATGTAGTTTAAATTGCAAGCTTCCCATTGAATGAAAGTTAGTTTTTATTGAATTGTTAATTATATCTTATGTTTATTGATTAATTGCCTGATCAACAATTACTGTGATAATCTATATAAAATTGGAAGATGGAGTATAGATTGAGATCTGGATATGATAACATCTGTTCATATAATCTGAATAGGGTTAATATGATTAGGATGTAGGATAGGAATATACCTATGTGTCTTTTGTATCCATTGAAAGAATTTGTGCGTAAATCCTAATTAACTTGATTCACATAGGAATATAGTGAGTTGATTAATTGGGGTGTTCCTTGTAATTCTGCATCTTAAAGATTGGATTTAGGAGGATTTGTTCATGTGTCTTTGGAAGAAGAGCATGAATATTTATAGAGCATTCTTGGATAACAATTCATATTAATTGATTTATTTTAAATGGGAAGTAAGTTAGTTAAATGAAATACCAAGGGAAGTTGTAATCTTAACCTGTTAAATCTGCAATTATTCTTGTGAAATTCTGATTTTAATTATTAGTTTGTTAAGTTTAATTTTCAAATCTCAAACAAAATTTTCTTAGTTTAAAATAGGATTAATTGCATTAGAGTTAGTAATTGATAAATATTAGTCTATTTCCTCGTGGGAACGATTTCCTTGCTTGCTGAATATTAAAATTGAACGCGTATACTTGCGTGGTAAAGTGCTATTAAAAAATTAGGCAACAAGTTTTTGTGTAATTGTCCAGCTCCAGTTCATGCATGTAGTATTCATCTAGTGCATTCATATAGTATTTAGTTGATAGTTTTTCATGTAGTTTGCATTCATTAAAAAAAAAAATTAGTATTTGCATGTTTCCAGCCGTTAGATAGTTTAAGTCTGTTTTGGCCAGTGATGAGATTGGAATTGAGTAGACAAGTATAGTATTGTCTGTTAAGACTTTGATGTGATTTCTTGTCATGATTTGAATCTTTACCTGTTTGAAACTGATATAATAAGGATAGCACAGTAAAAATAACTATGTTGACTGATTGACTTTAAATTGACACATAATGGACTTCTAGAGGATAATTCTAGTTTGAATGAATGAAAGACATGAATAGGCGAAGATGACTGAATTTAGATAAAAACTTAAGTTTGGGGGAAAAATTTGGGATATATAAAAAGAAAAAAAAAAGAAAAGAAAAAAAAATACCTTGGCTAGTTTTGTTTCGGGGCCTTTGTTACTTGAGTAAGTACGCCCGAAGTGGTATCTTAAAACCTAGCGCCCTAAGGTCTTATATGGTCTGGGAGTCGTTGGTCGAAAGCTCGCTAAGGGGTGACACTGTTAGCCTAATGGAATGAGACATTGCACAGTCATGGTTAAAAAAAAAGAAAAAAAAAGAAATATAATAAAATGGGAAAAGAGCAAAAAGCCCCCGTGATGAAAAGTAAAGCATAAGTATCCCGGATTGGACTCTTGAACTTGGTGGATGTTTGACTTTAGTTGGATCTAGCTTGTTCGTGAATTTTGTGAATTTGCACTGTATGATGCCTTCGAAGATATCTATTATGTCTTAAATTTGACTTTATATCAGTTAACATTGTTGTGGAGCACACACGCACTATATCAGTGATAACAGTCTAAGATTTAATGATTGATTGGGAAATTACTGATTTGTTTAAATATGATGTATTATCATGTTTACTTGATTTCTCTAAGGCCGGTTAAATAGACTTGTTTCTGTCATTACTGTTTGATTCGTAGGCATATAGATTAGTTTCATTACATTGCATTGCATAATATTTTTGTGTTTTTGCTTGAGGACAAGCAAAGGTTTAAGTTTGGGGGTATTTGATGAGTGAGTTTTATACACATGAATTGGATACATTTAAGCTTAATTTAGTGTTGTTCTCAAGTCTTTTAGGATGTTTTTATGTGTTTGTGTCTATTCATGCATGTTTTATATTGTTTTGTAGGGTTTGGGACAAAAGTTACATGGATCGACGTTCGGGGTGGCTAGATTAGCGTTTTCGGCTTGCCATTTACACAGCAGTCACTTCAGAGACAATTTGACTATAGCTCCGGACATTATTTCGAAACACTTCAAGAATGAAAGTTGTAGATCTACTTCTCCTCTTTCCAGAACATCTTGAATCATCTAAATCGGAGTTCGGACGAAGAAGTTATGGCCATTTTCCCAAAGGATGTCGGAGCAGAAAATGTCAGAAAAAGGAGCAAGCGCCTAGGCGCTCCAGCCAAGGCTAAATCAAGCGCCTAGGCGCTCCAAGTCAGTAACCTTCATCTGACCAAGCGCCTAGGCGGTCCAGACAGCATAAAATCAAGCGCCTAGGCGCTAGGAAGCAGAGTTTTGCATTTTGGGCGAATTTTGACACCTTTTTGACTCCAAATTGGATTGGGTTTGTTCCTAAGCTAAAAATTAGACTTGTAACCTATAAATACATGATGTAAGGCATAAAATAAGAAGAGATTACATAGCTTAGCTTGGGGATTACATAGCTTAGATTAGAGATACACTCCATTAGATTAGAACATAACCCTAGTTCTAATTAGATTTGGAGATTGAAGCAACTTGGAGACCATTGAAGATTTGAAGTAGGAGCAAGGAGGGAGCGTCAAGTCTACTGACAATAGATTATTTCTTCTCATCTTCTTCTATCTTTATCTTTTAATGATTATTCAATTGTGGATTCTTAGTTTAAATTCAATAATCATGAACTAATTCTTTGTTTGAGATTACAATGGATCTTATTGTGTAGTTTATTTTAATATGCTTCATTATCAATTAGTATTTTCTATTGTGAGGATTGTCTATTGTGATTTGGACTTAATTGTTTAATTGTTTGGCCATCAATTACCGTGATAATCTATATGAACTCGAGAGATGAAGTATAGATTTAGATCTAATCATGATAGCATGTGTTCAGGATTTTGTTAGTAGCTTAAACTTGATGAGTGTTAAAGTAGAGATATGCTTGACGCCGCATGTAATCTTATAGAGAACTTGTTCTTCAACTTTCTTCAATTGTAATTCACATAGAGATATAGTGGGTTAGTTGGTTAAGGTGTTTAACGGATTTCTATCTTAATTGTGGATTGACGTTAATACGGTATTAGTGCATCGAGAGGTGGTTAATACTACTTTCGTGTTCTTGATTAACAATTTGGGATAGAGAATAATTGATGAGAAGTGTGTTAACCTAAATGAAGCAATAAGTGAAGTTGTGATCTTAATTCTCCATAATCTGATTTTTAATTAGTGGTAATTAGAATTAGTTTAGTTAAATATTTTAATTTATAACATTAAATTCATTTGTTTAAATAAGATTGAGTTGGTTACGGGTTAGTACTTGGTGATTTTTATTAAATAATTCTCTGTGGGAACGATACTCAACTTATCATTTTATTACTTGTTGACCACGTATACTTGCGTGTTGTGCGTAACTAGATTTTACCCAACATATCACGACAACAATTATCCATGCACTACGGGCCAAGAATATTTGTGTATTCATTAATGGTCATTATCATGCAAACAACTGTCCATCAATGCACTACAGGCCAATGAGGACTTTTACCACATCATTTGTAACATTACGGTCATGATTACACCGAATAATTTCTGGTCATAATCATACCAAGTCCATCTATGCACTACATGTCACAGATGACTTTCAACATAATATAAACATGATGATGATGACAATGATATAAGAATTCAATAAAATAAGTTCAAGAATTAATTTGTCTAAGAATTACTAATGTCCAAATTGTCAACATGATACTGCTTTGTAGAGTAAAATTCAAGAATGATCAGAAGAATATTTCCATGAAAAGATACTGGATGAAGCACAAATATCAAGTATATTCTACTAATTTCATGGAGTATAGAAGTCAAAACTTTAACCAACTGAGTATAATAAAGAATGGAATAACAAAAGAAATCACCATGCATGCGGTACTTCGCATAGACAGGTTATTCCAACAGAAAACTAATAAGGACGGAATCAGGTCCGGCGTAAAATGCACAGACAGGATATTCCAACAGAATAATAATAAAGACGGAACCAGGTCCGGCGTAAAACGCACAGACAGGATATTCCAATAGAATAATAAAGACGAAATCAGGTCCAGCGTAAAACACACAGACAGGATATTCATACAGAATAATAATAAAGACGAAACCAGGTCCGGCGTAAAACGCACAGACAGGATATTCCAACAGAATAATAAAGACGGAATCTGGTCCGACGTAAAACGCACAGACAGGATATTCCAACAGAATAGTAAAGACGGAATAATATAAGAATGTCACCAAGTATAGGGTAGACCGCGTATACAGGTTATTCCAACAGAATAGTAAGCAATGGAATAACAATAGTTCTCTTCATGAATTAGAAAGAAATAATACTTCCTACCTTGGAAAAACTGGATACTGGAATAGTGAGTAACAGATTTCTCTTCTTCTTTCTCTCTATAATTTCTCTCTATAATAATTGCTCTAAAATTTTTGTGAATTGGTGAGAAATGAAGGAAGAATGAGCTTCTATTTATAGGAAAATATAGTTTCGATAATTGCCCGTTTTGGGGCTCAAAAATTACAGTACAATACCTCAAATTTTTCTTTCATTTTTAATTTAGTCCTGCAAGTATTATCAATCTTGCACCAACTCCCCTAATAGTAAATAATGTGAATCAATAGTATAATCATGTGAAAAAATATGAATTACAGTATAGTACCTCCATTTATACCTCAATTTTTAACTTAGTCATGCAAGTATTATCAATCTTGCACCAACTCCCCTAATAGTAAATAATGTGATTCAATAGTACACATATGTGAACAAATAGTTATATAAGCATGTGAATTAGTAGCGATTAATTGCTCATTTATCCGATAAATTACCCGATTTATCAATATAACCCCTAGACATCAATTATCATCGGAATAAATGTCGATTTTTACTAACACAAAGAATTCCAACATAATGAAACTATTTTTATCAAAAATATAAATTTTAAAATTTCGAAGTTAGATTTTTCCCGAAAAAGTCAACTGTTGACTTTTTGACTAAATAGTGAATCCCGAAAAATTTTGTGTTTATAGACTATTTTTACTAATTTTGTCATTCCAGACTCAAATATCACGTCCGCGTCTCCAAATTCAACTCCGAATAACATTCATCATTAATATTATAACTCACAATATTTATCAACCAGGTCGTTCCCAGGAAAGAGGGGGCTTTCCAATAAGGATTTCTCCCTATTGGCGCGTAATTAGGTGACCAAACCACTCCTTGACAGAACTTCTAGACATTGTAAATATTGCAGTTTATAATATGAATAACTTTGTCGTCTCAAGTACTGATTTAATAAAAAAAACATTTTATGCAGATGATACTGACAATAATTGAATCCATAATATGATAGATATGATGCAGCAATTACTGTAGCAATAAATGAGTATAACTGAGTGAGTTCTCACGTAAGCATCAATAATCAATACCGTGTGCTACTATGAAACCACGCGTATTACTGTACTTTTAACACCGGGTGTTTCAACAGTTAACGGTAAAACTTCTGCCGTTATTTTCATAAAGTATTTTTGTCGTTTTCTCAATCCGACAATAATTCCGTTGTGGGGGTCCACCAATGATTGTGTCGTTGTACAAATATTCCCTGTTAAAACTAATATTCCCCGACCAATCGAATATTATATAACAACTTGCGTACTTTGAAAAATTTATAAATATTATCCACAACTATAACATTATATCAAATCCACACCATAATATTCAAAAATATATTTCGAGAAAATTTAATCTTTATTCAAAAAGTTGGGGTCTTACAACCTCCCCTTCATATAAAATTTCGTGCTCGAAATTAGGGTACGTACCTGGTATGTCGAAGAGGTAAGGATACCTTGATTTCATTTTAGATTCTAACTCCCAAGTCATTTCCTCAACATTGTGGTTTCTCCACAAAACTTTGACCTGAGGTATAACATTGGTGCATAGAATATGTTCCTTCTTATCCAAGATTTGAATAGGAACCTCTTCATACGTCAAATCTTCCGCTATTTCGTCCGGTTCCAACTCAATAATGTGGTTTGGGTGTTCCATATATTTATGTAACATGGATATGTGAAAAACGTTATGAACACAAGACATACTTGGCGGTAAAGCGAGTCTATAGGCCACAGTTCCTACTCAATCAAGGATTAAAAATGGGCCGATGAATCGAGGATTGAGCTTTCCTCTCTTTCCAAATCACGTAACTCCTTTCAATGGAGCAACACGTAACAACACATGATCGCCTATATCGAATTC
The DNA here is from genome assembly GCA_020205505.1 of Panax japonicus. Classification (NCBI taxonomy): domain Eukaryota; kingdom Viridiplantae; phylum Streptophyta; class Magnoliopsida; order Apiales; family Araliaceae; genus Panax; species Panax japonicus. Next base: position 53,856,225 of record CM035107.1, on the reverse strand, counting down.
CACGTCCTTTCGATGAAGATCAGCATAACATTCAAAAATATATTTCGAGAAAATTTAATCTTTATTCAAAAAGTTGGGGTCTTACATTATTGATGTTTTAGGTTCTCGTAGGGTTTATAGACAGAATGCTAGAGCATTGGCTACCTGATAGGCAGGTATTTCGATTTGGTACCCATGAGTTAACTCCTATTTTGGAGGAGTACGCACGTTTGAGGATGTTTCCTTTAGACAGACCTTGCGTGCATCGGGATTTGGGAGACATGAGTAGACGATTCATGACTCTCACAGGATTGCGGAGCAGAGTAGTGCAGGACAAGCTGACATCTAGCCATGTGATATCCCAGCATTTTCTGTATGACCGATTTGGCTCGGAGGATAGCTACTCACGATATTCTGGGGATTTCATCTCACCGGAGGATTATTGGCTTTTGGCCAGAGTTGATGCACTGATGTTATGTGTACTGTCATATGTCTATATGCCGCATTACATGGATGAGATAGACATTGGTGTTATCATGGTCGTGAGAGCTCTTAGAGAGGGTCGCACCATTGTACCTATGATTTTGGCAGAGACCCTGCGCTCAGCATCCTACTGTAGTACTTACCCATTAGGAGTGTTCACTGGGAGTTTGGTCATGCTGTATGTGTGGTTTTTGTCACACTTGAGACCGGTTAGTACCCTTAGACGGCATGGGTATTGGTTCACCCATGATGTAGCCATGTCATACTCCTTTCAGCCATCGGAGTGTACAGATGCTCTATCTTGGTCTGCATTTTTGGCAGATATCAGAGATCCATTCAGCATATTGCTGTGCTCGGGGCTTTGCTCACCATACAGCTTCATTACTCATGCTCCGGGCATGGACTATCTCCTTCTGGCTAGCTTGAGAGGCGTGACCACTTACCACCCATTGGTCGTGATGTTGCAGTTCGACCAGTTCCAGGATTTTCATCCTTTCGAGGGGGTGATAGGTCAGCATTCAACTTCCCTATATCTCTCAGCAGAGGACCGATCTCGCTTGTATGCTTGCTAGGATCAGCGTGAGATAGCTGCTTTTTCTGTGAGCCATCCAGGTTGTTCTGCAGAGTATTCCGCATGGATGGAGACAGAGGTTTTATCGACTGCAGCAGTATCTACAGTACCGGATAGCCATGCAGACGATGTAGAGCCCATGGAGGACATCGATACCTACATCGAGGAGGAGCCCACTGCTGGGTTTCCAGCATTTCTTCTGGATTCTCCTAGCACTAGTACTGTTGTGATTCAACACTCAGCACAGTACTTAGAGTAGAGTCTTCATCTGATGACCTTTGAGAGAGATCAAGCTCGATCTATGATATTGATTGCCCTTGATGGGAGGGACGCAGCTCTATTAGAGAGAGATGAGGTATTAGCTCATAGAGATGCCGCTGTTGTTGAGTAGGATGAGGCCATATCAGCCAGACATGCAGTGGTAGTTGAGCGGGATAGTGCTATATATGCCCGTGATGTAGCCGTCACAGATAGTACTGTAGTGAGGTCCCTTACCACTGGTATGATCGCAGAGATGAGTGTATATATTGATGATCATATGGTCACCATGTATATGGCTGCAGATCTGTTGGATCATATGGATATTCTCATACAGGAGACCACAGCTTCGCCTTCATCTTCTGAGAAGGACGCCAAGTTGGGCTTGTTAGCTCGCATATACCCTGACTTGTAGATGAGCTTTCATTTACCTGCATAGACTAGCTTATCCATTTTGTCATGTACAGTTTTCATTGTATATATCAAACAACATTATATATATGACAGGGAAATATATTTTTGGATCACTTCCCTTTTAGATATGCCTTGCTATTTGCTTGATATTTTGCCTGCTGCTTTAGGGCTTGTGATCTTGATGTATTCTGAATTCCTCCTAGGTGGATGGACATTGATTTGTCTCTGGATAGTTCAAAATGGATCATTGATCTGTATGTATCCCTACCATCTTTGGTGTCTTGGGACTGGTTTCTGGATGAAAATTGGAGAGGAGTATGGCTTTCCTCTTTGAGATTGACCGCACCATAGATGGTAGCCAGTACTTCTATTCAGGAGAAGCCTAGTTAATTCCACCTCTTATGGATTGGTGTTGTTCTTCAAGGTATGACCGTAGCTTAGATAGTCGCCGAATCTCCTATTTGGGAGGAGTTTAGGTAATTCCATCCCTTTGGTCTGAAGCCAAATGAAATGTAGTGGATTGAAGGATGATCCCAGTGCCAACTGACAAGGGTTTGTGTTTTGGTAGGGGTTAGACCGCACCATCAATGGCTGCCTACGTACTCCTATTGAAGAGGAGATCAGGTCTGCGTAGTTCGAACCTGGTGTAAGAGGTTCAACGTTGTATATGGCTGGAATGGTGTAGGAATGTTTTCGGTTGTTTTTGTTTTATTGTGACTGGGCCATATGAAATGGTTGCCTACGTACTCCTATTGAAGAGGAGATCAGGTTGACGTAGTTCGCCCCTCAGGGCGAGATGAAAAGCATAACCCCATGTACAGGTTAGAGTGCGGGGACGAGAAAGTTTAATCCTAGGTTAAGGATAAACTGTATGTGAAAAGTTTGATCCCAGGTAATGGGTAGCCAAACTATAAACGCAAGAGGTTCAATCCGCGGTGGGATGACCTAAGTTGCATGAGCGCAAAGGAGAGCCAGGCTACTGGCTTGAAAAGTATGTTTTCCCTGAGGGGCAAAGTGTGGAAGAGTTGTATGGGGTAAAGGATTAAAGAACCGGAATGACTGGTGATCTGATGGTCTAACACCAGGATATTTGCTTGATGGCAACCTCAGACATAGTACCGTTTAACGGTGTCTGAGTTGATGAGTTGTGGTCGCCGTCCATTTCTTGCAACCTGAGAGCGCCTCCTGTCAATACTTCCTTGACAATAAATGGGCCTTCCCAGTTAGGAGCGAATTTTCCCTTAGCCTGATCTTGGTTGTCAAGAATCTTCTTCAAAACCAAGTCATGTTGTTTAAACTACCGTAGCCGGACTTTTTTGTTTTAGGATCAGGCGATCCTTTGCTGATATAACTGACCATGGAAGATAGTCGCGTTTTGCCTTTCGTCTATTAGAGACAATTGGTGATACCTGTTTTGTACCCATTGGTCTTCATCAAGCTGAGCGTCTATCAACACTCTGAGGGATTCCATCTCAACTTCTATGGGGAGTACTGCTTCCATCCCATAGGTTAAAGTTTAGGGGGTTACCCCAGTGGAAGTACGCGTTGAGGTTCTGTAGGCTAACAGAGTCAGAGGCAATAGGTCAGGCCAATCTTTGTGGTTGGCGGACATCTTTTGCATAATCTTCTTGATGTTTTTGTTAGCCGCTTCAACCGCACCATTCATCTTTGGACGATAGATGACAGAGTTGAGATGTTTGATGTAGAATTTACTGCATAATTCCTCCATCATTTTGTTGTTGGGGTTCTTAGCATTGTCTGACACAATCACCTCTGGTTGTCCATATCGACAAATGACATTGTTTCTAATGAAAGCAATGATAACTTCTTTAGTAACCCTGTGGAAGGAGGCTTCTTCTACCCGCTTGGTGAAGTAGTCGATCATGGTGAAGATAAATCGGTGACCATTACTGGCTTTAGGCTCGATGGGCCCGATAACGTCCATTCCCCACATTGAGAAGGACCAAGGTGAACTCATATTGTGGAGTTCCCGTGGAGGGGCGTGTATAGCATTCCCTTGAATATGGCACTGATAGCATCTTCTGACATGGTCGTTCCAATTAGCTTTGAGAGACAGCCACTAATGTCCCGTCCTGAGGACCTTTTTGACAAGGAGGGGGCCACTCATGTGGGGGCCACAAACTCCGACATGGATTTCATCCATTAGCCTTTGGGCTTGAGCTTTGACTAAACATCTGAGGAGACCTATTCCCTCATCTCTTTTGTAGAGCGCATCTTCATTCAGGTAGAATTTCATAGCAAGTCGATGGATCCGCCTTTTATCAGTCAGGCTCACCTCAGCGGGTGTAGATCCATCTAGCAGATATTCCTTGATATGCTGATACCAAGGATGTTGGATGGGAGGTAGCTCATCCGATACTACTCCAACGTAATTCCCATAGGTTGGGGCCTTGTACAGGGAAATTGTGACACTCGGCATGTGTTCCTTGTCTGATATGCGAAACAAGGAGGCCAAAGTTGCTGATTCGTCCGCAAAGTCATTCCTATTACGAGGAATGTGTAGAAAGGAGATTTCTTCAAACTCCAAAGCCATCTTTAAAACCTGCCGACAGTAAGGCAGCAAATGTAGTTTCTTGGTTTGATAGATTCCGATGGATTGTATGATTACCAACTTCGAATCTCCAAGGACAGTTAATCGCCTGATGCCCATTGAACGGGCAATTTTTAGCCCCATGAGACAGCCTTCATACTCAGCCGTATTGTTGGTGCTGACAAACTGTAATTTGACGGCAACGGGATACTGCTCCCCCGTATCATATACTAGAATTTCTCCAGCTCCAGAACCTTCCATATTAATAGCTCCATCAAAATACATCTTCCATGATTGGCGCGTATCGTACTGATGGTGTTGCTACACTGTCATTACTCCTTCATCAGGGAAATATGTTTCCAATGGTTTGAAATCCCCTGAAGGTGCGGCGGCCAGTTGATCCGCGATTCCTCGACCTTAAATGGAATTTTGAGTCACATATACGATGTCAAACTATTGTAGGATCAACTACCATCTGGACAACCAACAATTTAACATAGGTTTATTCAACACATATTTGAGAGGATCCACGCGAGATATGAGATTGGTTGTGTGACCATGGAGGTAATGTTGTAACCTCATGGAAGCCCATGCTAAAGCACAACACGTCTTTTCGATCAGAGTGTACTTGTGTTCACTTCTGCTGAACCTTTTGCTGAGGTAATACATAGCTCATTCTTGGCCCCTATTGTCTTTCTGTCCCAGCATGCAGCCCATGGCATTGTCACTTACGAACAGGTACATGAACAGGGGAACATCATCCCCGGGTGTTACCAAGATGGGAGCTTTGATTAGCTATTTCTTGATTGTAAGGAAGGCATTCTGGCACTCATCATTCCATTTCATGGAGGAGTTCTTCCTTAATAGCTTGAAGATTGACTCACAGGTTGCTGTGAGTTGGGAGATGAACCTGCTAATGAAGTTGATTCTTCCCAAAAATCCCCGTATTTCCTTCTCTGTCCGAGGAATGGGCATTTCTGTGATGGCTTGGATTTTGGCAGGATCCAGCTCAATTCTTTTATGGCTGACTAGAAATCCTAGCAACGTGCCTAATTTAACGCCAAAGGCGCACTTAGCTGGATTCAACTTCAAGTTGTACTTACGCAACCTGTTGAACAACTTTCTAAGATGGTCTATATGGTCATCCTCCTTCCGTGATTTGACAATGATGTCATCCACGTAGATCTCGATCTCTTTATGCATTAAGTCATGGAAAAGAGACATTATAGCTCGTTCATAGGTGGCTCCGGCATTGACGAGGCCGAATGACAACCGTCTATAGCAAAAAGTTCCCCAAGGAGTGATGAAAGCAGTTTTCTCACGATCTTCCTCGGCAACCATGATCTGATGGTACCCCGCAAAGCAATCAACAAAGGAGTACATGTCGTATTACGCAGTATTGTCAATGAGAATGTGGATAAATGGCACGGGAAAGCTATCTTTTATGCAAGCTATATTCAAGCCTCGGTAATCCACACAAACTCGCACCTTCCCTCCAGGTTTAGGAACGGGCACAATATTGGATATCCACTCAGGATATATAGACACCGTGATGATGCCCGCTTGATATTGTTTCACAATTTCTTCTTTCACCTTTAAACTCCACTCAGGTTTCAATCGCCTGAGTTTCTGCTTGACTGGCTTAAATCCCTCTTTAATGGGAAGGCGATGAAGGACAATGTCAGTGGATAAACTCACCATGTCTTCATGAGACCAGACAAACACATCCTAGAATTGGTTTAATAGCGTAACCATGTCATTCCATTGGTTTGGGGGCAAGGTTTGAACCAATCTAGATTAACTTAGGGCTTTCTAAGGTTCCGAGATTGAAATAATTGGTTTGATCAAGTTTGGGTTTGGGTTTGTCTTTGACCCATTCTTGAATTTCTGGAGGCACCTCAATGTCATCCTGTATATCCATCAAGGCGAAATTCATCTCTACATCAAAGGTACAATCCCTGTGTAGGAGAGGCATCCTATCCGCAAGTACAGGCACATCTAAATTCAGAGTCCCTTAACGACCAATGCAAGGAATGTTGTTCCAATTGGCAAGGGCAAAGTCTGGGTGGACCGCAGTGATGGAGGGATTGTCATCATCCTCCCTGTCCTGAATGACAACCATTACGTCTAGGCAATCATCGTTTGGGGTGTATCTGTTGGTATATTCATCATGAACGATGATGCGTATACCGGACATCATCCGTATGACGTCTTGCTTGATTCTTCGTTCCTCTTCTTCCACTGTGGGATTTTGAACAAAGACTTCTTTTTCCTTTACCGGTATCAGCTTGGGAAATACCATAGCCATAACATTGGCTGGCACCTTTATAGGAGGTTGTGCGGACTCAGAGTTTGAAGGTGAAGATAAACGCCGCATGGTTGAAGCTGAAGGAACTGCTAATGTTTATGAGGATTCCTGTGACTAGAACTGGCAGAATAGCCTAGCCCAGCTGTTCTATTTTGCCTGGTTAAGAGAATGGGGTATTTGATACCCTGGCAATCTTTACCCAACCCTTGTCCTGGCTTATGACCCAACGACATCATTTCTTGAGTAGCCGACAGTACCTCCGCAGGAATCTTCGGTTCGGGCAATGGCGCTCCAATAGCATGGTATTGGGTATTTCTTATTTCCAAAGCATGAAAACTGACTGGTTCAACGTCTGCATTGGCATTGATGAACGACATGTCCCCGTGTTGAGGACACTCTGGTTCAGCATTGACCGTGACCAGGCTATTGTTGATAATGTATTTCAACTGTTGGTGAAGAGTGGAGGGGACTGCCCCAGCTATGTGAATCCATGGTCGTCCCAAGAGCAGGTTGTATCCCGAATCTATCTTGAGCACATGGAAGGAAACACGGAATGTATGAGGACCAATTTCGATTGGCAGCTCAATTACTCCGACCGAGTAACGATGGGCTCCATCAAAAGCTTTGATGATAGTATGGCTACTTCGAATTCGGTTGAGATTGATATTCATCTTTACCAAGGTAGCGTAAGGGCAAATATTCAGAGAGGAACCTCCCTCTATTAAGACTCCAGCTACCATATATCCGTAGGACATGACCGCAATGTGCAACGGCTTGGAATGACCGGTCCCTTCGGGCGGTATGTCATTATCAGTGAATGATATCACATTATCGTTGAAAATGTGATCAACCAGATGTTGAAACTTTTTCGTATCCACTGATGTCGGGAGATAGGCTTCTTCCAAAACCTTTAACAAGACCTTCCGGTGATTCTCGAAAGTTAAGATAAAGTCCAAAATTGATATTTGTTGCGGAGCTTCTTTCAAGCTTAAAACGACCGTAGCTTCATTATGACCCACAGCGCGGAGGAATTCTTCAATCTTCTCCATGGGTATTTTCCCCTTTGATTTAATGGTAGACTTCATCATCCATTGGGGAAGATACAATGGATTTTCCTTCGACACTGTAGCAGTTGTATGTGAGGTGGATCCTTCACCCTCTCCATAATTCCATGGAACTTTGCGCAAGCTAACAATAGGATATTGTGCTCTGCATGGAAAGTTGATTGGCTTGGGAGCGGCCAATTTCAAAGGATTGTTGCCTCCCTTGAGTTGAATTGTTGGCATTGTGAGTAATGTATTAATCCCATTAGTTTCAGTGGATATGACTGCTACCACACTTTTCCACTTAGTAGGACCTTCATTCTCACTTGCACGTAACACAGTGTCGTTATCTGCCAAGCGCAGTACACCACTGTCGATTAGATTTTGAACAAGGTGGCAGAGTGCCCATCATTCTTTTGTGTTGTGATTGCGAGACTGGGAGTGATATTGACATACTCCGTCAGAGTTGTATCATCCCAAACGGGGGTTGATTGGAGGTAGAAGGAAACTGATCCTCCCCTCATTGATTAACATATGAAGGATTTCCTCCATAGGTTGACCCAGATAGGTGAATTCCCTTTTGTTGGCGAAATCCCAACGGGCTTTGGCATTTGCTCTCTTTGTCACTTTATCTTCCAGCATTTCATTTTCTGAAAGTGACAAGGGAATATTCATGACAATAGGTAGGAGACTGGCATGCTCTTGGCTGATTAACTGATGTGTCACTTGATGCTGATAAGTCACCAGTTACGCCAATTGCTCAATTTATCTGCAGAGAGCTTTCATCTTTCGTTCCATTATGAATTGTAACTTGGCATAATCCCATCGGTCATCACCGTCTTTGAGGGTCTGGGAAGATTCACTGCGGAAATTGGAACTCTGTCCATTGCTCCAATTAATTATGTCGACCTCTTCTTCTTTGTGTTGAGGAAGAAAGTTGTCTTGAACATGAGCCTGATCTGGTTTGGTGACCACGATCTCCCCGTTGTCTATCAGGTCCTGGATCTTGTGTTTCAAGGTCCAATAGTCCTGAGTATCATGTCAGGTGCCCCGGCATGATAAACATATTTCCGAGAAGCATTGAAACCTCGTCCATTAGGACTAGCTGGTGGAAGAAGATGCGTAATTTTCTTCTGTGTTGTCAGAAGATTTAAAATGTTCCCGAGGGTATCCCCTAAGGGTGTAAACACTCGAGGGCGTTTGACTTCTCCACCTTTTGGTATTGGAGGGTTTACAGACTGTGATTGAAAAGGAGTGTAGTTTCTCCTTTGAATAGGCATGTTCTGATTGCATTTTTTTGCCCCTGTAGTATCAGGGAAACATCTTCTTCTTTCTTTTTATGGACCCTCCAGGGGTTGTTCCCATAATTTCCAGATTGGATGTGATCAGCAATAGCTTTGTGTGCAGCTAGGTCTTGAATCTTTCCGAATTTCAATCCCATTTCAGTCATCTCCCCATGTTTGACCATTTCAGAAAATGGTTTGCCGATGCCGGGTAAAACTCTCTCATAAAAGGGAGCTTCTTGTATGCCTATGACAGTTATGACCATCTCTGATTCTGTCATGGAAGGACTAACTTGGGCAGCCAGGTATCTCTACCTCTGAGCATACTCTCTGAAAGACTCGTTAGACTGTTTCTTGATCTAGGTAATATTATACCGATCAGGAGCCATCTGAGTTTGAAAGCTGTATTGAGTGAGGAAAGCATGTGCTAGCTCTTCCCAGCTACGGATTTTGGAGTTGTCTAATCTTGTGTACCTCGAAAGGGCCTCTCCAATTAGACTTTTTTGGAACAATTGCATTCTGAGATTTTCGTCCTCTACATAAGATCCAAGTTCTCCAATAAACACCTTTAGATGTGTGTAAGGATCTCCTAACCCGTCATATTTTTTAAAGTCATGAGTTTTAAATTTTTCTGGATAATGAACACCAGGAAAAATACACAGATCAACATATGAAACACGTCTATGTGTTCCAATTCCTTTGATAGGGTGAAGGGTCTCTTCCATTTGTAGGACTTTCTTTTTGATGTCACCAGTGTCTGGATCTCCAGAGGAATGGGCAGCATCATAAGTTTTGTCGGTCGTATCCAACTGTAGTTCAGGTATGGTAATGACCGGGATTCCTTGTGACACCCCCAAATCCGGGTTACCTGACCCCCGAGTTTGGTGTTCACGATCCACAATATAAATAACATTTAACTACCCATAATATATATAGATAGTATCTTACGTAAGATTTTATCAGAGTTTAATAATAATACAACACCCAGGTTCTCTAACCTTAACTTTACAAACATACCTTTTAGTTATACAAAAAGAGTTTATAATACAACATAATAAATATGTTCAACATAACTAATTTATAACTACGCCTTTTCCCTTGTCTTTTGCAGCACCTCCTGCAACTTCGTCCCTAGCTGAAAAATTTTATTTAGCAAGGGTGAGCAACTAATTTGCTCCGCAAGTTAAGACATACAATAAATATATAAAAATTCAAAACAACAGTCTATCTATTTTGATAGAATGAAATCAAAGTTCGGGGAACTTTGAAATATCTGAACAAATCGTTATTTAATAACAAGTTTTCTCGTATTCTATACCACAGTAATTCAATAATGAAAGAGTACAACGCTTTCAAAGTTTCTACGATATTCTAATGAATAATCAAGAATCAATTCTACGAAATATCAAAGTGGAATGTTTTCCAGTTTTATACTGAGCGATCACACAAGATCTTTGAACTTATTTTCTCGGGTAGATATCAAAGATTTACTTTGATAAATACTCAGGTGTATCAGATAACCATAAAGATTAAATCATACCCCTCTGCAAGTACAACAAGTGATCAGCTTATTATACCCTATATTATGCATAATACTCAAAACACGCGCAAAGGTCGAATTCACGACCAACAAAATGTTCCCTTTATATAAAAGGTTGTTCTTCTCAGTCTTAGAATCAAAAGTTTGATTTTACAACGAAATACTGGGATTTCAAATTCTATTAGCTTCTCTTCTCAAACCTAACAAGTTTTTACAAATGTTTGTCTAACCAAAATAATTGGCTAAGACATTTCTCAACATAATTTGACAATCAACAGGAATTATCTGTACTGTCAATTCTAACTTCTACAGATATGAATATCCAACAACAGTAATTCTACGAATATATATTTTCTAATTCAATAATTTAATTTCAACAATAAATCCCTGGACGTGGCATACTTAGCAATAATTATCCACCAATAATATTTGAATGAAATAACTCAAGGTTGAGTTAGGGAACTTGCCTCTTCCGCTGATTACAGCTACACAAAATACTTATCTGCTTTCGAAAGACCTATAACCAATAATATCGGTCTAACAATTAGCACAATAATTCATCATACACAGCACTGTAATTCACAGTCAAACTTCTCCTAGACACATTACCACATAGCCACATTAGTGTTTATAACCTATATAAACACTTAACAAGTCAAATTAATTCAGTCTGGTTGGACTTCGGTCCATTCTCGGTATTCTGGTCACCCTAACCGACAATTAACACATTGATTGTCAATTAAACTTGGTCTCTAAGCTTCAATATTAATTTAGATAAGTCAATTATCATTTATAATATTTTTCAGAAGCTTTTAATAATTATCAAGCAATTATTATAATTTATAATAATTTTTCAAATATCAAAATCATTTTTAAATGATTTAATTATCAAATAATCTTATCATTATTAATATTTCATAATAACATACATTCCAAAATATTAAAGTTATCATCAATAACTTAAAATATTTTTAAATCATCAATATTCTACTTAAATAATTTTTAAAGTAATTAAAATCATTTTTAAATCATCACCATTAATATATAAATCTTAATGAAATTATTATCCAAATATTAAAAGTTATTAATTATAACTTAAAATATTTTAAAACCATTTTTCTCATTTTTAAATCAATAAAATCATTTTAAATTCATTTATTTAATATAATAATTAAATAAATCAAACATCATTAATATTAATTTATTAATAAAAATTCTCCAAAAATATTGAAAATTATATTTTATAATTTAAAATATTTTCTAACACTTTATTCTCAATTAAAATGATTTTTAAATCATTTTTATCTTATTTATTTAATTTAATAATCAAATAAATATAATATCATTAATATTAAATTATTAATGAAAATTCTCCAAAAATATTAAAAGTTACATTTTATAAGTCAAAATATTTTTAAATACATTATTCTTATTTAAAATGATTTTTCATAATATTAAATCATTTTTCTCTAATTTATTTAATACACTAATTAAATAAATTAAATACCTTTAATATTTAAATAATTATAAATATTAAAGAAAAATATTCCAATTGGTCAAAAATTATTTTTCATAATTTAAAATAATTTTTAAAACCATTTTTGGTAATTTTTAGAATTTATTTCTAATTTTTAATTAATTACCAAAAATTCTGAAAATAAAAATTAAATAAACTGTCGCTAAAGCTCTTTAGCGACACAAAGCGTCGTTGTTGGTGTTCTTGAGCTCAAGAACACTGACAGCCGGCTTATCAACCTGCCTTGTTTGACCGGCCATAATTCTCTGTGTAATACGTTTCTGGGCTAGATTAGACTTCGATTATGTAGCTGAAATGTAACACTACAATAAACAACCATCATCTAGGTCATAGCACAACACAACATGATGATCTGAGCATCTAAATTCGTTGTCAGACGTCACCTGGGTTTTTCCAGAAACCCAGGCAGTTCGACCTAGTACTTTCCATTCCAAATTGATCTAAGTTATGATCATTGTTTTGGTTATTTCTTGCTTTATAATGGTAGTATACATGACGGTTAACAACGTGATATTAAGATCTCGGTCCAAAAACAACATATACGCTCGATCAAATCCGGTCAAACCCTGACAGAATCCTTGCTCATACCGATTCTGGGTTTCCCAGAAACATAAAATCAATTCGGGTGGTCTAGTTTGACCATCCATAAAATCCAATAAATTTGATGTTTATGGAATATAAAGGTAGGTGCTTGGACTCGATATTACAGGCTACAACATGTATACAACAACATCAACAAACCGAATCAAATATGTCAGATACAGACCTCACAAAAGTTGCCAGACGCAAAAAAATCAAACTTTCTGGGTTTCCCAGAAAGTACTCGGTCATGCCCGGTCAACGGGTTTTGACCGATTATATCCTCAAATCCAGACATGTAATGACTCTGATTTCTTTTGCAGCTTAAAGACCACATAACAGGCTACTAATTAAAACTTTAAAACAACAAAAATCTTAAACGAGAAAAGATCTGGTATTAAGACTGATTCACTTATGATTTTCGTGGGTTTAGGATAGAGAGAGTTGGTGAGAGCTTGGTTAGAAATAGGGTAAATTCTTTGCATTTTCTCTCTCTTGATTCTTTATATAGCATATTTAGTTGATAGATCTGATCTTGCTGGCACATGGAGCTGATTTGCTGGGATTTTTAAGGCCACAAAGTCAATGGAGTTGGTCACCAACTAAAGATTTGGCCAATTTTGCAAGTTATCTTATAAAAATCCCATAAAGGGAAATTTTGTCATTTGCAATTTAAATTAAATGGTAAACATGGATTTTGTACAAATCCTTAGGGTTTGGGGCTTGGATTAGGGTTTATGATTTGAACCCATTAGGTATCAAAAATTTCTAGTTCCCACAATTTTCAAATTTAGGGTTTAATTAGAAAAATAAATTTTCTAAAATAAAATTAGGGTTTCTAAAATAGAATTTAACATACAAAAATATAATTAGAGTTTTCTAATCATATTTAAGTTTAACAAACACTTTAGGCATGCTAATAAAAATTAGGGTTGCCTAATTAGGGTTTATAATTCCCGGTTTTGAAATTAGGGTTTTCTGGCGTACAATTAGGGTTTTAATTATACAATTTATTTTCTAAATTTAAGATTAGGGTTTTAAATCCCTTATTAAGGTTTATTAATTACAAACCTTATCCGATCAATTATTGATCAACATTTCTAAACCGTACAAACACATAATCAACAATACAATTATTTTAATTGTATTTTCTATCGAATCCCTATCCGAAAATTAGGGTTAGGGTTTTCTAAAGTTGTTAAGCACAACTCTTCTCTATTTTATTAGTCAATATCTAAATTGACTCTTTCTCGAGACTTGTCTCACAAATTTCTCAGAACAATATTAACAGTCAATGTTAATATAAAAAAACTTATTCGTAAATTTTGGATTATTCGAAATCCCGGGTTATCACATTCACCCCTCCTTAAAAGGATTCCGTCCTCGGAATCACCGCTTTCTTATTCTCTACAATCTTTTAAAGTTGTATCATCAATTTATTTTGATCAACACAATATTACTTTGTGTTTTAAATTCTAACCTGTGACTTAAATCTATAAAAGAAAACAGTTCACAGAATTATCTAAATCATAATACTCGCGTAATTAAATTTCTAAACGAAATCGTTACCTGCTACTACCTCCTGAGTAGCCACTGCGTCTAGCGCCGTCATGTTGAATGTACGGGTTGTTGGTCTTCCTGGCTGTGCAGGTCCTCGAATCGCCAAGGTTCCACCACCAGGTCCCTTGTTGGCACTTTCTTTTTCTGCATTCTTCTTCGGACAGTTCCGCACCAGATGATCAGTCGATCCACACGCATAGCAACCTTGAATCTTTTTCGGGCTGGGACAATTTGGCGACATATGCCCTTCTTGTCCGCAGTTATAACAGACCCCCTTCTTCTTCAAACAAACTCCTGCATGATTCTTCACACAATTTGCACAAGGCCATCTTCCTTTCTTATTCCCTTAAGCTTTGCTACCCTATTGGGTAATCTCACTCCACTTCCTCTTATTCAGGTTACTAACACCACTGCTTCCACCCTCATTGGTATTCTTCTTCTTCTCCTGATGAAAACGAGATACAGCCTCGATTCCTCCTTCCGCAATTAATGCTTTCTCCAGTAGAGCCGCAAACGTGTTGATCTGCAGCACAGCTACTTTGTTGTAAATTCCCGGCTTCAATCCGTTCTCAAATCTTCTTGCTTCTCTTACTTCTGAATCCACCTGATGAGGTGCAAATCACGCCAATTCGTTGAATTTAGCAGCATACTCCGAAACAGACAAATTCTCCTGCTTAAGTTCCAAGAACTTAACTTCCATCCGAGCTTGCATACTCGGCGAGAAGTAGTTCTCAAAGAACAACTCCTTAAATCTAGTCCATGTCACCACCACTGTACTGTTGGGTTTCGGTACAGAAAACGCAGCGGAAATTGAACAATTCAAAGTAATTTCCGAAACCCCAAAACAGGATCTATGCGAAAATCAATTAATTCAGAGGGTGGAAATTTTACCGATTAGATTTGCTAGAACCGATCCGGTCGAATCTCTAACGCAATTCAAGCGGACTGCGTCTCTACGGTATCCACACGAACGCTCTGCACGAATCGTCCTACTATCTGCAGAAGAAGGAAGTTGTGGTACTAGCCACCAAGGATGGATTTCTGATTTTTCTCTCTAGTCTCTCTCTAAAGAGTGGCTAGGGTTTGGATTATGAAGTGAGTTGTGTTTCTTAATGGAGGCTACATATCATATATATAGCAAACCAAAAAGCACTATTCAAAACCCTAATTTATAAAATCCGAATTTATATATATATATATATATATATATATATATATATATATATATATATATATATATATATATATATATATATATATCTTAATTAAGTCTTACTTAATTAATATACCTATATATATAAATTATCCTATTAATTTAAATTCGTAATTTAAATACTATCAATCATATTGATATATTTAAATCCTTTAAATTAATTCCCTTTTAATAACGTTCTATGTGTGTGACCCTATAGGTTATTATTACGTTGGCAATAATTTTAAAATCATATTATAAAATTATAAACAGTGAGCGGCATCTAGTAATGCATCACTGCTACCCAAGTAATAATAAGATCGATGATTCGATGCAACCTTTTCGTGACCAATGTTTCAATGTAATCTAATCCTTTTAACCTCAATATCCAAGATTAAACTCGAGTCATGGAAACTGTCATACTCTTCATAATTTTAATCTGAGTTTTCTTGATCAATGAGTAGACTATATAAAACAAATCACTATTTGAGCATGGCCATGCATTTCATAGTCCTACTCAATCAAGAGGCCTATGGATATCATCACTAATATATAGGAATGTTAAATTCCATCTAGATCACTCATATTCCTCACACGATTCATGATGTACCCAATAATCACCTTTATAGTCCACCCTGTTAAAGGTGACATTTGATGATATCAAAGTACATAAATTCCCGTGTAGTAATATAGTGATTTCAGGTCGGAGGACCATTACATCATTGTCACTATGAGAATTGCCAATGACATTTTACAAAATATTCCACATAGAATTTTCATGGTGGGTCTGTCCAGTACATCGTTCTCTAACATGTACCTATGCATTGACTTAATATCTCATATATTTATGACCATTGAGATTTGGCCATCAGTCAATCCACATACTAGTCTCAATGCATTATTGTTGTCCCATCAACAATGATACTCGACTAGGGACATTTAAGAACAGTGATACTAATAATAATTATATAATCTCATGTTCAAGTCACATACTTGCAACTATATAATTTGTATCACTATTCTAAGGATTTTTATTATGTTGTCATTTATATAACGCAGTAAATAAAATCATAATAAAAGCATTCATTTATGCAATCAAATATAATATCAAAACGTTAAGCAATTATATCAAATAATTGGCCTCTAGGACATAATCTCTAACATGTACCCGCTCTCGCTTGATTGGTTTCCCACCAATAATTGGCTTCTCCCTTCATTAAGTATGTCGCAAAAGCCATCTTTTTCTCTTCCGCCACACGCGCAATCACGAACGCTTTCTCCATCTCTTTCACCCAAGTTTGGGCTTCGATCGGATCCGTAGTCCCCTTCAATTCAGGCGGTCCTACAGCTTTAAAATCCTTAAAATTAGCCCATCTGTGGGCTGGCTGATTCCTTGGTCTTCCCCTGACTGGAGCCCTATTTTCCATAGCTTGGGCCAGCATATCCACAAAATTCTGTATCGGGTCCACTTGACCTTCTTCGTTATTCACTGATTGTTCTTCTCTTTGGTTTCGATTCTGTCGTCTTGGCGGCATGATCTGATTTAAATGAAAATCTTATATTAATACTCTTATTCTACACAAATTCTTAACACAATAAGAATTCAACACATAATTCTCAAGTAATCACATATTTATTCAAATAGCACATAATACCTATAGTACTTAACACATATAACTATCCCTTTAAAATAATACTAGGATTAACAAACTCAACTTTACAAAAGCTGCAATACCCCAACTTTACACAAAAAGTTGGCATTCTCCAATTTCACATTACTATTTCCAGTTCATCAAACTTACCACACTTAGGAGTTCAGTAACTTGCCACAATCATATGAGTGTGTGAACTTATCCTAGTCAGACCTTTGGCGTCCATTCGCTGAGGGGTTCAGGACATTTCATATAATTATGAGTCATGAACATACCATAAGTATGAGTTTTAAGAACACACAAATTCATTTTAATCTTATGTTCATATAGAAAATAAAGATTTCATTCATACAAACATATATTTATATATGTTCAAACATCGTTCTTGATATTACATATCTTAATATCAGAAACTTCTACCAAAAGATATTATTACAAATATCTAAGTTGTCTACCGACCACTTCCTTCACCAAAATTCTTCTTGTTGGGACACTTGCTAAATCCATGACCCGTTTGCCCATAGGAAAAATACTTTCTCAAATTTGGCTTAGGACAATGCAAAGAGATATGTCCTTCTTGCTTACAATTGAAGCACACGTTCTTCCACATCATGCATTCCCCCACGTGAGTTTTGCCACACTTACTGCAAGCTTTCTTTTTCTTCGGGTTCGAATTTCCAGAGTTGTCGCTGTCTTTGTTCCTCTTTCTTTTCTTCTTGTCCTTTTTATTGGTTCCTTCAGACGATCCACCACCTTCAGCCTTCATTCGTTCCACTTGCGCTTTCAGCTCGTTTCGTTCTTCAGTCATTTCGCGTAATGCCCGCTCCGTCTTCCACAACTCCTCCAAAAGAAATACTTTGCTTCGGAGTTCTTGGACTTCCACAGATAGCTGATCTTGTTCACCAACCTTGATCTTATTCTTTAGTTCCACCTTAGCTTCTTCAGATTCTGCCTCCTCATCACCACTTAGATACATCTCAGCATAATCGTCATGATCACTCCCAAGATTAATCATTGGTTCATCTTTCCCCACTTCTTCAACCGATTCGCTCTGTGCTGGCACCTCGGCTACTGGCATTGGTACGATAGCCGCTGGCTTCTCCGTACTCATTTCATCATCTCCCGACATCCTACAATCAGTTTTAAATAACTTGATTAGTACTTCACCAGTACAAATTTCTCTCACTACGAATTTACTTATCTCACTATCGATACACTTCAATGATCCCTCACTTAGTACTCTAAATGAGTATTCTCCATCTCGCTATGGTCATAATCCTAGGGTTTTTCCACACCCCACTTAAGGTTTATAACCTACAGCTCCACTACCAGCTGGTGACACCTTGGTCACTACAGCTCTGATACCAACCTGTGACTTTCATGGTGCTTCCAACCATAGCACCTTACAGGGGTACCTATCAACTTGCAACCTACTAGCTCGGCGTCCCCTACGGAGAGTCTGGCTTCGGTGCATTCCACACAAGGAAGTCACCAGCGAGAGGCTCGGGGCTCTTCGCAAATTCATGCTTATAACTCTGATACCAACCTGTGACACCCCCAAATCCGGGTTACCTGACCCCCGAGTTTGGTGTTCACTATCCACAATATAAATAACATTTAACTACCCATAATATATATAGATAGTATCTTACGTAAGATTTTATCAGAGTTTAATAATAATACAACACCCAGGTTCTCTAACCTTAACTTTATAAACATACCCTTTAGTTATACAAAAAGGGTTTACAATACAACATAATAAATATGTTCAACATAACTAATTTATAACTACGTCGTTTCCCTTGTCCTTTGCAGCACCTCCTGCAACTTCGTCCCTAGCTGAAAATTTTTATTTAGCAAGGGTGAGCAACTAATTTGCTCCGCGAGTTAAAACATACAATAAATGTATAAGAATTCAAAACAACAGTCTATCTATTTTGATAGAATGAAATCAAAGTTCGGGGAACTTTGAAATATCTGAACAAATCGTTATTCAATAACAAGTTTTCTCGTATTCTATACCACAGTAATTCAATAATGAAAGAGTACAACGCTTTCAAAGTTTCTACGATATTCTAATGAATAATCAAGAATCAATTCTACGAAATATCAAAGTGGAATGTTTTCCAGTTTTATACTGAGCGATCACACAAGATCTTTGAACTTATTTTCTCGGGTAGATATCAAAGATTTACTTTGATAAATACTCAGGTGTATCAGATAACCCTAAAGATTAAATCATACCCCTCTGCAAGTATAACAAGTGATCAGCTTATTATACCCTATATTATGCATAATACTCAAAACGTACGCAAAGGTCGAATTCACGACCAACAAAATGTTCCCTTTTTATAAAAGGTTGTTCTTCTCAGTCTTAGAATCAAAAGTTTGATTTTACAACAAAATACTGGGATTTCAAATTCTATTAGCTTCTCTTCTCAAACCTAACAAGTTTTTACAAATGTTTGTCTAACCAGAATAATTGGCTAAGACATTTCTCAACATAATTTGACAATCAACAGGAATTATCTGTACTGTCAATTCTAACTTCTACAGATATGAATATCCAACAACAGTAATTCTACGAATATATATTTTCTAATTTAATAATTTAATTTCAACAATAAATCCATGGACGTGGTATAATTAGCAATAATTATCCACCAATAATATTTAAATGAAATAACTCAAGGTTAAGTTAGGGAACTTGCCTCTTCCGCTAATTACAGCTACACAAAATACTTATCTGCTTTCGAAAGACCTATAACCAATAATATCGGTCTAACAATTAGCACAATAATTCATCATACACAGCACTGTAATTCACAGTCAAACTTCTCCTAGACACATTACCATATAGCCACATTAGTGTTTATAACCTATATAAACACTTAACAAGTCAAATTAATTCAGTCTGGTTGGATTTCGATCCATTCTCGGTATTCTGGTCACCCTAACCGACAATTAACACATTGATTGTCAATTAAACTTGATCTCTAAGCTTCAATATTAATTTAGATAAGTCAATTATCATTTATAATATTTTTCAGAAGCTTTTAATAATTATCAAGCAATTATTATAATTTCTAATAATTTTTCAAATATCAAAATCATTTTTAAATGATTTAATTATCAAATAATCTTATCATTATTAATATTTAATAATAACATACATTCCAAAATATTAAAGTTATCATCAATAACTTAAAATATTTTTAAATCATCAATATTCTACTTAAATGATTTTTAAAGTAATTAAAATCATTTTTAAATCATCACCATTAATATATAAATCTTAATGAAATTATTATCCAAATATTAAAAGTTATTAATTATAACTTAAAATATTTTTAAACCATTTTTCTCATTTTTAAATCAATAAAATCATTTTAAATTCATTTATTTAATATAATAATTAATTAAATCAAACATCAATAATATTAATTTATTAATAAAAATTCTCCAAAAATATTAAAAATTATATTTTATAATTTAAAATATTTTCTAACACTTTATTCTCAATTAAAATGATTTTTAAATCATTTAAATCATTTTTATCTTATTTATTTAATTTAATAATCAAATAAATATAATATCATTAATATTAAATTATTAATGAAAATTCTCCAAAAATATTAAAAGTTACATTTTATAACTCAAAATATTTTTAAATACATTATTCTTATTTAAAATGATTTTTCATAATATTAAATCATTTTTCTCTAATTTATTTAATACACTAATTAAATAAATTAAATACCTTTAATATTTAAATAATTTGTAAATATTAAAGAAAAATATTCCAATTGGTCAAAAATTATTTTTCATAATTTAAAATAATTTTTAAAACTATTTTTGGTAATTTTTAGAATTTATTTCTAATATTTAATTAATTACCAAAAATTCTGAAAATAAAAATTAAATAATCTGTCGCTAAAGCTCTTTAGCGACACAAAGCGTCGCTATTGGTGTTCTTGAGCTCAAGAACACTGACAGCCGGCTTATCAACCTGCCTTGTTTGACCGGCCATAATTCTCTGTGTAATACGTTTCTGGGCTAGATTAGACTTCGATTATGTAGCTGAAATGTAACACTACAATAAACAACCATCATCTAGGTCATAGCACAACACAACATGATGATTTGAGCATCTAAATTCGTTGTCAGACGTCACCTGGGTTTTTCCAGAAACCCAGGCAGTTCGACCTGGTACTTTCCATTCCAAATTGATCTAAGTTATGATCATTGCTTTGGTTATTTCTTGCTTTATAATGGTAGTATACATGACGGTTAACAACGTGATATTAAGATCTCGGTCCAAAAACAACATATACGCTCGATCAAATCCGGTCAAACCCTGACAGAATCCTTGCTCATACCGATTCTGGGTTTCCCAGAAATATAAAATCAATTCGGGTGGTCTAGTTTGACCATCCATAAAATCCAAGAAATTTGATGTGTATGGAATATAAAGGCAGGTGCTTGGACTCGATATTACAGGCTACAACATGTATACAACAACATCAACAAACCGAATCAAATATGTCAGATACAAACCTCACAAAAGTTGCCAGACGCAAAAAAATCAAACTTTCTGGGTTTCCCAGAAAGTACTCGGTCATGCCCGGTCAACGGGTTTTGACCGATTATATCCTCAAATCCAGACATGTAATGACTCTGATTTCTTTTGCAGCTTAAAGACCACATAACAGGCTACTAATTAAAACTTTAAAACAACAAAAATCTTAAACGAGAAAAGATCTGTGGCGACTGACATTACTTGTCAGACCACAAAAACTGTTCAAGAACAGTTTTCAAAAACTTCGATTTTTATCAACTTTGATGTTATGGATCCATTATGGATCATCATAGATCTTCAATAAACATCCAATAGCAATATTCTAAACATATAAACACAAAAATTTCTCAAGCATCAAAGATCAAAAATAAAAATAGGGTTATACCTTTCTAGCTTTTGATTCTTGATCTATGCTCTCCAATTTGTTTATGATTGATCTAGGGCTGGTATTAAGACTGATTCACTTATGATTTTCGTGGGTTTAGGATAGAGAGAGTTGGTGAGAGCTTGGTTAGAAATAGGGCAAATTCTTTGCATTTTCTCTCTCTTGATTCTTTATATAGCATATTTAGTTGATAGATCTGATCTTGCTGGCACATGGAGCTGATTTGCTGGGATTTTTAAGGCCACAAAGTCAATGGAGTTGGTCACCAAATAAAGATTTGGCCAATTTTGCAAGTTATCTTATAAAAATCCCATAAAGGGCAATTTTGTCATTTGTAATTTAAATTAAATGGTAAACATGGATTTTGTACAAATCCTTAGGGTTTGGGGCTTGGATTAGGGTTTATGATTTGAACCCATTAGGTATCAAAAATTTCTAGTTCCCACAATTTTCAAATTTAGGGTTTAATTAGAAAAATAAATTTTCTAAAATAAAATTAGGGTTTTTAAAATAGAATTTAATATACAAAAATATAATTAGAGTTTTCTAATCATATTTAAGTTTAACAAACACTATAGGCATGCTAATAAAAATTAGGGTTGCCTAATTAGGGTTTACAATTCCCGGTTTTGAAATTAGGGTTTTTCAGTGTACAATTAGGGTTTTAATTGTACAATTTATTTTCTAAATTTAAGATTAGGGTTTTAAATCCCTTATTAAGGTTTATTAATTACAAACCTTATCCGATCAATTATTGATCAACATTTCTAAACCTTACAAACACATAATCAACAATACAATTATTTTAATTGTATTTTCTATCAAATCCCTATCCGAAAATTAGGGTTAGGGTTTTTTAAAGTTGTTAAGCACAACTCTTCTCTATTTTATTAGTCAATATCTAAATTGACTCATTCTCAAGACTTGTCTCACAAATTTCTCAGAACAATATTAACAGTCAATGTTAATATAAAAAAAAACTATTCGTAAATTTTGGATTATTCGAAATCCCGGGTTATCACATTCCTCCTTGTGTGGAGGATTCAGCATGTACGGGTATTTTTAGACCCTGATTAGACTGGTGTAATTCTTTTAGTAGAACGACCAAAGCTATAATCTGTTTTCTTAATCCATTTAATTCTTTGCGAGAAACTGGATTAAGTTCAGTCTGGTCGAATGACGACATACTTGACTGTAGGCCTATTGCCTTTTTGGACTTTGAACGGGTAGTAGGTCCGATCAATTCCCTGCGAAAAACTTGTATAGTTTAGTCTTTAGGGGATGTATATAATAATATGCTATGTGATGTGTCCATTTTTAGGAATTTTTATCCTGCAAAACGGATGTCAGCTGTTTGTAGCATGTTAAATATGTATGTGTATACATTTCTTCATATTTCTCATTACATGGAGATAGATATGTAATGTAAGTACAAGTAATTTGAAATGAGAGCATGAAGAGACTTTCCTCCGTTTTGGGTTTATCAGAGGCTGACCTATCTTAGGTTACTCACTCTCGCGGCTTTTTGGCATGAAGGTTCCCAAATCATCGCAATCTGTTAGACAGGAAGTTAATCCGGTCTTTCAACTAGAGCGAATTTGGATGGTGCCTTTCCTGAGCCTCGGAGAATTAGTCTTCTCACGAGTCCAGTAATCAAACACCGACGGGATAGCCTCCTGGTGGATGGACCACACAACATACATTCAGATACATCGCGTCTCACCGTATGACAATGATGACATGTGCGAAGCACTAATATCACAAGCAGATATGGTGCGACGCACTAATATCATAAGCAGTTATGGTGCGAAGCACTAGCATCACAAGCAGTTATGGTGCGAAGCACTAAGTGCAATAAGGAAATGCATTCGTACATATTCATCAAATGTAAATGCAACATCCACACACAAGCAGATAACAGTTTTGAAAAGATTGTTATAGCGGCTTAAGTCCTCTTACTGGAGTCCCCAGCAGAGTCGCCACCTGTCGATGTCGGGATTTTTGGATGTCCCTTTCCGTTACATGTTTTCTGGTGTTCTCATTTTAGGTGAGATTTGTTTGAAAAAAACAAGTGAAAAAGGTCCGACATGTATAATGTCGACGATGGGACTGTTAAGAGTCGTCAGTTGGTTTTTTAAATGGTTGTACCAACACAACCGAGAAAAGGTTTGCACATTGACCCAGTGATGTGACACTGGTAAACGGGTTGGTGAAACCGAGATTCATTAGGGTTCGGGGACTTGGTTATGTGGGGGGGGAAGGTGTTAGGCACCCCTCGACATCCGTGTTACCACGGCGACCACCTCTTTTCAAGAAATTGTTATCTAAATATGTGTGTGTGGGTCAATGTGCTGTTATTTGGAAGTAGTGCGAGGCCTCGTTCGAACCTATATACACAGGGTTTAAATTTATGTAAAAATTCAGTTTTAATAAGATGTGGCAGTTATGTTTTATAAAAGAGGTTTTTCAAACCCTGATGCTCAATAGTAATTGAGGCCTTTGACACTCCCATTTTATTAAGTGCTCGGCTTGATTGATTTTATTTGACGAATGCGAGGCATCCGTATGAAAATAATGTACATAATAATGTCGATTTCCCTGTGGGTATGAAAACCATCTGAGGAAATTCAGACACCGCAGAATAATTTACATGCTGCTCATAGCTGAAAATGTCCATCACGAGAACCGAATCTAGATCCAATGGGCTGAATCTGTGATCATATGATTCCTTGGCGCACAGAATACCACAATTTGTATGAAAGCAGTAAACAGGTATATATATATAAAAGATGTAAATATATATATATATATATATATATATACAGACAGGATCACCAACCACGAAGCACCTCCATTGGGGATCAGAAATGTAAATAAAGCTGTTAAAAGCTATCAACCGCCACGAAGGAAACTCTAGGCGGGAAAAAACGTAAATAAGGTTGTAAATACGGTCAACCGCCACGAAGGAAACTCTAGGCAGGACAGAATGTAAATAAAGCTGTAAATACGGTCAACCGCCACGAAGGGAACTCCAGGCGGGATAGAATGTAATAAAGTTGTAAAGCGATCAACTGCCACGAAGAAAACTCCAGGCAAGACAAATATATATATATAAGCAATAAACTCACCGAATGTAAAATCCAGGCTCATCGAACAGAGTTCGACCACAGTTCATGTATATATATATATATATATATATATATAGTCCGGATCAGGTCCGGACTCCCGGATTTTAACAAAATCCGGACCTTTTTTTTTTACTTTTTTTTTAAAACAACTAAAAAAAATTATGGAGCTTGAATTTTTACATAATATAGTGTTTTGGGTGTGATTTGGATACGTATAACAAAATATATCTGTACAGTCTGGGCAGACTGTACATACATTGGTTGGTGTAGGTATTAAATACACACCCAAAACATTGTATTATGGAAAAATTTTAGTTCCATAATTTTTTATTTTTTTTAGTTGTTCTACCAAAAAAAAATAGGGTCTGGATTTTGGATCAGGTCTGGACTCCCGGACCTGATCCGTGTTCTATATGTGTATATATATATATATTAAATCAATAAATGCACCAGACCAAAGTCTAGGCTCATCGAACAAAGTTCGACACACGGTTAATATATGTATATATAAATGTAAATATATATATATATACACTAAAGTGTGTAAGAAGGCTTACATCTGACTGCTAAAGAAGACTTCTATATCTTTAGAGTTGGTAAACACAGACTTTTGTAGGTACAAAAGGGCTATATATGAGCTCACAGGTGTTTAAATAGGAAAGTACACTGCATGGGGTGAGTGCAGAGCAAATTGGGTAGGGCTTCCTCACCTTTTTCTCTTAGAAAATCAGTACCCCAAGCCCTCTATTTATAGGCATTTTAACCGCAGGTGTACCTGCGGCTGAGCCGCATGTGTACCAGAGGCAACCCGGATGGGTTCGGGTTTTTCGGGTCAGGTCGTCTCGAAGTACTTGAACTCAGGTACTGTATAGTCCACTCGAACATTCAAAAGTGCAATCGGGGAATCCGTTTGAGGTATACATGACCTATTTCGGATCGCCGTTGTCGAGAGTTATATGATGGCATGGGATTAGAGTTTGTACGAAGTCATTGAAGATGGGACGATGCCCTCCGGTCTTCAAGCTTCAACTTTCATCCGTTACCCCGCACAATAGTCACTCGGGATTGGTTAGTCTTGTGGTACATCGTTGCGTAGAGACGTGACGTGGCATCATGTTGACCCTCACCGGTGTTATCGCCGGATTGGACTGATAAAGCAGACGTTGCTCAGGCTTCAATGAGATTGGACTATTGCAATTGTAGAAGGTCCTCATTGTCACCTTTGAGGTGTGCTTGTCTCCCCGATGTTATTACCGGGTTGGTACAGTGTATCTCGTTGTGAGTGTCGATATTGAAGCTGGTCGCATTTGAAACAAGCATTTATGGGGTTATCGCCAAAACTGCATTCCTTGGGGTTATCACCAAGGTTGGTTGTTATTCCCATGGTTGGGACTGAGACTGGATACCTCAGGGTCATCTCCGAGATTAATCGGTCTTCTCAGGTATGTGTTCCAGTATAGTATCTGCAGGCCTCGGGATTACATCCGAGGTTGGAATTGTTACTCCTAGATTACAATCCAGGGTTGATGTTGAACTTCCGGTAGTATCCGATATGGATTTGGATTGTCTTTCAGGGTTCCCTCTTAAAAGACGAATCTGTCCTCCTGCAATGTTAGTAACAGTAGTAAAGAAAATTTTGAGTGTCTACATCGCTAAGTATTCGACACATTTCAAACTCATAGATGAATGTTTCATATAGTTCTTGCCTTTTGCAAACTTTAATAAACTTTAACAAATTTGGGTTTTATATAACCATTACATGCTCTAAGGCTTAAAACATGACAAGTACAATAGCTTAGGACAGTACTATAAGTATGTTGCCAAAATTAAAAAGCAAATAAAATGTCTAGATCGAACTTTCCTACAGCGCAACTGCGTTGAGTATAGGATTGTGACTGGCGCAGCTGCACTGTCCCCTGGCCAGACCAAACTTGAGTATTTATTTTCTGGTTTTATCAGGGTTTTTAACTCAAGCTTTAAAACCTAGCATGCTCATTCAAATCCAATTCAAAATTACATGGTTTTCATGTCAGACTTTCATATACTTTAAGTAATTCAAGTACATGCTTCAAGGTCAACTACTAAGGTCATGTTATCATATAACAAGCTTAACAATACTAAATAGGCATGCTCGTGCTTATAATACACATGTATACTTAATCACATAGTCTATGCTTTAGAAATTCATTTCCATGAATATGTGTGTGTATGTGAAATCCAGGTTTCATCACATGATGCTTATGTCAACATGTCTATAGGCATAATGACTCTTAATATACATGCTCGCATGATCATAATGTAACTCACACAGTGTTTGATGCTATCATCTTACACATTCTAAATTTTTCATAAAAAATCGTACTAAGTCAACAAGGTAACTTAATACATGTCAAGTGCCTCGAAACCATGACTCTCATGTATTAGAGCACCTAAACAAGTCACTTATACATGTTCCAATTATCGGAATATGGACATCCTATATATACGTCCAGAAACTCTAAGTTTGTCTTTTGAAATCAATGTAGTCTTTAATCATGTATGCTAGTGTGTGTTCAACACTTTAAGCATGTCTTTCATGTCAATATAGGCCACATGACTACGTTCACCAAATCAGAATATATACATGCTATTAGGCGATAAGGTTCAAATCCAAGACCATAAGTCTTATTTTAAGATCATACGTTTTCCTTCCATAGTATGGACTAACATGGCCATGAAAGTTCATGAACACATACTATAAGTTAATACCAACTCTTATGCATGTCTAAGTCATACCAATGCGCTTACAAGGTCAGAAAACATGTTAGACATGTATCAAAGTTCATATCAAAAATTATAAGTTTCATTTTAAAACTATAAGTTCTTCATCAATAATGTATACTATCATGTTTATGTCATGTCATGATACTCATATATACATGTCATTTATGTGTACATGCTTGTTCTAATGATATACCACATGCTAGCATATAAAAGTACCTAACAGAAACAAAAACTAAACTCAAAGGCCGGCGCAGCTGCGCTGCGTGTCAGTGTTAATCCGGCACAGCTGCGCCGTACCTGGTTCGAGCCAGGAACAGTAAACTTTACACTTCTAAATATTTTACACATCCTCCTTGAGTGTTAACCCGTCTAACAACAATCCCCTCTTCGGTTTAACACCATCGATTACTATTTTCCTTAACAATTTAAGGATCACACTTCAAGTTCTAAAACTCTATTTTCCCTTATTAGTGTAACCAACTTTACAACTCCTGTACGGTTTCTTACCGCCAATAACAGAATTACTCGAATATAACACATACATACAATCCTTTCATCTTCGCTTCTTGCCGTGTATTGAATTACGTAATAAATCTCTAACCACCTTAAAGGTATATCGATTCTCTTTTCTCGTTGACAACGTACACGCATACAAGTCCAAATCTAACACACCTCGAGTCTTTAATAGTATTCAATATAGTATGATGAGTGGTTTCCCACAAATAACCAACAAATTAGTGTCCGTCTCGTCTACACTGTTTTCACAGTGAGTTAGATCAGTTACTAATTCGTATATACTTCCGCTCTCTCAAGGAATTGTTTAGCCCAGCTCCTATAACTCCACCATTAAAGAGTAAGATTGCACTGCATTAGACTTGATACATACTCGTACAAATACTTAAGAAATTGGTGATTTATCAAAGATATATAATGTCACCAACTTACTATTAAAATAATTTCACATAAATTATTTAACATCAATAGATAACTATTATCCATCTTCATTAATAATTCATCTCTACAATTTATAACAAATATATAGTAACGATATATATTTATTAAACACAACATCACTTATTATATAGCTCATATTACCCTATGTAACACAATACCACATACATCGTAACACATTTATATATTCTTGTTCGAACCCATCTCATGCTTTAAGAATTTTATTTACTAAATTCTTATTTTAATATTTTCTGAAAATTCGGGTTCTTACATCCCCTATGTAATAAAATTCTACATACCTCACAATACAAAAATATTCTTGTTCGAACCCTTCACATGCCTTAAGAATTTTATTTACTAAATTCTTATTTTAATATTTTCTAAAAATTCGGGTTCTTACAGTACCTAGGCATGAAAAGATTAAAATTTAACAAGAATGTTCAGAAAAATATTCTTGTGAAATGATACTCGATGAAGTGTAAATTTCAAGGATATTCTACTAATTTCAAGGAGTATAGAAGCAATACTTATCAGCATAAGTACAGAATTAGGAATATGAAATGAAATAATATTAATTACATACTACAGAGTATGGAAGAAAATATTATTTCTTACGAATATTGAACAAAAATAATATCCCTTACCTTAAAAGGAGAGTATTTCTGACTGGTATGACGGGGATATTCTTGAAAAAAACTTATACTATTTTCTACACTCGAAGCTTCCTTAAACTCAAAAGAAATACGTTCAATATTATAGAAGAAAAATTCTCTGATTTTGGTGTGATTTTCATTTCTAAACTAAACATCATATTTATAGAAGAATGACATGATACTATTTAGGAAAAATCACGGACTGCACAGTAGGAGAATTCACGGGCGAATTTGCTGAAATAATTTTGATTTTACTATGATGCACTATGCAAACACTATGCAATACTATGTAACATTATGCAATACTATAAAATAAATTAAAATATAATATATTTCTATTTTATATAAAAAACAAAACTTATATAATATATATATATATATATATATATATATATATATATATATATATATAATACTATATATATAAGTAATAAAACAAAACTGAGACAACTTTCTATCGACGATTTTTAAAAAATAGGTAAGTGGGGGTCCATTTAATAAGCCAAATTTACAAAAAAAATACTTCATAAAAAACCCCTCTATTTATCGCAATTCACTTAGCTTCACTAAACACATTTTTAATAACATTTTTTTCATCATTAATATTATAACTCACAATATTAACAACCAGATCATTCCCAAGAAAGAGGGGGCTTTCCGATAAAGATTTCTCCTTATTGCCGCACAATTAGGTGACCAAACCCCTTTCCTCGACAGAACTTTCTAGACATTGCCAATGATGTAATATAATATGAATAACTTTGTCGTCTCAATTATTGATTTAATAATATAAAATATTGTGCAGATGATACTGTGACAATAATTGAATCAATAATATGAGATATTATGCATCAACTACTATTGTAATAATTGAGTATAACTAAGTGACTTCTCACGTAAGCATCAATAATCAAAGATATTTTACAATAATACCATGTTCTACTGTGCAACCACGCGTATTACTGTACGTTTATCACCAGGTATTTCAATAGTTAACGGTAAAACTTTTGTCGTTATTTTTATAAAAAGTTATTTCTGTCGTTTTCTAACTCCGATAGTAATTCCGTTGTGAGGTCCACTAATGATTGTGTCGTCATACGAATATTCTCTTATAAAATGAATATTTCCTGACCAAACGAATATTTTGTAACAACTTGCTTACTTTGCAAAATTTGTAAATATTATCCACAACTATAGCATTATATCAAATCCACACATTATTATTCACAATGATATTTAGAGAAAAATTAATATTTATTCATAAAAATTTGGGTCTTACACTAATGAGATCTAAATTCTTAGATAGCTTAATAACTAAAATGTTCCCAATCGATGGATTATTAAAAAGGGGATTAGTGAATCCAAATAGATTGATACATACGTTGCTTTCTCATTGGATGAAGATGATTGATCTCATGATCATTTGTGTGGAGACAGTAAAGCAAGTATGTAAGTGCTTATTGGAGAATAAGTTCACTGAGCATGACTCGTTAAGAAATACCTAATGGAGTTTTACTTGCATGTCAATAGGAATTCCTGTAGTGATAGTAGTACAAGTGATCCTTGGACTTGTGATCATCATTGTGACACCCCCAAATCCTGGTACTTCATTACCTCAAGATTTGGTGTTCAGTTAATCCAAACATTCATATCTAACTACCCAATCATAATAAAATTGAATATTAAACCTTCCCTTAAAGGATTACATTAATAAAATCTCCCAGGTTATCTAACCTTTAAATACAATCATTCAAATGCGGAATTTAAATAAGTTCATTACAATAATTCAAATAAACTCTGATAATAAAATATCAAAAGATTACAAGTCTTCAGTACTTTCCCATCTTTCCCTTTCCCTTACTGGTGCTAGGTACATCGACCTTCTCATCCTTAGCTATAATAGTTATATAAGCAAGAATGATCAAACAAAACTCACTTGAAATAAGAATGGATAAACTTTACAACATTTTCCAAATAATAGGCTCAATAGAACTGAATGATATGTTCTATTAACATTCTGAAATATACTACTGAGGGTCTAATGACCACTGTAACAACCCTAAAATTTATACAATTTAATTCTCAATTTTAGTCGTTTATAATACATTCAACCTCAAATTTTATATCATTAAATGATAATACAACCATTGAAATTTGCGGAATAATTAAATTTTTTTATTACAAACTATTCTCGTTCCCAGAACTTTCAACCTTTACATCTAAATATCTCAAAATCATTTTAATACTACAATAGTTTACATCGCAAAATGATATAACAATAAAACATTAATACATTACCGAAACATTAGACATGGTTTACAAGAATAAAAACTTAGCCAGGATATTAAATTTTCATATATCACTTTTGATCCATAACAATCAAGTAGCACATAGCGTTACCTACAATTCTTGAATCTGCAAAAATGGTTATTTGCAAGAATGAGCTCAACAGCTCAGCAAAATCTAACAGTTTTCATGAATCACGTAGCACATAATAACATGCTCAATATACAAGAATAATCATAAACAAACATAGCATACATGTTGTAGTTCACATAACAACTATAAAGATTGAGTTCCTTACTCAATCAACATTCATAGTTCAATCATCATAGTCATAGATTGACTTTCACATTTCATACTTTTGACATATATAATACATCATACACTACAATTTTAAAGCAGATCATCATCAAGTTCACATAACAAAAAGGAACTAAAAGACTTGCCTTTATCGGCGTTTTACCAACACGCTAATACTTCGCGTCCTTGCACAACCTACATTGTATGTGAGATTGATAATAAATAAAATCAATACTCAATCTCATGGTCAAATTTATAAGACCTTACTTTATCTTATTATCCTTT
The DNA here is from genome assembly GCA_020205505.1 of Panax japonicus. Lineage (NCBI taxonomy): Eukaryota > Viridiplantae > Streptophyta > Magnoliopsida > Apiales > Araliaceae > Panax > Panax japonicus. The sequence continues at coordinate 53,823,948 of CM035107.1, read as the reverse complement.
ATAATGTCTTTATAGACATCTAACTATTTTATATGCAACTCGATTTTATTTTTCATTTTCATCACCACGCATACTAGACTATCACACTTGAAGTTTAATGTGCGTATATCACACCATTTTATTATACCACTTTGGTTTCAAAAATGCATATTCAACACATTGTTTACATATTTAATTTTCCTTTATAAATCAAAAATTACCCTTTTCGATTTCTTTCCATTATTATTCTTGTATTATCATCTTTTCATACTTAGATATCCAATATTAGCCATTAGTTAGACACTTTGTATACCAAAGTTTAGAAAACACTATTACTCTTAGGCATTTTATTGAGCACGTTATGTACACACATTAACTTATCTCAACTCTTGATCTTAAATGGTTAATTATTCATAGAATATGATAACACATATCTATAGTCATTACATATGTCAAAACATATTTTTAATCATCAAAATATATCATCACCCAAAATCTTAATTCAAACAGAATTATAAAACTCATCTTCACAATTTCTTTAACAAAACGTTGTTTTCATTTTTAACGTAACTCGTTCGTTACAAGTCCGTTTTTGTTCCTTCTTATATAGAATTAACCCTTACTTAGTGTACTACAACCTCATCTAGGCCTTAAAGTCAGACCCTTATCCATCTAAACCAGATTATCTAATTCATCAACTATTCTAGAAAATTTTATTTCCTGGACATCCTTACTAAACAACTTATTTCGGACATGATCCGGTCCATAAAATAGCTCAATCTTACGTTTCTAGCTAGTAAACTTCCATATCTACAACTTTGCAGTTTTAAGTTTCTTCAGATTTAAAACATACGAATTTATATGAATTTTTCAAAGTTAGAAACTGTAACAGTTTTGATTTTCTGGACAAATTATTTTCCCTTCCTACTAGCCTTACTAAAATAGACATTGCAAGAAATCTACAAAGAGTTTTCACGTGATTCCACTTTCAGAATATAACTTCCTTCCATATCTTTGATTTGATATAAGGCTCACTTTCTAACTCATTATACCCAAAGAGGTATGAATTTCACAAGATATGTCCTCAATTAGTAAAAACCTACGAATTTTGTTCTTCAAATTTTCTTTCTATTTCATTTTCTTTCTTGTATCCTCTTGTTTGATTCTTGATAATCCAAGATTAAACCAACACAAACAGATTAAGCATGATCTACTACCCTAGAACATAAATCAACCCAAAAAATCAAGGATTAAATAAGAGTTTAGATATTACCTTCTTTTAGCTTCTTTTTTTTCTTCTTCTAGCTCATCTCAATTTCTCTATTTCTCTCTATCTCTCTCAATTTCTCAATACAACTTCTACATAACAATTATCTACATTATTAAGAACATAAAAATATAATTAAAACAAGGAATTTAGATTATAACTTTATTAGTATGAATTTAAGAGAGAGATGGAGATGATAATGATGGGGCTTGTTTTGTCTTCTCAAAGCTTTTCCTTCTACTTTTTCTTCCTCTTCTTCTTCTCCTACAACTCTCTCTAACTCTCTTCTTCTTTCTTTGGTTTGTTTTCCAAAACTAACATACTAACTTGTAGTATATACATATAATATACAATACTAGTAATATATAATATATGTAACTCCTAGTAATTATTAGATATACTAATTACTAGTTAATACATAGGTTACACCAATTTGAACTTGAAAAGCCTAAGACCATGTTTGGTAAATACTCATTATTTTAATTAATCAATAGCTTAACATCAATCAATCTCATCAAATTGTCACATAATTATATTTACTTGTTAATTATAATTTTGTGTAACAATCATCACAAAACTCATATAATTTAATTATCTCAATTAACTTAGAACTATAATATAAAATTATTATATTAATTAAATTTAATACTAAATATTCATTTAATTAATCTGCTACACTTAATTACATTACTTTATAATCAAAACAAAATTTATTTATTTAACTCAATAAATAATTCAATTAAATATTTATATATATTAAAATTAATATATAACATTCTCTTCACATCAATTCACTTATTCTACAATATATGACATACACATACTCACACCCAACATATCTCATAAATAAAACTTTTATTTATAAAATTCTCATTTATAATTTCTAAAAATCTGGGATGTCACATCCTTCCCTCCTTATAAGGATTCCGTCCTCGGAATCACCGAAACCCTACCTTACTCAGGTTTTCCTCAAATCTATTCATTGAATAACTTCAACACATTACCTTAATATAGGTTTTATATTTTCTACTCTCACCATTCTTGATAATAAATTCTTATAAGTTTTATTTCATAATATTTACTTAGACTCAATTATATTTGAGTATTACATATTCTTTGACCCGTTCATTATCTTTCTCTAAGGATCATTATCATATATTATATGATCAAACTATTGGGATAATACATTCACCCCTTCTCCTAAGAATTTCGTCCTCGAATGTTTTATTTATTTATTTATTAATCGTTATTCATTTAATCTATCAAAGTAGATTTTTACGTCACTACTTCATTCATTCATTGGTTTCTATAACCACTTTCTTTCCACAAACATCATTCTACAATTTTTAAACTTTTCTATTAAAAGTTTCACATTATTCTTTGATAACTCACATCCTTTTAACTTCAAAATTTCTTTTCTCACTTATTCAACATATCCATCATTCAGTGTCGCATTTTACGACTTACTTCTTTCTAAGGAATACTTTCCTTTTTCACTTCCATCTTGCAGGATAACAAGAATCCTCCACAATTATTCAATAATTGGGAAGTAGTATGAATAACTCAGGAATTTAAAAGATTCCAAATCATGTTGAGGGTCACAAGACCATGAACTCTATTCTCTAGATTTAATAGTGCTTCACCCCCGGTTCTTCACACTTTAAACCCTCTTTGGCAGAATGTTTATCAATCACAAAAACTGAAAACACCCTCCGCAAGTACTCTAGGTGATCAACCTATTGTACATGTATTGTATACAAACATTTCAGCGCAAAGTATAAAACTAAGTGCAACCCCTAATAATAGGGTTGTTCATCTCAGCTTTTCAACATCTGAATCCGCACCAAAACAATTTGGTTTGGCATAACATCTCAAGAAACTCTTGAATTTCATGAACATCTTTCAATATTTGTCTAGCTGAATCAAATAGCATAAACCTCTACAACAATTCGGACATCAACCAAAATATACATATACATACATACATATGCATTCTCATATCTCAAAGAAATCTCAAAAATCTTTTTATGACATCATGATACCGCACTGTATTTACAATCCGTTGAGGATTATGTCATTTGGTGATTTTAGCATACTACATCATACCACAGTGGGCTGACGATCCTTAGATCAGATCTAACACTAGGTAATACTGCATTGATGACTCCATCATTTTTATCATCTTTGCACCAGGTTACATGATGCATTAATGATATAAAATACATTTTGATATATTGCAAATTATTTTTGTCTAGCCAAAACAATTAGCATAGACATACGAATAACAGTATTGTTGTTAAAAGTCATTGGTTCCATCATTTGATCCAATGTTTTTCAAGAAAATAGAAGTGTAAACATCAGCACGAAGTCAATAAATTTCGAAAGTCTAGCATAGCTAGTAGATTTAGAATACCTATGCGTCCACCATTAACTCTACTTTCTGTAATGATCCATTGCTTAAATGATCTATATATTCCTATCATCCCCAATACTCCATTCATAACTTAATTATACCCCAGTTTATCAAACTTATCGCACATTGGAAGTTCAGGACTTGCCACAATAATATGAGTTTAAAAACTTATCCTAGTCAGACCATAGGCGTCCATTCGCTGAGGGGTTCAAAACATAACATATTATTATGAGTCACGAACTTACCATATGCATTAGTTTTAAGAATCGCGCCTAATCCTAATAATATCTGTCTAATCTTAATAGTTTCTAATTATCAAACATTCACATTAGAAAAAAATCACCTTTTCGCCACATATACATAGATAGCGCGACACCAACATTCCAATGATTATCAATATGATAAACTAAGTGCAAGCACAAAACCCTCGCCCATACAAAGATTTATACAACTCAGCCATCACATGAGTCCTCAATTGAAATCCCACTTAACTCTATCTTACTCTTAACTTGCTCTTTGCTCGATACGAATTCCTCGTATCACATTATCTATAACTCCTCATAAGTTATCTCGTACTTTTTCATAGTACACCATCTTCATAGCATTAAGCTATAATTATTCTAACATTATAGACCATCTTTCTTTTATAACTTAAACAAACCACGTCGTGATCTTATTCTATAATCATCTCCCTTAAAATTCTTTTCTTAACTCGTGATCGTTTTGTTTTATGATCCTATTTGTTTCTCTTTTTCATCATTTACGACATTATTCGTTATCTTGGCTTTTGGAGTTAGGAAACTCCCATTTCTTATCTTTATATCTCTTCAAGATTCTTCTTTGAATCTTCTTGTTTATATAACAATTCTTCCTTTAAGAATTTTTAACTTCATTTACATTACTCAACATTTCATTCAAGTTCTACACTTTTATCATACGTATCCACTTTCTATACTTGGTACACATCGAGTCTCTACCAGTTTCAATATGGTAAGCTGAGTAGTTTCCCATAAATAACCAACAAACTAGGTTCTGAGTTGCTAGTTCGTATATACCTCCGCTCTATGAAGGAATCGTTTAGCCCAGATACCATACATCAACTACAAAAGGGTGCAATTGCACCACTTAGATATAACTCTCTATTCTTAACTTCTTTATCATTCTCTTTTTTATAGACATTATCTATTTATTATCACCTTACATCCTTATTATTGGAGTTGGGTAACCCCACATTCATATTCCTTATAACTCTGCGAGATTCTTCTTTGAATCATTTCACGCAAGTTTTATCCCTTCTTTATACGTTTCTTACATTACTTCTTATTGTTCAAACTATATTTGAGCTTATTCTTTCATTATATTCACCTTCCTTCTTTAAGGTTATAGCCTAAGGTACCCATACCTAAGGTTTATAACCTACAGCTTTGATACCAACTGTAACGACCCCAAAACTTATACAATTTAATTCTCAATTTCAGTCGTTAATAATACATTCAACCTCAAATTTTACATCATTAAATGATAATACAACCATTGAAATTTGCGGAATAATTATAATTTTCTATTACAAACTATTCTCGTTCCCAAAACTTTCAACCTTTACATCTAAATATCTCAGAATCATTTTAATACTATAAGTGTTTACATGACAAAATGATATAACAATACAACATTAATACATTTACCGAAATATTGGACATGGTTTACAAGAATAACAACTTAGCTAGGATATTAAATATTCATATATCACTTTTGATCCATAACAATCAAGTAGCACATAGCGTTACCTTCAATTCTTAAATCTACAAAAATGGTTATTTGCAAGAATGAGCTCGACAGCTTAGCAAAATCTAACAGTTTTCATGCATCATGTATCACATAATAACATGCTCAACATAAAAGAATAATCATAAACAAACATAGCATACATGTTGTAGTTCACATAACAACTATAAAGATTGAGTTGCTTACTCAATCAACATTCATAGTTCAATCATCATAGTCATAGATTGACTTTCACATTTCATACTTTTGACATACATAATACATCATACACTAAAATTTTAAAGCAGATCATCATCAAGTTCACATAACAAAAAAGAACTAAAAGACTTGCCTTTATCGGCGTTTTACCAACACGCTAATACTTCGCGTCCTTGCACAACCTACATTGTATGTGAGATTGATAATAAATAAAATCAATACTCAATCTCATGGTCAAATTTATAAGACCTTACTTTATCTTATTATCCATTATAATGTCTTTATAGACATCTAACTATTTTATATGCAACTCGGTTTTATTTTTCATTTTCATCACCACACATACTAGACTATCACACTTGTAGTTTAATGTGCATATATCACACCATTTTATTATACCACTTTGGTTTCAAAAGTGCATATTCAACACATTGTTTACATGTTTAATTTTCCTTCATAAATCAAAAATTACCCTTTTTGATTTCTTTCCATTATTGATCTTGTATTATCATCTTTTCATACTTAGATATCCAATATTAGCCATTAGTTAGACACTTTATATACCAAAGTTTAGAAAACACTATTACTCTTAGGCATTTTATCGAGCACGTTATGTGCACACATTAACTTATCTCAACTCTTGATCTTAAATGGTTAATTATTCATAGAATATGATAACACATATCTATAGTCATTACATATGTCAAAACATATTTTTAATCATCAAAATATATCATCACCCAAAATCTTAATTCAAACAGAATTATAAAACTCATCTTCACAATTTCTTTAACAAAACGTTATTTTCGTTTTTAACGTAACTCATTCGTTACATGTCTGTTTTTGTTCCTTCTTATATAGAATTAATCCTTACTCAGTGTACTACAATCTCATCTAGGCCTTAAAGTCAGACCCTTATCCATCTAAACCAGATTCTGTAATTCATCAACTAGTCTAGAAAATTTCATTTTCTGGACATCATTACTAAACAATTTATTTCGGACATGATCCGGTCCATAAAATGGCTCAATCTCATTTTTTTAGCTAGTAAACTTCCATATCTACAGCTTTGCAGTTTTAAGTTTCTTCAGATTCAAAACACGCGAATTTATATGAATTTTTCAAAGTCAAAAACCGTAACAGTTTTGATTTTCTGGACAGATTATTTTCCCTTCGTACCAGCCTTACTAAAACAGACATTACAAGAAATCTACAATGAGTTTTCACGTGATTCCACTTTCAGAATATAGCTTACTTCCATATTTTCAATTTGATATAAGGGTCACTTTCTAACTCATTATACCCAAAGAGGTATGAATTTCACAAGATGTCCACAATTAGTAAAAACCTACGAATTTTGTTCTTCAAATTTTCTTTCCATTTCATTTTCTTTCTTGAATCCTCTTATTTGATTCTTGATAATCCAAGATTAAACCAATACAAACAGATTAAACATGATCTACTACCCTAGAACATAAATCTACCAAAAAAAAATCAAGGATTAAATAAAAGTTTAGAAGTTACCTTCTTTTAGCTTCTTTTTTTTTCTTCTAGCTCATCTCAATTCCTCTATTTCTCTCTATCTCTCTCAATTTCTCAATACAAATTCTACATAACAATTATCTACATTATTAAGAACATAAAAATATAATTAAAACAAGGAATTTAGATTATAACTTTATTAGTATGAATTTAAGAGAGAGATGGAGATGATGATGATGATGATGGGGCTTGTTTTGTCTTCTCAAAGCTTTTCCTTCTACTTTTTCTTCCTCTTCTTCTTCTCCTACAACTCTCTCTAACTCTCTTCTTCTTTCTTTGGTTTGTTTTCCAAAACTAACATACTAACTTGTAGTATATACATATAATATACAATACTAGTAATATATAATATATGTAACTCCTACTAATTATTAGATATATTAATTACTAGTTAATACATAGGTTACACCAATTTAAACTTGAAAAGCCTAAGACCATGTTTGACAAATACTCATTATTTTAATTAATCAATAGCTTAACATCAATCAATCTCATCAAATTGTTACATAATTATATTTACTTGTTAATTATAATTTTGTGTAACAATCATCACATAACTCATCTAATTTAATTATCTCAATTAAATTAGAACTATAACATAAAATTATTATATTAATTAAATTAAATACTAAATATTCATTTAATTAATCTGCTACACTTAATTACATTACTCTATAATCAAAACAAAATTTATTTATTTAACTCAATAAATAATTCAATTAAATATTGATATATATATTAAAATTAATATATAACATTCTCTTCACATCAATTCACATATTCTACAATATAGGACATACACATACTCACACCCAACATATCTCATAAATAATACTTTTATTTATAAAATTCTCATTTATAATTTCTAAAAATCTGGGATGTCACAACCACGAACCATGTCCACAATTATAAGTAATCTTTCAACTTTAACTTTAATAGTCATAAGACTATAAGAACTCTACGTACTTAGAGGGATCAACCCTTTGTACAATGTATTATGCACAAACATTTCAACGCTAAGCGTAAACCCCTAATAATAGGGTTGTTCATCTCAGTATTTTGAGTACAAGTCCGCACCGAAGAAAGTTTGGTTTGGATAAGCTTTCAAAGGTAATTTGAAATTAAACGATCATCAACTAGGGAACTAGTTGAATCAACAATGCTTGATAACACAATAGTCGTTTAATAAAAATATAACATAGAACATTTGAGAATCATAGGTGAACTGACTATATTCTAAACTCATGCTTGAAAATAATTAGAGAACATAAGTATTGATCAAAATGAAGAAAATGATAACCTTGGCTTGAACAATAATAAGCTAGGTCTGTAATCTTGCCAAATTAGAAATTTAGTTACCGAACATGCACTAATTGATAGCAAGCTGGAAACAATGTTTACTCCAATGGTAATAAACTATACATAGTGATTAAGCATTCAACACAAGGAATTAAGGTACAAGAAACATTTATTATAAAAGAATGAACTAGAGAAACTTGTTTAACTTTAAACAAGTTAGAGTAAGCCAACAATGATTAGAATTATAATAACTTAAGATTAAAACAGGCTCAATTTAAATAGATGAGATTTAGAAGCTTGCACAATTATTATAAAAGTAGAGTTAAAGAACTTGACTCGAACGTAAGCTATAATATTAAACTCACGTTCACCTACATATAGGTTTAGAATCACCATCTATTAGATATACTAACATTTAAGTTCTAACATAACACGCATTTCTAGTTAGACTTATTATTTTAGCACAAGTCTTAAGCTACCATAAAAATATTAGAAATTACAATTGTTAACCTTCACAACACCTGTTTACTAATATACCACATTCATCACTTACTAATCATTCGAAACTTTGAATTTATCAATTGCATAGCATGGTTCTGTTTTAACCTTCTTACTACATGTTTGACACATTAACATAACCTTAGACCGAGTGGTAAGGCTTCCCAAAATCTGTAGCAGCAAAAGGCTCTACCTCAGATCAGTGTATGACAAATGTGACAACCCCAAAATAGGTCCATTCCATCCAACCCATTATGAGTCGTCAAATACATGGTACAGAAAACAACTACAACTTTATTACAACAATTATCGTACAAAATACAACAACACATATGCTATGAGTTTGGATACAAATATATACCAACTGTGACTCTCATCCCAACCTTGGATAGCACGTTACAATGAAACCTTACATAAAGGTATAGTCAAAAACTATTTTAGAAATTAGAATCTTTGGGAAGTGCTCAAGGAAACCTTCGTACATGGGAGGCCATGCGTCTAGGTTATGATAGATATCATATGGCCAAAGAATTATCCTTGGTTTACCCAATAGACCCCAAAGAAAAATGAAAAGATTACTATCATATTCTTCTCAATGGTGAGTCTTCTCTTGACATATCATTATGTCCACTGTCTCTAATTAAGAATTATACTTCAAACAAACACCAAGATTATATAGGTAGTGCTCGTAAATATACTCAGCAAGTGGATGAGCACAACCCTATCTTATGATGACACGAGGTTGTATGTCATTAGACATCTTGTATGATAGTGGCAAAAAACCCTTCCAACGTTGGGTTCGCCACACCCTAATTGATTCGCCAAATATAACTACTAAATGATGACCACCGTTCTATTCCTATGTTACCCCCGCTCGACCCAGCTACACTTTTATTACCTGAAAGGAATTATGAAGCAAAAGGGTGAGCACAACTAGCTCAGTAAAGAATATCATGACTAAAGATAATTAAATTATCAATAGCCTTCATCAATAATAAATCAGAGATTTATAACTTATGGTAGATAATAAAAATTTCAACCATAGTTGCAGCGGAACAAGCAATCCATTAGAAGAGTCAAATAGACCATAAAGTCTATTATCTTCTCTATGTTAAAAATCCACCAACAATGTTTTATCCTTGTAACATCAATCAACAGTTCTGGTCCACAATCATATGAATAACTCATAATAATAATTGTGATTCTAAATTTTTCTTCGCATCTAGGACGAAGATAATTTTCATCACCCAAAACATCAAAAATGATAATTATACCAAATCACAATTCCTGCTTGTAATCATTAAATCATCTTTGCACTACGGTCGAAGATATTCATTATTATCACATCCATGAATTAATATTTTATTGCTGAGACTCAGCTCAAAAATTAATCCACATCATCGAATCATCCATGCACTACAGGCCAAGGATATTCTTTTAGTATCACGACCACGAATTATCCATGCACTACGGCCAAAGATAATCCTGTTTTCATCAACGGTCCTGATCATGCCATAAAACAATTCATCTTTGCACCCTCTGCCGAAGAGAATCCATAGCCATAATCATACCAAAAATTGTCCATCAATGCACTACTGGCCAATGACGACTTTTTTTACATCATTTGCAACATTACGGTCATGATTATACCGAATAATCTCTGGTCGTAATCATACCAAGTCCATCTATGCACTACAGGCCACAGATGACTTTCAACATAATATAAATATGAGGATAATGACAATATTATAAGCATTAATCAAACTAAATCAAGGATAAATATTAAAGACTTTAAATTTATCCAGACAATATCAATCACTTAACAAAATCATAATCTAATATTGTTAATATTATAACAATATTTTAATCACTCCTTAAACTTATAAACAATTTAATTTAATTGTTTACACTTTTCTAAATAATACATTTGATCATTCAAAATGCCATACTCATAAGATTTCTTCACCAATAATCAAATTACTCATCAAAAATCTGCATATACCTTATATAGGATTTCCAAGCCATAAAATTCTATTTACCAATTCTTCAACTCAACATAACATATTTAACTTATATGTTCGTAGCTAAACTATTTTCATGAAAAATACCAAATCAGTCCCAAAAATTATTCTTTTCTGGGATTTAGCAGAATATAGTTTCATATTGAACATATATTTTTCTTGACATTTTTAAAATTCATTTACTATTTTTCAAAAATCAATTTCTAATTAATTACTTAAAAAATTAGCTACCTCACGGTTAACTCCAGAAATTCTCAAATCTTGGCAGGATCTTACACATATTAACGTGAGCTACCAGTTTAAATTTCATTGTCATCGGAGTTATAGAACTCCGGTTATAGCGTTTTTCGTCGAAAAAACCTAAATATTGAAATGATCATAACTTGCTCATTTTAAGTCGGAATGAGCTCATTTTTGGACAGGAGGTACTGTATACCATATACTTTCATGTCCCAAAAGGCCAGAATTTTTCTCACAAATTAAGTGGCCGAAACAGCCCTTTTAAAATCGTGGCAGCAGCCTTTTTCATAATTTGCAGTTTTTCGTACTTTGCTAAAATCAGTCCATACGAAAATCTACAACACCTTTTCTAGTGATTCCACTTGGATAAGTTACAAAACTCATAGACCTAACTCTAGAACTTGACCACACTCAAAAATTCGAAATATAATAGGAGATATGGTCAATTGAATTTTATGTTCCATTTTCACCAAAATCTGATTTTTCAACCCTTTGTGATTTCTAAGAATCTTTCATGTTTTCACATAATAACCATCATAACACTTACTATTACCACATATAATCATTATTTTCATTAGTCCAATGCTTTTATTATTACTTTGATCATAATCCACGTAAACAGATCATTTCCACAATTTAACAAGGAATGACATACAAAGGATCGTTCACCATGCATGTGGTAATCCACATAGACATGTTATTCCAATAGAATAATAAAGAATGGAATAACAGAATGATTCACCATGCATGCGATAGAGACCGCACAGACAGGTTATTCCCAACAAAATAATAAATACGAAACCAGGTCCGGCGTAAAACGCACAGACAGGATATTACAGCAGAATAGTAAAGACGGAACCAGGTTCGGCGTAAAATACACAGACAGGATATTCCAATAGAATAATAATAAAGACGGAACCATATCAGGCATAAAATGCACAGACATGATATTCCAGCAGAATAGTAAAGACGGAACCAGGTCCGGCGTAAAACGCACAGACAGGATATTCCAACAGAATAATAATAAAGACGGAACCAAGTCCGGCGTAAAATGCACAGACAGGATATTCCAATAGAATAATAATAAAGATGGAATAATAGAAGAATGTCACCAAGTATAGGGTAGTCCACGTATACTGGTTATTCCAGCAGAATAATAAAGAATGGAATAACAGAAGTTCTCTTCATGAATACAAAAGAAATAATAACCCTTACAGGTACAACAAATAGTATCGCTTACCTTTGAAAGAAGAGTATTCTGACTGTTAGGGAAGTGATACACTCGAAGTAAACTTGCACTACGCTCAAAGCTTTCTTAAACTCTGAAGAAATACGCTCAAGATTATAGAAGAAGAACTCTCTCTATAGTTTCTCTCTCTAGAGTTTCAGTGAATTTGTAAGAAATAATGAATGAATGAGCTTCTATTTATAGAAGAATGGACTGCATAGTAACTAACTCATGAACGATCCAGATTGATTTACTTTAATCTGGCAGTCCATATTTAAAGCAAAATCTTTTAAATAAAATATAATATATTCTATTTATAATCTAATAAAACGAATAACTTTATAAAAGATTTTACTATGCAAACACTATGCAGGCACTATGCATAATAAAATATAATATATTCTAATTATTGTCTAATAAAATAGATAACTTTATAAGAGTATTCTGTTTTATATAAAAAGATTTTACTATTAGCCTAATAAAAAGAATAACATTATAAAAGTATTCTGTTTTATATAAAAAACTTTTCTGTTTTATTACATTAATAATACCAATAAAACAAAACTGAGTGACTTATCACATAAGCATCAATAATCAATACCGTGTGCTACTATTCAACCACGCGTATTACTGTACTTTTACTACCGAGTAGTTCAACAGTATTAATGGTAAAACTTCCGCCGTTATTTTCATTAAAATATTTTTGTCGTTTTCACAATCCGACAATAATTCTGTTGTGCGGTCTGTGAAGCCCCCAAAATTAGGTATACATCACCCATCTAGAGTCGTCAGATACATGGTACAGAATTCAAATATAACTTAATAATACAACTATCGTGTACAATACGACAAAACATAAACTGTGACTTTGAATATAAATATTGTCTACTAGAGAATATACAAACTCAAAAGGAGTCCTCATTACAATTATTATCACACTATTTCACAGAATAATGACGTAAGAAGGCACTACTCAATAATTGTTACAGTAGTTACTGTTCAATATTTTATTTTATTGATTCAATAATTGTTGCGTTGATATTTTTTATTATTGTTATTTCAATAATTATCATTGCACTGTATTTTCCATTATCAGATCAATAATTCATATTATTTGAATAATATTATTAGATAGCATTATTGGTAATATCTAGAAAGTTCTGTCAAGGAGAGATTTGGTCACCTAATTGCGCGCCAATAAGGAGAAATTCTTATTGGAAAGCCCCCTCTTTCCTGGGAACGGCCTGGTTGTCATAAATGTGATTCTGTAATATTATTTGTGAATAATTAATTATTGATTCATATGATAAGGAAATATTTATTTTATATGGATATAAATGTTGGATATATTTATTGTGGTTAAAAATGAAGGAGTTAATGTTGAGGTGTTTTATCAGTATTTTTGTCGGAATGAATGTATTAAAAATTAAACTAGTGTTTTTGAGATATATTGTGTGAGTTATAACTTTTAATCCGACCATTGGATCGTTGTAATTTTTGGATATGTTATACATATATAAGTTGAGTATATGTCCACAAATTTTGAACCGTTAAAAATGAACGTATGATTTGTTATGAATTTTAAGAGGTGACTGATTCAGAAATTAGGTTTATAAATGATTTTGGTGGAAAATTCTAGAATTGAGTGGGCCCCACTTGTGGTTGGTGAAGAAATGTGCTGAATTTATTTCAAATGCGGTGAGTGAGAATAGTAGCAGGTAAAGCCATCAGGTTGCAGGTCAAGTCTGCTAACATTTTCCTATAAATAGAGGGCTAAGTTAGAATTGAAAATCACACCAGAAACAAGTTTTCTCTCTTTCTCTCTCTAGATTATTGAGTGTTTTTTGTGAGTATTTAGAAACTTTGTGAGTTTCTATTCATCAGTGCAAGTTTCCTTCAGCCTTATACCGATATTTCGGTCAGAAGTACTGATATTTTGAGGTAAGAGATGTTATTTTCTACATATATGATATTATTTCTTCAATATCATTATGCCGAAGTATTGATCTGAATTTTTATCAAATTTGGAACTTTTTGTGTCGGGGTTACTATTCACATATACGGCACTATTCATGTATATGACACTATTCATGAATATGGCTTCACCGAAAAATAAATTTTCTTCTTTTTGTCCAAGATGTCTATTATGGTTACTATCTTTGATTGTATCCATGTTTTGATCTTTATTTTTGAATTCTGCTTCAAAACTGATATTTATGAAGTATTATTGATCTTGGATAAACTGTTATACGAATCCCTATTATTTGTCCTTCCGTTTCACTGGATTCATTTTCTTTAAAATATTTTTCATCATCCTCAGTCCTAAATGATGATATTACTAAATATCTTCGGCCTGTAGTGCAAAGATAAATGATTATCTGATGAATATCTTTGGCCCGTAGTGCAAAGATGAACAGGTGTTGAGATGAACATGACCAACTGGTGATACAAATGAATATCTTTGGCATGTAGTGCAAAGATGAATATTTGATTAAAGATGTATATTGATTGTTGTTACAGGGATAAAATATTGATAATGGACTTTTAAATCTTAGAAGATAATAGAACTCATTCTCTACTTGACTCTTCTAATGGATTGTTGTTTTCGCTGCAGTTGTTGATCTAAAACTTGTTGGCTATTATATTTTATCAGATTTTTCCCTGTTGAAGACTAACGATAATTTGTTGTATATTATCTTAGTCATAATATTCTTTACTGGGCTAGTTGAGCTCACTCTTTTCCTTTTTGTTCCATTTTTCTCAGGAGGTGAGAACATTCCAGGAACTAGTTTGGGTACGGAGTGATGGTTCTAGAAAATGTTTTAGCAGTCCTCACTATTTCTGTAAAATAGTGTTTGATTAATTGTAACGAGGACTTATTTGAGTGTGGATATTGTCTAGAAGACAATATTTGTATTTAAACTCATAGTATGTGTTGTCGTATTTTGCACGACAATTGTATTATTGAAGTTATAGTTTTCTTTCTGTACCATGTATTTGGCGACTCAGAATGGGTGTTGTATACCTATTTTGGGGGCGTCACATACTTACTCAAATAACAAAGGTCACATAACTAAACTAGCCACGGTGTTTATTCATTTTTTTCAATTTTTTTAACTTTTCTTTTCTTTTTCTTGTAGATTGATCTCATAACTTCCCCCAAACTTAGGTTTCTGCCTAATCTTAGCCTTCACCACTAATTCGCTAAATTTCATTAATTAAATCTCAATTTCCCTTAAGAAGTCAATTATGTTTATATTTAAACTAAGTTAGTCGACATAGTCATTCAATTGTGTTATCCTGTTACATTAGTTTCAAACAAGTAAATATTTGGGTCATGATATGAAATTACATATATGCCCTAGCTGTTAATACTAATCTTTATCTACGCAACTCCAATCTCATCATTAGCCGATTAACTTCAACTATCTAACAAACTGGAATCATACAAATATACACTAACTAAATGCAAAACAATAACATTAAACACATGTAATTTTTGTAATTTTCTAATTTTCAAGTTTTTTTACAATAATATAACTAAAAATGAAAACTATTTACAAAAACTACACTACACTAAACATCAACAACTTAAAATTCAATACAAACTAAATGCAAAATTAAACTAAATATGAACTAAACATGCAAAAACTACAAATGCACATGCAAATAACAAAACACCTCCAAACTTTAAACTAAACAATGCCCTCATTATTAAATATATGGAAATAAAGTACGGAGGACTTCCCTTATACGGCTAAGCATCAGGTTGAACCTCCTCGACATCCAAGTCAGAAGGTGGATATGTAAGCATCTGTTGAGGAATGTGCAACTGGAATGGCTCAGCAATCGGATTCAAGTGGGTAAAAGATTCTACTAAAGACGCATTAAATGCATTCTATGTAGCAAAGGCATGATCCTACCTCGTTGAAATCCTCTTTAACTTTCTATCATCAATATTATCCTGGGTATCCATATGGTTCTAAAGGCTTCTAAACTGTGTACTGAACATATATTTGGTCTTCCAAGAAGCATCAGGCGCAACAACATCCTCACCATCAGAAAGCTCATCAGCTCAAAACTCATCATCCTCCGAATCGACTTATGTCTCTTCCTCCTCCGAAGCCTTTGGAAATATAAAACCAAGCCTCGAGGATTTGATACGCCTCCTGGCCAAATAGAGTATCTTACAATTAGCCTCGGGTCCAGAAGTTGCAAAGGTTGCTGCACAAACTCATTAGCAATCCATCGCACTCTTGACTGACGACATAACCCGCATATATGCGATGGATGAGGGAGCCCCCCCTAAAAATGGGCCTCGCAAACGTCTGATGGAAAAGGTGATGACTTCACCAATATTGATGTCAAAGTCCTTCACTATTGAATAAAGTAGTAAAACTTTCTCCTTCGTCACCTCGCTAGTGTGCTGAGATGGAAACAACTTTGCACACAGAAAGCATACCAAATCTTCCCGTACAAACTCAAGTCTTTGCTCTTGAATAATGTTCCTCCTCTTTTTCCTTTGACCCATGTAATGTCTGGCTTTGTAATGTCTGTCAAAATCTGATCATAATCTGAATTTCCATCTCGCAATTGGCATATTGGCACACTGCTAGAGCCCTCACATTATAAAATTCATCGATCGTCTTTCAACTAAACGGCACCATTTTGCCGCATACGAATGCCACAAATGGATCTTTATCCTCAGCATTCGCGTAGAACTCCTTAACCACCATCACTACCATCGGTTTAGGTTGGTCAGTGAAGGTATCTCAGCCCTGCTCATGAATCTACCTCCTCATATGCCCATCAAAGGATTTAGGCCTCAGCCCACGTTCTGGTGTCAGTGCCTTCGAGGCCAAATAGTCAAATTTGTCTGCCCCCGCGACACTGACAAACTTCCATTTGTTGAAACTTCATGCGGGTGGCGATGAGCCTTCACCCCTTGTCTCTTAGCAGGTGTTTTAGGAGCCACGGTTTAGAAATTCGAGAAAAATCTCCCAAATTTTGTCACTTAGGCTTTTTTCAAACACTTGGTATGTGGAAGACCAAATAGTACCAATATCTACCCCCAAACTCAATAATAACTAGCAAATATGAATTCTTACCCAATTTCAGACCCTTTGTTATTGCTAGATAGTGATTCCCTTCCAATCTATGCAAAAACCCTTATTCCAAATTGTTGTGCTTGAGAGTTGAACAATGGGGTGGAAAAAACCCTAGTTTGTCAAGGAAAGATGAAATTTAGTGTAGATTTGATGAAAATGAGCAAATAACATCATAACCATGCATTACATAAATTAAGGGCTCAGATTTAAAAGGCAAATACGTCATCCGCTAGTTGAACTAGCAGACACATAAAAAGAATTTTTGGACCAAATTACTCCCAAGTCCCATTAACGCCTTGGATTGCAAATTATGTTTCAGTCCATCCGCTAGTTGAACTAGTGGAACTCAAAAAATGCAAAAAACAAATATTAGATATGATTTCCCTATATTGAACTAGCAGAAGAAGAACCCAAATATTCTAGACTCTTCGAACCTGGGTAAATACTAAATCCGCTAGTTCATACGAACCAGATTGGTTGATGAAATATAACTGGTTTTTGTTTCGTTTGTAGGAAATTTATCCATTGTCATCCTTGTTTTCAAGAAGCTTAAAGTTCCATTCAAAAATCGATGATATTTTGAATAAATATAGATATTTCCCTTACCTATCAACTTACAAGCCACTAATGATATCTGATGAAGGATCTCGGAGAGTCTATTTGGAGTTTTCTCTGGGGTAAGTTTTGGTAGCATAATATCATGGATTCAGATTTAGTATTTACCCAGATTGGCTTGATATGGGGTCAATTCTGTCAAAAAAAGTTTTTTCCCTGTGTCCGCTAGTTCAACTAGCGGATGACGTAATTGTATTTTAAATCTCAGCCCTTAATTTATGTAATGTATGGTGGAGATGTTATTTGCCCATTTTTTATCCATAGCAAATACATGCTATGGATCATTTCCCTATATATATATATTGTTTTATTTTCTCTTTTTTGTTTGATCTGCTCTATCTCTTTCTCTTTTTCTTTCTCATTTGTTCATCTTTTTCCTTTCTCAAATATGTAGAAGTCTTTATAGATGAGGTCAGACTTTGAATATGTGTATCTCTTCTTCTAAATTCTGTCAAACTCTACCATTTTATAGAAATCTAAAAAATCAATGACTTTTTGAATACCAAAATACTTTTATAGACTTTATAAAAGTCTCAATTCAATATCACCTAACTTTTAAAGACATTACAAAAGTTATAATTGAATATCTGTAAACTTTTATAAACTCTTTAAATATGTTGATTGAATACAACCAAAATTTTACGCTCTGTTTTTGAGTTTTAAAATGGACAGAAAAGAAAAGAAATGGACGAAAAATTTAAGTTTTCTTTTTAATTCTTATGTTTTCTGAGTTTTTTAATAAACGGAAAAGGAAAAAAATGGATAGAAAACTTGGCCACTTTTTCTGTCAAAATTTTTCGTCTAAAATTGGCCTGATTTGGACGAAAAATAAATTGAAATAAGTAATATTTTTATAATTCCCATATTATTCTCAACTTTTAATATAATAAATTTTAAATTACAACTTATGTCCTCAATTTTAAATTTTATATTCTTTTCTATTAAAAACTCAGAAATAACATAAAGAAAAACTTAAGTTTTTTATTCTTTTCTATTCTAATTTAAAATCTTTAAAACTCTTAATTGAATACACCCTCCAACAATTTCTTTATATTGAGATTTGCTTTCCAAATTGCATCGACCTATTTCCTAACAATGATGCGGGGTTGTGACATGTATATATTTTTGGTTTTAAAAAAAAAGGAGAATGCCGGAGAATTCTTGAGAATTGAGATTGGGGACGGAATATTTGTACAATCTGTGTTATTTATAGATGGCTATACGCCCATTCACCTCCATCCGTATTTCTCACCCATTTAAATCCACCAGGAGATTTACTGAACTGCCACTCTGCCACCACCACAACAGAAGCTTCAAAGCCGTCTTGTTCAGTACTTCTTCAGCAAGAACATTCATGGATTCCCCTCCTGAAGGTTACAGAAGAAACGTGGGTATTTGCCTCATCAATCCCTCCGACAAGGTGCTTGAGTCTGTCCCCTATTGTTTGTCTCATCTATATATAGTATTTGGGTCATTGGGTGTTTGTCAAAATGTTTAACAATGCCAATTTTGCAGATTTTCTCAGCTTCGAGGCTCGATATACCCGGATCTTGGCAAATGCCTCAGGTAATTTGGACTCCATGCTCAAAATTTATTTGGATTTCAATTTCTTTTTTATTTGTTCAATAACATGTATCCATTTCTTTGAAAAGAGACAATATGGTGTAATAAACTTGATCAATTTGGTACTCTAGTTATTCCATTTCATGTGTCATGCTTTCTAAATTGGATTTCACACAATTGTCATATAGAGAAAAATCAATGCACTCTTATTATTGAAGGACTATGTTATCCATATAAAATTGGAGTAGAAGACATAGACTATGTTTCTGCTCTGGGGGTTTGCTCCTAGAGCTTCCTAGGTACATCTTCTTGTAGTATGTTCATTCTTCATTCCTGTTTTTGTGGACTATACTAAGTTTAATTATCGAAAGGAAAAAAAAAGAAAAAGAGAAAAAGGGGAAAGGAGGTTCATCGATTGCAACATTTCTTTCTAGCAGTCAAACACCCGTCATTTAGAAAAACAATATATGTGGAAAATCGGGAGAAGGGTAAGTATGCAGAATTTGTGAAGATTTTATTTCTCAAACTTGTCCTATTTTCCATGACACACAAGTGACGGGAACAATACCATTTTTATTAGTAAATAACAGTAGTAAATAGGTGTCATGCTGTGTATTTAATATGATCATGTATTAATGTTTCTACCAACTAGTTAATCTCCCATGCGCGTATCTTAGCCGTCTCTTTGTAGTTATGTCTCTATGTGTTATGTAATATTTCTGTCAAAACACGATATTCATATAAATGGTGTATAGTACTTTATATAAATTTCCCCCGTTTGCTCTTTAGAAGCTTGGAAATAAGACATTGTCTCTATGCTAAAAAACTTTTGCAGTTTATCACTCCTCTAAGCTCCAGGATTCACATCAAATGGTCAAAAATCAATGCTAACACCTGATTCACTTTGAAATTTTATTGTTAAAAATTGCATCATGTGACTGGGATTGAATCACGTGTGTTAAAGTTACTGCGCAAGAGCTACAAACAAACAAAGACACAACTCTTACAAAAATAGAACAAAAGAGAACTTTACTAGGGCCACCCGTGCATAATTGATCTAAAGCAGAAATTTATGCCTAAATAATACATAAAACAACAAGCTATCACTGAAATCAAGAATACCCATACATTAAACAACACTCACGACACTTTTAGGGTACCATAATCAGGTACACCTTTTGCACCATACACATCGTTGTCAGCCGAATCCCTTGAGAATTGACAATTTGAGCTCAGTTTCTTTGAATTGCACCCTCAATTATCTCTCTTGTTTCTTCTAATTTGTCTCCAACATAGTCACAATGCTTGTTTGGGAATTAGGGTTTGTTAAGGACATATGTGACTTTACGACTTATAACTTAAGGTCTATTACCTCTTTTACCCTTCGATGCGATTACTTGCACAACTGGTCACATTTGATCTGTTAAAAGTTCAGTTTTGATTTAAAAAGTAAAGGGTGGAGGGTGCAAGGAGACACATTTTAAAGGTTAGGGTGCAGACCACTAAGAGCATGTGAAGTCTGGGGTGCAAAACGTATTTGTATATTCTTTATCGCATCCTATCTTTCTTTTTGTTATTTCATTTTTTTGTTCTTTCCTTTTGTATTAGACTGTGAATATGCTAATTCTTGTACAGTTGGAACGGCTTAATGGCAATGATCTATTTCCAAATAGTTAAAAGTCACATTTATAGTCAATTGAATTTGCTAGTGTCAAATGTTCTGATAATCTGATCTTCATAGAACTGTGTATAACATGTCATTGACTTCATTGATAAATTTTGTTATGAGAATATTATGACATTTACTATGTTAACTAGGGTGGCATTGATGAAAGTGAAGATGCAAGAGATGCAGCCATCAGGGAATTAAGAGAAGAAACTGGAGTTACTTCGGCAGAAGTTCTTGCTGAGGTTTGTGTTTGCAATTGCATCTCCTTGTGTTATAATTTTTTATCTGATTTGGTAGTCTTCTGTAAAGTTTTAGAATATAATAAGTTCCAAAAAACATGACAGAAGCAAAAAAAACAATTTTTCTATATATTGTTCTTATAGTTTGGTTTAAGGTGAATAATATGTTATATCTGTGTTATAATGATAACTTTCCATATCAGAGTCATCAGTGTTCGAAAAGTCGGCCGACTAGTCGGCTACTAGGTCGCGGTCGGAGACTCACCAAGTCGACCAGGGCCTAGTCCTTTGATTTAGTCGCTGGTCGACTTAGTCGGCGACTAGCCGGTAAAGTCGCCCAGTCGGAGTAAATAAAAAAATTAGAACAAGTCGGAACATATCGGGGTAAAAAACAGAACATGTGAAATGTTTGGGACCATAGTGTAATTTATTGGATGTGTTTATAACTTTAAAGTTTAAACCCTACTGCTACCGATTGTGGTTATCAAAAATGGAAAAAAAAACATTCGACTGCTACTGCTGCCGATGCCGACTGTGGCGAATCGACTGCTTCTGCCGACTGTCGTCGACTTGATCACTTCTCTTCTTCTTCGATTGCTTCCGACTGTGGCGATCTCCTCTCAACTTAGGTAAGCTCACTTCTCTTCGTCTTCGACTCCAGCTCGTCTCTCTCTCTCTCAGTTTCTCTATATTTTTTTGATAAATAGTTTAGACAATCGACTGATATCATAATATATTCTCTTCATTGTATAAACTTGAAAGGGGAAACTGATATAAGCATAATACTGTATATAGTTTGTCGGCAAAGTGGGCAAAATTTATTTATTTTTAAAAATTTTTTGGTTTTAGTTAATTAGTTCCCACTAGGGCATTAAAGAAAAAGTTGGACTTTTATAATTGTTATATTTCATTTTAAATTTTTTCAACTTCAGTTATAAATTAAAATTTGATCGTGGGGTTTGGTTTGCCCAAATGACCAAATCAAAGGAGAAATGATTGATTTTATATTTTTATGCATAGGTATAGCCGTATAATATAGTATCAATGGTTCAATCACCATCTTCGTCTTCGGCAGCCTCTACTACTTTTGAGTGTAAAATATTATAAAGAGCTTCAGATGATGTTGTTTGGGAATATGGCTTCCTTGTAAATCCTAACAACAAGGATTGTTGGAGATGCAAATTGTGTGACAAAGAGAATGGTGGAGGACTTTATAGATTGAAACAACACATAACAAATATCAAGGGAAATGTAGCACCATGCCCCAAGTCAACCAAGGAAGATAAAGAAAAGTGTAAGATGACACTTGACAAGGCAGCAACTAAAAAGAGAGTCAAGGGGATAGATGACGTGAATGTTAGAGCGGAAGTGGAAGTGGAGGCAATTCCAGAAGGAAATGAAGACGAAGAAGATAAAGTTTTAGGGTCAAGGAAGAGGCCCCATTATCTTGGTCCCATGGATAGATAGATATGCATGGGCCATCAATTTGAATTTGAGTGCAAGTAAGAAGATGCGACAACAAAACATGAACGATGCACTTTGAAAAGAGAGAACTCATGATGTGAATAGATACTTGGCTCGATGGATGTACGAAGCCGGTATTCCATTTCATGCTATTGACAATGATAACTTTAAACGCTTTGTTGAGGCGGTGGGTATATTTGGTCAGGGCTACTAACCCATAAGTCAATACCAATTAAGGGAGCCATTGTTGAAGGAGGAGGTGGAGAGAACCAAACAATCACTCAAGAAACAAGAAGAAGAGTGGGCTTCAACGGGATGCTCTATCATGACCGATGCTTGGACCGACCGAAAAAGAAGAATCATTATGAATTTATGTGTTAATTGTAGGACTGGGACTTGTTTTCTTTCTTCTAAGGAAGATTCGGAGGTGTCGCACACGACTGAACATATATTTGGCTATGTTGACAAGTGCATTGATGAAGTTGGGGCTCAAAATGTAAACCAAGTAGTCACGAACAATGCCTCTAATAATATGGCAGCGGCAGCATTGTTGAAGGCCAAGAGACCACACATGTTTTGGACCTCATGTGCAACCCACACAATAAACCTCGTGCTTGAAGGGATTGGAAAGCAACAAAAGTTCAAAGACACTATTGAAAGGGCAAAGAAGTTCACTATATTTATTTATGGTCATCATAGAACATTGGCATTGATGAGAAAACATACAAAAAAGAGAGACATAGTGAGGCCGTGTGTTACTAGATTTGCAACCGCCTTCTTGACAATGCAAACTATGATGGAGGAGAAACAAGAGTTGAAGATGATGTGTACTACCAATGAATGGGGAGCTCTTCCATGGGTGAATACCGCAAAGAGGAAAGCCGCATTTGCTACGGTGATGATTACGGCGTTTTTGAATAGCGTAACTCTTTGTTTGAAAGTGTTTGCTCCATTAGTGATGGTTCTTCGTCTTGTTGATGGGTATTGGAAGCCCTCAATGGGTTTTGTGTATGGAGAGCTCAAGAAAGCGAAAGAAGAGATCAAAGAGGCATACAAACAAAATGAGGATAACTATCGGCCAATACTACAAGTCATTGACACAAAAGGCTTAGGTCGGCTTGATAGTCCATTCCACTTGACGGCTTACTTTTTGAATCCATTTTACCTCTTCAAGGATCCTACCATGAAAGATGATCCAATTATCATGGATAGTGTTTTTACTTGTGTTGAATCTTTCTTCCCCGATAATTTTGAAGTTCAAAATGAGGTAATCAATAAAGAGTTGTTGAAGTACAAGAACAAAGAGGGTGAATTTTGTAGACCATTGGCTGCAAAGGGATGTGTGGAGAACAATGACACTTAATGATCCGGGGAACTTAGTAATTACTTTTCTAGTTTTCTTAGTTAGCAACTTAGTTTTTTTTGCCCAATCAAGTAACCTATATTTAGTACTAAATTACTCATTGAATTGTGCTTCTTTCATGATTAGTTGGATGGTGGTCTAACTATGGCAATCATGCACCCAACTTGAAAAAAATGGCCATTAGAATTCTCTCTTTGACTTTGAGTTCATCCGGGTGTGAGAGAAATTGGAGCACTTTTGAGGGAATAAGTACATATTCCGTCTCTTTATTATATGTTGTAATTTTTTAATAAGGGTATTAGAATTATTAACTTGGGAATTTTCTATAATGTATAGATTCATTCTAAACTTGATGCAACAAGGTTGAACAACCTAGCGTCTGTCCAATTCAATGCCAAACTTTTCAACAAGAAAAGAAGGGTAAAGGAGAAGGATGTCCTAATTACTAGTGAAGCAACAAATGCACAAGGATCAATTGTTGAAGGTGGTGACGATAAAGTTGAGCCGGGTTTGGGACTTACATGGGATATGGTTAGGAAAGTTATGAGAGCGGATGAGGTCTTTCTACCTAGAAGAAGTGGTAGAAATGTGCGAGAATTAGATGAAGATGAGTTTGTGTCGGAAGATGATGACAACGAAGAGAAAGATGAGGATTATGAGTTTGAGTCCGATGGAGAGCAAGTCTTGGAGGGATATGGAGAAGAAGAGGAGTGATTGACTATTGATTTTGTGCTACTTAGTTTCATTTGGTTAATTGGTTTTGAACTTAGAGGGTCGAACTATTTGGTTTTACTTAGTTTCCATGTTTTTATTTAATTATTTGTGTTACTTATGTTATTCTAGTTACTCAAAACTTATGAAGGAGGAAGGAGAATATATATTTTAGAAAAAAAAATTTGAAAATCTGACTAGCCGATTAATCCTCGACTAATCCCCTAGTCGCTAGTCTGTAGCCAACCGACTTGGGACCGACTATCGACTTTTAGAACACTGAGAGTCATGACATGGATCACAAATTGATTGAAAGCAAAATTTCAGTAGAAGAAAAAGAGAAAAATAAAACCTATAGTATTGAATGTAATATTGGTTTGGGTTTAAAGTCTACTGATGCACTTTATTAAAAACAATATATCAGCTAGCTAGCTTCTCTTTACTTATCAAAAGTATACATAATATTAAAAATAGATAGTGTAGAATTTCTTTGTTAATGATAAAAATAGTGTGGGGCTTAATATGTCTTTTTTCTTCCCACTCGATCATACATGATTAATAATTTTTTTACGTATGTGCAGTTATATTTTTTGTGTGTGTGTTTGAACTATATAGAACTCAAATGTTCCAGAAGAGGTTATTCATTGGAGGCTTGGAGCGACCTATTAGTAGGAAGACTGTGATACCACCCTCATAGTGTAGACAGGCCTGGTATTATAAGCTAAATACTGATGGGTGTATTAGAGCAATGTCGCCAATATTAAAAAATTCTTTTTCTCTTGCTTATTCTTGACATCCTATAAAACTTTGTTTAATTTTTTAGGTAACCTCTTTTGAGGGACATATATCAGGTTGGATATGAAGAATTTCTTCCGTTCAGTTGTTAGAAATTTATAATTACAGGAAACCGTTTCAAAGATCAAATAATGTTTTATACATCGTATGACTTTGTAAAACCACTTATTATGCTGATCTCCAGGACATTTGATATTGAAAGAGTCAAAGATATTACTAGAATGGAGTTGCAACTGATATATTCTATAAAAGTCTAACTATAGTTACATGACATCATGATTGGCTGCTAAGATGTAATCATAATCAAGGACTATAATATGAATCATTTGGAACCACAGTCATTTCGTTTTTCTAATTGGTGTTAAACAAAACAAAGAAGGATTCCATATCTCGGTCTATTTTTATATTGCAAAGCATGCATTACTGAACTGGCATTGACCTCATGCAGGTACCATATTGGTTGACATATGATTTCCCTCCAGACGTCAGGGAAAAATTAAAGCACCAATGGGGTTCAGACTGGAAAGGTCAAGCACAGAAATGGTGAGCTTAATTGATTTGCTCGTTTTTTCTTTACATGCATGTGTTATGACACCGGGATTGAGGGCAGCACTACTGGTTTGGTTTAGTAACCCAGACTAAATCAAGAGATTGACTGTAACATCCAGGAAGCTAAGTAATATCTCAAGACATTATACCATGGCCAATGTTCTAGTTGTCACTTAATTTGGTCAAGGTTGTAATGTAGATGATCTCATTTTTGTTTATTGAATTAATTTCCAGAAATTTAGTCACTGACTTCATACATCATTTATTAACTAGTCTAATATTGTATTATGTGTTTATACTACAACCATTGCATGTGCGGTGATGTGCCTTGCTGCAAATAAACCGACCTGGCCTGAGCTTAGGCAATTCAGACTCCCTTCTCCAGGTTAGAGGTGTGCTTGAGCTTGGTTTGAACGCGGATGAAGTTTAAGTCCTTGTTTATCTTGGTTCACAAGTTTTCCGCAGAAGCTTGAGTTCGGTATGGCTTTGGTTGTTTAGCATTCTGGGACTGATATGCCATGGTCTAGGACTGCAGTCATCGAAGAAATTGTGTAAAATTCAGAACAAGATCATGAATTAGTTAAGGAATGACCAAAGGCGCACATTTTAAATGGAAATTGAACAACTGGAATTTGAGAATGGGATAAACGTATTGGCTGTTGAGAGGTTATTAGATTACGGTGAAAGTTAGATAATATGTAGATGGTGAGTCAGACCATTAGACAAAAGAGTGTTTGTGTTATCATAGGTTAGAGAGATGGAGTAATGATGGAAGAGGTCGGTTAGAGCATTAAAATTAGAGAAGGAAAGGGAAGTAAAGTTTGTCTTTAATGGGAGAGTTTGCTTTGCGTTCCCCAAGATCGATACACCTGAATGAGATGTTGGAGACATCTGTAACTCGAGTTATTGAAGATTAATATTTGGATATTAGGTGAGAACAAGAGGTATGATGGATTGAGATTTCTCTTTCATATTACTTATAGTTTGCATCAACTCCTATGCATGTCTACTAAATTTTACATCAATTCCAAGGGTCACACATTATATGCAATAAAAAAAAAGTACCCTTGTTTAAATCCTGTTATTTAACCAACCAACTTGAACATTAGGCCTGAGCTCAGTTTGTTTATAATTTTGATGAGCTTTTGGCCGAGGACCTTGTGTTCTTTAAGAAAGGTCAAGTTCCTGAATGTGACATACTCAGCCCTCGAAATCGAACCTTGGCATTGACAAGGTTAGGCCTGAGCTCAGTTTGTTTATAATCGAAGATAGTTCTTTATCTTCACTTTTTTTTTGCTAATTTAACTCACTCACACACCCAACCTTGTCAATGCCAAGGTTCGATCCCACATCCTTTGCTTTGCAAGGGTGTGGTGCTACCATCCGGCCAAAGGTTCGGTGGTCTTTATCTTCACTTTTGTTGCAAGATAAGATTATTTTTCTTGCTTTTCTTTGGGTGTTTTTTTATGGGCGCATTTATGGGCATACACTTGGTACACGAAATGATGTAGGTTGGTGTAAGGGTCTTTTTCTGCATTTGTTGGGTTTTTCCACACACAGCAACCTTTTAATCATACATCCTTGTTTATTTATTATTTTCGTCAAATTCACATATGAAAATATTCAGGTTCCTTCTTAAATTTACCGGAAATGATGATGAAATCAATCTCTTGGGCGATGGAACTGAGAAGCCCGAGTTTGGAGAGTGGGCATGGATATCACCGGAACAAGTAGTTGATCTTGTGGGTTCCATTTTCCCTATAAGTTACCTTGATCTGAATCCAGTAATTTATCCTGTTATTCTAAAATTTTACCTTTTCTCTGCATCTTTTGTGCAGGCAGTGGAGTTCAAGAAGCCAGTTTACAAGGAGGTTTTGACAGTTTTCTCCCCTCATCTTCAGTCAAACTTGTAATTTTGCTTTGTTCTCAGACAAATACATCATTTTCCTCTTCATCAGTCAAACTTATATAGGGGAATGTTTTCTGTACCTTTTATATCGGGAGGGCAAAAAAGTATGGGGATAGGGGGATTATTTTGTTTTGGACAAATTGCCTATCATTAAAAGCGGATATAATCATAACATGAATTTTAGATCTGGCAAACGGGTTCAAAGCCCGCGGGTTGGCCTGGCCCGCCCGTCAAAATTCGGGCTTTGGGCGTATTTTTTAAGCCTACAAAAATTCGGGCCATTTTGGCCCGGCCCGTTTTTGGCCAGGCACGGCCCACCGGCGCATGGCCCGCCCGTTGCCTATGATTTTTTTTTTTAAAAATATAATAAAATGTTACTACTTGTGGGTTGTGAGGCTTGAACACAAGATTTGTAAGTAAATAAATAAGAGTTCAAACCAAATGAGTTATAACAATTATTTATTTTTAATACAATCTTTAATATATTTTAACTATAATTAAGATATGTAGTTAATGTAAGTAATTAATTAATAATACTAATTTATAATACTATTAAAATTTTAATTGATTGAGATATGTAGTTAATGTATGTAATTAATTAACCTTTTTTGTTTGTTTATTATTTATTATTAATTATTTTATTATTTTTAAATTAAGAAATTTTCTGGTGTAACAAATAGTTTGAAAAAAATAAAAATAAAGGGAGAAGCCCGCGGGCCGGGCCAGCCCGTCACGGCCTTAATATTTCCAATCCATCAAAAATAGGGCTTTTTTGACCCGGCACGCGCTCGGTCCAGCCCGGCCTGGCCGGACCCGTTTGGCATGTCTAATTGAATTGGTAGAAGTATGTCTAAAATAAAACTTTCTGGCAGTTTTGCCCTATAAATCTCACCTCCTTTATATACAGTGTAATTTACACAACTTTGTAACAACCCAGATAAATATTCTTTCTTTTGTAATTTGACACAACTTTGTCTTTTGGGTTTTGGTGATTTGTCATTACAGTAATAGAATTTCTTTTGGCTTTTGCTAAAATAAAGGGTCAAATTTATATAAATATTCTTTCTTCTCACTAGATTTTACACATGAATTTGCATTATTCTCGGTCAAACTCAAGCCAAGAAGTTTGACTTTCTATGGCTACATCTTCATGTCTGAATTAACTCGGTTATTTAGCAGAAAGGACTCAGGTCACCCGTGTGATCCATTCATAAACAACTCCAAAACAGGGCTGAGGTAGTGCCGTAGTGAGGTGGAAACTCCTGTTGCCACATCTTGAGTTGAAGAAACTTGAACTTCGACCAACAAATTTACATGTAAACTAAACTCAAGTTTCGACCAACAAATTCAGATGTGTGTATAAATCATGTTGCCTTGAGTTTTCGCTTTAACTAAAGGACATTACTTTCCCAAGATTTTGACAGAGGTAAGTTGAACGAGATTATATATAACTAAATAAATAAAGCTGGATTTCCAATAACACAGGCACCAACACGGGGTTCTTGAACCGATGAAAACCTCGTTTCAAGACGAAAAAGTTTACTAAATACAGAAAATCAAGAGTAAATAACAAAATGATTTTAACTGGTGAAAAAAACAGGACTACGAGAGGCTTAATTTGTAACACCCCTTTTACGAAATAGAAAGAGAGGTTACTCAAACACAACAAAATTGACGAATATATAACAAAACTATAATCCACAAAAGAATATTAATCTAATACTAGTTAAATGTTTTAAGACAAACCATAATAAATGTCACACTGACTCAAACCACAATCTAAAATAACTATTACAACTCTAAATAAATCAATGTATATGGCCTAACAAAATATATCAAAACTATTGGATAGAAGGGAGCTCTCGTCACACTTGCCCTTGATTCCCCTGATTACCTGCCGGAAGAAAAACACAGCATGAACCAAATGCCCAGTACGGATATAGAACAAAAGAATAATGAAACGAAATAATTAATTCAATTAAATGAACTGAAATGAAACGAACTAACTGAAACGAAACGAACAAAACAAACACAACGAAATAATAAGATGAATCAAATGGCTGAGTGATATTTCATACCGAGCTCAGAACAAAACAGAAATATACATTGCCACACAGGCAAATCAAATAATGTCACACATGCAAATTAAATAATGCCACACAGGCAAGTCACACACA
Organism: Panax japonicus; assembly: GCA_020205505.1. Taxonomy (NCBI): domain Eukaryota; kingdom Viridiplantae; phylum Streptophyta; class Magnoliopsida; order Apiales; family Araliaceae; genus Panax; species Panax japonicus. The sequence goes on along the minus strand of CM035107.1, from coordinate 53,793,316 downwards.
TTGGACCGCGAATCCAATGCATGTAAAATCGGAAGGCGTGTTTGACACAAACATCACCAATCCGCAGAACAGAACAGAACAAAAACTAGGGTCGACCCATACGCCTCCCACAACAAAACACCAAATGGTCAACTACCAACGGACCACAAAACGGAGACGTCGTGTACTGATCACATCGCCACGGAAGGTGTCATGCCTCGGTGCCAAGAGGACATGCCTGTGGTACCCCCACAAGTGGTTATAGCTCAGGCATACCCTACGGTACATTATAACAACAATATCATGTCACAACACATGCGACACAATATCAACACAAAGGGGTTCTAACGTGTACATGTTAAATCGAATGAATCATCAACACAAGTCTCCAAAAATATACTAACATGTACATCACAACGAAAATTGAAATAAATATTAACATGATAACCGAGTTCAAAGAGTACAAACATGAATTCTAAATATCAATGCCCCAAAACGAAACTATCACATGGATTTGAGAAGGAACAAACATGCGAAACAATAACTAACTTCTAAACAACAATAAAACGAACAAATCAAAATTAAAAGGATTATCGCTGAAGGAGTACGGAATCCGTACCTGAATTAAGCAATGTAATACCCCAAAATTTCAATAACACTCGTTTAGACTCTCTCCGTCCAATCTAATAAAATAAAAATTTTATTACAAATTTAACCATTACTAACATTGTGACGAACGAGATTTTTGTAATTTAATTTTAATATTTATTGAAGTAAATAAATATTTTCGATGATTTAATTATTGAATTAAATAATTATTTGATGCAATTGTGGTAACTTAATTTAATTATATGTGTTACATTTATTAAATTAATGTAGAGAATAATTATTATTCAAATATGTATTTATGTGAGCTTATTGAATTAAATGAAATATTTAATTAAGTATGATGTTATTTTAATTAATTTAATTATTTATTAGAGAATTAATAATTTGACATTATTAATTAATAAGAAAATTAAATATATGACTGTGAATTTATGAGAAGTTATTATATTTTATATATATTAAATAAGATATATGAATTATTGTGCAAGTGGGTGTGACATGAATTAAACTATATGATAAAGCTTTATTAGATTAAATGGTTTTGAAACCTATTCTAGCTAGACAAACATGGCACTAAGAGAGGTTGGGAGCAGTTACCCATGTTAGGTAACTGACCTCCATTATGCGCGTCAGTTGCTTGATTAATATACGTATTCTTCTTTCTTCCTTTTTATTATTTGGCTAAGTCTGACATAAAACAGAGAGGAAAAAGAGAGAGAGAGTTTGAGAATTTTATTGAGAAAGTTTGGGAAATTGTATTTGAAATAGAGAGAATTGTTATCCTTGTTCATCTACGCTTGGGTAATTCTCTTTAATCCAATTTATATTTCACGTCAATTAGTTTTCATGAAAATGGCTTTCAAAACATCTGTTATGTCTCTATAATTGAGAAATTGTGTTATTATATGGATATATGTAATAATACGAGTAGCATAACATGTCTTATATATATATATTGCATGATTCTATATCATAAGTTTCATAATACGATGACTTGTTATTTCAAATTTTACAGAGTTTTGGTTTTTGGCCTTATGGCCCTTATACATAATTTTAATGTATCATACATAAATGTTTCCCTAAATTTTACACTCGTATATTATTATACATGTTGATACGAAGAAACCAAGCTTTAAACGAACGGATTCGGTGTTATAACGAATCCGTAGTGACAATTTTCATGTTTTATTTTCAAAACCTTCAAGAACATTAAAGTCAGTGAAATTCACATATTTTAGTTATGTGATTATGTGTTTTAAATGGTTAAAGTCACTTTATAAATGTTGGGTAATGATTATATACGAATTATAACATGTGGGTATGATTAAATTCGTGTAGTGATAATTTAATTGGAATTTTTGGCTGTGTTCTGCAATTTTCACGAATTGCAGAACAGTTTCTGGTTCGCTGCGTCGCGACGCCAGTCCAACGCCTTAAGGCCCGCACCGCAGCGCCACTGTACCGCAACGCCAAGTGTCCATCCGTAGCGCCACGGCGCCGCAGCGTGAAGACTTGGTACAAAAGTGGCGCCGCAGCGCCACTCTGCAGAATGTCCAGAAATGAAATATTTTTAATATTTAAGTCCATGAATGTGATGTTAACTTAATGTAATGAACATAAAATTTTGTTATAAGTATAATGAGATGTTAAAATAAATACTTAGCATGTAAATAACATAATTACACGTGGATTGAATTATTGAATGCATAATTAAATTATTATTCATGAAGTGATATTATGTGACAGTAAATGTGATAATTTGACTAAGTATAGTCATCACCAAAGTTTAGACAAAAGAATGACCATTGATGATTAGTTAAGTTATAATTAACTGGTATTGTGAATGTGAATGGTATGTAGGATTAAATTCAAAGAACGTGCTTAGTTAAAGTGTAATTTACGCACGAGGCAAGTTTCCTAACCCTACTTGTCATTATTGTTCAAGTTTATTAGTTAACTCGAGTAAATTATCATTATTATTATTCAAGTTCAAATGTTATGTTAAAGATTGATTATATTTTCAAGCATGATTCAGTTATACAATAATTGTCCTATTGTATACGTCTTGAGATTATTATTCAAATCGAATATCATTATTGTTGAACCTTATTAGACTAGTGAACTTTATTGATTCAACTAGTCCTTAGTTGATGAATGTTCTAAATTTCAGAACCCTTATTGAATTATCCAAACCAAACTTCCTTTGGTGTGGACTCGAATGTCAAACTGAGATGAACAACCCTGCAAAGGGATTTACTTATGCGTTAGCATTAAGATATTATGCACAGTATGGTACTAAGGGCTGATCCCCCTAAGTACGAGTAGAAAGGTCTATAGTCTTATGACTATTAAAGGTTTCAAGTATAAGCCTTGATAACCTAGGACATAGTTCAAGGTCTTAGGAACCTCAGAAATCTTTTGATTCTTGTTATTAATTCTTGATTCAAAAGTTGAGCTTTTATTCAGATATCTTTGATTTACTCGCATGTTATTATACTGTTATTTCATTGTTATACTTGTGGGCAATAGTGCTCACTCTTGCTTAATAATAACATTGCAGTTCAGAACGAAAGAACCGATGAACCTTCCACTAGTAAAGACAAGGGCAAAGTTAGCAAGTGACGAAGACTTGTTATTTTATTTGATGATGTATTTATGTTACACTTGAGTTAATGATGTTGTTTAAGACTTATTGTTTATATTTCCGCACAGATGTTTAAGGTTAGTTTAACGTGGGATTATGTTTATGATTCAGATGTTGTAACCCTATAAAGGGAAGATTTTATTTCTATCTATTGCATGGTTTGTATTTATTATGGGTAGATAGATAGATGATATTTGTACAGTGAACACCAAATCCCGTGGAATCGAAGTACCCGGATTTGGGGGTGTCACAAGTTGGTATCAGAGCTGTAGGTTATGAACCTTAGGTGGGGGAACAACTTTAGGTAGTAGCCTTATAGAAAGAAGATAGTGATGGAAAACTCTTATCGAGTTATAAGAAATGAATTTCTGTAATTCATTGAAGATAATAAAAGACCTTATGTGTTTATGTGTTAAAGTATGTGTTAGATGATACGACTTAGTAACTAAAACTTAAAATTTTGTTGTCAGGATGTCGAATGTTGGAGAAGCTAGTCAAGGGGAGAAAGAACCCCGTGTACCTATAGTACCGCTAAAGGAGGAGCCCCGAGACATACATGTCGTTAGGGAGCAGCTGGTGCAGAGGGAATCATATCCATTGATCACCGTTGTTGGTCAGGAGCATGAACCTGAGACTGATCCTGAGGAGGATCCTGAGGAGGAATTTGTTGAGGAAGAGGAAGAGGAAGAGGAAGAAGAGGAGTTACCACGGTACATCGTTGATGCTGAGATGTATGACACGTTATACGACCGTAACGTAGAGTTACGAGACGAGGTCCAGGATTTGACTAAGCGAGCGGTTATTCAACATATTACTCTAGAGCAGAAGGAGAGGGAGATTTCAACTCTTCACTCACGACTGGGAAATATAGAATGGGATTTGGTCCATGAGAAGGGTCAAACTGAAAATAAGACCGATGAGATAGAGAAACTGAAGAAGGAACTGAAGGAAACCTCCGATAGACTAAAAATAGCAGAGGAAGGCTGGGTAAGATAATCACGTTTAGCTGATTATGCAGAGGATGATAGTCGTGCAAACAAAGCGAAGATTGGGGAAACATATTCTACACTTAACAGGGCAATGAATGAGACCCAAGATCGAGTTTTGAGGTACCTAATCTAGTTCGAAGGACTACCATTGTATATGATGGATCGCAGGATGATGTATCGCATCTTAGAAGAGGAGCATATCAAGGCTAATCAGTACCTTGACCGACAGTGATATGATTTGTTTAATTATGTGAAGAACTTAATTAGTTTTAGATGTAAATTCTGACGTGTTTATGAACGAAGGAATATTTTAAATGTTTAAATCTTGTGAATTCTTTATTCCAGGATAGTTGATGTAAATAGCAGTGATGCTATAGTTTGATGTTAAAACTTTGATTTGAATGTAAATATATCAAGTTGTTTGAGATGATGTGTTAAATGAGTATGTTAAATTGTTAAGTAATGCCTTAACTATTTAGAGAAATAAATAAAGTTCTAATAAGCGCATATTTAAGAGAAATATGCCGCCAAGGAGGAGACATCAACGTCAAACGGCTCAGGAAGAGTCAACCAATAATAACAATAACGCCAATGCTAATCCCATTCAGCAGTTGGTGAACTTACTGACCGGAGCCATGAATAATCAACCTCAAGCTCCACCAAACACAACGTTTAAAGACTTCACGGCGGTGGGACCGCCATAGTTCAAAGGTTCCATGAACCCAATCGAGGCTCAAACGTGAGTTATGAAAATAGAGAAGGTTTTTGATGTTGCTAGGGTTAGAAAAGACCAGAAGACCGCTTTTGCAACATTTATGCTGAAGTATGAGGCTAGCTACTGGTGGCAAGCAAACAAAGTACGAGGAGGTGAGGGTGTAATTATGTGGGAGAGATTTAAAGAGATGTTTTTCAAAATGTATTTCCCAACTAGTTCGCAGAATCAGATGGAGGTTTAATTTCTGGAACTGAAGCAGGGAAACATGAGCGTACCTGACTACGTGGCTAAATTCAACGAGTTGGCAAGGTTCGTCCCGTACCAAGTACACACTGATGAGAGAAAAGCCAAAAGATTCGAACAAGGACTAAAGCCTTGGGTATACAGTAAAGTTTCAATGTTTCAGATAAACACATTTGTCAGAGTACTAGAAAAGGCCATCCTCGCTGAAGGAGGAAGCGATGCGGTGACCAAGTATAATTAAGATCAGAAGAAGAAGAAGAGTGAAGGTGAAATTAATAACAAGGCCAGTGGAAGTGGCACAGGAGGTGGAAATTTCAATCAGAAGAAAAGGTGGAATGACAGCTCATCATCTGGAAATCAACAAGGTAATCAGAAGAAAAGAATCGAAGCATGCCCGACTTACAGGAAAGCCCATCTGGGAGTTTGTATGAAAGGAAAAAGAGTGTGCTACAATTGTGGTCAAGACGGCCACATAGCACCAAACTGTCTAAACCCAAAGAAGGGTGCTTGTTTTACTTGTGGTTCGAAGGACTATCTGGCAAGAGACTGTCCCAAGAAGGGATCGGGAGGGTCAGGATCAGGAGGAAACTTAGGAAATAATAGTAGAAATGCCTTAACCATCACCGGACCAACTGCAACAAACCGATCGACCGCCCAAACTTTCAACATGACGGTGCAAGATGCAGTTCAATCCCGTGATGTGGTTTCAGGTATCATTCCGATCAATAAAGTTAATGCTTATGTATTATTTGATTCGGGTGCTACTTGTTCCTTTATATCCGATGATTTTGCCAAGAATTTAGATTTGCCTAAGAATGAATTGGATTACCCCATGAACATAGAAATAATCCCTGTTAAGTATGTACATAAAAACTGTAGAGTGAATATTAAGGGTAATATCATGAATGTAGATCTTATCCCTATTCAACTCGGGGAATTCGACGTTATATTGGGAATGGACTGATTATTCAATTACGGAGCTGTAATTGATTGCCAAAAGAAGCGTATTAACCTTCTGACTCCGTCAAAGGTTGTGTTTTATGGTAGCAAGTCGCCTAGACAAGCGAGTTGTCTGACGATGATGCAGACCAGAAAATTATCGAGACAAGGCTGTGTAGGATACTTAGCTTACATAGTCGACAGTCGAAAAGAGAATCCAAAGGTAGAAGAGATACTGATTGTGAGGAACTTTGTCGATGTATTTCCAGACGATTTGCCAGGACTTCCACCAGATAGAGAAGTAGATTTCGTGATCGATTTGGCACCCGGAACTGCTCCAATATCGAAGGCACCATACCGTATGGCACCAGTAGAGATGAAAGAATTAATGGTACAATTACAAGAATTAATGGACAAAAAGTACATTCAACCGAGCGTATCACCGTGGGGAGCCCCGGTGTTGTTTGTGAAAAAGAAGGACGGATCGATGCGGCTCTGTATTGATTATAGAGAACTGAACAAGGTCACGATTAAGAATAGATATCCATTACCAAGGATCGATGATCTGTTTGATCACTTAAAGGGAGCAAAGTACTTTTCTAAGATTGACTTGAGGAGTGGTTATCACCAACTGAAGGTGAGGCCAGAGGATGTATCGAAGACAACGTTCAGAACGCGATACGGTCACTACGAATTTTTAGTAATGTCTTTTGGTCTAATGAATGCTCCTACAACATTTATGGGTCTAATGAATGGTGTGTTCAAGCCATTTTTGGACAAATTCGTAGTTGTATTTATAGATGATATTTTGGTATATTCCAAAACCAAAGAAGAACAAGAAGAACATTTGAGATTAACGTTGGAAGTATTGAGAAGGGAGAAGTTGTACGCCAAATATTTGAAATACGAATTTTGGATTGAACGGGTACAATTTCTTGGTCACGTGATCGATAAAAACGGAATCTCGGTAGATCCATCAAAAGTAGAAGCCGTGATTAATTGGGATCAGCCGAGAACGTCGTCAGAAGTAAGAAGTTTTCTTGGATTAGCGGGATATTATAGAAGGTTTATACAAGACTTTTCCAAGATCGCAACTCCGTTAACGAATTTAACTCGTAAAGCTGTGAAATTTGTTTGGATGGAGAAGTGTGAGGAGAGCTTTCAAGAATTAAAGAAGAGATTGAGTACGACACCTGTGTTATCTCTTCCGGATGATACAGGAAATTTTGTTGTTTTTAGCGATGCGTCGCATAAAGGACTTGGCTGTGTGCTTATGCAAAGCGGCAGATTCATTGCGTATGCATCACGACAGTTGAAGGATTACGAGAAGGGATACCCGACCCATGATTTGGAGTTAGCTGCAGTTGTTTTTGCTTTAAAAATTTGGAGGCACTATCTCTACGGGGAGAAATGTGAAATATATACGGACCACAAGAGTCTGAAATATATTTTCACGTAGAAGGATTTGAATATGCGTCAAAGAAGATGGTTGGAATTAATTAAGGATTACGACTGTGAAATTTTATACCATCCGGGTAAAGCAAATGTAGTTTCCGATGCCTTAAGTAGAAATGGTCATGAGAAATTGACGATGTTGACTGCTCAGGAGGAGCTAATTGCAGAAATGGAGAAACTGGAGTTAGAGGTGAAGTATCCTATGGAAATTGATGAGAAGCTATTTCAGATGCAATTTGGTACAACCCTGCTGGATAAAGTTAAGGAGGCTCAGCTTCAGGAAAAAGAATGTAAAAAGGTGACAAAGAAGATATCTGAAGGAACCGAACCGAGATTTAAGATGGATAAGGAAGGAATACTGAGATTTCAGAGTAGAATTTGGGTACCGCCAGTACAAGAGATTAAGGAAGATATTTTGAGCGAGGCTCATAGTTCACGATATTCGATTCACCTTGGTAGTACCAAGATGTACCAAGATCTTAGACAACATTTCTGGTGGCCAAATTTGAAACGTGATGTTAGAAAATGTGTTGCCAAGTGTCTGACCTGTCAGAAAGTGAAGGCAGAACATCAGAGACCGAGTGGATTGCTACAACCGTTAGAGATCCCAGAATGGAAATGAGAACATATTAAAATGGACTTCGTGGTTGGCCTTCCGACGACTCAGAAAGGCTACAACGCAGTATGGGTTATCATTGACCGACTGACGAAATCCGCACACTTCCTTCCTATCAAAATCAGATTCAACTTGGATCAGTTGGCAAGGCTATACGTAAAAGAGATTGTTTCGAGGCACGGAGTTCCGGTATTAATTGTTTCATATAGGGATCCGCGCTTTACATCAAATTTTTAAAAATGTCTTCAGGAATGCATGGGTACGCAATTGCGAATGAGTACAGCTTATCACCCTCAAGCAGACGGACAGAGCGAACGAACAATTCAAACGTCAGAAGATATGCTAAGAGCCTATGTGATGGACTTCAAAGGAAATTGGGATGATCACCTACCGTTAGTAGAGTTCGGCTACAACAACAGTTACCACGCTAGTATTGGCATGCCGCCTTACGAAGCGTTATATGGTAGAAAGTGCAGAACTTCGCTTTACTGGGATAAAGTTGGTGAAATACAATTGCTAGGGCCATAATTGGTACAACAAACGACAGAAATACTCAAAGTGATCCGAGCACGATTGGTAGCGGCTCAAGATCGAAAGAAGAAATATGCTGATCCACATCGTAAAAATATCGAATTCGAATAAGGTAGTTATGTTTTCTTGAAGGTCTCTCCTTGGAAGGGAAAGATCAGGTTCGAAAAAAGGGAAATTGAGCCCAAGATTCATTGGACCATTTGAAGTACTGAGAAGAATCGAAGAAGTTGCATAGGAGGTAGCCCTACCTCCAGCACTCGAGAATGTCCACAACGTCTTTCACGTTTCTGTATTACGACCCTACAAAGCCGATTACAAGCATGTAATTGAATACGAACCCCTGCATTTTGAAAAAGACTTATCTTACAAAGAAATTCCTGTTCAAATTATCGACCGAAAAGAACAAGTTCTCAGAAATAAAGTAATACCTTCTGTTAAGGTAATTTGGAGGAACCACAACGCTGAAGAAGCTACGTGAGAACTCGAAGAGAATATGATGAAGAATTACCCTTAGTTATTCACTTAATTATGTGTAAGCGATTCTGGGGACAGAATCTTTGTAGGGGGGGGGGGGGAGAATGTAACGGGTTGAATTTATTGAGTCGTGATTCTGGGGACAGAATCCTTTTAAGGGAAAAGATGTGACGAACGAGATTTTTGTAATTTAATTATAATATTTATTGAAGTAAATAAATATTTTCGATGATTTAATTATTGGATTAAATAATTATTTGATGCAATTGTGGTAGATTAATTTAATTATATGTGTTACATTTATTAAATTAATGTAGAGAATAATTATTATTCAAATATGTATTTATGTGAGCTTATTGAATTAAATGAAATATTTAATTAAGCATGATGTTATTTTAATTAATTTAATTATTAATTAGAGAATTAATAATTTGACATTATTAATTAATGAGAAAATTAAATATATGACTATGTGAATTTACGTGAAGTTATTATATTTTATTTATATTAAATAAGATATATGAATTATTGTGCAAGTGGGTGTGACATGAATTAAACTATATGATAAAGCTTTATTAGATTAAATGGTTTTGAAACCTATTCTAGCTAGACAAACATGGCACTAAGGGAGGTTGGGAGCAGTTACCCATGTTAGGTAACTGACCTCCATCATGCGCGTAAGTTGCTTGATTAATATACGTATTCTCCTTACTTCGTTTTTATTATTTGGCTAAGTCTGGCATAAAACAGACAGGGAAAAGAGAGAGAGAGTTTGAGAATTTTATTGAGAAAGTTTGGGAAATTGTATTTGAAATAGAGAGAATTGTTATCCTTGTTCATCTACGCTTGGGTAATTCTCTTTAATCCAATTTATATTTCACGTCAATTAGTTTTCATGAAAATGGCTTTCAAAACCTCTGTTATGTCTCTGTAATTGAGAAATTGTGTTATTATATGGATATATGTAATAATACGAGTAGCATAACATGTCTTATATATATATTGCATGATTCCATATCATAAGTTTTATAATACGATGACTTGTTATTTCAAAATTTATAGAGTTTTGGTTTTTGGCCTTATGGCCCTTATACATAATTTTAATGTGTCAAACATAAATGTTTCCCTAAATTTTACACTCGTATATTATTATACATGTTGATACGAAGAAACCAAACTTTAAACGAACGAATTCGGTGTTATAACGAATCCGTAGTGACAATTTTCATGTTTTATTTTCAAAACCTTCAAGAACATTAAAGTCAGTGAAATTCACATATTTTAGTTCTGTGATTATGTGTTTTAAATGGTTAAAGTCACTTTATAAATGTTGGGTAATGATTATATATGAATTATAACATGTGGGTATGATTAAAATTGTGTAGTAATAATTTAATTGGAAGTTTTTGGCTGTGTTCTGTAATTTTCACGAATTACAGAACAATTTATGGTTCGCTGTGCCGCGACGACAGTCCAATGCCTTAAGGCCCTCGCCGCAGCGCGAAGACTTAGTACAAAATTGGCGCCGCAGCGCCACTTTGCAGAATGTCCAGAAATGAAATATTTTTAATATTTAAGTCCATGAATGTGATGTTAACTTAATGTAATGAACATAAATTTTGTTATAAGTATAATGAGATGTTAAAATAAATATTTAGCATGTAAATAACATAATTACATGTGGATTGAATTATTGAATGCATAATTAAATTATTATTCATGAAGTGATATTATGTGACAGTAAATGTGATAATTTGGCTAAGTATAGTCATAACCAAAGTTTAGACAAAAGAATGACCATTGATGATTAGCTAAGTTATAATTAACTGGTATTGTTAATGTGAATGGTATGTAGGATTAAATTCAAAGAACATGCTTAGTTAAAGTGTAATCTACGAACGAGTCAAGTTTCCTAACCCTACTTGTCATTATTGTTCAAGTTTATTAGTTACCTTGAGTAAATTATCATTATTATTATTCAAGTTCAAATGTTATGTTAAAGATTGATTATCTTTTCAAGCATGATTCAATTATACAATAATTGTCCTATTGTATACGTCTTGAGATTATTATTCAAATCGAATATCATTATTGTTGAACCTTATTAGACTAGTGAACTTTATTGATTCAACTAGTGCTTCGTTGATGAACGTTCTAAATTTCAGAACCCTTATTGAATTATCCAAACTTTCTTTGGTGCGGACTCGAATGTCAAACTGAGATGAACAACCCTGCAAAGGGATTTACTTATGCGTTAACGTTAAGATATTGTGCACAGTATGGTACTAAGGGCTGATCCCCCTAAGTACGAGTAGAAATGTCTATAGTCTTATGACTATTAAAGGTTTCAAGTATAACCCTTGATAACCTAGGACATAGTTCAAGGTCTTAGGACCCTCAGAAATCTTTTGATTCTTGTTATTCATTCTTGATTCAAAAGTTGAGCTTTTATTCAGATATCTTTGATTTACTCGCATGTTATTATACTGTTATTTCATTGTTATACTTGTGGGCAATAGTGCTCACTCTTGCTTAATAATAACATTGCAGTTAAGAACGAAAGAACCGATGAACCTTCCACTAGTAAAGGCAAGGGCAAAGTTAGCAAGTGACGAAGACTTGTTATTTTATTTGATGATGTATTTATGTTAGACTTGAGTTAATGATGTTGTTTAAGACTTATTGTTTATATTTCCGCACAGATGTTTAAGGTTAGTTTAACCTGAGATTATGTTTATGATTCAGTTGTTGTAATCCTATAAAGGGAAGATTTTATTTATATCTATTGCATGATTTGCATTTATTATGGGTAAATAGATAGATGATATTTGTACAGTGAACACCAAATCCCGTGGAATTGAAGTACCCGGATTTGGGGGTGTCACAAACATAATATTATTTAATTTATTATAAGTAAGTTTATAATTTTATCATTAGAATTACTAATTTATATACTAAATTTTCAATTTAATTTATAAAAAAAAACATAGGTTGGTAATATAAAATATATAATATAATATATATACTATTAGTAACATACCAACATACCATATCTACATATACTGCTTAACAGCTCACGAATTTAACAAATCAATATATATATATATATACTGTACTAACTATATATATATATATATATATATATATATATATATATATATATATATATATATATATATATATATATATATATATATACACACACACACTATACTATACAGCAGCAACACATCAACATGATTTTTTTAACAGCAGCAGGTTCAATAACTTTAAAAAAAATCATCAAAAGTTTAGTATAACTACATGACTCAGTCCACTGCAATCACATATTATATATATACAATTGATACATCAAATATCTATCAGGCAATCCTTTACAAATCAATCATTGTTAGTACAAGAGACACACGATTTACGAAGTTTCAAGATTAAATCAAAAAAAGAAAATTCATTCTCCGATATCATTCACTTAGAATGGTAAAAGACCTACATATATATCAACAACTTACAGTTCAATCTCTCCTTTTTCTTCTCTCTACAGCTGCAGCCTCTTCTTTTTTTTTTTTTTCTGACGAAAAATGGCTTGGGTATACAATAGGGTTTGTGTTTTAGTTATTTATTATCAATATTTTATTAATTCTCCTAGTTCTAATATGATTTATTATGCACATATAAATTAAACCCAATTAATTTAAAAGCTCAATTTTATCAAATTAATTTATCCACACTTATTAATATTTATTAGCCCACATAAATTAAATAACTAATTTGACCCAAATAAAAGACAAAGTACAATTAATATGTTCTAAAACAAAATAATTTTTTTTATTCAATATTTATTTTTTTCGGGTATTACATCACCTACCCCTTAAGAAGGATTCCGTCCCCGGAATCAAAGGAATGGAACACACCTAATTTTCAAAGAGATGCGGATAATCCGCTCAAATAGACTCCTCCATCTCCCATGTAGCCTCCCGCTCCGAATGATTTCTCCACAAAACCTTTGTTAATTCCTAGTTGGCACAATAGTTATCTAGAAGGGGGGGGGGTTGAATAGATATTTAAAAATCTTTTCGTTTTAAACTTGTTCTTTGATAATGATTAAAACTTAGAGAAATAAATGTTTATTTTAATCTTCTATACCAAGCAATGGAGTTATGAGAGTGAGGCAGTTATGACAGTTATAACAGATATAACAGTTATTGTATGAATGTAAAAGACACAGTCGTTTTAAGTGGTCCAGAGCACTTAAAGCTCCTAGTCCACTCTTCTACTTCGACAAGTAGGTAATCCACTAAGGATGTCTTTTACAACTTCTGAATCACATAGATTCCTTCTAGACCAGTAGTCTAGAAACTTCTTAGTTCACTCTTGAACTCTTCAAGTCCAACAGACTTGGCTTTCTTACAGTTCACTTAGAAATCTTCAAGTCCAGCAGACTTGGTACTCTTTTTCAGTTGATTGATAGATGTTGAGTTCTTGATGGTTGCTACTCAGTTGCTGTGTAAGCACTTGTTCGAAAAAATTGAGTAGCTGAGCAAGCTTTGCAATATCTTAGATCGTAGAGGTGAGCTTGAGAGCTATTCACGTTGTTTGTTCAATTCTTGCTTGATTCTCTCTCATCTGTCTAATTTGCATTTATGTGATCTTGAAAACTATCCGTTAGATCCATCCGTTGAGGCATTAAATGCATTTGACTTTTCTGATCTTTGATGGAGACATTTTTGCACATCTTCTGAAACTGCATTCTGGTCCACTGACACAGCAGACTGCTTTCTCACCTAACATCTGAAAAGGTGTTTTGCCCCCTTACCAATGATACTTTCCATAGCTTCTTCAATACGCTTCTTTGTTGCACACTAAGGATATTTCATATTACTTTGGGACTGATGAGTACTGCAACGTCTAGAATCCATTACTCATATATTTGAATCTGTCTTCACACATAACATGAGGCTCGACATTTTCTGACATAAGACAAATGCTCTACGATTCATATCATGATACTCTACGATTCAGATCGTAGTGACTTGTCACCTTGGTGCTTGATCTGATGCTATCAGCTGAGAGCACTACGATTTCTCTTAAACCCTTGCACACAATGATATTTGCTTGCTAGGTTCTAACTCTATGTTTCCGAGAGCACACTACGATCGTTGACTTGTAAACTCCATGTTTCCTTCAGCACACTACGATCGTTGAAATGGCTCGACAAACGTTGGGACTACTCTACAATTTTCGAAGAGTCCCTTCAAGGCAGGCACACTACGATCTTTGAAGCTCTACGTTTCTTCCTTGACTTCTGCAATGTTGATAAGATGATACACTACGATTTCTTCGAAGCCTATCTATTACATCTCAAGATCAATCTAACAGCTTTGATCTTTCTATCTATACATTCTATTACAGAATGATACACGTTAAGATCTTAGATCAACCTAACAAATTTGATCTATCACTAAGTCCTTGCACATATCTTACTTGGAAGGATTTTATAAATAATCATGAGCATATACATTAAAACATCAAATCATAATATGCATTCTCCCAACAACCTTAACAAACGAAATAGTCTTCCTCCTCATAATTCGCTCTTGACGATCCAAAATCGCCTCGGTTTGCTCATCACAAGTAAGATCCTCCTGAATCTTATCGTATGGATATTGCACCACGTGCAACGGATGATAATGATAACTCCTCAACACTGACACATGGAATACATTGTGCACGTGAGCTAGCTACGGAGGCAAAGTTAACCGATACGCAACTTCACCAACCCTCTCCAAAATCTCAAATGGGCCAATATAACGTGGACTAAGTTTCCCTTTCAACCTAAATCGCCGAATACCCTTCCAAGGAGAAAATTTTAGAAACACATGCTCAGCAGGTTCAAATTTTAAAGTCCTCCTATGCTTATCAGCATAACACTTCTGCTGTGATCGAGCTGACTTCAATTTCTCCTAAGCCAACGCTACCTTCTTCGTAGTGATTTGAACTAACTCAGGCCCTTCTATGGCCCTTAATTTCGTCAACCTCATCCCAACAAGTCAGTGCCCGACACTTCCTACCATACAATGCCTCAAAAGGAGCCATCCCAATACTTGCATGCTAACTGTTATTATAAGCAAACTCAACTAGGCTCAAGTAATCATCCCAATTACCCGACCACTCAAGTGCACACGTCCTCAACATGTCCTCCAACGTTTAAATAGTCCGTTCGGATTGGCCATCAGTCTGTGGGTGGGAAGAAGTACTGAAGTTGAGCCGAGTACCCCAAGTTCGTTGAAACCCTTTCCAAAACCGAGAAGTGAACCGTGGATCCCGATCTGAAACAATAGACACCAGAGCACCATGAAGTCTAACAATCTCCTGCTGAAAGATATGTGCCAACCTATCCACCGAGTAACCCTCATGGATAGCCAAAAAGTGTGCCGATTTGGTCAATCGGTCCACCACTACCCAAATGGTATCATTCTTCCTGAAAGTCTTCGGCAAACCAGTCACAAAATCCATCGTGATATCCTTCCACTTCCACACTGGAATGTCTAACTGTTGCAGCAAACCGCTAGCTCGTTGATGTTCTATCTTCACTTGTTGACAAGTAAGACACTTCCCAACATATTCAACCACGTCTCGTTTCATCCCATTCCACCAAAAATTCTTCTTCAAATCCCTAAACATCTTTGTAGAACCTGGATTAATAGAAAATGGCAAACTATGAGCCTCAGCCAACACCGCCTCCCGAATGATTGGATCCGACGGTACACATAACCGCTCACCCAACCAAATCACACCATGGTCATCAATAAGAAACTCGGGCTGCTTGTCCTCCTCTAGATTCTGCGTCACACTCCACAACTCCCCATCTTTTTTTGAGCTTCTTTGACCCGCGAGATAAAAGAGGGCTCCACTCTCATACCCGCCAAATGCCCATCTGAACCTCGTATATACAACTCTAACTCGATCGGCTCCATATCCGAAATAAGCTGAGGTTGTGTAATAAGAGCTGCTACACTCCCTGAACTCTTTCGGCTAAGAGCATCTGCAACCACATTTGCCTTCCCCGGGTGATACTGAATCCTAGCATCATAGTCTTTTAGAAGTTCCAACCAATGCCTCTGCTTCATATTGAGCTCCTTCTGAGTGAAAATGTATTTAAGACTTTTGTGATCGGTGAAGATATCACAAGTCTCTCCATACAGATAATGCCTCCAAATCATGTGTGGGGGATTTCACTTCATAAGGTTTAAGCTGCCTAGAATCATAAGCAATCACCTTACCGTGCTGCATCAAAACATACCCAAGCCTTTCTTAGAAGCATCACTATAAATCTGGTAACCTCCCGTCCCCGCGGCAATGCAAGTATAGGAGCTGTCACAAGTCATTTCTTCAACTCCTCGAAACTCTTCTCACGCTCCTCATTCCACACAAACTTCGTGTCCTTTCTCATCAACTAAGTCAATGGTAAGGCAAGCAAGGAAAACCCTTCCACAAACCTCCTATAATACCCTGCCAAACCCAAGAAATTCCCAATCTCTGTCACTGTAGTAGGTCTCGGCCATTTAGTGATAGCCTCAACCTTCGTAGGATCCACCTTAATGCCTTCAGCAGAAACAACGTGGCCCAAAAATGCAACCTGCTCCAACCAGAACTCGCATTTAGAGAATATAACATACAACTTCTCTTTTCTGCAAAATCCCAAACACTGTGCGAAGATGCTCCTCATGCTCTTCCTTAGACTTGGAGTAAACCAAAATGTCATCAATAAAGACAATGACAAATTGGTCCAAGTACTCCCTGAACACCCGGTTCATCAAATCCATAAACATCGCCGGAGCGTTAGTCAACCCAAATGGCATCACCAGAAACTCGTAATGCTCATATCTAGTGTGAAAAGCTGTCTTAGTGATATCCTCATCCCTCACCCTCAACTGATGATAACCCGACCTAAAATCTATCTTTGAAAAATATTTTGCCCCTGAAGTTAGTCAAACAAGTCATCAATCCTCGGCAATGGATACCGATTCCTGATGGTGATCTTGTTCAACTCCCTATAGTCTATACACAACCTCATAGACCCATCCTTCTTCTTCACAAACAAAACTAGAGCACCCCACGACGACACACTCGGTCGAATCACACCACGATATAACAGTTCCTGCAACTGCTCTTTCAACTCCTGTAACTCCAATGGTGCCATCTGATACGACGCCTTAGAGATAGGCTCCGCACCAGGAATAAGCTCAATAGTAAATTCTACTTCTCGTTGCAGTGATAACCCTGACAACTCCTCATGAAACACATCAGAAAAGTCACGAACAATTGGAACATTCTCAATACGAGACTCACCCTTAGAGGTATCCTTCACAAATGCCAAATATCCCTCACAACCCTTTGCCACTAACTTCCCAGCTTTCAAAGCTGAAATCAACTTCACCACCAAATATAACCTTTTTTGCCTGACAATCGATAGTGGCATGGTGTTTATCCAACCAGTCCATCCCCAGAATGACGTCGAAATCGTGCATACTCATCGGGAGAAGATTAGCCCTACGAATCCTATCCCCAAAACTGATCGGACACCCTCTATACAAATTAAAAATAACAACAGAAGTGCCCATCGAAGTAACAATAGACATAACAGAATCTAAAGACTGAGATGGCACACCCAGGTGCCGAACAAAAGACTGAGCAACAATGGAATGAGTAGAACCCGTATCAAACAAAATAGAAGCCTCACGATTACCAACTAAAAGAGTGTTAGAAACAATACCCGGTGCACCTGTCGCCTGGTTATATGTCAAGGCAAACACTCGACCACCCTGACGCTGACCTCCATTGCCACCATTAGCACCGCCTCCACCATTTCCACGTGGATTGGTACAATCCCTAACAATATGACCCATCTGTCCACACAAGAAGCATGCACCTGTGAGTGTATGGCACTGCCTCCCTGGATGATTAGTCCCACAAGTAGCACAAGGAGCTATTAGGATAAGATTTGGGTTACCCCCACCAGCTTGTCCCAGATAACGACCCTGATTTTTCCCTTGCTAATGATTATGCCCCTGCTGACGATTCTGTCCATACCAAGGTAGCTGAAACTGACGATTTTGCCCTTGCTGAGGCATCTGCTGATAACCCCTGTTCTGATTCTGACCACGCCACTACCCCTGTTGGCCACAACGATTCCTATTCAACTGACCACCCGAACTTCACCCATGTTGAACTGAAGTTTGACCCTGTTGGTGATCATCTCGGTCCCTCTTTCAACTCCCTTCCGGTTTAGAAGACCGAAAATCTTGTCGTTCCATCTTAATATTTTTGGCCGCATTTGCCACAACCGACACATCTGTAAATTTGTTGTTTATAAGATGTTGGCGATACCTATAATGAATCGGCCACTTGAACTTCTCCGCATGTTCCGCTGCAGTCCCTGCAGAAGTTCCCGCAAAGCCTACCAACCTGGTGAACCTCGTCATAAAATCAGTGATGGACTCATCATCTTTCTGCCGAATAGATAGATATTCACTAGCATAGGCCTCTTTATCAGCAGCTGAAAAGTACTGCTGATAAAAGACCTCACAAAACTCAGCCCAATTAAGTGTCTCGACATAATTTTCACCTTTTGTTGTTTTCATCGCTTTCCACCACCTCTGTGCATCCCCTTCTAACTTGTAAGCTGCAAGAAACACTTTCTGATTATCTGAGCACCCCAACATATCAAAGATCTTCTCTAGGTGAGCAATCCAATTCTCTGCATCAATTGGAGTCGGAGCTGAACTGAATGACTGTGGTTTCTTCTTCTGAAACCTTTCTAACCACACATACATTGGAACCACCTGCTGATCAAGATCATCTGCATTCCCTTCCTCAACATTTGTATGCTGATCATTATTTCCCGAATTCCTGGGTTCAGGAATTTTTGGTGGCGGCTGCTGCATTGCTTGTATAACCTATGCCACCAACTGAGGTAAAGCATGATTCACTGCCTGATTCACCAAGGTAGCCAATTGAGCATTTATCTGATCATTAGGTTGCTTATTGGGTTGACCCTCACCTCTTCCCCTATTGTTACCTCGCCTCCCAACAACTCTGGCGGATCTACGAACCATCTAAGAAAGAGATCACGAATATAAACAAAGTAGATTAGAGACAAATTCAAATATAACTGATATAATAGATGAACAAAAAATCAAACGAAACAGACACCTAACCTAGAAGTCTACCCATAACTCACAGGTCAAACCTAAATAGGTTTTCTACAAGAAAGAACCTAAGCTCTGATACCAACTCTATAACACCTCCTTTCCGAAATAGAAAGAGAGGTTACTCAAACACAACAAAACTAACGAATATATAACAAAACTCTAATCCACAAAAGAATATTAATCTAATACTAGTTAAATGTTTTAAGACAAATCATAATAAATGTCACACTGACTCAAACCACAATCTAAAATAACTATTACAACTCTAAATAAATCAATGTATCATAGCCTAACAAAATATATCAAAACTATTTGATAGAAGGGAGCTCTCGTCACACTTGCCCTTGATTCGCCTGATTAACTGTCGGAAGAAAAATACAACATGAGCCAAATTCCCAGTACAGATATAGAACAAAAGAATAATGAAACGAAATAATTAATTCAATTAAATGAACTGAACTGAAATGAAACGAACTAACTGAAACGAAACGAACATAACTAACACAACGAAATAATACTCTGAATCAAATGGCTGGGTGATATTTCATACCGAGCTCATAACAAAACAGAAATATACCTTGCCACATAGGCAAGTTAAATAATGCCACACATGCAAGTCACACACATTGGACCGCGAATCCAATGCATGTAAAATCAGAAGGCGTGTTTGGTACAAACATAACCAATCCGCAGAACAGAACAGAACAAAAAGTAAGGTCGACCCATACGCATCCCACAACTAAACACCAAATGGCCAACTCCCAACGGAGCATAAAATGGAGACGCCGTGTACTGATCACACCGTCACGGAAGGTGTCATGCCTCGGTGCCAAGAGGACATGCCTGTGGTACTCCCATGGGTGGTTATAACTCACGTATACCCTACGGTACATTCTAACAACAATACCATGTCACAAAACATGCGACACAATATCAACACAAAGGGGTTCTAACGTGTACTTGTTAAATCGAACGAATCATCAAGACAAGTCTACAAAAATATACTAACATGTACATCACTACGAAAATTGAAATAAATATTAACATGATAACCGAGTTCAAAGAGTACAAATATGAGTTCTAAATATCAATACCCCAAAACGAAACTATCACATGGATTTGAGAAGTAACAGACATGCGAAACAATAACTAACTTCTAAACAACAATAAAACGAACAAATCAAAATTAAAAGGATTATCGCTGAAGGAGTACGGAATCCGTATATGAATTAAGCAATGTAATACCCCAAAATTCCAATAACACTTGTTTAGACTCTCTCCGTCCAATCTAATAAAATAAAATAAAAATTTTATTACAAATTTAACCATTACTAACATAATATTATTTAATTTATTATAAGTAAATTTATAATTTTATCATTAGAATTACTAATTTATATACTAAATTTTCAATTTAATTTATAAAAAAAACATAGGTTGGTAATATAAAATAAATAATATAATATATATACTATTAGTAACATACCAACATACCACATCTACATATACTGCTTAACAGCTCACGAATCTGACAAATCAAAAAAAATATATATATATCATACTAACTATATATATATATATATATATATATATATATATATATATATATATGGATTCCATCCACAACAACCGGTTGTTGGGAGCAACCCATTTTTTTTCAACCGCTACAGCTTGTAGTGGCTTATAAAAAAAAAATTCTAAGTGGCCGGTACAAGCTGTAGCGGTTGGGAAAAAAAGGGTTGCTCCCCAACA
This sequence comes from Panax japonicus, assembly GCA_020205505.1. Classification (NCBI taxonomy): domain Eukaryota; kingdom Viridiplantae; phylum Streptophyta; class Magnoliopsida; order Apiales; family Araliaceae; genus Panax; species Panax japonicus. Next base: position 53,772,159 of record CM035107.1, on the reverse strand, counting down.
ATCGGTTGCTGTGGATGGAGACCCATATATATATATATATATATATATATATATATATATATATATATATATATATATCGGTCAGGATCAAGAGCACTCTCCTTAAATAGCTCTGCCTTAAATAGCACTCTTGTATCAAAACGACGTAGTTTTTGGAGGACGCGGTGGCATTGTATTTACAAAAATGCCACCGCGTCCTCCAAAAACTACGTCGTTTTGATACAAGAGTGCTATTTAAGGAGAGTGCTCTTGATCCTCTCTGATATATATATATATATATATATATATATATATATATATATATATATATATATATATATATATATATATATATATATATATACATACTACACAGCAGCAACATGATTACCTTTTTTTTTAAACAGCAGCAGGTTCAATAACTTTAAAAAAAATCATCAAAAGTATAGTATAACTACGTGGCTTAGTTCACTGCAATCACATATTATATATATACAATTAATACATCAAATATCTAGCTGGCAATCCTTTACAAATCAATCATTGTTAGTACAAGAGACACACGATTTACAAAGTTTCAAGATTAAATCAAAAACAGAAAATTCATTCTCCGATATCATTCACTGAGAATGGTAAAAGACCCACATATATATCAACAACTTACAGTTCAATCTCTCCTTTTTCTTCTCTCTATAGCGGCGACCTCTTCTTCTTTTTTTTCTGACGAAAAATGGCTTGGGTATACAATAGGGTTTGTGTTTTAGTTATTTATTATCAATATTTTATTAATTCTCCTAGTTCTAATAAGATTTATTATCCACATAAATTAAACCCAATTAATTTAAAAGCTTAATTTTATCAAATTAATTTATCCACACTTATTAATATTTATTAGCCCACATAAATTAAATAACTAATTTGACCGAAATAAAAGACAAAGTACAATTAATATGTTCTAAAACAAAATAATTTTTTTATTATTCAATATTTATTTTTTTCGGATATTACATAATTACAAAATTTTGACATAATTTGACTCAGCTGCTCTCTATTGAAGACTAACAATATATTAACCTAACAATCCTCGATGATGAGATGATGAAAGTAAACATATATGCGTAACTTGATGGGAGTACTTTAGCTGAATTGATCATAGTGATCGAAAAATTACATAATGATGATCATACGGATAGGAACTGAAAATAAACAGACTTTGGGTAAGAAAACTGTAATAAGAGCATTTTTGTGTGTGAGAGGGGTCCTCAAATGAACCAAACCTCTTCTATTTGTAATTGGTTTTTGCTTCATCCGCCTCTGTCTATCCACTTCGCTGACACTGGATATCCTTCAAACTTCTACTATTTACAACTTCAAATGACCATAGTTGTCAAATCCTGAACCATTTTTGTAATGAAAATTCCCGTTAAGAAAGATAAATATACTCCGTGAATAATTCTATGTGAACTAGCTGTGAACATTATGCACATGAAAAAAATAGTACGGGGTCCTAATATTTAAATTAGTGACTGAGGTTTTTGAGCTGGACCCATGTACTATTTTTTTTAATTTTTGCACAACTGTTAGTGCACACTTTATAATGGGTAAAACTAATGAAATACCCAATGTAGTTGACACGTTTTACTGATTACACTATTAAAATTTAATTTTTTAAATTATCTCACGAAATTAATAATTATTTTGAAATTGAGTTATTTTGTTAAAAAAAATAAACGGACATTAATTTTTTATCTACAAAACTAATGAATTTTCCACTGTAGTTGACATGTTTTACTGATTACACCATTGAACTTTTAATTTTTCAAATTATCTTATTAAACTAATTAATATTTTGAAATTGGTTCATTTTGTTATAGACCTCACAAGTGTGAAATCGTTTCAGTTTTTATCCTACGTGGACGTGAAAAAAAAAGAAGAAAAAAGAAAATAAAAAATTTGTATTATTCTCTCTCTTCCTTCCTCTGATCTCTCTCTTCTCCCCTTCTTCCAAATCAAATAGATTTGTGTATTTTCTCTATCTAAAATCTATGAAAATTCATAGATCTGAATACCCAAAATATTGAATTGAGTTTCAAAGTTCAGCATTAGATATAACAATGAAGTCTGAATCCCCAACAACAACATATGAAGTACATGGTATTGCAGTAGGTTTCTTCCCGCTCACCTCTGACTATCAACAACCTTATGTCTCCGAACTCCTTTCATTCACTCTCAATCGCCTCCACAAAGTCCACTCTTTCCCTATTCTCTCTCCATATCTATTGTGTGTGTGTGTGTGTGTGTGTGTGTGTGTGTGTGTGTGTATATATATATATATATATATATATATATATATATATATATATATATATATATAAATTGGATCAGGTCCGGACCTCCCGGACGGGAGAAAATTCGGACCCAAATTTTTATTTTATTTTATTTTTTTTTGGTAGAACAACTAAAAATAAAATAAAATTATGGAACTGAAATTTTTCCATAATACATTGTTTTGGGTGTGTTTTTAATACCTACACCAACCAATGTATGTACAGTCTGCCCAGACTGTACATAAATATTTTGGTATAGGCATCCAAATCACGCCCAAAACACTGTATTATGTAAAAATTCCAATTCCATAATTATTTTTTTTAGTTGTTTCCAAAAAAAAGGTCCGTATTCTAATAGAGTCCGGGATCCCGGACTGGATCCGGACTATATATATATATATATATATATACACACACACACACACACACACACATGTTGTATTAATATTTGGTTAAATTAATTTTGTTAGGATTGCATTTATGATTTGATTGGAGCTTGAGTTTTTATGGATGGATGTAGAGATAATTCAGAGGCAGATGCAAAATGTTGTTGTGACACCCCTAAATCCGGGTACTTCAATTTTCACATGATTTGGTGTTCACTATTCAAACATCATATATCTATCTACCCATAATCAATGAAAGCATTAATAATTAGAAATAAATCATCTCCTTAAAAAGTTACATCGAAAGAATACATAAATCCCAGGTCATACTAACCTTAAATCTTAACTGCGGAAAATATAAATAATTAATCATCGTACACATCATTAACATAAGTCTAAAACATAAATTCAATATCACATAAAACAACAAGTCTTCGTCACTTGTTAATCTTGCCCTTGCCTTTGCTAGTAGAAGGCTCGTCGTACCTGAATCGTTCTTTCACTCTGTCCATCTGTCTTTTATGTGATATCTTTTAATGTCCATCACACACGCTCTTAGCATATCTTTTAATGTCTGAATCGTTCTTTCACTCTGTCCATCTGTCTGAGGGTGATATTCTGTACTCATTCACAATTGCGTACCCATGCATTCTTGTAGACGTTTCCAGAAGTTTAATGAAAAGCATGGATCTCTATCGGAAATAATTGACACCGAAACTCTGTGCCTCGAAACAATCTCTTTCACATATAACCTTGCCAACTGATCTAAGTTGAATTTGATTTTGATCGGAAGGAAGTGTGCGGATTTCGTCAGTCGGTCAACGATAACCTGTGACGCCCCCAAAATTAGGTATACATCACCCATTCTGAGTCGCCAGATACATGGTACAAAATTCAAATACAACTTCATTTATACAACTGTTGAGCTGTCGTATAGAATACGTCCACAGTTAACTATGAGTTTTAATACAAATGTATGTTACTCTCATATTACCTCGACCACAACCTTACAATGATACTTTACATAAAAGTATAGTTAAAAACTGTTTTAGAAATTAAAATCTTTGGGAAGTGCTCAAGGAAACCTTCGTACATGGGAGGCCATGCGTCTAGGTTATGATAGATATCATATGTCCACATAATTATCCTTGGTTGATCCAAAAGTTCCCAAAGAAAAACAAGAAGATTACTATCATCTTCTTTCCAATGGTGAGTCTTCTCTTGACATATAAATATCTCCGTTGTCTCCAAGTGAAAATTATGTTTCAAATAAACTTCAAGATCATACAGGTAGTGCTCGTAGATATATTCAGCAAGTGGATGTGCACAACCATGTCTTATGAGAACACAAGGTTGTATGTCATTAGACATCTTGTATGATAGTGGCAAAACACCCTTCCAAAGTTGGGTTCGCCTCACCCTATTTGATTCACCAAATATAACTACTAAATGATGTATAGAATACAACACATTTTTTTATACTGTTTAGGGAGGACCTCCACAGCTAGAGACCACCGTTCTAATCCTCTTAATACCCCCGCTCGACCCAGCTACACTCTTATTACTTGAAAGGAATTGTGAAGCAGAAGGGTGAGCACAACTAGCCAGTAAAGAATATTATGACTAAAGATAATTAAATTATCAATAACTTTCATCAATAATAAATCAGAGATTTAGAACATATGACAGATAATAAAACTTTTCAACCATAGTTGTAGCGGAACGAACAATCCATTAGAAGAGTCAAATAGACCATAATGTTTATTATATTCTCTATGTTAAAAGTCCACCAATAATGTTTTATCCGTGTAACATCAATCAACAATTCCCGTCCATGATCATGTGAATAACTCATAATCACAATTGTGATTCTAAATTCCTCTTCGCACCCAAGACGAAGATAATTTTCATCACCCAAAACATCAAAAATGATAATTATACCAAATCACAATTCCTGCTTGTAATCATTAAATCATCTTTGTACTACGGCCGAAGATATTCATTATTATCACATCCATGAATTAATATTTCATTGCTGAGACTCAGCTCAATAATTAATTCACATCATCGAATCATCCATGCACTACAGGCCAAGGCTATTTTTTTAGTATCACGACTACGAATTATCCATGCACTACGGCCAAAGATAATCATGTTTTCATCAACGGTCTTGATCATTCTATAAAAAAATTCATCTTTGCACTAGAAAAAAAGAGAATCCATAACCATAATCATACCAAAAACTGTCCATCAGTGCACTACGGGCCAATGAGGACTTTTTCATTAGTATCACAACCACAAATTATCCATGTACTACGGGCCAAAGATAATCGTGTTTTTATCAACGGTCCTGATCATGCTATAAAACAAATCATCTTTGCATCCTTGGCCGAAGAGAATCCATAGCCATAATCATACCAAAAATTGATCATCCATGCACTACGGGCCAATGAAGACTTTTTCCACATCATTTGCAACATTACGGTCATGATTATACCGAATAATCCCTGGTCATAATCATACCAAGTCCATCTATACACTACATGCCACAGATGACTTTCAACATAATATAAATATGAGGATGATGACAATATTATGAGCATTAATCAAACTAAATCAAGGATAAATATTAAAGACTTTAAATTTATCCAGACATTATCAATCACTTAATAAAATCATAATCTAATATTGTTAATATTATAACAATATTTTAATCACTCCTTAAACTTATAAACAATTTAATTTAATTGTTTACACTTTTCTAAATAATGCATTTGATCTATCAAAATGCCATACCCATAAGATTTCATCACCAATAATCAAATTACTCATCAAAAATCTGCATATACCTTATATAGAATTTCCAAGCCATAAAATCCGATTTACCAATTCTTCAACTCAACATAACATATTTAACTCATATGTTCGTAGCTAAACTATTTTCATGAAAAATACCAAATCAGTCCCAAAAATTATTCTTTTCTGGGATTTAGCATAATATAGTCCCATATTGAACATATATTTTTCTTAACATTTTTAAAATTTATTTACTATTTTTCAAAAATTAATTTCTAATTAATTCCTTAAGAAATTAGCTACCTCACGGTTAACTCCAGAAATTCTCAAATCTTGGCAGGATCTTACACATGTTAACGTGAGCTTTTAGTTTAAATTAATGGTCATCAGAGTTATAGAACTCCGGTTATAGCGTTTTTCGTCGAAAAAACCTAAATATTGAAATGGTCATAACTTGCTCATTTTAAGTCGGAATGAGCTCATTTTTGGACAGGATGTGACAACCCGATATTTTCTATATAAATAAATCATAAATTTTGCGTATAATTTTTTTTTAATTTATTAAAATAAATATGAATGATATGTGTAAGGGTAATGTGTAATTATAATTTTATGTGTGATAAATAAATTTTTTTTATTACATTAAGTATTGTAAATAAATTTATTTTTGAATTATTTGATTATTATCAATTATATTTTTATACTAATTAATTCCTTATCGAAAATGTTTTATTAATTATTTTTCAAGGAAAATATAATCTTATATTATTTAAATAATATATGAAATGATTTTAGAATAATTATAATGATTATTTCATTATATGAATTTTGTTCAGGATATTAAGTTAATTATTTAACTTAATTTATAATGTTAATTAGGACAGATAAATCAGATATGGAATCCAAACCTTAATTCTGGGTTTTGATCAAGGAATGAAAATAATAATATTATATTATTATTTTCCAGTGTTATAAATATGTGTGTTATGTGTGTAATGTTAATGTGTGGAACAGTTTTAGTGTTAATGATAACCCTAATTTTGGTTATAGGATAAGGAATAATGATAATAAAATTATAATATTAATTATATTTTAATTTTTCAGTGCTATGAATATGTACTGTATTTATGTATTGATAATGGTTGGTCAATTACGATGTATTATGACCAAACCTTAGTAATAATGTTAAACCCTAATTTTAAGTGTTAAAACCCTAATTTGAAACTCAGCTGTGAGTTCAAAACTGTTGTTTAACTGTGTTATATGATATATGTTATGCATTAAATAATTTTGTTATTAAACCCTATTTAATATTTAGAAACCCTAATTAAAAATAGAAACCCTAGTTTCAAACTGTTAAACCCTAATTGATTTGAAATCCTAATGTAAAAGTCATTCATGACTTTGAGAATTTGTTAAGTCGTTATGTAATCACGATAATGTGATTTATGATCAGTGTTATATATATTAACCATAATTAGGGAGAATTGCAATCATTCAAAATCCTTATTATTTTTCTATAATATAAACCCTAATTTCAAAAGTTAGAAACCCTAATTTGCTTATTGTAAACCCTAATCACCAAATTGGGAAGTTTAATGCTAATTAGTGTATCTTAAATCTAATTAGTAAGGTACTAAGTAATTAAAAAAAACCTAATTGATTAAGAAACTCTAATTACATTTTTTTTGTAACTAAATTGTTATTTATTTTTAAATCTTAATTTTGGAAATTCTTGAAATTATTTTTAAACCCTAAAATGGTCCAAACCCTAAACCCTAAGGGTTTGCCAAATGACACTAATGCCCTTATGTGCATTATTGAGGTTAACTTGTCAAACTTGCCAATGCTTTAGTTGTTGAACTAACCCAACAACTCCATGTGACACCTAGCAACATAAATTTCCAGCAATCAGCCACCTAGCAACCATACATGCATCTAGCTTAATGTATATAAAGATTGGAAGAGAGAGAAAGTCCTCTACTTGGCTCATTTTTCTTACAAGCCTCCAACTCACTTTTCTCTCCACAAAACTCACGAAATATTAAGGTATTCCAGTCTCCAATTCAAGCCCCATGATTTCTTTAAACAAATCAGCAGCCAAGAGTCAAAATTAATCAAAGAAATGTATAAAACCTAACCTTAATTTCTGTCACTACTACAAAACAGTAAATAGACAACGCGAAAAAAACGTTGTGGTTTCTGTCAGAAAAACGTAGTGGTTAAGGGTGTTGTCTATTTGACACTCTTACACAACGTTTTTAAAACGTTGTAGTTTTGTTTTCAAAAAATTAGCAGATGCTTAAAAACGTTGTTGTTTATTATATAAGACAACATTTTTTAAATGTTATAGAATAAAAAAAAATGTTGTTGTTTAGTATATCAGACAACGTTTTTTAAATGTTGTAGATAAAAAAGAAAAAAGAAAAAAAAATGTGGCTCACCTATATTACTAATGCACCTGCAATATGCTAATACCATGATATATAGCCAAAATGTATCAACATTTCAAAATATATCCCAATAATACCATTCGTTTATAATTTTAAATTACTACATCCACAAAATATATACCAAACTATCCATATAATCACTCAACCAAACAAGTACTGCCCAAAAAATATAATTCTTGGATACTGACTATACAACCTAGAAATCCTACACAAAAAAACAAGTAATTTACTTTGGCAAGACCAGCAGCTGTTGAGCATAGCAGAAGCAGCAGCCAATCAGCACCAACAAGTAACAGCAGCAACAACAGGCGACATCACGCCAATCAGTAACAAAAACATAACAGAGGCAGCACATCACAACATCAAGCCCAACCTCCACTAAAGCCTTGTAGATCGTCTCATACATCATTTGCATTGTTTTGTGCTGTAGAGTTAAAGTATGATGAATTAGACCACATTAACAAATTGTGACAATAAGTTGGTAGTGAAAAGATATCAAACTTAAAAGAGTAATATTATATCTAGTTATTTTAGATTAAATGAGTTGAGCATAAAAATATGATCAATTGCCAAAAAATTACGTCAAATACGCATACTATGCCTCATAATATTCAAACACACTATAAAGTGTTTCAGGATGGAGGGAGTACACTTTATAGGCAATAAATTTTAACATCAAGTTAGAAAATGAATATTTCTATTTGACAACATTAATTTCTTATAATCATGTTGGTTACACTTGGGAAAGAACAATTGTTTACCTAAATCTATGTATGAACTCCAATTCTATGAGGACCCAATAAAGTATTGATTCTCGATGTAGATGAAATGTTGGGCAAATACTTGGTGGAAGCAAAATGAACCTGTAGAAAAAGGAAACTATGTCAGAACGGAGAATAATATATTAGTAGCCAAGTTTCATGTCAATAATATAGGTCATTACATTACTAACGAATATTGTCCGTGAATCAGTATCCTCAACAGCATGACCACTGAAATACAAACCTGCACACAATCAGTATCAAGCACTGTACTAGAAGTTCAATGGCTTCACTAATTGATGTTAAACCATGGTGCGAAACTACCAGGCAGGAATAAAACAAATAACTACCTTTTCCTTCTTTTTTAGTTCAGTCGCTTTTGCTTGGAGTTCCTTCTCCTTCTTACTCAAATCCTACATTTCCAGCATACGACCACCCTCATATACCTCATTAGTAGAAATAAAGTCCGAAGCAATTCCAGCATCACTTTCCAACACAGTCATATGACACACCTTAAAGACATAAATGCAAGATATTTTTAGAATGTCCTTGATCCATATAGCTCTTTGCATGTTAGCAAGCATATAGGTCGACAAGCAGTGAACATGTTGAAATTTAAGTGAACAGGTAAGACATCATAGTTATAATCAACTCTCTGTGGAAAGAGTCCACCAAATGACAGATTTTTAAGATGTAAAATAAAAATGACAAGCTATAATTGAGTCACTATTATCCTTGATAGAACAGGTTAACCTGCACATACATGCAGTAACTTTATAGAGTTCAATAGCAGATGCCCTTTAGAGTTTGACAGAAAAGAAAGAGGCAAAAAAGGGGTATAGTATTCAAAGAAAAACTGAATAAGCACACAACTCAACAATTTGATCATATAAGAAATCAACTTTCTTAGTCAGTTCAGTCTCACAACTAAGACTCGGCACCGGATTTCCAAAGATCACATGGAACAGTGTTAGTTGTGCAGAAAGTGTGGTAGCTTCTGTTTGAAGGGTCTGCGCTTTTCTCTCAAGTTCAGATTTATATTGTGCCTTTCTCTCTTTTGAACGAGCAGCTGACTGTCGATTTGCCAAAATCCTGTATAATATATATAAATTTTCATAAGCTCACAAAAGCTCAAATCCAAACTCATATAAGGGAACTTTCACATAAGTGGTAAAACTACAAAGTGACGAGTTCAAAATATCATTACTCTACCAAAGACATGGCATTAGCACTTTTTCACATCCAACTTCAAGCATGCATAAAGAGAAGTGTACATAAATCATTTTTAGAAGCTAAACTCAATTGTTTCCCTAGAATTTGCTAAAGAAGAAATATTTGGCAAGACATGGAGTCTGACTAATGAATTAAAATAGTTGAGCTTACGGAGTTCAAATTCACATCCAACAAACATGGCATACACGGATGGCGGGATGGGCTTGATCTTTTAATCTTTAAAAGAGGAGTTAATCACTAGAAAGTACAAACTACAAAGTTTACAATTCCTTAATTGAATCATATAGGACAACCAAGATTTTTATCTGTCAACTGAGATATTAGAACAAATAAAAAAAGAACTTCTAGGGTCATAACACTAGAACTAGTCGAACTATTTGTAATTATTAAAAAATGTCATTCCCACAGTTTTGAGCTAGCAAACCCAGAGGTCTGCCTTGCTAATTTTAATTTTCAGCATTCTTTGTTTGTTTGATTTTTCTTTTTCCTTCTATATTTAACCACCAAAGATAGGTATCATGAATTTAAGTTATCAATGAAGTTGTTTGAAACTAAACCTATATAAGAGTAAATTGACGATGCACATGAAAGCAATCACTTCTCCATTCTAAGTCTAATAATCTATCAACTAATAAATTTCACTACAGTTTTATCGACTAATAATCTATCAACTAATAAACCTATATAAGAGTAAATTGACGATGTTCTGCTAATACTAACTTTGAAATTTATGAAACTATGATATTACATATGAATTTAAAAATTGAAATTTATTTAGTTTACTATGCTAAGATCAAGACTCTTACAAGAAAATTTAAGAAATTAAATGAAATCAAATTTGAGAGATTAAATGAACACACAAACAAACCAAGACCTCTTTTTCAGCTTGAAATGTCTTTGAGGTAGCACCGTATTTCCTCTTCACAAGATAATCATGTATATAAACATCCAACCTATTGTCCAACAAAACAAGAAGAAAATACCCTCAAGCCTTGAAGCATATTAACAGAACTTAAAGGCAAATGATACTACCACAAACAATCTCAAATGGTTACACTCATAAATCAGGGGAGAAAATCATCAAAAATGGAATCACAATAACAAAGTTAAACAAATAACCCACCCCCAACACCACGCCAACAACAAGAAAACTAGAAATAGAGATGAAAAAACATACTTGAACATGAAACTTTCATCACCTACAGCAGAAATCGAAAAAAGACCAAGTAAAAATTAGGAATTAGAAAAACAATGCAAACGATCAAAATATACATTCTATTTACACCCTTTTGTAAAACCAAAAGACCCTAGCAACTGACAAACCAGACCATCCACTTCCCCTTCAATCCCAGCAGCTCTCTCTCAACGTATCAGATCATCCACTTCCCCTCCGATTCCAGCGTTTCTCCTTTCCAACTCATCATCGAGCACGAACTGAACAAAAACGCGTGGGTCAATCCCAACTATTCAGTAACCGCTGACGCCGATGTGTTCTATGCCAGTGTGTACACCCTGAGCGACGACCAATGGGCGGTGGAAAAACTGAGTGAATCTAGTAGAGTAAACGGACGGAAGAGGCTAGGGTTTGGAGGAAGTAAACGGACCGGAGAGGGAAAGCGTGACAGGAGGAGAGAGAAAGGGGTTGGGGAGATAGAAATAAGGGGAGAATGTATATTTATTTTATGTTTTCACTTTAGCTTGCTCCGTGTTTTTCTTCATATACAGCGTTTTTAAAAAAAAACGTTATCTAGTTAAAACTAAAAAAATGCCCTTTTAAATAAATAACGTTTTTGCATATATATCTACAACGCTTTTTTTTAAAAATGTTGTAAAAAAAAATACCACAACGTTTTTATAAAAAATGTTGTCTATTAAGTGTTGTCTATTAGGTACTTTGTACCGGTGTGTCCAAAAATTCGGTGTTAGATGTTAGTTTTTGTTGTTAGAATATGTTGTATTTAGTCTCTAGTGATGATCTGGGTTGTTGTTTACTAGATCCATAACATCTAATGCTTGAAATCAAAGATTTTCAAATTCTGGAAAAATATTTTTTTTGTGTTCTGACATCAAATGTCGGCAAAAAGCACCTTTTGGCCACTGTGCTTTTAAAATATTCAATTAACACACTAAACTTTTTAAAAATTAACAATCAACCCATTCCGTCCAAAAAATTGGACGGACGTTAACAGCTGGCTTTAAAAAAAAATAAAATGATGTGGTAATTACGTGGCAACAGATTTTAAAAAAATTAATGCTGACGTGGCAAAAAATACATAATATTCATTTTAAAGTTTTAAAAATAACAAAAATATAATAAAATAAAACAGATTTTTTTAAAAAATATTATTTTTAATAAAAACAGATTTTTTTAAAAAACATAATTTTTTAAAAAATATAAATTTTTTTAAAAATCGGAACTTTTATAAAAAAGATATTTTTAAAAAAAAAAAAATTAAAAAATAGATTTTTTTTAAAAAACAATTATTTTAAAAAACAGATTTTTTTAAATTTTATTTTTTTAAAAAAACAAATTTTTAATTTTTTTTAAAAAAACAGATTTAAATTTTTAAAGTACAGATTTTTTAAAAAGCGTACTTTTTTTTAAAAACACAATTTTTTAAAAAAACAGATTTTTTTTAAAAAAACATAATTTTTTTTTAAAAAATACTTTTTTTAAAAAACAGATTTTTTTAAAAAATCATAATTTTTTAAAAAAAACAATTTTTTAAAAAAACAGAATTTTTTAATTTTTTTTTTTAAAAATGGATTTTACAATTTTTTTAAAAAACAGATTTTTAAAAATCTATTTTTTAAATTTTTTTTTTAAAAAATTTTTTTTTTAAAAAAAATTCAATTTTTTTAAAAACATAATTTTTTAAATTTTTTTTTTTAAAAAAAATAATTTAAAAAATAGATTTTTTTAAAATCTGTTTTTTAAAAAATTTGTAAAATCTCTTTTTAAAAAAATTTAATTTTTTTTAAAAAACTTTTTTTTTAAAAAATTTGTCAAATCTGTTTTTAAAAAAATTGTTTTTTTTAAAAAATCTATTTTTTTATTTTTTTTAAAAATCTGTTTTTTACAAAAGTTCCGTTTTGAAAAAAAATTATGTTTTTTAAAAAAATCTGTTTTTATTAAAAATAATATTTTTTAAAAAATCTGTTTTATTTTATTATATTTTTGTTATTTTTAAAACTTTAAAATGAATATTATGTATTTTTTGCCACGTCAGCATTAATTTTTTTAAAATCTGTTGCCACGTAATTACCACATCATTTTATTATTTTTTTTAAAGTCAGCTGTTAACGTCCGTCCAATTTTTTGGACGGAATGGGTTGATTGTTAATTTTTAAAAAGTTTAGTGGGCTAATTGAATATTTTAAAAACATAGTGGCTAATTCGTTAAATCACTATAACCACAGTGACAAAAAGGTGCTTTTTGCCTCAAATGTCAGACGCTATAGATTGTTATGTGTTTAATGTTTTTGTTGTTTAAGTGTTTGATTATGTAGCCTTATATGAGATTTTAATCTGGTTCAAAAAGTAAAGTCCGATCTGTTGTAGATTTAAAGATATTGATGGTCAAAGGTCGTTGACCGACCATGACTTTTTAAAATCTGGGTAACCCAGAAAGTTATTAGCAGCGTCTGACAACTTTTTCTAATGGCTTGATCTGTCAGATTATATGTGTATTGTTAATGTTGTTGTGATAAGATTGTAGTGTGATGTCTGGACTATAGATTTAGTCCTTAATATTCCTTATAACACAAACAGGATCGAAGTAGTATGTGGTCAAAGTAGCCTTCTCAATCAGATTTGAAGTTTCTAGAATTTCCAGAAATGGAAGAACATGCCTTCTGACATCATTTTGACCGGCTTTGATCTCGTTTCTGAAATGTATTTTGGTTGTATTAAGATATCTAGATTATAGTACGACATGTAATCTACAAGGCCCGACGTATAAAACACCTATAACATGAACCGATCGACCGGAATAAGACCATCAAGGTCATTGACCGGCGTTGACCAGAATTTTCTGGGTAACCCAGAAAACCCAGCAGCCTCTGACCGTAACTTTGATTGCTTATATCTCTTTGTTGTTATGTTATTTGACCAAACTAATTGTTGTAGTGTGTAGTCTTGTAGAAATACTACACGATCTGACCAAGATCAAACCCAGAAACCTCTTAGCTTAAAAGTCATTCATGGTCAAAGTAGGCACCGTAGGCACCTCTATCACTGACTGTCAGCCTCAAGAACACCAACAGCGACGGTTGTCTGTTGCTATACCCTTTAGCGACAGTTTTTAATTAATTTAATTTCTGAATTTCTGGAAATTGATTAAAAATAGAAAAAAATAGTTTTTAATTATGAAAAATACAAAACAAATTCCTAAAAATTATTTTTAAGTCTGAAAATTAGTTTTTAATAATTTTTAATATATTTCATAAATATTTAATATTTTTGAAATATAAAAGGTATTTATTTATTTAATTATAATATTAAATAAATTATTTAAAAACGGTTTTAATTCATGAAAAATCATGAAAAATTATATTATTGTGTTAGAAAATATTTTAAGTCATTTTTGATGAATTTTAATATTTTGTGATGAAATTTCATTAATTAATTAATATTAATGATGTTTAAGTTATTTAATAAATATATTAAATAAATTATGGAAAATAAAATTTATGATTTTAAAATTCATTTAAAGTATTATAAAAATATTTTAAGTTATAAAATATGACTTTTGATATTTTGTCATGAAAAATATTATTAATTTATATTAATGATATTAATTTATTATTAGTGATATTTAGTTTATTTAATAATTATATTAAATAAATTAGTTTAAAAATGATTTTATTATTTTAAAAGTCATTTTAAATGAAAATAAAGTGTTTAAAGATATTTTAAGTTATAAAATATAACTTTTAATATTTAAGGGATATTTTCATTAATAATTTAATATTAATGATATTTATTTAATGATTAATGATATTAAATTTATTTAATAATTATATTAAATAAATAGTTTAAAAATGGTTTTATTTATTTAAAAATCATTTAAAAATGATATAAGTGAATTAAAAATATTTTAAAGTTATAATTAATAACTTTTAATATTTAGATAATAGTTCATTAATATTTAAATATTAATGGTAAATATTTAATAATGATTTTAAATGTTTTAAAAATCATTTAAGGGTAATATAAATATGTTAAGAATATTTTGAGTTATTATACATAACTTTAATATTTTGGCAATGGTTTGATTAATAGTTTTATATTAATTAAATATTGATGATAATAGAACTGTTTGATATTTAAATCATTTAATAATGATTCTGATATTTTAAAAATTATGGTAAATGGTAATAGTTATTTTATAATTATTATAAGGTTATGAAAAATGATATGACTGTTATTTAATTAGTCTAAATGGATATTAAACAACTGTTTAGAGTCGTAGACTCGATAATTACCCGATAAAGTTGTCGGTAGACCGATATGTTTTAGAAATTGATCTGAACTTAGATACTTTGACTGTATGAATGGTTGCTTATGATTCTATAACTGTGAAACATGTGTGACAATGTGATTAGCTAGGTTATGTGCTGACTGCAATAAGAAGTATTATGTGTTATAATGTGTAATTCTAATTGATAGAATGATTTGATTAATGATAGGTCGTGATAGAAAAGATAAATCTAAGTTGCGTAATTGTAAGAAGCGCATCAGACAAGTATCCTAACTTTGCATTTTTTTATGCAATGGACAAGTGTAAGAATGTTTCAGAATTATATTATTATTATACAGATTGTTAAACCTATATTATATAAGCCTATTGATTATCAACATGTTAGTATATGATAATTCAAATATATATTATGTTCGTTAATTTCTATAAATGATTATACAAGTGTCCCCACTTGGATAATCATTGTATTTAATCACATGTTGATACACCTTTGATATACATATATGTTGAATTATATAAGACCTTTGTTATGAAAACCCGACAGGTATGAACATCCCGATAATAGAAAAATTTTTATTCGCTACGGCGGACAAAGGATGAACGATAATATCGTTTTAGCAATGTAGTATTGATCAATACAGGGCCCATGGACTGTACACCCTCAGGCCCGTAAGCAATGGCCGGTTTACAGATGAATTTCTGTTTAAACCCTTTCAAAAATGAAAACAATGTTCATAATATGTCACAGAAACCCCATGTATAGACAATACATAGTTTCAAAAATTTGAAAGAGGGTTGTTATGTTATTGTTATTGGTACAGATTACTTCACAACTATTTACCGGTTGTAGAAGAATATTATAAAGAAAACATTTAAATTCTTTCAACTTATATATATATAAATACTTGCTGGGCACTCAAATGCTCATCCTTGTTTAATTTAAATGTTTTCAGCTAAGTGTGAACAGCTAGAAGGCTCGGCCAGGATCAAGTGAAAAGGAAAGCAAACATAATATATTATTGGTATCAATTGTAATAGATAGACTGTATTAGGTTAATGATATTTATTATATATCATGTAAAGAATGTAGTAAAGGTTGCGTACTTGGGATTAAACTATGATAAATGTAAGTTAAGTTTAAAATTTATATTATGGTTATTATTATTAGTAATATTTTCGCTCATAGAAATGGTATCGTGAAGTACCGAGTTCGGGTTTCAAGTATCCGGGTTCGGGGACTTTACAGGATGGTAGCAGAGCTATAGGGTTAGAAACTTTAAGTGGGTTAAACTTTAGGCTATAACCTTAGAACAGAGGGAAACGTTGAAAATATAAATAACTCATATAGAGTTTAAAAAAAAAGAGATGAATTGAATAAATTCATCGTCAAACAAAATAAAAGATAATTTATAAAACCTTTATGTGTTGTGTGTATTTATTATTTGTTAATCAAGATATTTTGTGTATAGTTGTTAGATAGAAAGAATTAGGATACCCTTAAGTCGTAAATAATAAGTCAACGTCCATGACTGAGCCAATATAAAAGTCAATAACTGCAATAAAGGCTCACATTGAAAGCTACCTCAAAGAGGTGGTTATTTTGGAAAGTATAGTACTGGATCAAGAAACGCTAAGTATAACTGATAGGTAAAGTATAGTTAAAGGATATGTGGTTAATGTTGAGTTCTTAAACTCGTATATTTATGGTGAGTTCTTAAACTCGTATGTTTGTGATGAGTTCTTAAACTCATAATGTGTTATAAGTTGTCACAAATTAAGTATAGTTGTGTGTGAATGGATATTGAGGATAATGGAAATAGATAGGTTACTAAGCAATTGATCGTTAGTGAATGTGTAATGAATAGGTAGTATTAGTATTAGTTGGATATGTATGATTTTAGGTTGTATATATGATAGGTATGTTGGTGTAATGTAATAGTTTGTATAAGTTATGGCAGTGATTCCCGACTTTCAAGTCACAAAGGGATAACGGATGTTTAAAGCAGCGTGTGCTAAGGCATGACAAGTGGTATAAATATGAGTTTATGTTGGATTAATGGGATAAATTGGTATAAAGATAGTAGATATTTATTTGGTCACTAGTTATTACAGTAGACCGAGTTTTCAAAATCTAATATTTTGAGTACATGATTATTTGAATAGAAAGTTTTGCGTTTATGATAAGGCTTAGAATGTAAGAATAATTTATGATAATGCCGTCAAAACAAAAAAAAATGAAACCAAAGGAAGAAGAACCTGTGAACAAAGCTGGAGGACAACCAGACCCGACACCAAATTTTTGCGAATGCGGACGATCAAGCTATGAAGAACGAAATACCAGTTGCGAGAAATCAACTAGACAATCGATCGACAAACTTCAAAGACTTCAAGACAACCGGACCGCCAGGATTTAGAAGATCAATCGACCCTGTTAAAGCGTATGTGATAGCTAGGATAATGGTGGGGCAAAAGACAACTTTTGTCACCTATATGATAAAAGAAGATAATTTCAATAAATAAGCCAGGAATGTGATTAAAAGAAAAGTTTGTGTGTGGAAAGTAAGGACAGAAGGGATATATATCTTTCCAAAATGTCCCAATCCAAGAATGTATAGTGAATGTGTTGTGTGCGAATCAATAAAACATAAGGTAAAAGAATGTTCAAGAAAGAAAATGGAAACAAGGAATGCGAATACGGAACAAGGCAGCAGGACATTGGCGACAACGGGACCAACTTCAACAAACAAACCAACGAAATCAACCGCAAGCGTCTTCAGCGAGACTGTTCGGGATTCGATAGCAGCCGGGGATGCAACTCCAGGTATTAATCTAACAAATTTTTATTTTCTTATTATATTTTTATATATAGTAAATTATTTTTATAAATTATTTTGAAGGAGGAATTTGAGTTCTCTTAGAAATCAAATTTCTGTTTAAGGAGATAGATAAGGGTTATACTGAATAGTTAAAGATCGATTTGATCAATTATGATCGAGATGTAATTGCAATGATTGTGTATGTTATGTACCCTGGTATGTATAGGTTTTAAAAGGTGATTCCGGGGACGGAATCTTTATAAGGGAGGGTGAATGTGACAACCCGATATTTTCTATATAAATAAATCATAAATTTTGCGAATAATTTTTTTTTATTTATTAAAATAAATATGAATGATATGTTTAAGGATAATGTGTAATTATAATTATATGTGTGATAAATAAAATTTATTTATTACATTAAGTATTGCAAATAAATTTATTTTAGAATTATTTGATTATTATCAATTATATTTTTATACTAATTAATTCCTTATCGAAAATGTTTTATTAATTATTTTTCAAGGAAAATATAATCTTTTATTATTTAAATAATATATGAAATGATTTTAGAATAATTATAATGATTATTTCATTATATGAATTTTGTTCAGGATATTAAGTTAATTATTTAACTTAATTTATAATGTTAATTAGAAAAGATAAATCAGATATGGAATCCAAACCTTAATTCTGGGTTTTGATCAAGGAATGAAAATAATAATATTATATTATTATTTGCCAGTGTTAAAAATATGTGTGTTATGTGTGTAATGTTAATGTGTGGAACAGTTTTAGTGTTAATGATAACCCTAATTTTGGTTATGGGATAAGGAATAATGATAATAAAATTATAATATTAATTATATTTTATTTTTCAGTGCTATGAATGTGTACTGTATTTCTGTATTGATAATGGTTGGTCAATTACGGTGTATTATCACCAAACCTTAGTAATAATGTTAAACCCTAATTTTAAGTGTTAAAACCCTAATTTGAAACTCAGCTGTGAGTTCAAGACTGTTGTTTAACTGTGTTATATGATATATATTATGCATTATATAATTTTGTTATTAAACCCTATTTAATGTTTAGAAACCCTAATTAAAAATAGAAACCCTAGTTTCAAACTGTTAAACCCTAATTGATTTAAAATCCTAATTTAAAGTCATTCATGACTTTGAGAATTTGTTAAGTCGTTATGTAATTACGATAATGTGATTTATGATCGGTGTTATATGTATTAACCCTAATTAAGGAGAATCGCAATCATTCAAAATCCTTATTATTTTTCTATATTATAAACCCTAATTTCAAAAGTTAAAAATCCTAATTTGCTTATTGTAAACCCTAATCGCCAAATTGGGAAGTTTAATGCTAATTAGTGTATCTTAAATCTAATTAGTAAGGTACTAAGTAATTAAAAAAAACCTAATTGATTAAGAAACTCTAATTACATTTTTTTGTAACTAAATTGTTATTTATTTTTAAATCTTAATTTTGGAAATTCTTAAAATTATTTTTAAACCCTAAAATGGTCCAAACCCTAAACCCTAAGGGTTTGCCAAATGAAAAAAAATGCCCTTTATTTTAATTGCCAAATAACACTAATGTCCATATGAGCATTATTGAGGTTAACTTGTCAAACTTGCCAATGCTTTAGTTGTTGAACTAACCCAACAACTCCATGTGACACCTAGCAACATAAATTTCCAGCAATCAGCCACCTAGCAACCATACATGCATCTAGCTTAATGTATATAAAGATTGGAAGAGAGAGTAAGTCCTCTACTTGGCTCATTTTTCTTACAAGCCTCCAACTCACTTTTCTCTCCACAAAACTCACGAAATATTAAGGTATTATAGTCTCCAATTCAAGCCCCACGATTTCCTTAAACAAATCAGCAGCCAAGAATCAAAATTAATCAAAGAAAGGTATAAAACCTAACCTTAATTTCTGTCCAAAAATTCGGTGTTAGATGTTAGTTTTTGTTGTTAGAATATGTTGTATTTAGTCTCTAGTGATGATCTGGGTTGTTGTTTACTAGATCCATAACATCTAATGCTTGAAATCAAATATTTTCAAATTCTGGGAAAATATTTTTTTTGTGTTCTGACATTAAATGTCAGACGCTGTAGATTGTTATGTGTTTAATGTTTTTGTTGTTTAAGTGTTTGATTATGTAGCCTTGTATAAGATCTTTAATCGGGTTCAAAAAGTAAAGTCCGATCTGTTGTAAATTTAAAGATATTGATGGTCAAAGGTTGTTGTCCGACCATGACTTTTTAAAATCTGGGTAACCCAGAAAGTTATTAGCAGCGTCTGACAACTTTTTCTAATGGCTTGATCTGTCAGATTATATGTGTATTGTTAATGTTGTTGTGATAAGATTGTAGTGTGATGTCTGGACTATAGATTTAGTCCTTAATATTCCTTATATCACAAACAGGATCGAAGTAGTATGTGGTCAAAGTAGCCTTCTCAATCAGATTTGAAGTTTCTGGAATTTCCAGAAATGGAAGAACATGCCTTCTGACATCATTTTGACCGGCTTTGATCTCGTTTGTGAAATGTATTTTGGTTGTATTAAGATATCTAGATTATAGTACGACATGTAATCTACAAGGCTCGACGTATAAAACACCTATAACATGAACCGATCGACCGGAATAAGACCATCAAGGTCGTTGACCGGCGTTGACCAGAATTTTCTGGGTAACCCAGAAAACCCAGCAGCCTCTGACCGTAACTTTGATAGCTTATATCTCTTTGTTGTTATGTTATTTGACCAAACTAATTGTTGTAGTGTGTAGTCTTGTAGAAGTACTACAAGATCTGACCAAGATCAAACCCAGAAACCTCTTAGCTTAAAAGTAATTCATGGTCAAAGTAGGCACCGTAGGCATCTCTATCACTGACTGTCAGCCTCAAGAACACCAATAGCGACGGCTGTCTGTTGCTATAGCCTTTAGCGACGGTTTTTAATTAATTTAATTTCTGAATTTCCGAAAATTGATTAAAAATAGAAAAAAATAGTTTTTAATTATGAAAAATACAAAATAAATTCCTAAAAATTATTTTTAAGTCTGAAAATTAGTTTTTAATAATTTTTAATATATTTCATAAATATTTAATATTTTTGGAATATAAATGGCATTTATTTATTTAATTATAATATTAAATAAATTATTTAAAAATGGTTTTAATTCATGAAAAATCATGAAAAATTATATTATTGTGTTAGAAAATATTTTAAGTCATTTTTGATGAATTTTAATATTTTGTGATGAAATTTCATTAATTAATTACTATTAATGATGTTTAAGTTATTTAATAAATATATTAAATAAATTATAGAAAATAAAATTTATGATTTTAAAAAATCATTTAAAGTATTATAAAAATATTTTAAGTTATAAAATATGACTTTTGATATTTTGTAATGAAAAAAATTATTAATTTAATATTAATGATATTAATTTATTATTAGTGATATTTAGTTTATTTAATAATTATATTAAATAAATTAGTTTAAAAATGATTTTATTATTTTAAAAATCATTTTAAATGAAAATAAAGTGTTTAAAGATATTTTAAGTTATAAAACATAACTTTTAATATTTAAGGGATATTTTCATTAATAACTTAATATTAATGATATTTATTTAATGATTAATGATATTAAATTTATTTAATAATTATATTAAATAAATAGTTTAAAAATGGTTTTATTTATTTAAAAATCATTTCAAAATGATATAAGTGAATTGAAAATATTTTAAAGTTATAATTAATAACTTTTAATATTTAGATAATAGTTCATTAATATTTAAATATTAATGGTAAATATTTAATAATGATTTTAAATGTTTTAAAAATTATTTAAGGGTAATATAAATACGTTAAGAATATTTTGAGTTATTATACATAATCTTAATATTTTGGCAATGGTTTGATTAATAGTTTTATATAATCAAATATTGATGATAATAGAACTGTTTGATATTTAAATCATTTAATAATGATTCTGATATTTTAAAAATTATGGTAAATGGTAATAGTTATTTTATAATTATTATAAGGTCATGAAAAATGATATGACTGTTATTTAATTAGTCTAAATGGATATTGAATAACTGTTTAGAGTCTTAGACTCGATAATTACCCGATAAAGTTGTCGGTAGACCGGCATGTTTCAGAAATTGATCTGAACTTAGATACTTTGACTGTATGAATGGTTGTTTATGATTCTATAACTGTGAAACATGTGTGACAATGTGATTAGCTAGGTTATGTGCTGACTGCAATAAGCAGTATTATGTGTTATAATGTGTAATTCTAATCGATAGAATGATTTGATTAATGATAGGTCGTGATAGAAAAGATAAATCTAAGTTGCGTAATTGTAAGCAGCGCATCAGGCAAGTATCCTAACTTTGCATTTTCTTTATGCAATGGACAAGTGTAAGAATGTTTCAGAATTATATTATTATTATACAGATTGTTAAACCTATATTATATAAGCCCATTGATTATCAACATGTTAGTATATGATATATAATTCATATATATATATATATATATATATATATATATATATATATATATATTCTGTTCGTTAATTTCTATAAATGATTATACAAGTGTCCCCACTTGGATAATCATTGTATTTAATCACATGTTGTTACACCTTTGATATACATATATGTTGAATTATATAAGACCTTTGTTATGAAAACCCGACATGTATGAACATCCCGATAATGGGAAAATTTTTATGCGCTACGACGGACAAAAGATGAACGATAATATCGTTCTAGCAATGTAGTATTGATCAATACAGGGCCCATGGACTGTACACCCTCAGGCCCGTAAGCAATGGCCGGTTTACAGATGAATTTCTGTTTAAACCCTTTCGAAAATGAAAACAATGTTCATAATATGTCACAGAAACCCCATGTATAGACAATACATAGTTTCAAAAATTTGAAAGAGGGTTGTTATGTTATTGTTATTGGTACAGATTACTTCACAACTATTGACCGATTGTAGAAGAATATTATAAAGAAAACATTTAAATTCTTTCAACTTATATATATATATATATATATATATATATATATATATATATATATATATATATAAATACTTGCTGGGCACTCAAATGCTCATCCTTGCTTAATTTAAATGTTTTCAGCTAAGTGTGAACAGCTAGAAGGCTCGGCCAGGATCAAGTGAAAAGGAAAGCAAACAAAATATGTTATTGGTATCAATTGTAATAGATAGACTGTATTAAGTTAATGATATGTATTATATATCATGTAAAGAATGTAGTAAAGGTTGCGTACTTGGGATTAAACTCTGATAAATGTAAGTTAAGTTTAAAATTTATATTATGGTTATTATTATTAGTAATATTTTCGCTCATAGAAATGGTATCGTGAAGTACCGAGTTCGGGTTTCAAGTATCCGGGTTCGGGGACTTTACACAGGAGGTACTTTATATCATATACTTTCATGTCCCAAAAGGCCAGAATTTTTCTCACAAATTAAGTGGCCGAAAAATCCCTTTTAAAATCGTGGCAGCATCCCTTTTTATAATTTGCAGTTTTTCATACTTTGCTAAAATCAGTCCACACGAAAATCTACAACACTTTTTCCAGTGATTCCACTTGGATAAGTTACAAAACTCATATACCTAACTCTAGAACTTGACCACACTCAAAAATTCGAAATATAATAGGAGATATAGTCAATTGAATTTCATGTTCTATTTTTACCAAAATCTGATTTTTAACCCTTTGTGATTTCTAAGAAACTTTTAAGTTTTTATATAATAACCAACATAACTCATCGTAACACTTACTAATACCACACATACCCATTATTTTCATTAGTTCAATGCTTTTATTATGACTTTCATCATAATCCACGTAAACAGATCATTTCCACAATTTAACAAGGAATGAAATACAAAGGATCGTTCACCATGCATGTTGTAATCCACATAGACAGGTTATTCCAACAAAATAATAAAGAATGCAATAACAGAAGGATTCACTATACATGAGATAAAGACCGCACAGACAGGTTATTCCCAACAGAATAATAAATACGTAACCAGGTCCGGCGTAAAACGTATAGACAGGATATTCCAGCAGAATAGTAAAGACGAAACCAGGTCCTGTGTAAAATGCACATACACGATATTCCAGCATAATAGTAAAGATGGAACCAGGTCCGGCGTAAAACGCACAGACAGGATATTCCAACAGAATAATAATAAAGACAGAAACAGGTCCGGCGTAAAACGCACAGACAGGATATTCCAACAGAATAATAATAAAGATGGAATAATAGAAGAATGTCACCAATTATAGGGTAGTCAGTGTACACTGGTTATTCCAGCAGAATAATAAAGAATGGAATAACAGAAGTTCTCTTCATGAATACAAAATAAATAATAACCCTTACAGGTACAACAAATAATATCCCTTACCTTTGAAAGAAGAGTATTCCGACTGTTAGGGCGGTGATACACTCGAAGTAAACTTGCACTACGCTCAAAGCTTTCTTAAACTCTAAAGAAATACGCTCAAGATTATACAAGAAGAACTCTCTCTATAGTTTCTCTCTCTAGAGTTTCAGTGAATTCGTAAGAAATATTGAATGAATGAGCTTCTATTTATAGAAGAATGGACTGCATAGTAACTAACTCATGAACGGTCCAGATTGATTTACTTTAATCTGGCAGTCCATATTTAAAGCAAAATCTTTTAAATAAAATATAATATATTCTATTTATAATCTAATAAAACGAATAACTTTATAAAAGATTTTACTATGCAAACAATATGCAGGTACTATGCAAACACTATTCATAATAAAATATAATATATTCTAATTATTGTCTAATAAAACAAATAACTTTATAAGAGTATTCTGTTTTATATAATTTTTTTTTTACTTTTAGCCTAATAAAACGATTAACTTTATAAAAGTATTATGTTTATATAAAAAGCTTTTCTATTTTATTGCATTAATAGTACCAATAAAACAAAACTGAGTGACTTATAACATAAGCATCAATAATCAATACCGTGTGCTACTATGCAACCACGCGTATTACTGTACTTTTACTACCGAGTAGTTCAACAGTATTAATGGTAAAACTTCTGCCGTTATTTTCAATAAAATATTTTTGTCTTTTCTTAATCCGACAATAATTCTGTTGTGGGGTCCACCAATGATTGTACCGTCATACGAATATTCCCCGACAAAAAGAATTTTCCCCCACTAATCGAATATTCCCCAACAAAATGAATATTTTATATCAACTTGCTTACTTTGCAATTTTTTTTTAACATATTACCCTTAACTTTAAACTTTTATCAATTTAACTATTTACCAAAATAGAAAAATTGAATAATTTTATTTCATAAAATTTGGGGTCTCACAATCACCCCTCCTTATGAAATTTCGCCTTCGAAATTTACGTACGTACCTGATATTCGAAGAAATGAGAATACCTTACTTTATTTTTGGATTGTACCTTCCCGGTTATATCCTCTATATCATGATTTTCCATTGCTCATCTCCTGTATTTCAGATATCATTCCAGAATATATCTTCAAAACAAAGGTTAATTGACATATCACAATTTATCAACTTATCAAGTAAACAATTTCAGCTTAGGTGAGTCACAGACTAGCGAAGTATATAACTCGTCTCTCCCCTCCTAGTTCGAGACTCTTATCTCTGCCAGCGACCATATCCGTAAACTCTGATACCAACTGTGACGCCTCCAAAATTAGGTATATATCACCCATTCTGAGTCGCCAGATACATGGTACAAAATTCAAATACAACTTCATTTATATAACTGTTGAGCTGTCGTATAGAATACGACCACAGTTAACTATGAGTTTTAATACAAATATATGTAACTCTCATGGTACCTCGACTACAACCTTACAATGATACTTTACATAAAAGTATAGTTAAAAACTGTTTTAGAAATTAAAATCTTTGGGAAGTGCTCAAGGAAACATTCGTACATGGGAGGCCATGCGTCTAGGTTATGATAGATATCATATGTCCACATAATTATCCTTGGTTGATCCAAAAGTCCCCAAAGAAAAACAAGAAGATTACTATCATCTTCTTTCCAATGGTGAGTCTTCTCTTGACATATAAATATCTCCGTTGTCTCCAAGTGAAAATTATGTTTCAAATAAACTCCAAGATCATACAGGTAGTGCTCGTAGATATATTCAGCAAGTGGATGTGCACAACCATGTCTTATGAGAACACGAGGTTATATGTTATTAGACATCTTGTATGATAGTGGCAACACACTTTTCTATACTGTTTAGGGAGAACCTCCACAACTAGAGACCACCGTTCTAATCCTCTTAATACCCCCGCTCGACCCAGCTACACTCTTATTACCTGAAAGGAATTGTGAAGCAGAAGGGTGAGCACAACTAGCCCAGTAAAGAATATTATGACTAAAGATAATTAAATTATCAATAGCTTTCATCAATAATAAATCAAAGATTTAGAACATATGACAGATAATAAAACTTTTCAACCATAGTTGTAGCGGAACGAGCAATCCATTAGAAGAGTCAAATAGACCATAAGGTCTATTATCTTCTCTATGTTAAAAGTCCACCAATAATGTTTTATCCGTGTAACATTAATCAACAATTCCCGTCCACGATCATGTGAATAACTCATAATCGCAATTGTGATTCTAAATTCCTCTTCGCACCCAGGACGAAGATAATTTTCATCACTTGAAACATCAAAAATCATGGTTATAACAAATCACAATTCCTGCTTGTAATCATTAAATCATCTTTGCACTACGGCCAAAGATATTCATTAGTATCACATCCATGAATTAATATTTCATTGCTGAGACTTAGCTCAATAATTAATCCACATCATCGAA
The DNA here is from genome assembly GCA_020205505.1 of Panax japonicus. Lineage (NCBI taxonomy): Eukaryota > Viridiplantae > Streptophyta > Magnoliopsida > Apiales > Araliaceae > Panax > Panax japonicus. The sequence goes on along the minus strand of CM035107.1, from coordinate 53,744,965 downwards.
TCATCCATGCACTATAGTCCAAGGATATTCTTTTAGTATCACGACCACGAATTATCCATGCACTACGTCCAAAGATAATCGTGTTTTCATCAACGGTCCTGATCATGCCATAAAACAATTCATCTTTGCACTACGACTAAAGAGAATCCATAGCCATAATTATACCAAAAACTGTCCATCCACTACGGGCCAATGAGGACTTTTTTATTAGTATCACAACCACAAATTATCCATGCACTACGAGCCAAAGATAATCGTATTTTTATCAACGATCCTGATCATGCTATAAAACAATTCATCTTTGCACCCTTGGCCGAAGAGAATCCATAACCATAATCATACCAAAAATTGTCCATCAATGCACTACGGGCTAATGAGGACTTTTTCAACATCATTTGCAACATTATGATCATGATTATACCGAATAATCCCTGGTCATAATCATACCAAGTCCATCTATGCACTACAGGCCACAAATGATTTTCAACATAATATAAATATGAGGATGATGACAATATTATAAGCATTAATCAAACTAAATCAAGGATAAATATTCAAGACTTTAAATTAATCCAGACATTATCAATCACTTAATAAAATCATAATCTAATATTGTTAATATTATAACAATATTTTAATCACTTCTTAAACTTATAAACAATTTAATTTAATTGTTTACACTTTTCTAAATAATGCATTTGATCATTCAAAATGCCATACTCATAAGATTTCATCACCAATAATCAAATTACTCATCAAAAATCTGCATATACATTATATAGGATTTCCAAGCCATAAAATCCTATTTACCAATTCTTCAACTCAACATAACATATTTAACTCATATGTTTATAGCTAAACTATTTTCATAAAAAATACCAAATCAGTCCCAAAAATTATTCTTTTCTAGGATTTAGCATAATATAGTCCCATATTGAACATTTATTTTTCTTGATATTTTTAAAATTCATTTACTATTTTTCAAAAATCAATTTCTAATTAATTCCTTAAGAAATTAGCTACCTCACGGTTAACTCCAGAAATTCTCAAATCTTGGCCGGTTAAACTGGAAGCTCAGCTTCCAGCCCGGATCTTACACATATTAACGTGAGCTTCCAGTTTAAATTTCATGGTCATCGGAGTTATAGAACTCCGGTTATAGCGTTTTTCTTCAGAAAAACCTAAATATTGAAATGGTCATAACTTGCTCATTTTAAGTCGGAATGAGCTCATTTTTGGACATGAGGTACTTTATACCATATACTTTCATGTCCCAAAAGGCCAGAATTTTTCTCACAAATTAAGTGGCTGAAACAGCCCTTTTAAAATCATGGTAGCATCCTTTTTTCATAATTTGCAATTTTTCGTACTTTGCTAAAATCAGTCCACACGAAATCTACAACACCTTTTCCAGTGATTCCACTTGGATAAGTTATAAAAATTATAGACCTAACTCTAGAACTTGACCACACTCAAAAATTCGAAATATAATAGGAGATATGGTCAATTGAATTTCATGTTCCATTTTCACCAAAATCTGATTTTTCAACCCTTTGTGATTTCTAAGAAACTTTCATGTTTTCACATAATAACCAACATAACTCATCATAACTCTTACTAATACCACATATACCCATTATTTTCATTTGTCCAATGATTTTATTATGACTTTCATCATAATCCACGTAAGCAGATCATATCCATAATTTAACGATGAATGAAATACAAAGGATTGTTCACTATGCATGTGGTAATCCACATAGACAAGTTATTCCAACAGAATAATAAAGAATAGAATAACAGAAGGATTCACCATGCATACGATAGAGAATGCACAGACAGGTTATTCCCAACAGAATAATAAATACGAAACCAGGTCCGGCGTAAAATGCACAGACAGGATATTCCAGCAGAATAGTAAAGACGGAACCAGGTCTGGCGTAAAACGCACAGACAGGATATTCCAGCATAATAGTAAAGATGGAACCAGGTCCGGCGTAAAATGCACAGACAGGATATTCCAACAGAATAATAATAAAGACGAAACCAGGTCCGGCGTAAAACGCACAGACAGGATAATCCAACAGAATAATAATAAAGATGGAATAATAGAAGAATGTCACCAAGTATAGGGTAGTTCGCGTATACTGGTTATTCCAGCTGAATAATAAAGAATGGAATAACAGAAGTTCTCTTCATGAATACAAAAGAAATAATAACCCTTATAGGTACAACAAATAATATCTCTTACCTTTGAAAGAAGAGTATTCCGACTGTTAGGGCGATGATAAACTCGAAAAAAACTTGCACTACGCTCAAAGCTTTCTTAAACTTTAAAGGAATACGCTCAAGATTATACAAGAAGAACTCTCTCTATAGTTTCTCTCTCTAGATTTTCAGTGAATTCGTAAGAAATATTGAATGAATGAGCTTCTATTTATAGAAGAATGGATTGCATAGTAACTAACTCATGAACTGCCCATATTAATTTACTTTAATCTGGCAGTCCATATTTAAAGTAAAATTTTTTAAATAAAATATAATATATTCTATTTATAATCTAATAAAACGAATAACTTTATAAAAGATTTTACTATACAAACACTATGCATAATAAAATATAATATATTCTAATTATTGTCTAATAAAATAGATAACTTTATAAGAGTATTCTGTTTTATATAAAAAGATTTTACTTTTATCCTAATAAAACGAATAACTTTATAAAAGTATTCTGTTTTATGTAAAAAGCTTTTCTGTTTTATTACATTAATAATACCAATAAAACAAAACTGAGTGACATATCACATAAGTATCAATAATCAATACTGTGTGCTACTATGCAACCATGCGTATTACTGTACTTTTACTACCGAGTAGTTCAACAGTATTAATGGTAAAACTTCCGTCGTTATTTTCAATAAAATATTTTTGTCGTTTTCTCAATCCGACAATAATTCTATTATGGGGTCCACCAATGATTGTACCGTCGTACGAATAATCCCCGACAAAAAGAATATTCCCCCACTAATTGAATATTCCCTGACAAAATGAATATTTTATATCAACTTGCTTACTTTGCAATTTTTTTTAAACATATTACCCTTAACTTTAAACTTTTATCAATTTAAATATTTACAAAAATAGAAAAATTGAATACTTTTATTTCATAAAATTCGGGGTCTCCAATAACCCATACTGCGTCATAGCCTTTCTGAGTTGTCGGAAGGCCAACCACGAAGTCCATTATAATATGTTCCAATTTCCATTCTGGAATCTCTAAAGGTTGTAGTAACCCACTCGGCCTCTGATGTTTTTCTTTCACTTTCTGACATGTCAGACACTTAGCAACACACTTTGCAACATCTCATTTAAAATTTGGCCACCAGAAATGTTGTCGAAGACCTTGGTACATCTTGGTACTACCAGGGTGAATCGAATATCGAGAACTATGAGCCTCGCTCAAAATGTTTTCCTTAATCTCTGTTACTGGCGGTACCCACATTCTACTTTCAAATCTCAGTATTCCTTCCTTATTCATCTTAAATCTTGGTTTGGTTCCTTCCAATATCTTCTTTTTCACCTTTTTACATTCTTCATCTTGAAGTTGAGCCTCCCTAACTTTATCTAGTAAGGTTGTAGCAGATTGCATCTGAAATAACTTCTCATCAATTTCCATAGGATACTTCACTTCCAATTCTAGTTTCTCCATTTCTATAATTAGCTCCTCCTAAGCAGTCAACAACATCAATTTCTCCCGACCCTTTCTACTTAAGGCGTCAGCAATCACATTTGCCTTACCCGGATGGTATAAAATCTCACAATCATAGTCCTTAATTAACTCCAACCATCTTCTTTGGCGCATATTCAAGTCCTTCTGTGTAAAAATATATTTCAGACTCTTGTGGTCTGTATATATTTCACACTTCTCCCCATAGAGATAGTGCCTCCAGATTTTTAAAGCAAAACCCACCGCAGCTAACTCCAAGTCGTGGGTCGGATATCCCTTCTCATAATCCTTCAATTTTCGTGACGCATACGCAATAACTCTGCCATTTTGCATAAACACACAGCTAAGTCCTTTATGCGACGCATCACTATAAACAACAAAATTTCTTGTATTATCCGAAAGAGACAACACAGGTGTTGTACTCAACCTCTTTTTCAATTCCTGAAAGCTTTCCTCACACTTCTCCGTCCAAACAAATTTCATAGCTTTTTGAGTCAAATTCGTTAACGGAGTTGCGATCTTGGAAAAGTCTTGAATGAATCTTTTATAATATCCTGCTAATCCAAGAAAACTTTGAACTTCTGACGGCGTTCTCGGCTGATCCCAGTTTATCACGGCTTCGACTTTGGATGGATCTACCGAAATTCCGTCTTTATCAATCACATGTCCAAGAAATTTTACCCGCTCGATCCAAAATTTGCATTTCGAAAACATGGCATACAACTTCTCCCTTCTTAAAGCTTCCAACGTTAGCTTCAAATGCTCTTCATATTCTTCCTTGGTTTTCGAATATACCAAAATATCATCTATAAATACCACTACGAATTTGTCTAAAAACGGCTTGAACACTCCATTCATTAGGCCCATAAATGCTGCATGAGCATTCGTTAGACCAAATGACATTACCAAAAATTTGTAGTGACCATATCGTGTTCTGAACGCTGTCTTCGGTACATCCTATGGCCTCACCTTTAGTTGATGATAACCACTCCTCAAGTCTATCTTGGAAAAGTATCTTGCTCCCTTCAATTGATCAAACATGTCGTCGATCCTCCGTAATAGATATCTATTCTTAATCGTGACCTTATTCAGTTCTCTGTAGTCAATGCAGAGTCGCATCGTCCCGTCCTTCTTCTTCACAAATAACACTAGCGCTCCCCATGGTGATACGCTCGGTTGAATGTACTTCTTGTCCAGTAATTCTTGTAGTTGTACCATCAATTATTTCTTTTCTATCGGTGCCATTCAGTACGGTGCCTTCGATATTGGAGCCGTTCCTGGTGCCAAATCGATCACAAATTCAACCTCTCTATCTGGCAGAAGTCCTGGCAAATCGTCTGGAAATACGTCTGTGAAGTCCCTCACTACTGGTATATCCTCTACTTTTGGATTCTCTTTACGACTGTCGACTATGTAAGCTAGATATCCTATACAGCCTTGTCTTAACAACTTCCTGGCCTGCATCATCGTCAGACAACTCGCTTGTCTAGGCGACTTGCTACTATAAAACACCACCCTTGACGGAGTCATGAGGTTAATACGCTTCTTCTGGCAATCAATTACGGCTCTGTGATTGAATAACCATTCCATACCCAAAATAACGCCAAATTCTCCAAGTCGAATAGGGATAAGATCTACGTTCATGATATTACCCTTAATATCCACTCTACAGTTCTTATGTACGTACTTAACATGGATTTTTTCTCTATTCACAATTTCTATGTTCATGGGGTGTTCTAACTCATCCTTAGGCAATTCTAAGCTCTTAACAAAGTCATCGGATATAAATGAACAAGTAGCACCCGAATCAAATAATACATAAGCATTAACTTTATTGATCGAAATGATACTAGACACCACATCACGAGACTGCACAACATTCTGCACTATCATGTTGAATGTTTTAGCGGTCGGTCGGTTGGTTGCGTATGGTCCCGTGATAGTTAAAGCACTTCCACCACTGTTTCCCCTGTTCCCTCCTGATCCTGCCCCTCCAGATCCCTTCTTGGGACAGTCCCTTTCCAGATGATCCTTTGAGCCGCAAGTGAAGCAGGCTCCCTTCTTTGGGTTAGGACAGTTAGGTGCTATGTGGGCCTCATGACCACAATTATAGCGCACCCGCTTTCCCTTCATACAAACCCCCAGGTGAGCCTTCCCGCAGGTCGAGCACGCTTCGATCCTCTTCTGCTAACCTCCTTGCTGATTTCCAGTTGATGAGTGGTTATTCCACCTCCTTTTCTGATTGATACTTCCTCCCGTGTTGTTGCCACTGGCTTTGTTATTTCCCTCATTTTCACTCTTCTTCTTCTTCTTCTGATCCTGGTTGTACTTGGTCACCGCATTGCTCCCACCTTCAGCGAGGATGGCCTTTTCCAGTACTCCAGCAAAAGTGTTTAGCTGAAACATTGATACTTTGCTATATACCCAAGGCTTCAGTCCTTGTTCAAACCTTCTTGCTTTTCTTTCATCTGTGTGTACTTGATACGGGGTGAACTTAGCCAACTCATTGAATTTTGCCGCATAATCTGGTACGAACATATTTCCCTATTTCAACTCCAGAAACCGGACCTCCATTTGGTTCTGCGAGCTGGTCGAAAAATACATCTCGAAAAACATCTCCTTGAACCTCTCCCAGGTAATCACACCTTCACCTCCCCGGATCTTATTTTCTTGCCACCAATAACAGGCTTCGGATTTCAGCATGAACGTCGCGTAGGCGATTTTCTGGTCCTCTGTAACTCTGGCGACATCAAAAACTTTTTCCATTTCCATAACCCACGTTTGAGCCTCAATCAGGTTTATGGAGCCTTTAAACTCTGGCGGTCCCACCTCCTTGAAATCCTTAAACGTCGTGTTCGGTGTATTATTCATCACTCCAACTAGTAAGTTCACCAACTGTTGAACGGGGTCAGCATTGGTGTTGCTGTTGTTGTTGTTGTTATTCGTTGACCCTTCCTGGGCTGGTCGACGATTTGGTCATCTTCTCGGCGGCATGTTTCTGATAAGAATATACGCTTATTAGGTCTTTATCCAATTCTTTAAATATTAAGGTTTAACTAAAACATTTAAACATAATCACTTAACACATTATCTCAATAAACCATGATATATTTATTCAAATCAAAAGTTTTAACATTAAACGATAGCATCACTGCTATTTACATCAACTATCCCGAGATAAAGAATCTACATGAATTAAAACATTAAAATATTCCTTTGTTTATAAACACATCGGAATTTACATCTAACACGAGATAAGTTTTTCACATAATTAAACAAATTATATCAATGCATGTTAAGGCGCTGAATAGCCTTGTTACGTTCCTCTTCCATGATGCGGGACATCGCCCGTCGATCTAGCATATACGATGGTAGTCCTTCGAACTGGATTGGGGACCTGATAACTCGATCCTGGGCCTCATCCATTGCATTTTGAAGTATAGAGTACGCCTCCCCAAGGTTAGCCTTCTTCGCATGACAATCCTCTTCTGCAAGATCAGCACGACGTGATTCTCTTACCCACCCCTCCTCTGCTATGGTCAGTCTTTCTGAGCTCTCTTTAAGTTCCTTCTTCAACTTTTCTATTTCTTCAGACTTCTCCTTGGTTTGACCCTTCTCGTGAACCAAATCCCACTCCACGTTCCTTAGACGTGTGTGAAGAGTCACAACCTCCGTATCCTTCTGCTCGATGGTAATCTGCTGAATAATCGCCCGCTCAGTCAGATCTTAAATAGTGTCACGTAACTCTACGTTACGGTCATATAACTCGTCGTACATCTCAACATCAATGGAGTTCGGTGGGAACTCCTCTTCTTCCTCTTCCTCTTCAGGATCCTCCTCTGGATCAGTCTCAGGCTAATTCTCCTGACCAACAACAGTGATCAATGGAGATGGCTCTCTCTATACCAACTGCTCCCTGATGATATGAATGTCAATGGAGATGGCTCGACTAGCTCCTCCAACATCCGACATCCTGACAACACAATTTCAAGTTTCAGTTACTAAGTCGTACTAGTGAGCACATAATTTAACACATAAGCACATAAAGTCTTTTTTTATCTTCAATGAATTAAGAAATTCATTTCTTAGAACTGATAAGAGTTTTCCATCACTATATTCTTCCTATAAGGCTACTACCTAAGGTTGTTTCCCCACCTAAGGTTCATAACCTACAGCTTTGATACCAACCTGTGACACATGATTTGGTGTTCACTATTCAAACATCATATATCTATCTACCCATAATCAATGAAAGCATTAATAATTAGAATTAAATCCTCTCCTTAAGGAGTTACATCGAAAGAATACATAAATCCTAGGTCATACTAACCTTAAATCTTAATTGTGGAAAACATAAATAATTAATCATCTTAAACATCATTAACATAAGTCTAAAACATAAATTCAATATCACATAAAACAACAAGTCTTCGTCACTTGTTAATATTGCCCTTGCCTTTGCTAGTAGAAGGCTCGTCGTACCTTTTGTTCTTAACTGCAATGTTATTATTACGCAAGAGTGAGCATGATTGCCCACAAGTATAAAAATAAAATAACAATATATAATAACATGCGAGTGAATCAAGGACTTCTGAAATAAAATTCAACCTTTGAATCAAGAATGAATAACAAGAATTTAAAAGATTTATGAGGGTCATAAGACCTTGAACTATGTCATAGGTTGAAACACATAATTTGAAGAATTAACACATGTAATTTACTGTTCTTGGTGTTTTTGAAAGTTTTGAATACAAAACATGAAAATAAACACTACAGATTCGTTATAACACCGAATCAGTTCATTTGAAGTTTGGTCTCTTCTTTTTAATATGCATAATTATATACATGTATAAAATTTATGACACAATATATGTTTGACGTATTAAATTTGCGAGTAAGGGCCATATGGCTATATTTCTATACTCTGTAATTTTGCAGCAACAATATACGACATATATTTTATGAAACTAATATTATGGTTCATACAACATAGTAAAAACATACTACGTTAATCATATTAACACATATATGTGTAAATTTATAATACAACTTATGATTATCGTGTTAAATTTGGTATGTAAGGCCATATGGCCATATTTCATACTCTGTAATTTTGAAGCAACAATATACGACATATTTTATGAAACTGCTGATATGGAAATCTACAATATATAGTAAAAACATGCTATGCTAACATATTATCACATATATATCCACATAATCAATACAATTTCCAATTACAAAGATTTTAACCGAACTTGAAAGCCATTTTCATGAAAACTTTTAAATGACGTGAATAAAACAAACTAAGTTGAAGAGATTACCCAAAACATAGATGAGTAGAGATGAAACCCTTATCAATTAATTTTTCAATCACACAACTCACAAATTCCCTCAATAATTTCTCAATCTCTCTCTGTGATTTGCTTTTCCAGACTTAGAAAATAAAAGACTTAATCAAAATAAAAGAAGACGTTTTAATTTTATAAAAGAACTGAGCGTAGAGTGGTGGTCAGTTAACCCATCATGGGTTAACTGCTACTAACTTCCCTTAGGGCCTCGTTTGGCTAGCAATAATAGACTCCAAAACCATTTAATTTAATGATTCTCTTATACTATAGTTTAAAACATGTCACACCCAAATTACACAATAAAATCAAATATCTTATTTACTTTAATTTAAATAAACTATGATAATTATACCAAAAACTGTCCATCCACTACGGGCCAATGAGGACTTTTTTATTAGTATCACAACCACAAATTATCCATGCACTACGAGCCAAAGATAATCGTATTTTTATCAACGATCCTGATCATGCTATAAAACAATTCATCTTTGCACCCTTGGCCGAAGAGAATCCATAACCATAATCATACCAAAAATTGTCCATCAATGCACTACGGGCTAATGAGGACTTTTTCAACATCATTTGCAACATTATGATCATGATTATACCGAATAATCCCTGGTCATAATCATACCAAGTCCATCTATGCACTACAGGCCACAAATGATTTTCAACATAATATAAATATGAGGATGATGACAATATTATAAGCATTAATCAAACTAAATCAAGGATAAATATTCAAGACTTTAAATTAATCCAGACATTATCAATCACTTAATAAAATCATAATCTAATATTGTTAATATTATAACAATATTTTAATCACTTCTTAAACTTATAAACAATTTAATTTAATTGTTTACACTTTTCTAAATAATGCATTTGATCATTCAAAATGCCATACTCATAAGATTTCATCACCAATAATCAAATTACTCATCAAAAATCTGCATATACATTATATAGGATTTCCAAGCCATAAAATCCTATTTACCAATTCTTCAACTCAACATAACATATTTAACTCATATGTTTATAGCTAAACTATTTTCATAAAAAATACCAAATCAGTCCCAAAAATTATTCTTTTCTAGGATTTAGCATAATATAGTCCCATATTGAACATTTATTTTTCTTGATATTTTTAAAATTCATTTACTATTTTTCAAAAATCAATTTCTAATTAATTCCTTAAGAAATTAGCTACCTCACGGTTAACTCCAGAAATTCTCAAATCTTGGCCGGTTAAACTGGAAGCTCAGCTTCCAGCCCGGATCTTACACATATTAACGTGAGCTTCCAGTTTAAATTTCATGGTCATCGGAGTTATAGAACTCCGGTTATAGCGTTTTTCTTCAAAAAAACCTAAATATTGAAATGGTCATAACTTGCTCATTTTAAGTCGGAATGAGCTCATTTTTGGACATGAGGTACTTTATACCATATACTTTCATGTCCCAAAAGGCCAGAATTTTTCTCACAAATTAAGTGGCTGAAACAGCCCTTTTAAAATCATGGTAGCATCCTTTTTTCATAATTTGCAATTTTTCGTACTTTGCTAAAATCAGTCCACACGAAATCTACAACACCTTTTCCAGTGATTCCACTTGGATAAGTTATAAAAATTATAGACCTAACTCTAGAACTTGACCACACTCAAAAATTCGAAATATAATAGGAGATATGGTCAATTGAATTTCATGTTCCATTTTCACCAAAATCTGATTTTTCAACCCTTTGTGATTTCTAAGAAACTTTCATGTTTTCACAAAATAACCAACATAACTCATCATAACTCTTACTAATACCACATATACCCATTATTTTCATTTGTCCAATGATTTTATTATGACTTTCATCATAATCCACGTAAGCAGATCATATCCATAATTTAACGATGAATGAAATACAAAGGATTGTTCACTATGCATGTGGTAATCCACATAGACAAGTTATTCCAACAGAATAATAAAGAATAGAATAACAGAAGGATTCACCATGCATACGATAGAGAATGCACAGACAGGTTATTCCCAACAGAATAATAAATACGAAACCAGGTCCGGCGTAAAATGCACAGACAGGATATTCCAGCAGAATAGTAAAGACGGAACCAGGTCTGGCGTAAAACGCACAGACAGGATATTCCAGCATAATAGTAAAGATGGAACCAGGTCCGGCGTAAAATGCACAGACAGGATATTCCAACAGAATAATAATAAAGACGAAACCAGGTCCGGCGTAAAACGCACAGACAGGATAATCCAACAGAATAATAATAAAGATGGAATAATAGAAGAATGTCACCAAGTATAGGGTAGTTCGCGTATACTGGTTATTCCAGCTGAATAATAAAGAATGGAATAACAGAAGTTCTCTTCATGAATACAAAAGAAATAATAACCCTTATAGGTACAACAAATAATATCTCTTACCTTTGAAAGAAGAGTATTCCGACTGTTAGGGCGATGATAAACTCGAAAAAAACTTGCACTACGCTCAAAGCTTTCTTAAACTTTAAAGGAATACGCTCAAGATTATACAAGAAGAACTCTCTCTATAGTTTCTCTCTCTAGATTTTCAGTGAATTCGTAAGAAATATTGAATGAATGAGCTTCTATTTATAGAAGAATGGATTGCATAGTAACTAACTCATGAACTGCCCATATTAATTTACTTTAATCTGGCAGTCCATATTTAAAGTAAAATTTTTTAAATAAAATATAATATATTCTATTTATAATCTAATAAAACGAATAACTTTATAAAAGATTTTACTATACAAACACTATGCATAATAAAATATAATATATTCTAATTATTGTCTAATAAAATAGATAACTTTATAAGAGTATTCTGTTTTATATAAAAAGATTTTACTTTTATCCTAATAAAACGAATAACTTTATAAAAGTATTCTGTTTTATGTAAAAAGCTTTTCTGTTTTATTACATTAATAATACCAATAAAACAAAACTGAGTGACATATCACATAAGTATCAATAATCAATACTGTGTGCTACTATGCAACCATGCGTATTACTGTACTTTTACTACCGAGTAGTTCAACAGTATTAATGGTAAAACTTCCGTCGTTATTTTCAATAAAATATTTTTGTCGTTTTCTCAATCCGACAATAATTCTATTATGGGGTCCACCAATGATTGTACCGTCGTACGAATAATCCCCGACAAAAAGAATATTCCCCCACTAATTGAATATTCCCTGACAAAATGAATATTTTATATCAACTTGCTTACTTTGCAATTTTTTTTAAACATATTACCCTTAACTTTAAACTTTTATCAATTTAAATATTTACAAAAATAGAAAAATTGAATACTTTTATTTCATAAAATTCGGGGTCTCCAATAACCCATACTGCGTCATAGCCTTTCTGAGTTGTCGGAAGGCCAACCACGAAGTCCATTATAATATGTTCCAATTTCCATTCTGGAATCTCTAAAGGTTGTAGTAACCCACTCGGCCTCTGATGTTTTTCTTTCACTTTCTGACATGTCAGACACTTAGCAACACACTTTGCAACATCTCATTTAAAATTTGGCCACCAGAAATGTTGTCGAAGACCTTGGTACATCTTGGTACTACCAGGGTGAATCGAATATCGAGAACTATGAGCCTCGCTCAAAATGTTTTCCTTAATCTCTGTTACTGGCGGTACCCACATTCTACTTTCAAATCTCAGTATTCCTTCCTTATTCATCTTAAATCTTGGTTTGGTTCCTTCCAATATCTTCTTTTTCACCTTTTTACATTCTTCATCTTGAAGTTGAGCCTCCCTAACTTTATCTAGTAAGGTTGTAGCAGATTGCATCTGAAATAACTTCTCATCAATTTCCATAGGATACTTCACTTCCAATTCTAGTTTCTCCATTTCTATAATTAGCTCCTCCTAAGCAGTCAACAACATCAATTTCTCCCGACCCTTTCTACTTAAGGCGTCAGCAATCACATTTGCCTTACCCGGATGGTATAAAATCTCACAATCATAGTCCTTAATTAACTCCAACCATCTTCTTTGGCGCATATTCAAGTCCTTCTGTGTAAAAATATATTTCAGACTCTTGTGGTCTGTATATATTTCACACTTCTCCCCATAGAGATAGTGCCTCCAGATTTTTAAAGCAAAACCCACCGCAGCTAACTCCAAGTCGTGGGTCGGATATCCCTTCTCATAATCCTTCAATTGTCGTGACGCATACGCAATAACTCTGCCATTTTGCATAAACACACAGCTAAGTCCTTTATGCGACGCATCACTATAAACAACAAAATTTCTTGTATTATCCGAAAGAGACAACACAGGTGTTGTACTCAACCTCTTTTTCAATTCCTGAAAGCTTTCCTCACACTTCTCCGTCCAAACAAATTTCATAGCTTTTTGAGTCAAATTCGTTAACGGAGTTGCGATCTTGGAAAAGTCTTGAATGAATCTTTTATAATATCCTGCTAATCCAAGAAAACTTTGAACTTCTGACGGCGTTCTCGGCTGATCCCAGTTTATCACGGCTTCGACTTTGGATGGATCTACCGAAATTCCGTCTTTATCAATCACATGTCCAAGAAATTTTACCCGCTCGATCCAAAATTTGCATTTCGAAAACATGGCATACAACTTCTCCCTTCTTAAAGCTTCCAACGTTAGCTTCAAATGCTCTTCATATTCTTCCTTGGTTTTCGAATATACCAAAATATCATCTATAAATACCACTACGAATTTGTCTAAAAACGGCTTGAACACTCCATTCATTAGGCCCATAAATGCTGCATGAGCATTCGTTAGACCAAATGACATTACCAAAAATTTGTAGTGACCATATCGTGTTCTGAACGCTGTCTTCGGTACATCCTATGGCCTCACCTTTAGTTGATGATAACCACTCCTCAAGTCTATCTTGGAAAAGTATCTTGCTCCCTTCAATTGATCAAACATGTCGTCGATCCTCCGTAATAGATATCTATTCTTAATCGTGACCTTATTCAGTTCTCTGTAGTCAATGCAGAGTCGCATCGTCCCGTCCTTCTTCTTCACAAATAACACTAGCGCTCCCCATGGTGATACGCTCGGTTGAATGTACTTCTTGTCCAGTAATTCTTGTAGTTGTACCATCAATTATTTCTTTTCTATCGGTGCCATTCAGTACGGTGCCTTCGATATTGGAGCCGTTCCTGGTGCCAAATCGATCACAAATTCAACCTCTCTATCTGGCAGAAGTCCTGGCAAATCGTCTGGAAATACGTCTGTGAAGTCCCTCACTACTGGTATATCCTCTACTTTTGGATTCTCTTTACGACTGTCGACTATGTAAGCTAGATATCCTATACAGCCTTGTCTTAACAACTTCCTGGCCTGCATCATCGTCAGACAACTCGCTTGTCTAGGCGACTTGCTACTATAAAATACCACCCTTGACGGAGTCATGAGGTTAATACGCTTCTTCTGGCAATCAATTACGGCTCTGTGATTGAATAACCATTCCATACCCAAAATAACGCCAAATTCTCCAAGTCGAATAGGGATAAGATCTACGTTCATGATATTACCCTTAATATCCACTCTACAGTTCTTATGTACGTACTTAACATGGATTTTTTCTCTATTCACAATTTCTATGTTCATGGGGTGTTCTAACTCATCCTTAGGCAATTCTAAGCTCTTAACAAAGTCATCGGATATAAATGAACAAGTAGCACCCGAATCAAATAATACATAAGCATTAACTTTATTGATCGAAATGATACTAGACACCACATCACGAGACTGCACAACATTCTGCACTATCATGTTGAATGTTTTAGCGGTCGGTCGGTTGGTTGCGTATGGTCCCGTGATAGTTAAAGCACTTCCACCACTGTTTCCCCTGTTCCCTCCTGATCCTGCCCCTCCAGATCCCTTCTTGGGACAGTCCCTTTCCAGATGATCCTTTGAGCCGCAAGTGAAGCAGGCTCCCTTCTTTGGGTTAGGACAGTTAGGTGCTATGTGGGCCTCATGACCACAATTATAGCGCACCCGCTTTCCCTTCATACAAACCCCCAGGTGAGCCTTCCCGCAGGTCGAGCACGCTTCGATCCTCTTCTGCTAACCTCCTTGCTGATTTCCAGTTGATGAGTGGTTATTCCACCTCCTTTTCTGATTGATACTTCCTCCCGTGTTGTTGCCACTGGCTTTGTTATTTCCCTCATTTTCACTCTTCTTCTTCTTCTTCTGATCCTGGTTGTACTTGGTCACCGCATTGCTCCCACCTTCAGCGAGGATGGCCTTTTCCAGTACTCCAGCAAAAGTGTTTAGCTGAAACATTGATACTTTGCTATATACCCAAGGCTTCAGTCCTTGTTCAAACCTTCTTGCTTTTCTTTCATCTGTGTGTACTTGATACGGGGTGAACTTAGCCAACTCATTGAATTTTGCCGCATAATCTGGTACGAACATATTTCCCTATTTCAACTCCAGAAACCGGACCTCCATTTGGTTCTGCGAGCTGGTCGAAAAATACATCTCGAAAAACATCTCCTTGAACCTCTCCCAGGTAATCACACCTTCACCTCCCCGGATCTTATTTTCTTGCCACCAATAACAGGCTTCGGATTTCAGCATGAACGTCGCGTAGGCGATTTTCTGGTCCTCTGTAACTCTGGCGACATCAAAAACTTTTTCCATTTCCATAACCCACGTTTGAGCCTCAATCAGGTTTATGGAGCCTTTAAACTCTGGCGGTCCCACCTCCTTGAAATCCTTAAACGTCGTGTTCGGTGTATTATTCATCACTCCAACTAGTAAGTTCACCAACTGTTGAACGGGGTCAGCATTGGTGTTGCTGTTGTTGTTGTTGTTATTCGTTGACCCTTCCTGGGCTGGTCGACGATTTGGTCATCTTCTCGGCGGCATGTTTCTGATAAGAATATACGCTTATTAGGTCTTTATCCAATTCTTTAAATATTAAGGTTTAACTAAAACATTTAAACATAATCACTTAACACATTATCTCAATAAACCATGATATATTTATTCAAATCAAAAGTTTTAACATTAAACGATAGCATCACTGCTATTTACATCAACTATCCCGAGATAAAGAATCTACATGAATTAAAACATTAAAATATTCCTTTGTTTATAAACACATCGGAATTTACATCTAACACGAGATAAGTTTTTCACATAATTAAACAAATTATATCAATGCATGTTAAGGCGCTGAATAGCCTTGTTACGTTCCTCTTCCATGATGCGGGACATCGCCCGTCGATCTAGCATATACGATGGTAGTCCTTCGAACTGGATTGGGGACCTGATAACTCGATCCTGGGCCTCATCCATTGCATTTTGAAGTATAGAGTACGCCTCCCCAAGGTTAGCCTTCTTCGCATGACAATCCTCTTCTGCAAGATCAGCACGACGTGATTCTCTTACCCACCCCTCCTCTGCTATGGTCAGTCTTTCTGAGCTCTCTTTAAGTTCCTTCTTCAACTTTTCTATTTCTTCAGACTTCTCCTTGGTTTGACCCTTCTCGTGAACCAAATCCCACTCCACGTTCCTTAGACGTGTGTGAAGAGTCACAACCTCCGTATCCTTCTGCTCGATGGTAATCTGCTGAATAATCGCCCGCTCAGTCAGATCTTAAATAGTGTCACGTAACTCTACGTTACGGTCATATAACTCGTCGTACATCTCAACATCAATGGAGTTCGGTGGGAACTCCTCTTCTTCCTCTTCCTCTTCAGGATCCTCCTCTGGATCAGTCTCAGGCTAATTCTCCTGACCAACAACAGTGATCAATGGAGATGGCTCTCTCTATACCAACTGCTCCCTGATGATATGAATGTCAATGGAGATGGCTCGACTAGCTCCTCCAACATCCGACATCCTGACAACACAATTTCAAGTTTCAGTTACTAAGTCGTACTAGTGAGCACATAATTTAACACATAAGCACATAAAGTCTTTTTTTATCTTCAATGAATTAAGAAATTCATTTCTTAGAACTGATAAGAGTTTTCCATCACTATATTCTTCCTATAAGGCTACTACCTAAGGTTGTTTCCCCACCTAAGGTTCATAACCTACAGCTTTGATACCAACCTGTGACACATGATTTGGTGTTCACTATTCAAACATCATATATCTATCTACCCATAATCAATGAAAGCATTAATAATTAGAATTAAATCCTCTCCTTAAGGAGTTACATCGAAAGAATACATAAATCCTAGGTCATACTAACCTTAAATCTTAATTGTGGAAAACATAAATAATTAATCATCTTAAACATCATTAACATAAGTCTAAAACATAAATTCAATATCACATAAAACAACAAGTCTTCGTCACTTGTTAATATTGCCCTTGCCTTTGCTAGTAGAAGGCTCGTCGTACCTTTTGTTCTTAACTGCAATGTTATTATTACGCAAGAGTGAGCATGATTGCCCACAAGTATAAAAATAAAATAACAATATATAATAACATGCGAGTGAATCAAGGACTTCTGAAATAAAATTCAACCTTTGAATCAAGAATGAATAACAAGAATTTAAAAGATTTATGAGGGTCATAAGACCTTGAACTATGTCATAGGTTGAAACACATAATTTGAAGAATTAACACATGTAATTTACTGTTCTTGGTGTTTTTGAAAGTTTTGAATACAAAACATGAAAATAAACACTACAGATTCGTTATAACACCGAATCAGTTCATTTGAAGTTTGGTCTCTTCTTTTTAATATGCATAATTATATACATGTATAAAATTTATGACACAATATATGTTTGACGTATTAAATTTGCGAGTAAGGGCCATATGGCTATATTTCTATACTCTGTAATTTTGCAGCAACAATATACGACATATATTTTATGAAACTAATATTATGGTTCATACAACATAGTAAAAACATACTACGTTAATCATATTAACACATATATGTGTAAATTTATAATACAACTTATGATTATCGTGTTAAATTTGGTATGTAAGGCCATATGGCCATATTTCATACTCTGTAATTTTGAAGCAACAATATACGACATATTTTATGAAACTGCTGATATGGAAATCTACAATATATAGTAAAAACATGCTATGCTAACATATTATCACATATATATCCACATAATCAATACAATTTCCAATTACAAAGATTTTAACCGAACTTGAAAGCCATTTTCATGAAAACTTTTAAATGACGTGAATAAAACAAACTAAGTTGAAGAGATTACCCAAAACATAGATGAGTAGAGATGAAACCCTTATCAATTAATTTTTCAATCACACAACTCACAAATTCCCTCAATAATTTCTCAATCTCTCTCTGTGATTTGCTTTTCCAGACTTAGAAAATAAAAGACTTAATCAAAATAAAAGAAGACGTTTTAATTTTATAAAAGAACTGAGCGTAGAGTGGTGGTCAGTTAACCCATCATGGGTTAACTGCTACTAACTTCCCTTAGGGCCTCGTTTGGCTAGCAATAATAGACTCCAAAACCATTTAATTTAATGATTCTCTTATACTATAGTTTAAAACATGTCACACCCAAATTACACAATAAAATCAAATATCTTATTTACTTTAATTTAAATAAACTATGATAATTTCTCATTAATTCCCATAGTCATAAAATTAAATTTCTCATTTATTAAATTGGTCAAATTATTTAATATCTAATTAATTATTAAATTAATTAAAATAACATTATGCTTATTAAATATCTCATTTAATTCAATTAGCTTACATAAATACATAATTTGAGTAATAAAATTCTCCAAATTAATTTAATAACTATAACACATATAATTAAATTAATTTACCACAATTGCATCAATTAATTATTAAATCTAATATTTAAATCATCAAAAATATTTATTTAATTCAATAAATATTAAAATTAAATTACAAAATCTCGTTTGTCACAGTTGTTGTTGCCAATTACTATGTTTTCATTTATACTGTTAATGCATTGTTTTTATTCGCGAGGAAGTTTTTTCTTTTGATAAAAATCTGAGATTAGAATACCCAAAATATTTTAATTTTTTGCTTTCACTTTCAAGATTTTACTTATTTTTTTCCACATAAGTAATATTTTTTATTTTTAAATTTCTTTTCCAGAGCCACATAGATAAAAAAATTAATGTCTGCCTAATTTTTTTAACAGAATGAGCCAATTTTAAAATATTAATTAGTTCAATAGGGCAATTTGAAAAATTAAAAGTTCAATGGTGTAATCAATAAAATTTGCCAATTACAGTGGGTAATTCATTAGTTTTGTCGATAAAAAATTAACGTCCGTTTATTTTTGTTAATGGAATGACCCAATTTCAAAATAATAATTAGTTTAAACGGGTAATTTGAAAAAGTAAAAATTCAATGGTGTAATTAGTAAAACTTGCTAACTACAGTGGGTATTTCATTAATTTTGTCGTTTGTATGACAACACTATCTCCCTTATCTGAAAACCTACTTGAATGGATCTGAAATTGCTTTGACAAACTCTACTGCAATTTCTTCTGGTGGTTAAATTAAAATCTATATAGTTACCGAAAACTTGAAAAAATTCTTTGTGAAAAACTGTAGTTCTCTGGATATAGTAATATTTAATATAAATATATAATATCAAAGTTAATCTAAACATAATTAGAAAAACAAAATGAATTATACTTACTTGATAATAAGTCAGATTCTGGAAAAATAAAACAGATAAATCCGAGTCCTTTAAATTCACAAAATTTCTTTAAAGTAAATTTATTCCCTTAGTGGTGCTAAAGGATCTGTTGAATAATTGCCTCCCAAGATAAAACTGATTGCAATTCTTAATTGGAAGCACTTCAAAATTAAGAATTCGTCAAACACAATTTCTATGTTCTGTACTTGAACCTTACTGTGATGATATGATAATGTTATGATTTTGGAAGGAAGAATATTGGAATGTATGTACTGTAAGCAAACTGCAGAAATGGGAAGGAGAAAAACTTATTGTAAAAAAGCGAGAAAAACTTATAGAATAATTCTGTGGCTTATCAGTTGGGATATGACCGTTGGCGCGTAAAACCGTTTTTCAAAACTACGTAGTATCATGATAATAACTTAAACAAAATCTGAGAATATATTAAACATATTTTGTCCAAAAAATTATATATCACCACCCGCTCGAACCCGGCCCGGCCGCCGGACCGACAGGACGGCGTCGGCGTGTGAGTTTGAACCAAGCCTTGGCTAGGTTCTCTCCCTTCCACAAAAGTGGGGTTCCCCTTGGGGCCCTTCCCATTGAGTAAACATCCCATATATATGTTCTTCATTTTTCCCTCTAATGCCCTATGTGGGACTTTTGCAATTTATAACATTTCAAGTAGGTGACTTTGGAGTCAATTTTCTCATTCAATTCTTAATGGATTTGAACACATAAATATACCACGTTATACTCCTCGCGGAGGAGAACGCATTGGTGCATGTACCCGACATTTCAGGAGTATGGGTCCCACATTAAATTAAGCCTCAAAATGCTTTAATATTTATTTTGTCAAATCCATTTCCAACAAAAAAACATCATACTTTAATGTTGCCCAACCTCGGAACTACTTTTGCCAATTGTTGGCAAATCACTCAACTTGTGCAAGTCATATCGCTGATGTTGGAAAACCACTAACCTCCAACACACTTGAACAGTCCAATTGCCCATGATCCATGCTGGGATATAATTATTTGGGTCTAGCCAAGGTGTAGCCCAACTTATTTAATAGACCGAATTTGGGTTTGGCTCATATACGTTTATTTGGACAGCTTGCTCAAATAGTGTGAGAGTCCATATTAAAGTAAGATTGTGTTTACCTTTTTGGTAGGATAAGGAGATCTAACTTGGGAATGAAGCGATCAATCATTAATTACGGTTATAAGATGATTCTAAAAAGGACTCTTACTCCTAGTAGGATTTGGGAGGACATGACTTCTATAAATATAACAACAAGCAAGGGTTGGAGGAGAACACAATTATAAATGACAAAAGTAAACACTTTGTACTCTCCATATTATTATAGTGGATTTATCTCTCTCCATGGTTTTTTCCCAATTGGGTTTTCAAGTAAATTCTTGTGTTCATATTTTATATCTCTTTGTTTACGTTTATGTGAGTGTATTTTGTGAGTTTGATTTCACAACAATACAATCAACTTGTTAGCGCGATTTTGGCCGGCTATTTTGGTGATTTCGTCAGGCGTAATAAATTGGCGTTAACATTGGCGCCGTCTGTGGGAATCAAAATTATGTTTGAAAAATCACCGAATTTAATTTGTCAAAATCACTTGGATTTTGATTGATATTTAATTAGCATGGGGAGAAATATTTAAAACCTGTCTCGGTTTACAGTTGAACCATCAGAATCTAGTTACCTCAAGAGGTGAGGCGGTACCACTTCAGTGTGTGATCTGATAACTAAAACTCAGATAAATACCATACATATTATTATATAATTGATGATATTTTGTGCATTGATATCTTATTCAATATTATCATATTCATGTCATTCCAAGTGGGTTAATTTACACCATGCACGTGTATATATTAATATGGGCTTGACAAATTTTCAATAAGAGACTCTAGTCACCTTTGTCTACCATTATGGTCTTCAGTCATGGGAAAACATTAATTAAAAAAAGGAAAAAGGAGGAATAATGTGACGCCCAAAAAATAGGTATTCACAACCCATTCTAAGTCACCAATACATGGTACATAATTCAAATACAAACTTAATTATAAACTATCGTGTAAAATACTACAAAATATAAGATGATAGTTTTAACACGAATATTGTCTCATAGACAATATCCAAACTTAAATGGAGTCCTCATTATAATTATTATCACAATAATTTATAGAATAGGACTACTACAGCCACCATCTCGGACTATCACTCCATTTCCTGACTAGTCCCGGCTATGTTCTCATTTCCTGAAGAGAACAATGAAAGAAAAGGGTGAGCTCAACTAGCCCAATAAACAATATTATGACTAAGATAATGCAGAATAAATTATCGTTAGCCTTCAACAATGTAAAACTGATAGAATACAATAGAAAATAAGTTTAACTGTAGAGAAACAAATAATCCATTAGAAGAGTCAAATAAAGCATGATATCTACTATCTTCTATGATGTAAGAGTTCATCATCAATATTTTATCACTGTAACACAACTCAATAAGTAATCCACATTGTTCGGGAGCGTTTTATCGACCTTCATTTGGGCCGAAGGCATTCTGGCAGAATGGTTTGAGAGATCAAATAGGTTGAAGCCCCTGAAGGTGTTGGAGGTGTTCGGGTCGGCATATGAGTCCTTCGGGGTCAGGGCCGAACCCAGTCTTGTGATGATTGGGGGTCGGGTCTTTGAGTCCTTTGGGCCGAAGCCCAGACCAGATAATAGGACCGTTTGGGCCCGCACAGTGGGCTCTCCTGCGTGTAGAGTCCGGGCATCTATTCATATGTATATACGGTAACTCTGAAGGTGGTGGTAGGATTGGATTCTACTTGCACCTTTTAAGGAGATTGTGTTGGACCCAAGTTATGGTAACTACCATACACTAGGAGTCCTAATCCAACTGGGAGAAGGATTTTAAGGTGGTGAGCTTTATAAATACAAGGCCTAGGTTAACATTGTGAGGTAATACCTACTCTTGAGCACTAAATACTTAGCCTCCATTGTTTACCCTTGTAACGGTCTGCTACTCATTCTCACACCGGAGCTATCCCCCGGCGGCACAAGCCGTCAAGCTTCTGTGTGATCTGTTACTGTGCAGGTTCTAGCGCGTGGATTTTGTGATTGGACGCGCCGGCGAAACTTGGCGTTAACATTGGCGCTAGAAGGAGGGCTTTTTTCAGTGCTTAAACAATCACAATCAGATCTTTTTCTGGCGAGAAACGATGGCGAGTGCGGAATATGCAATTTCCGACCGGGATAAGGCCCAGTCACACCAGACCACTCAGGTGAGGGGGTCGGTGAAAGACAGACTGGGTTCTAGAATTCAAGACGATCAGATGGAGCAGGCTGGCTCCCCCCGACGACGCCTCTTCCATGAAAGCCAACACACCCCCAACCAAGCTAGTCGGATGGACGAAGCTAATCCGCGAGCATTGGAGGTGCACGAAAAGAATCATACACAAGGTAGTCGAGATCAAAGAGAATTCATCCTGCAGAAAAAGATGCAGCAAAGTAAAGATGACATGATGGCCCTACGTCGTCAACAGGAGGAGCTCGAATTACAAATGGCTAACATGGCTGGAGAACAGGAGGCATCCTCCAAAAGGCGTAGGCATTGTAGTCGGTCTCGGTCCCCCCGAAGGGGAGAAGCTGATAGGGAGAGGAGCAGATACCGCAGTCGTTCGAGAGATGGCCGAAGCAGGAGGAGGAGCCGATCAGCAGGGCGCCGATCGGATCACCCAGACAGGTCTGGACAGAGAAGGGGAGCCGAGATTCCCGAACGTGAGAGGGACAGACCCCGATCGTCCCCTCATGAAGGAGAGTCCGACCCCCTCGCTCGAAGGGTGGCGAAATTGGAGAAGCTACTATTGGCCAAAAGCCCGATGGATGAGCCCTTTGCTTATGTGGGGTCACCCTTTTCGCTAGAAATCAATCGGGAGATCGTCGACCCCAAAAGGAAGATGCCCCCAATGGAGACTTATGACGGGCTGGGGGATCCTTACGACCATTCTGATGGGTATGATAGGTTGATGACGTATTATGGCCATTCTGATGTGGCCAAGTGTCACATGTTCGCCACCACCCTGAAAAAGAGCACCCGAGAATGGATGGGAACCCTGGCCTCAGGGTCAGTAAGCTCATGGAAAGACCTTCGGGAAAAGTTTCATGCGCGATTTGGGAGTAACAAGAGACGGGGGAAGATCACAGCGTCCCTCATGCAGGTTAGGCAGAGATCAGATGAGACCCTGGGGCAGTACGTTAAAAGGTTCCGAGAGGCTGTGGGGTCGGTGGCAGAATTGAACTCCCCGCAAGCCTTGGGATTCTTCACTACCGGGCTAGACATCGGGAAATCCAAAAAGCTGATGAAGGACCTGGTGATCAACCCTCCGGCGGACTTAACAGAAGCATTCCACAGGGCTGAGGGTCATATAGCAGTTGAGGAAGCGATGGGGAACTTCAAACCACAGTCCCAATCATACGACAAATCCGGAGATTGGGACAAACAGAATTATCAGAAGTCCGACACCCAGGGTAGGTCGGACAGCTATAGTAAGAGGAATTATAGTGGAGGAGGGTCGGGCAGTGGAAGGCAGAAAGGTGCCTACCCTTTTTTGACACGCTCAAGGGTCCGAAAAATGACAAAAGCTTCCAATGGACTTCGGAATGCGAAGACGCGTTCCAAGAGATCAAAAGGTATTTGGGTTCGGCACCATTACTCATGAAACCGGTTGCCTCTGAACCTTTATACTTATACTTAGCTGCCAGCCCAATGGCGGTAGGGGCGGCACTGGTAAGGGATACGGGAGGTAAACAGTTCCTGGTGTATTATGTCAGCCATGTTCTTCGAGACGCTGAGACAAGATACCCGAACCTGGAAAAATTCGCTTACGCCCTCATAATTGCTAGCAGGAAACTTAGGCACTATTTCCAGGGCCGGGTGATAGTGGTCTACACTAATCAACCTTTGAAAAAGATTCTGCATAAACCCGAGGTGTCGGGTCGGTTGGCCGCATGGGCGATGGAATTAACACAGTTTGCTATAGAGTATCATCCTCGAATGGCAATCAAAGGGCAGGCACTGGCAGATTTTGTAGTAGAATGCTCTTTTACAGAGCCAGAGATGAATATAGTGGCCGAGGCACAACCGGATCAGACCGCATGGACCCTATACGTAGACGGGTCGTCAACTTCAGACGTCAGCGGAGCGGGGGTCATTCTGACAAGTCCAGAAGGGTTCAAGGTCCAACAAGCCATTCGGTTCGGCTTCAAGGCCACGAACAACGAAGCAGAGTACGAGGCCATCTTAGCAGGGATACGATTGGCCCGAAGCTTAGAAGTACGAAGATTAATCATTTATAGTGACTCGCAGCTGGTGGTCAAGCAGTTATCGGGTGAGTATGAAGCTCGGGGGGCAAGGATGACCAAATATCTGGCCGAGTTAAAAGATAAGCTCACATACTTTGCATCGCTCAGCTGTTTGGGGGTGGATCAGTCGGACAACACCATAGCAGATGCTCTCGCACGATTGGCAACTACCGAATCGAGCTCTTTTGATGGATCGGTGTACTTAGAGGTTTTGGAAAAACCCAGTATCCCGAAGACAGAAGTCCTAGCGTTAGATCGACTCAACTGCTGGCTCACTCTTTACATTTCATATTTGGCCGAAGGGACTCTACCTACAGACCGAATCCTAGCCAGGCAAGTCAAACACCGAAGCTCAAACTTCGTCCTCATAGATGGAGACCTTTATCGAAGAGCCTTTAGCTCTCCACTGCTCAAATGCTTGACTCCTTCAGAAGCAGACTACACACTTCGAGAGGTGCACGAAGGGATCTGTGGGGATCACATGGGAGCAAAATCACTGGCACATAAAATTTTGAGACAAGGGTATTACTGGCCAACTATCTATACAGAAGCCAAGGAATTTGTCAGGAGGTGCCCCAAGTGTCAACTGAACAGCAACATTCCACATCAACCTCCAGAAGAGTTGTACTCGGTACTATCCCCGATTCCCTTTGCTGTGTGGGGAATTGACATCCTAGGCCCCCTACCAAAGGCTAAGGGACATGTAAGTTTTGTGATCGTGGCCATCGATTATATGACCAAGTGGGTCGAGGCCAAGCCATTGTAAAGGATAACCGAGCAGGAGTTTTTAAAGTTTGTCAAAGAAGGAATAGTCTATCGGTTCGGCATACCGATGGCAATAGTCTCAGACAATGGCAGACAGTTTGTCGGGTCCAAATTCGAAGGCTTTTTTCTGGAGGAGTTGGGCATCCAACACCAAAAAACTTCGGTTGCCCACCCCCAGTCGAACGGACAAGTGGAAGTAACCAACCGAACCCTACTCAATGGGATAAAGCCTAGGTTGGATGAATTAAAGGGTCGTTGGCCCGAAGAGCTATTATCTGTTTTATAGTCGTACCGAACTACCCCACGAACTACAACGGGGGACTCTCCATTCAGACTTGCATTTGAGACCGATGCTCTAATTCCTGTTGAGATCGGGTCTCCCACCCTGCGGGTCAGCCAATACAAAGAATTATACAATGATGAGGGCTTGAGAACAAATCTGGATCTGCTAGATGAAGTTTGGGATTCGGCTGTGATAAGGTTGGCAATCTATCAGCAACGGACAGCCAGACACTATAATCAGAAGGTGAAGTCTAGGAGGTTTGCAGTAGGAGATCTAGTCCTCCGGGAGTCGGAGGCTTCAACCCCCCAGAACACCGGTAAGTTAATGCCCAACTGGGAGGGTCCTTACGAAGTGATAGGAGTGCCGAAGCCAGGAACATATAGGCTTCGAGCAATGAACGGTTCGGAGGTAAAGAATACATGGCATGCTGGAAGACTTAGAAAATTTTACCAGTAATAGTTGTGTTATTCTTACTTTCGTCTATGTAACCGATCCAATTTAAATGATAAAAATGAAGGTTTTTGTTAAATGTTTAACTTCATCTATTACTGCGTTTTTATTGCTACTCGAACGGACACGCTTCGGGTACTATCCGATTAAGAGGTTCGGAAGGACACCACTGATCGAGATAAGTCCTAAGCATAACTGATCGAGAGATCGATACTTTCTAAACAAACAGATTTCGGGTACTATCCGATCAAGAGGTTCGAAAGGATACCCCTGATCGAGATAAGTCTCGGGAATAACTGTCGGACCCATCAGATAAACACTAAGTGCAATCCGATCGAAAAGTTTGGATGATCGAGATTAGTTCTAAGTACAACTGATAACAAACATTCATGGGCCAAAAAGTATGTTTCATTTATACTTATAAAATTTTTACAACCCGATCGCTTTCGAGTCGGGCAAAAGCAAAAAAAAAAAAAAAAAAAAACTTAAGTATCTATTTTGAAGGGGGGTCGTCTTCGGCTTCAGACTCGTCATCAGAAGAATCAAGAATGGAGGCGTCGAGCCCGGCAGCCATCAACTTCGCCTTAGCCTTCTCCCGATAAGTTTCATATCCTTCTCCGAATTGGGCAAGGACCTTATCGTTCAGGGCTTCAGACTCTTCATATTCGGCAATAGCTTGCCGTCGGGCCTCAACGACCTCCTCAGGAAATGCATTGACAGTAGCAGTTAAGGCGTTGTTCTCCTTGATCAAGAACATCATTTTGCTGTTCATCTCGGAGTATTTTTCTGTAATATTGTCAATAGCATTCTCCCGATCCTTGACCTTTTGAAGCAGTTGATCCTTCTCAGCCAGAAGAGTGTTCTGCTGGTGCTCCAGCTCTTTGACCCGCTCCTCGGCCAGGACAGCCCAGATTTGTGTTTCCACAAGGGACTCCTGCTCCTTCTTCAGCTCGGACTGAAGCCCCGACACATCAGCCTCAAGCAGCTCAATCTCCGTCCCCAGCTGAATCTCTTTCTTTGTAGATCTGGCAAGGGGAGGGATGGCTCTGGCTAGGATGGCGTTGGCCTGCAAAAAATGCATATATCAGTGTATGAAGTAAGGGTTAGATTTATTAAACAAGTAACCAGATCCACAAAGCAAAAAATTACCTAGGTCTGAGCCCGAATGTAAGCCACCAAGAACTGATCAGATGAATATCCTTTAAACCGTTCGTTATCTCCAGGAAGTTTGAAGTGATCGAAGAGGGTGAAAGGGAAAACATCTGATGGGCTCTTGGGCCAACAAGTAGTCGGCGATCCTTGGGAAGAGCTGGGCCCAGAAGAAGGTGGGGTCACACGGTCGGGGCCAGTAGTCATCATCTAACCGACCGGACGATCGAGATCCTTCGACACTCGAGGCTTCTTGGGTCGAGGTTCGGGGGGAACATCTTCAGCTTCCTCCGAATCCTCGATTACCTCGGCCGGGGGAGGAGGGGGTGGAGGTAGAAATGGCTTCGGCAGGGGGGGCGGTGGAATTTTTGCAGGCGCCTTGATGGCCGATTTGGAGGGCTTCTTGGATTTCTTCATTAAAGCCGCCTTCTCCGCACGGCTCATCTTCAGCGCCCCCTTTTGTTTCTTCGGGGGCTCGGGCCCCGAAGTGGATCTCAGCGACATCTCACCGATAGGAACGGTATCTTCCTCAGCAGCTTCGTCGGTCACGGGTGGTCGGATGAACCCCGAAGTGATGGTAGCTGGGACGAAGGAATCGGCGACACCCTCGGGCTTGAAAATGGTCACTTCACGAAGAAAAAGGAGTTAGGGCATGTGATACTTAACAAAAAAGGAGAGAAAATGATTAAAAATGAAAAAAGAGAGAAGAAGATACTCACAGCCGTGTTTGTACAACCAGGTGTCGTCCATTAGAATCCCCACATTCCACTCGGCTTTCTTCCATCGTGCGTAGAATGTTTTGAAGGCCTCGGCCCGACCAGTCGGGAACTTGGAAATTTTGGCCGCCTGGTCGGCTGGATGAGCCCAGGATGGAAGGAGTTGGAGGTCGGACCCTTTGGCATAGAACCACTGTTCATGCCATCCCTTATTGCTGGAAGGGGTCTTGATCGGGACTGTGCGATTGGGGCGTTTGGTGAGTTGCCGAAGCCCTGGCTCTTTCGATCCTCCAAGGGTGAACAGAGCAAAGAAGAGGTCGAGCCCGGGAGTGAGGCCCACCTCTTGACAGACGGCGATAAAAGAGATCAGTTGGATATACGAGTTCGGCACGAGTTGTGCGAACCCGATTCCCACAAAGGTCAGAAAGGAGGAGATGAAGTCATGCAGTGGGAACCGAACCCCGTACCTCAAGACGTATAGGGGAACGGCCACCCATTCACCCTCGGGCCTCCAGAACATCTTCTCTTCCGGCCGAGGGATCCTGAGTTGATATTCTTCGGGAATCTTGAAGAGGGTTTGGATGTCGGAGATTTGAGATGATGTGATGGTGGAGCGAGTATGGAGGTGAGAGAATTCCTCAGGGGAGCAGTAGGCATCTCGAATCTTCAACTCAGCATCCTCTGAACTAGGAAGGTTCAGAGGAGCGGTGTTTGTGGAAGCATCCAGTAGTATGACCTCCAGGAGGTCGCCGGAGGTGACGGTGATAGGCTCAGTAACAGGGATGCTGCTGAAATCGGCCATTTTGTGAGAAAAAAGGTGGAAATTATAAGTCTAGAAGAAGGAAATGAGCAAAAATAACACTCAAACGTTAAATGAATAGAGGAAGATGGTGAATACGGAGGAGCGGTATCTCGCCGGAAATCACCTTGCCGGAAAATTTAAAATGAGAGGATTGGGGAGGAGGAGTCAGTAAAGGTGATAATGAAGGAGACGTGGGGTTTTTATAAGTTGTACGGCGCGAAACCCCAGGGCGGCTATTAAATGTTTAAGGTGGGTCTAGGCGTTAAAAGGCGTGCAACGTTTCAAATATCTATAACAGACCGTTGGACTTCCCTAGATGTCTCATCATTAGCTGTCGTGACCTTTCAAGTCTCTAGTCATAAATGTGTTATAAACAGAGACTGGGGGGCAATGTTCGGGAGCGTTTTACCGACCTTCATTTGGGCCGAAGGAATTCTGGCAGAATGGTTTGAGAGACCAAATAGGTTGAAGCCTCTGAAGGTGTTGGAGGTGTTCGGGTCGGCATATGAGTCCTTCGGGGTCAGGGCCGAACCCAGTCTTGTGATGATTGGAGGTCGGGTCTTCGAGTCCTTTGGGCCGAAGCCCAGACCAGATAATAGGACCGTTTGGGCCCGCACAGTGGGCTCTCCTGCGTGTAGAGTCAGGGCATCTATTCATATGTATATACGGTAACTCTGAAGGTGGTGGTAGGATTGGATTCTACTTGCACCTTTTAAGGAGATTGTGTTGGACCCAAGTTATGGTAACTACCATGCACTAGGAGTCCTAATCCGACTGGGAGAAGGATTTTAAGGTGGTGAGCTTTATAAATACAAGGCCTAGGTTAACATTATGAGGTAATACCTACTCTTGAGCACTAAATACTTAGCCTCCATTATTTACCCTTGTAACGGCCTGCTACTCATTCTCACACCGGAGCTATCCCCCGGCGGCACAAGCCGTCAAGCTTCTGTGTGATCTGTTACTGTGCAGGTTCTAGTGCGTGGATTTTGTGATTGGACGCGCCGGCGAAACATGGCGTTAACACACATCATCGAATTATCCATGCACTACGGGCCAAAGATATTCATTAGTATAACATTCACGAATTTTCCATGCACTACGGGCCAAGGATATTCGTTATTATCACCAATGGTCATGATCACGCCAACAACTGTCCATCAACGCACTACAGGCCAATGATGACTTTTATCACATCATTTGTAACATTATAGGTCATGATTATAACGATACATAATTCCTGGTCATAATTATACCAATCAACAGTCTATCTATGCACTACGGGCAAAAGATGACTTTCATCACAATATAAGCATGATGATGATGACAATGATATAAGAATTCAGTTAAGTGAAAGTAAGGATAAATTTTAAAGATTTATAATTCAATTTATCCAGAGTTCAAGAATGTCCAAATTGTCAACATGATAACTGTTTTGTGGAGTAAAATTCAAGAATAATATTCATGTATAAAACATAATTTGGAATAAAAGAAATTAATTTTTGTCATGAATAGTACCCCAGGTGAATAATACCCCGTGAATACTACTTCGTGAATAGTATCCCATGAATAGTACCCCGTCATGAAAAGATTAAAATTTAATAAGAATTTTCTTAAAAATATTCTTGTGAAACGATACTAGATGAAGCACAAATTTCAAGGATATTCTACTAATTTCAAGGAGTATAAAAGCAATACTTATCAACATAAGTGTAGAATTTGGAATATGAAACGAAATAATATTACTTACATACTACAGAATATGGAAGAAAATATTATTATTTCTTACGAATATTGAACAAAAATAATATCCCTTACAAATATTGAATGAAAATAATATTCCTTATGAATATTGAACGAAGACAATATCCCTTGCGAATATTGAACGAAAATAATATTCCTTACGAATATTGAACAAAAATAATATTCCTTACGAATATTGAACGAAAATAATATTCCTTACGAATATAAAAAATAATATCTATATCGAATATGAAATAAATAATACCCCTTACCTCAAAAGGAGAGTATTTCTGACTGGTAAGGCGGGGATATTTTTGAAAAAAAACTTGTACTGTTTTCTACACTCAAAGTTTCCTTAAACTCAATAGACTTACGCTCAATATTATAGAAGAAGAATTCTTTGATTCTGGTGTTATTTTCATTTCTAAATTAAACATCATATTTATAGGAGAATGGCAAGATACTATTTAGGAAAAATTACGGACTGCACAGTAGGAGACTTCACGGGCGAATTCACGGAAGAATTCACTAAAATAATTTTGATTTTACTACATTGCACTATGCAACACTATGCAAACACTATGCAGTACTATGTAATACTATGTAGTACTATGCAGTCAAATAAAATAAAATAAATATATTATATTTTATATAAAAACAAAACTTATAATATATATACATACATATATATATATATATATATATATATATATATATATATATATATATATATATAACAAAACTGAGATAACTTTCTACCGACGATTTTGAAAAATGGGCAAGTGCGGATCCATATAATAAGCCAAATTTACAACAAATACTTCATAAAACCCCCCCCCCCCTCCATTTATCTCAATTCACTTGGCTTCACTAAACACATTTTTAATAATATTTTTTCATCATTAATATTATAACTCACACTATTAACAACCAGATTATTCCTAGGAAAGAGAGGGCTTTCCAATAAGGACTTTTTCTTATTGGCGCGCAATTAGGTGACCAAATCCCTTTTCTCGACATAACTTTCTAGACATTGTCAATAATGCAAATAATAATATGAATAACTTTGTCATCTCAATTATTGATTTAATAATATAAAATATTGTGACAATAATTGAATCAATAATGTGAGATACTATGCAGCAATTACTGTGGTAATAATTGAATAAAACTAAGTGACTTCTCACGTAAGTATCAATAATCAAAGATATTGTACAATACTATGTTAGTATGCAACCACACGTATTACTATACTTTTATCACCGAGTATTTCAACAGTTAACAGTAAAACTTTTGCCGTTATTTTTATAAAAAGTTATTTCTGTCATTTTCTAACTCCGACAATAATTTCGTTGTGGGGTCCATCAATGATTGTGTCATCGTACAAATATTCATTGATAAAACGAATATTCCCCGACCAAACGAATATTTTATGACAATTTGCTTACTTTGCAAAATTTATAAATATTACCCACAACTATAACATTATATCAAATCCACACCTTATTATTCAAAATAACATTTAGAGAAAAAATAATCTTTATTAATAAAATTTGGGGTCTTACAAATAATGCCCCAATCATCTTTGACATCCATCATGGTCTTCCTCATTATTCATGAATAGAGTCCATCTATATAGAGAAGAATCCTACATGAAAACTAAGTTGAATTATTTATTAAATTAAATATATACTTGTGTGAATATATGCATCATAAACGAGTGATTATTACTTTGCCAATAACAATTGAAGCATGATTGTAATTGATTAATGATACAACTTTACATGTTCTATCTCTTGTGTTATACATGTAGTGGTAGTATTCACATGATTCATGTAAAATCTAAACATTAACACTTTGGTCTAAATGATGATAAATTGGTGCTGAGCTGCCACACTAGTAACGAATCCAGCCAGCACAAAGATAAAAGTTTAAGCTTTAATATCATTGAAGTGCTTTAAAGGCGACTTCAGTTTCATCATCAACCACAGAGTATAATTAAAGTTTGTTACCTTTCATCAGCTAATCACAATCTGCAAACCTAATTCAACCGTTCAATCTCTTCGTCTGATAGAACCCGAAGCCTTGATACGGCTAAGTGTGTTCTAAAAAAGAAACATAGTTTTTTAGAGAAGGAAATTTTTACAGAGCAAACATGGCAACGACTGTGATGAGTAAGGTATGGGCTAAACCAATGCTTGAGCTTTGGATTCTGAAGAGCACAAAGAAGAACTCATTCACCAACACAACAAGGATGAGATCACCACCGCTGCCAGAAATAACCACTCCATTGCAGCGCTGCTCACTGATTTCCCTTCCCTCTCCATCATCGCTTTGACCAAAATCAAAAAAGAAGAAGAAAGAAAAACGATTGCGGCCTTACATACTACTATTACTTTTTCACCGATGGTTGAAAGAGATTTTGGGGTAGTGAATCTACTATTACAATTTAATTTACAAATTCTGAATCCAACTATCAGAGTTCAAAGTTGTCGTGCTTCTAGAGATCGAGTAGAGAAAAGAGGAGTTTGCCTAGTTTCTTCACAGTGAAAATAAAAGAGTTACATACTTCTCCATGGGACTATGGATACTTTTCAGCAGTGACAGGGAATGTAATAACCTAATATTTTCTATGTAAATAAATAAGAAATTTTGCATATAATTTTTTTATTATTAAAGATGGGAATATGTGCCAAGTAATGTGTATGTATATATGTGATAAATAAAATTTATTTATTACATGAATAATTTCAAATAATTTTATTTTAGAATTATTGGTCATTATAAAGTATATACTTATAATAATTAATTTTATAGTAGAAATATCGTTATTATTTATTTTCTATGAAAATATGATTTTTATATTATTTAAATAATATATGAAATGATTATTGGAATTATAATAATTACTATTTTATTGTATGAATTTTGTTCAAATTATTAAGTTAATTATTTTAACTTAATTAATAATGTTATATATGAGAGATAAATCAGATATGGAATCCAAATCCTAATTTTGGATTTTGAGCAATGAATGAGAATAATAATATTATATTAGTTATAATATTATTTTTTAGTGTTATAAATATATACTGTATATGTATAGACTGATATTGGTTAGTCAATTATGGTGTATCATGACAAACCTTAGTATTACTGTCATATACCATAATTGGAAACTCAAAACTGGAGTTTAAGGTCGGTCAGAAATGGTGTTTTATGAATTAAGTAGCATACTATAGAATTTCTGTTAATTAGGAAAAACCCTAATTAATATTTGAAAATCCTAATTAAAATTAGAAACCCTAATTTGCTAATTAGGAACCCTAATTGCTAAAATTAGAAACCCTAATTATTATTTTAGTAAATTGAATTGTTAATTTGGGAACCCTAATGATAATTAAGGAACCTTAATTATTTAAATCCTAATTTTAATTAGTGTGTTTTAATTAGAATTTTATTACACTTTAATTTTAATCTTTCAAACCCTAGAAATTAATTGGGAAACTTTAAGGTTTAAAATCTAGTGACAAGAATACCATTAAAATTAATAACCAAATGACCATTTTACCCTTTTTATCCCATTCTAGAAATATTGATAACAAAATCTAGCAAGATCTTGGAAAGCCACCCTAGTCTAAGCTATGAGCCTACAAGCTACAACTCTCAGCCATTACACATCCACATACATTGCATTATTCATATTGTAAGCAACAGCTCAGGCAAGTATCTAAACTATTCTTTATATTACGCAAGTATCCTAACTTTGCATTTACTTTATGCAATGGACATGAGTAAGAAAGTTTCAGAATAATATTATTGTGCCAGATTATTAACTCTATTGTTATTGATTATGTATCCAATTATTCATATTCATACAATTTCTTAAATTATTCGATCATTGTTTATGAACACAGTATTAGTGCATAATCCAGATATTTATTCTGTTCGTTAGTTTCTAAATATGGTTATACAAGTGTCCCCACTTGGATAATCATTGTATTTAATCACATGTCGATACATACCTATTGATTTCCGGTATGTATACATTAATTAAAAGTTGTCTAAGCTACTTGATCCAGCTAGACACAAATATTGTTGATCATGATAGAACTTTATTATATCCAACCAGATTGTTTCGGTTCGGATTCCCGACTAAGTATGAACATCCCGAACATGAGAAAACTTTTGTGCACCTAAGGTGGATAGAGTGAATGATAATATCGTTCTTGCATGTAGTATTGATCAATACAGGGCATAATGGGCTGATCACTCCCGTGCCTGTAAGTTATGACGGTTTACAAATGAAGTTCTGTTTAACCTTTTCGAAAATAGAAAACAATGTTCATAGTCTGTTGACTGATCTCCAGTTATTGTCAGTACTTAGTTTCAATAAATTTATATAGAAGTGATATGCAGTTATTATTGGTTCAGCTTACTTCACAACCATTGATTCGTTGTAGAAGTGTCATTCAAAGAAAACATTTAATTCTTTCAGCTAATATATAATGTTGTTATTACTTTCTAGGCAATCAAATGCTCATTCTTGCTTTAAATTTAAATGTTCAACCAAAAGATTCAGGTAAGAACAAGGGGAAAGGAAAGCTGTTCGAATGAGTTTTATAATATTCTATGTAATAGTTAAAGTTTATTAAGACAATGATTTTTATTATCTATGATGTAATGAATGTTTAAAAGTCACGTACCTGGGATTTAGACTTTGATACATGTAAATTAAGTTTGATATTTATATTATTGTTATTATTATTAGTATTATTCCGCTCATAGAAATGGTATCGTGAAGCACCGAGTTCAGGTTTTAAGTACCTGAATTTGGGGGCGTCACAGGTTGGTATCAAAGCTTTAGGGTTAGAAACCTTAGGTGGGATAAGAGCTTAGGCTATAACCTTAGAAAAGAGGGAAACTTTAAAAATACAAGTAACTCATATAGAGTTTAAAAGGAGATGAATTGAATAAAGTCATCGTTAAACAAAATAAAAGATAACTCTTATAAAACTATTATTTGCTATGTGTATATACTATTTACTAATAAAGATAAGTTGTGTGTAGATGTCAGGTGGAAAAGAATTAGGATACCCTCTGATCGTAAAGAAGGAGCAGATATTAAAGCCAAAAGCTGAAATAGAGGCTCATAGTGCAGACAACCTTGATGAGGTGGTGGTATTGGAAAACGTAGTACCAGATCCGGAAATGGTGGAACTGACAGATAGTGATTCGGACACTAAAGTTGAGCTGATCATGCATCAATGGAAGTACATGATCTGAAGAACAAGGTTTCTCCTCTAGAAAAGTTGTGGGAAATAGAAAAGCTACTAAATAACAAATTGCGAAAGGCATTAATAGAAACTATGGAAGAACAAGATAAGCTTAAAATCCAAATTGATCAAATGGGAGCCTGTTGGGTAAAATCTAATTACACATAACACGCAAGTATACAAGGTCAACAAGTAATAAAGTGAAAGTAGAGTATCGTTCCGACGAGGAATTGTTTAATAAAAATTGTAAAATCTCAACTTTTTGAATAAAGATGAATTTTTTATAAATATTATTTTTGAATATTATGGAGTGAAATTGATATAATAGATGTGGGTAATATTTATAAATTTTGCAAAGTACGCAAGTTGTTATATAATATTCGATTGGTCGGGGAATATTCGTTTAACAGGAAATATTAGTACAACGTCACAATCATTGGTGGACCCCACAACAGAATTATTGTCGGATTGAGAAAACGACGAAAATATTTTATAAAAATAACGGCGGAAGTTTTACCATTAACTGTTAAAACACCCGGTGTTAAAAGTACAGTAATACGCATGGCTGCATAGTAGCACACAGTATTAATTATTGATGCTTAAGTGATAAGTCACTCAGTTTTGTTGGTATTATTAATGTAATAATACAGAAAATCTTTTTATATAAAACATAATACTTTTATAAAGTTATTCTATAAATAGAATATATATATTCTATTATGCATAGTGTCTGCATAGTGTTTTGCATAGTAAAATCTTTTTATATAAAACAGAATAATTTTATAAAGCTATCTATTTTATTAGACAATAATTAGAATATATTATATTTTATTATGTATAGTGTTTGCATAGTGCCTGCATAGTATTTGTATAGTAAAGTCTTATAAAGTTATTCATTTTATTAGATTATAAATAGAATATATTTTATTTTATTTTGCTTTAAATATGGACTGCCAAATTAAAGTAAATCATTCTCGACCGTTCATGAGTTAGTTACTATGCATTTCATTTTTCTATAAATAGAAGCTCATTCATTCATTATTTTCTTACGAATTCACTGAAACTCTAGAGAGATAAACTATAGAGAGAAAAAAGAAAGTATTCTACTACTTCACTACTTATATATCCAGTACTCTTCTTCTTAAGGTAGGGAATATTATTTGTTGTACTCGTAAGGAGTGTTATTCTTTCTTATTCATGAAGAGAGCTGTTGTTATTCCAATTCTTATTATTCTGATGGAATAGCCTGTATACGCGGTCTACCCTATACTTTGTGACATTCTTCTATTATTCTATTGGAACATCCTGTCTGTGTGTTTTACACCGGACCTGGTTTCGTCTTTATTATTATTCCGTTGGAACATCCTGTCTGTTTATTTTACACCGGATCTGGTTTCGTCTTTATTATTATTCTGTTGGAACATCCTGTCTGTGCTTTACGCCGGACTTGGTTCCGTCTTTATTATTTCATTCTTTATTATTCTGTTGGAACATCCTATCAGTGTGATTTTCACCTGACCTGATTCCATTTTTAGTATTTTGTTGGAATAACATGTCTATGCGAAGTACCGCATACATGGTGATTTCTTTTATTTTTCCATTCTTTATTATACTCAGTTGGTTAAAGTTTTGACTTCTATACTCCATGAAATTAGTAGAATATCCTGATATTTGCGCTTCATCCAGTATCTTTTCATGGAAATATTCTTCTGATCATTCTTGAATTTTACTCTACAAAGCAATATCTTGTTGACAATTTGGACCTTAGTAGTTCTTAGACAAATTAATTCTTGAACTTGTTTTATTGAATTCTTATATCTTATATCATGACCGTAATGTTACAAATGATGTGGTAAAAGTCCTCATTGTCCCGTAGTGCATTGATTGACAGTTGTTAGCATGATCATGACCATTAATGAATACAAAAATATTCTTGGCCCGTAGTGCATGTCTTGGGATGCTCCGAGGAGCAAAAGGTTCCCTTTGCCGCCTTTATGTTGCGCGGAGAGGCAGATTACTAGTGGGAATCGGTAAAACGTACTCAACCTGCCGTGCTAAAGATGTCTTGGGAGAAGTTCCAAGAGTTGTTCAATGACAAATACTTTCCTGAAAGTATTCGTCACATGAAGGAGGTGGAGTTTATCAAATTGGAGAAAAATAATATGACCGTGTCGCAATACGAGGCAAAATTTACGGAGTTATCTCGGTTTGCATCCCACTTGGTGGATAATGAAGAGAGAATGACGCGAATGTTTTTAAGAGGTTTGAAGCCGGAAATACGTCAACATCTTATTTCTCATAAAATGTGTTTGTATTCAGATATTGTAAATAGGGCTCAGTTGGTGGAGCGCGATAACGAGTCAACTCAACCAAAAAAGAGCAGCCGGCAAAATGATAATACCAGTGAGAGCAGTCATCGAAGCGGTGACAACAAGCGTGGAGGGAATCAATAGGCCAGAAATGGTAACCACTTCGATGGTAATCAGGGCCAAAACAATAAGAATGGACATTTCAAGAAGAGGAGATTCAACAATGATGGAAAGACGTCAGCATCAGCACCCATTGTTAAGGAAGGAGAAAGACCACCTATCATATGCTTCAAATGCGGAGGGGAGGGACACATCAGTCCAAATTGCGCAATGCCGTCCAAAGCATGTTATAATTGTGAAAGAGAAGGTCACTTAGCTCGATTTTTTCGTTCACCGAAAACAAATTCAGCTAGGATGGAGGCACCAAAGGCTGTCCCAGAAAAGTCAAAGCCGATAGTGCAAGGGAGAGCAATTATTGTGACCTCCCAGAGAGCAAGGAACGCGAATGAGGTCATCACGGGTAAGATTATCATAAACTCTAGCGAAGTCTACACTTTATTTGATACCGGTTCTACCCATTCTTTTATTTCTCCTACTTGCGCTCAACGCTTAAATTTGACTCCGGAGAAATTAAACTTTGACTTATTTGTGGAAACTCCGTTGGGAGAAACCTTCATTACATCCACGGTTTATAAGTCTTGTTTGGTTCAAGTTGGTACCCACACATTACCTGTCGATCTTATTGCATTAAAAATACTTGCATTTGATGTAATTCTAGGGATTGATTGGTTAACTACTCATCATGCAAAAATTGATTATTTTCGTAAGGTTGTTAGCTTTCATATTCCTAATCGACCTATTATGCAAATTCAAGCAACTAAACCATTAAAATCAATCACTGTCATCTCAAGCCATAAAGCTATTCGTTTATTGAAAAATGGATGTCAAGCTTTCTTAGCTCATGTCACAGATCTAAACAAAAATACGTCAGTTTTGAATAATATTTCTAATGTTAATGAATTTCCTGACGTATTCACTGAAGTTCTTCCTGGCCTACCCCAGAGCATGAAATTGAATTTTGTATCGACCTTGAACCTGATACAAAACCCATTTCCAAAGCCCCATATCGAATGGCTACTATTGAACTTCAGGAGTTAAAGACTCAACTGCAGGAATTGTTAGACATTGGCTTTATTCGTCCTAGTACTTCTCCTTGGGGTGCTCCTGTTCTATTCGCGAAGAAGAAAGATGGGAGTATGCGACTTTGTATTGATTATCGGGAGTTGAGTGATGTCACCATCAAAAATAGGTACCCATTGCCACATATTGATGACCTGTTTGACCAGTTGCAAGGAGCCAAATTCTTTTCAAAGATTGATCTTCGTTCCGGATATCACCAATTAAAGATTAGAACTGATGATATTCCAAAGATAGCTTTCAGAACTCGGTACGGGCATTATGAATTCCTAGTCATGTCCTTTGGATTGACTAATGCTCTTACTGCCTTTATGGATATGATGAATCAAGTATTCAAGGAATATTTGGATCATTTTGTGGTCATCTTTATTGATGACATCCTCATATATTCTAAAAGCCGTGAAGATCATGAGGAACACTTAAGGCTGATACTCCAAAAGCTTCGTGAATACAAGCTTTATGCCAAGTTGAAGAAATGCGAGTTCTGGATTGAGGAAGTAGCATTCCTTGGGCATGTGGTATCAAGTCATGGAATATCTGTTGACCCAACAAAGATTGAAGCTATTCAAAGCTGGGAGCAACCTAAATCAGTGACCGAAGTACGTAGCTTTCTTGGTTTAGCTGGTTATTATCGGAGATTGGTAGAAAGGTTTTCTCAAATTGCTACTCCATTAACTCAGCTGACTTGGAAAGATACAAAGTTCTGTTGGATCGAGGAATGTGAGAAAAGTTT
This sequence comes from Panax japonicus, assembly GCA_020205505.1. Classification (NCBI taxonomy): domain Eukaryota; kingdom Viridiplantae; phylum Streptophyta; class Magnoliopsida; order Apiales; family Araliaceae; genus Panax; species Panax japonicus. The sequence goes on along the minus strand of CM035107.1, from coordinate 53,704,393 downwards.
TCAAAAACTCAAGAGGAGACTCATTTCAGCACCTGTTCTGACAATACCATCTGGTTCGGAGGGATTTGTCATCTACAGTGATGCTTCGGGCAAAGGGTTAGGATGTGTTCTCATGTAACATGGGAAAGTCATAGCCTATGCCTCACGATAACTCAAAGAATATGAGAGGAATTATCCTACTCATGATCTAGAGTTGGCATCAGTTGTCTTCGCACTAAAAATTTGGAGGCACTACTTGTATGGGGAGAAAGTGGAGATCATTACGGATCATAAAAGCCTCAAATATTTCTTCACTCAAAAGGAACTTAACATGTGACAACGACGTTGGCTTGAACTTTTGAAAGATTATGATCATACTATCCAATACCATCTTGGAAAAGCGAACGTGGTAGCTGACGCATTGAGTAGAAGATTATATGCGGGTACGAGTGCAATATTGTCAACGCAAAGGCCCATTTTGTATGACGTACAAAGGATGGAGATAAAGATAAAGACTCCAGGGACCCACGTGATGATGGAAAATATACGAGTAGAACCGACTTTAATTGATAAAATTAAAGATGCTCAAATTACAGATCCGGAGCTGATGCGTATGAGGAAGAAAGTACAAGAAGGTGCGATGCCGGAAGTAAGAATCGAAGAAGAAGGAATACTTCGAGTCAACTCCAGACTTTGTGTTCCTAACGACCCTGATTTAAAGTATAAAATCATGATGGAGGTTCACAACACACCGTTTGCAATCCATCCTGGGAGTACCAAAATGTATCATGATCTTCGACATACATTTTAGTGGGGCAATATGAAGAGACAGATAGCGCTGTTTATCTCAAGGTGTCTAACGTGTTAACGAGTCAATGCGGAGCATCAAGTACCAAAAGTTTCATTGCAACCACTTGAAATTCTAGAATGGAAGTGGGAGCACATTACCATGAATTTCGTTATTGGTCTTCCCAAAGTTTCTCAAGACATAGATGCGATTTGGGTCATTGTTGATAGATTGACCAAGTCTGCTCATTTCTTACCAATACGAGAAACTTATACACTTGAACGTCTTGCTCGTATATACATAAACGAGGTTGTAAGATTGCATGGTATGCCAGTATCCATAGTTTCTGATCGAGACCCAAGATTCACTTCACAATTTTGGGTTAGTTTGCAGAAAGCTATGGGCACAGATTTACGATTTAGCTCGGTATATCATCTTCAGACGGACGGACAGTCGGAGAGGACTATTCAAACTCTTGAAGACCTATTAAGACTTTGTGTCCTTGATTTCAAGGGAATTTGGAACAAGTTCTTACCATTGGTGGAGTTTTCCTACAACAACAATTATCAAGCAAGTATTGGCATGGCTCCATTCGAAGTGTTGTATGGAAGAAAGTGTCATTCTCCAGTATGTTGGGATGAGGTGGGTGAAGCAACGTTGTTGGGAACAAAGTTGGTACGTATGACTACAGTAAAGATTCAAACGATCCGGCAACGTATAAAAACCTCACAAGATAGACAAAAGAGTTATGTTGATCTTCATCGAAAGGACGCAAAATTCGATATAGGAGATCATGTGTTGTTACGTGTTGCTCCATTGAAAGGGGTTACGAGATTTGGAAAGAGAGGAAAGCTCAATCCTCGATTTATCGGCCCATTTTTAATCCTTGATCGAGTAGGAACTGTGGCCTATAGACTCGCTTTACCGCCAAGTATGTCTCGTGTTCATAAATTTTTTCACATATCCATGTTACGTAAATATGTGGAAGACCCGAACCACATTATTGACTTGGAACCGGACGAAATAACGGAAGATTTGACGTATGAGGAGGTTCCTATTCAAATCTTGGATAAGAAGGAACATATTCTACGCACCAAGGTTATACCTCAAGTCAAAGTTTTGTGGAGAAACCACGATGTTGAGGAAATGACTTGGGAGTTAGAATCTAAAATGAAATCAAGGTATCCTTACCTCTTCGACATACCAGGTACGTACCCTAATTTCGAGGGCATAATTTCATAAGAAGGGGAGATTGTAAAACCCCAACTTTTTGAATAAAGATGAATTTTCTATAAATATTAATTTTGAATATTATGGAGTGAAATTGATATAATAGTTGTAGGTAATATTTATAGATTTTACAAAGTACGCAAGTTGTTATATAATATTCGATTGGTCGGGGAATATTCATTTTAACAGGGAATATTTGTACAACGGCACAATCATTGGTGGACCCCACAAAGGAATTATTTTCGGATTGAGAAAATGACAAAAATACTTTATGAAAATAACGGCGGAAGTTTTACCGTTAACTGTTGAAACACCCGGTGTTAAAAGTACAGTAACACGCGTGGTTGCATAGTATCACACGGTATTAATTATTGATGCTTAAGTGATAAGTCACTCAGTTTTGTTGGTATTATTAATGTAATAATACAGAAAATCTTTTTATATAAAACAGAATACTTTTATAAAGTTATTCTATAAATAGAATATATTATATTCTATTATGAATAGTGTTGCATAGTGTCTGCATAGTATTTTGTATAGTAAAATCTTTTTATATAAAACAAAATACTTTTATAAAGCTATCTGTTTTATTAGATAATAATTAGAATATATTATATTTTATTATACATAGTGTTTGTATAGTGCCTGCATAGTGTTTGCATAGTAAAATATTTTATAAAGTTATTCGTTTTATTAGATTATAAATAGAATATATTATATTTTATTTTGCTTTAAATATGGACCGTCAGATTAAAGTAAATCAATCTCGACCGTTCATGAGTTAGTTACTATGCATTCCATTTTTCTAGAAATAGAAGCTCATTCATTCGTTATTTTCTTACGAATTCACTGAAACTCTAGAGAGATAAACTATAGAAAGAAAGAAGAAAGTATTCTGCTACTTCACTAGTTAAATATCCAGTACTCTTCTTCTTAAGGTAGGGAATATTATTTGTTGTACTCGTAAGGAGTGTTATTCTTTCTTATTCGTGAAGAAAACTGTTGTTATTCCAATTCTTATTATTCTGTTGGAATAACCTGTATACGCGGTCTACCCTATACTTGGTGACATTCTTCTATTATTCTGTTGGAACATCCTATCTGTGTGTTTTACACAAGACCTGGTTCCGTCTTTATTATTATTCCGTTGGAACATCCTGTCTGTGTGTTTTACACCGGACCTGGTTCCGTCTTTATAATTATTCTATTGGAACATCATGTCTGTGCTTTACGCCGAACTTGATTCCGTCTTTATTATTTCATTCTTTATTATTCTGTTGGAACATCCTGTCGGTGTGATTTTCACCTGACCTGGTTCCATTATTAGTATTATGTTGGAATAACTTGTCTATGCGAAGTACCGCATGCATGGTGATTTCTTTTGTTATTCCATTCTTTATTATACTCAGTTGCTTAAAGTTTTAACTTTTATACTCCATGAAATTAGTAGAATATCCTTGATATTTGTACTTCATCCAGTATCTTTTCATGAAAATATTCTTTTGATCATTCTTGAATTTTACTCTACAAAGCAGTATCATGTTGACAATTTGGACCTTAGTAGTTCTTAGACAAATTAATTCTTGAACTTGTTTTATTGAATTCTTATATCATTGTCATCATCCTCATATTTATATTATGTTGAAAGTCATCTGTGGCGTGTAGTGCATAGATGGACTTGGTATGATTATGACCAGGGATTATTTGGTGTAATCATGACCGTAATGTTACAAATGATGTGCTAAAAGTCCTCATTGGCCCGTAGTGTATTGATAGATAGTTGTTGGCATGATCATGACCATTAATGAATACACAAATATTCTTGGCCCGTAGTGCATGGATAATTATGGTTGTGATACTAAAGAATATCCTTGGCCATAGTGCAGGGGTGATTCGATGATGTTCAATATTTATTAAGCTGAGTCTCGGCGATAACAGTGATGAAAAACCTTTTAAATCATAAAAGATAGTAGATTTTATTTTCTATTTGACTCTTTTAATGGATTGCTTGTTTCGCTGCAGTTAAACTAGATGTCTATTATATTTTATCAGTTTAACATTGTTGGGGACTAATGATAATTTATTCTGCATTATCTTAGTCATAATATTTCTTACTGGGCTAGTTGAGCTCACCCTTTCTTTCACTGTTCTCTTCAGGAAATTAGAATATAGCTGGGACGAGTTGGGGAACGGAGTGATGGTCCAGAGGATAGCATTAGTAGTCCTCACTATTTTGTGAAATAGTGTGATAATAATTGCAATGAGGACTCCTTTTCAGTTTGTATAATCTCTAGTAGATAATATTTATATTCAAACTCACAGTTTATGTTTGTCGTATTGTACACGACAGCTGTATTAGTAAGTTGTATTTGAATTCTGTACCATGTATCTGACGACCCAAGATGAGTGATGTATACCTAATTTTAGGGGCGTCACAAAAATCACCAAGTACTAACCCGTAACCAACTCAATCTTATTTAAACGAATGAATTTCAAATTATATAAGTTAAATTATTTAATTACACTAATTCTAATTACCACTAATTAAAAATCAGATTACGGAGATTTAAGATCACAACTTCACTTATTGCTTCATTTAAGTTAACACACTTCTCATCAATCATTTTCTATCCTGAATTGTTAATCAGGAACACTAAAGCAGATAAAACCACCTCTCGATGCATAATATCAATACTCACTTAAATCCATAAATGATAGAATTAAGCAAGACACCCTAATTAACTAATCCACTACATCTCTATGTGAATTACAATTAAAAAGGATTTAAAGCACAAGTTCTCTATAAGATTACATATGGCGTAAAGGCATATGTCTATCCTAAACACGAATCATTAATTCCATCTATACAGAAATCATAAATCACAAACATATGCTGTCATGATAAGATCTAAATCTATACTCCATTTCTCGAGTTCATATAGATTATCACGGTAATTGTTAGTTAGAAATTAAGCAATTAAGTCTAAATCACAATAGATAATCCTCACGATAGAACATAATAATTGATAGCGAAGCATATTAAAATAAACTACACAATAAGATCTATTGTAATCTCAAACAAATAATTAGTTCATGATTATTGAATTAAAACTAAGAATCAACAATTGAATAATCATTAAAAGATAAATATATAAGAAGATGAGAAGATAGAATCTATTGTCTGTAGATTTGAAGCTCTCTCCTTGCTCCTACTTTGAATCTTCAATTGTCTCCAAGTTGCTTCAATCTGTAAAATTCATTAGAACTAGTGTTTTCTCATGATCTACTCTAATCTAATATAATAGAATCCTCTCTCTAATCTAATCTCTCTTCTAATCCTTATGATTCTCCTCCTTTTATAAGTCTCTCTATATGTCTTTAAGTCCTCTTGGAAGTCCTTGAGTCAATCGGATCAAAACAATCCTTCCCAAACTCAAATTTGGATAAAAAATGTATTTTTTAGGCACATCCCCGCCCCGACGGGGGTTTATACACTAAAAGATCCCGCCCCGGCGGGCTAGGGGCCTGTTTTGTAGCTGGTTTTCCCACCCCGGTGGGGGTTTTATGAAGGAACCTTTACTACTCTGACGTCCTTTGGGAAAACGACCATAACGTTTGATCCGGGAAGAGTTACGAGGCCTGCCACCTATCAAATCGAAGATATCGACAAGCTCTACAACTTTAATTTTTTGAGATTTTAGAAATAACGAACGGATGAAGGTCGAAATTAGGTTGGAAGTGACTGCTATGCAAATGGCCACCAAAAATAGTGACGTTCGACGTCCGTTGGTACAAATGTCATAACTCTTGCATCCGAACTCCGATTGGAATGATTCAAGTTATTTCGAAAAGCTAAGAAGAAGCTCTACAATGTAATCCAAGTTCCAAGCCCAGAATATGAAATGAACATGAAAGCCTAAACGTTGTTCGAATGGATTTTCTTTGCGATTTCATACCAATTCATTGCGATCACAGATCCCAAGCATATAATCTACAAAACGAACACAAAATGCATGAAAAGTAACTAAGAAACATGAGATTAAGAAACTAATTCAAGTAATAGATACCGGATAAGTAGGTATAAAACCTACTTATCAAATACTCCCAAACTTAAACCGTTGCTTGTCCCCAAGTAACACAACAAAAATGCAATGCAATGCAACTACTCTACATTCCTACGAATCCAGTAGTAATGAAAAAAACAATTTTATTCAACCGACCTCAGCGAAGTCAAGTAAACATGATAATACATCATATCAAAACTCATCAATCAATCATTAAATCTTAAACCGTTATTACTGATATAGTGCGTGTGTGATTAACATCTATGTTAACTGATATAATGCTAAATACAACACATAATAGCTCCTTTTATAGGCATCATACAGTGCAAACTCACAAAATTCACGAACAAGCTAAATCCAACAAAATTCAAACATCCACCAAGTTCAAGAGTCCAATCCAGGATACTTATGCTTTACTTTGCATTACAGGGGCTTTTTTGCTCTTTTCACGTCTTATTATTTTTTTCTTTTATTTATTATTATTTTTTCTTTTCTTTACCATGACTGTGCAATGTCTCATTCCATTAGGCTAACAGTGCTACCCCTTACCGAGCTTTCGACCAACGACTCCCAGACCATAAAGACCTTAGGACGCTAGGTGTAAAGACACTCCCTCGGGGGTACTTGCTCAAGTAACAAAGACCCCGAAACAAGACTAGCCACAATATTTTTTTCATCATTTTTTTCTTTTTGAAGCTTATATATCCCAAAATTTCCCCCTAAACTTAAGTTTTTGTCTAAATTTAGTCATCTCCGCCTTTTCATATCTTTCATTCATTCAAACTAGTATTATCTTTAAGAAGTCAATTATGTATCAATTTAAACTTAATTAGTCAACAAAGTTGTCTCTAACGTGCTAACCTTGATAATACCAGTTTTAAACAGGAAAAGATCTAATTCATAACAAAAAAATGACGTCAAAGCTTTACTAATTCGTACTATACTTGTCTATTCAATTCCAATTTCATCATTGGCCTAAATAAACTTAAACTATCTAACAACTGGATTCATGCAAATGAACATAGTAACTAACTAATATTTTTGAATTTTTTTATAGACATAAATAAAAACTATTTACAACTACTCTACTATGCAAACTATTATGCACTTACACTACATGAATGCAAACATATAATAATCCTAAACTAAACAAACATGACAACCTATGCAAAACTAAAACAACTACATTAAACATTCAAAACTAAACTAATTAACTCCCCCAAACTTAACAATTACAATGTCCTCATTATAAAATAAAGCATGAAGTGGATGAGGATGTAATCATTTAAGCTTGTGGTGATGGTGGCGTTGGCGGCGATGATCATTTTCCTTTCCATTGAACATCCAATACCTGAAATGAAGAGAGACAACATGGATTAGAATATCACTTGGATTGGTAAGAGAACTTAATAAGCAAATTAATTCCTATCTACTAAATAAACTAGTAAAGCATAAAAATTCATGGGTTGCCTCCCAGTCAGCGCTTGATTTACAGTCTTTCAGCCTGACTTTGTCTGGTCAACGCTATCCAATTCCTCTTCGATAATTGAGGAACCCTCCATCCGTCAAAAATAATATAACTTTTGGTAGGTTCCCATTTGTGATGATTTGGTATGATCTCAATCAAGCACATCCCACATCTAGGTTTTTTCTCCATTATGTATGTGATCACTTTGGGGGCATGGAAGCTTGTCACACACAATGGGCTCTTCGTCTATTTTCTCTTTCTTGTCCCACCATGGATTCAAAATTGTACTCGCACTTATGTCATCAAAAGCTTCGCCGACGACATGACTACCAAGTGGGCATGATTTTGCAAATTTGAGTGACTCTTTGATCTTTGGTGGAGACCCATTTAGATCTTTGCCAACCTCTATTTCATTATCCCCAATTGTCTCCCCACTTCCGATATCTTATGGCTCATCCAGTCGCAGATTTGGTTCAGGTTCTTTGTCAATTTTGTCATCCATGTCATAAAGCCAAGTGTTTGGAGGAAGGTTGCCTATGGCTTTGGTCATTTGCTCTATCTGATCCGTAAGATTTTGATTTGACCTCGCTTGATTACTCATCTTGTAGCAGCCCCAAATCAGGGCCCCAAATTGCCGCGGATCCGGTACACTAATTCTTTCACTAATTGCGGAAGATATAAACATAAATTGTTTATACATTACATTACACACTATTCCCCAAAATCGAGTAACCTTAACTGATTACACAATTCATAAGTTATTTAACACAAAACATTATTATCAACTATTCTATTACAAAATAGTTGCATATATTGCCCCAAGCTGAACTTGGCATTATCATTTTCCTGTATCCGAACGCATTCGCCTTATCTGCAATGTTTTATCATGATATAGCAAGGGTGAGCATGAAAGTTGCCCAGCAAGTTTATATACAATAATATAATGATATATCATGATTAAATAGTATGAATAATGGGCTTGCTATAATTCATCAATATAATTGAGAACTAGCACGAACAAATTTTTGACTGAACAAGTTTTAAACATGAACAAACATTTTCTGAACCAACTGGTAATGAAGGTGATAAGCCTTTCATACCTGACTTATACATGCAAGATGTACAAAGTACAAATTTCATGGCAATCAGCAATGATTAACCATAAGCTTGAAGAAACTACTCTTATTAGAGTTAAGTAAAAGAAACTTGTCTGAACCGTTGATTACCGCAACACAAATTAATTTAATCTCTCACGAAAGACCTATCAGTTATAAGATTGATCTTTTAATCAGTATAACATACTTTATTCCATAATACTATCTAATACTTAATCAAATATTAGATAACAACTTAACACATCAATATTATTATCATCCTTTGATAATTATTCAATCACTATATCATATCCCTTATGATTTAACACTCGCTTTCCATATCATAAATTATAAATTAACATGTAATAAGGCCAACACTAATCCAGCACCCTGGATTCTATATCTAACAACCAAATTTATAATTCAGCAACTTGAATTCCATATCCATCAATTTAAACCTCAATCCAGCAAACCGGATTCAACACATTTTCAATTCAGCAAACTGTTTTCCAATCCAGTAAACTGTATTCTATATCCGTTTCACGAAAATACCAAATCAGTGAATTATTCTCCTATCCTTTGGTCAAACATATATACATGTATTTCATGCATAAAAATTATTTTCCATAATTTTTCAACTTCCTTTGGTATTTTTCAAAAATTTATTCTAGTGCGTAGCTTAAGAAATTAACTACCTCGTGCTTAACTCCAAACATTCCCATCTCCCTGCATAACCTTATATATGTTAACGTGATGCTCCATTTTAAATTTCGTGGCAATCGGAGTTGTAGAACTCCGTTTATAGCGATTTCCGTCGAAAAATCACAAAAATTGTAATGGTCATAACTTGGTCGTTTTAACTCGTAATTAGCTCATTTTTGGACACGAGCTACATAATACCATATATTTTCATTTCCTAAAATCCTGGAATTTTTCTCATTAACTAAATGTGCAAAATAGCCCCCGGAAAAGTTTGGGCAGAAACTTTTTGCACTTTGGCAGTTTTGGAGTCCTTCACCAAAATTTAAATAAAACGAAATATGTAACTCCGATTAATGATCCGTCACTTTTGTTGGATTTTTATCTTTCCGAACTACAGTTTTCATCTATCACAATCCATATTTGGACATGTTAAGCTCCCGGAAATTAGCTCGGAAGTGGCTGTTACAAACTGTCATTCTAACAGTTTTTATTACCTTTGTGTAGTTTGGGAGAAATCCCATAACTTGTTCAATATTCAACCTATTTGAGTAATTCCAAAGGGATTTTACCCTTAATACATATATCTAACATCCCAAGAACATAAATCATATATATTCATCATAGATTTCAAAGATCCAAAAGCTTGATCACACTTTTTAAAAGTTTAACTTTTCTAAAAAATTTCCATTTTCTATTCTTTTTAATTCCAACCAAATCAACACCCAATATGGGTAGATCCAAACAATAAACACTTATTAACATGTATATACATGACTTTTGAGTTTAGAAACAAAGTTTCTTATTTCCTCAAACAAGCATCAAACAAAATCAAAGCTAAGAGAAAAAAATCATGCTTTCTATCTTTTGAAAAACCTAGCTTCCATTCCACACTTTAGATCTAACTTTTGATCTACAAAAGAGTTGGATCTACATATTAAACACTTATATACACATAGATCTAAGGTTTTATGCCTCAAGATCACAACTTCAAGTTATCCAAAAATCAAATTAAACCACAAAAGAAACATATTACATAAGTAGAAATTTATTTGCTATACCTTAGCTTTTCTTCTTCTCCTTCTTCTTAGTTTGGTCATGGAGCTTGGATGTCTCACATAGAACTCCCCTTTTCTCTCCTCCATGGCTGCCGAATGGCCCTCTTCTCTCACTCTCTCTCTTTAGTTCCTTGCAACTTGGAGGAATAAAAGAGGTGAAAGAGAAAAATAGGATATACTTTTTATTAGGTGTGGATTATAATTTGACCAAACCCTCTCTCTTTCTCTTCTTGCTATAACCGGCCATATGGCTTATTTTGATCCACCAATTCTCTCTTTCTCCCTTTCAATTACCAAGCTTTACTTGTAAGTAATACCAAAATGTTGGCCTAATCAAAAATGGACACATAGGAGGAGTTGGTGAAGAGTTGTTCAACTACTAAAGGGAACATTCAATACACATTCATTCCCCCTTTTATTTCCTTCTCTAGCAACCGAACATGTGGCCTTAGAATGCTCCAAGTCTTTCTTTATTTACTAAATGCTTATTTGATTTAACAAACGTCCAAAAATTCCTCTCCCACTTGGCTAAAAGTTGGGTTATTCCTTTACTGTATTGCTTGGCCTCTAACCAATATCATTCGCCAACACTTGGGCTATAAAATATACATAATCCACTACATTTAATTCTTATCAAACCAAATTCATTTAATTAGGGTTTTCACTTCTCCATTAAAAACCAATCCTTGCTCATAAACATTTATTTCCTTAACCCAATTAGACTTGCTATAATTAGGTTATAAAATCAATCAACCGAGATGTATAAAATAAATCTCTTAGAATTAGTAAGTATTCTAAATACCACAATTCTCTTTTTCCATAACCCTTAAGTTATTAAATCCTTCATTCCTAATATATATTTAGGGTCACATTAGTTTATTTTATTTGTTTAAAATATAAACAAATATAAACCATCACATAATGTTAATATTCCTTGCACACAACTTTTTATCCCTTAGGGTTTAATACTTCGCATTAGGATTCCTAAATTAGGGTTTAAATTCTTGAAACTGAAATTAGAGTTTCTGAGCGTATCGTTAGGGTTTCTAACAGTTCGTTAAATTTTTCTAACTTAATAAACATATTATTAACATAACTTTAGGGTTTTCTAAAATTATAACTTATCTGATCGATCCTTGATCTCAAATCATTACGGTTCAAATATGTAATCAAATATACCAACTAGTATTCACTTCGATACTTATCCCTGATATTTCTTCAAAAGAATTTTAAATCTACCATAATCTTATACCTCATTACTAGACTATCACTTACAGTCTATCACATAATTCAAGTCTTGTCCAAAACTTTTGAAATTCTTGAAATTTCATTACATAACTGCCAATTCCATACACTTATTTCCTGTCTATGTCCCAATATTGAACCTTAAATCAATCAATTATGATTTTCATAAATTGTCTAATTTCTCGGGTTGTCACATTCACCCCTCTTTATAAGAATTTCGTCCCCGAAATTCATTTTACACCTTACACCATGCACCTTACACCGTGCACCTTAAACCATTCACACATATTTCACATGCTACCCAATACACCACTCACAAGGGAAAAAGGTTTTAAATTATGCTGAGGGGTCATATAGACCATGAACACATAGATTTGACGGTATTCATACCGCAAAACATTACTTGGTATGTTTACAATCACAAAGAAGGTAAACTACCGTTGCTAGTACTTTAGGTGATTAGCCCATCGTACAGTTACGTCATGCATAACGTAATAATTATTTGTAGCGAATATTTACGCTATTAGATTGGATTTATTTATCCAAACAACATAGTTCACCTCAGTCTTATCATAGGATTCAATACCAAAACAATTTGGTTCAGGAAATTTCTTTCAATAAACACTTGGAGTTTTTGAAAACATTTTTGAGAATGACGTCATGATGCCGCACTGTATTTACAGTCCGTTAAGGATTCCGTCATTTGGTGATTTTATCATGCTACATCATACCATAGTGGAATAGTGACTTAAAGTCAAATTCACACTAAGTAATACTGCATTGATGACTCCATCATTTTTTATCATCTCTGCACCAGGTTACATGGTACATAAAAACAATTTTTTTTAAAAGGCACATAGTGCGTATTTAGCTTGATGTAAAAAATTGAGGTTTAGCAAAGCTAGGGGTTTAGAAAAACCTAAATCTCTACTAATGATCATTTGCTTAATAATCTATATGTTCCTATTATCCTCAATACTCCATTCACACACAAGTATACCCAGTTAATAAAACCACACTTATGAGTCCATAAATTGCCACAATCATATGAGATCACAAACTTTCCTAGACAGACCTTTGGCGTCCATTCGCTGAGGGGTTCATAAACATTTTATATAACTATGCGTCAAGAATGTCACATAAGTATGAGTTTTAAGAATTCGTACTTAACCTTATATCCTCTAACTATGACCTATCTATCTGTCATACACATGAGAAAGGAATCACCCTCTTAACATGCATATAGCAAATAGCGCGACACAAACATTTCAATGATTATCAATGCCAGAAACTAAGTGGTTGTCAAACCAAACTCGGCCATTAATCAATATAGGAAGCTAAGTGAACAATTCCCCGCCCATACAAAGAATTGGTCAACCTAAACACTACATCGACTAGGAAGCTAAGTGATTCTAAAACCAAGTACAAATTCCCCGCCCATACAAGGAATCATACAACTCAGCGGCTGACACGAGTCCTCATTTGAAATCCCACATAATTCTAGCTCCACACTTACTCCATACGAATTTTATATAATCCGTATTTATAATTCATAACTCTTTCATGAGTTTTCATAGTACAATTTCATAGTACAACTGATACACAACATCTTGCTGTAAACTTTTCAATCATCAGATTGATTCTTTTCCCACATCATAACCTTATCAGATCACGGGGTGATCTTATCGTATATATTACGATTCATTTCTATGCACTATGATCGTTTTGTTTTACGATCTTCTATCCCTGCACTTTCAGTCTTTTAGACTCAATCTATTCACCATTACTGTTCAACTTTATTATCAGAGTTAGGGAACTCTGTACTTTACACTCGCCGAGATTCGTCTTTGAATCTTACCGACCAATTAACTCTATTTGAGTTAGTCTTATCCTAATCACTGCGGTTATTTGTCTCAGGTATTACTACCTAAGCTTTATAACCAACAGCTCTGATACCAACTGTAGCAGCCCCGAATCCGGGCCCCAAATAGCCGCGGATCCGGTACACTAATTCTTTCACTAATTGCGGAAGATATAAACATAAATTATTTATACATTACATTACACACTATTCCCCAAAATCGAGTAACCTTAAATGATTACACAATTCATAAGTTATTTAACACAGAACATTATTATCAACTATTCTATTACAAAATAGTTGCATATATTGCCCCAAGCTGAACTTGGCATTATCATTTTCCTGTATCCGAACGCATTCGCCTTATCTGCAATGTTTTATCATGATATAGCAAGGGTGAGCATGAAAGTTGTCCAGCAAGTTTATATACAACAATATAACGATATATCATGATTGAAGAGTATGAATAATGGGCTTACTATAATTCATCAATATAATTGAGAACTAGCACGAACAAATTTTTGACTGAACAAGTTTTAAACATGAACAAACATTTCTGAACCAACTGGTAATGAAGGTGATCAGCCTTTCATACATGACTTATACATGCAAGATGTACAAAGTACAAATTTCATGGCAATCAGCAATGATTAACCATAAGCTTGAAGAAACTACTCTTATTAGAGTTAAGTAAAAGAAACTTGCCTGAACCGTTGATTACCGCAACGCAAATTAATTTAATCTCTCACGAAAGACCTATCAGTTATAAGATTGATCTTTTAATCAGTATAACATACTTTATTCCATAATACTATCTAATACTTAATCAAATATTAGATAACAACTTAACACATCAATAGTATTATCATCCTTTGATAATTATTCAATCACTATATCATATCCCTTATGATTTAACACTCGCTTTCCATATCATATATTATTCATTAACATCTAATAAGGCCAACACTAATCCAGCACCTTGGATTCTATATCTAACAACCAAATTTATAATTCAGCAACTTGAATTCCAAATCCATCAATTTAAACCTCAATCCAGCAAACCGGATTCAACACATTTTCAATTCAGCAAACTGTTTTCCAATCCAGCAAACTGTATTCTATATCCGTATCACGAAAATACCAAATCAGTGAATTATTCTCCTATCCTTTGGTCAAACATATATACATGTATTTCATGCATAAAAATTATTTTTCCATAATTTTCCAACTTCCTTTGGTATTTTTCAAAAATTTATTCTAGTGCGTAGCTTAAGAAATTAACTAACTCGTGCTTAACTTCAAACATTCCCATCTCCTTGCATAACCTTATATATGTTAACGTGATACTCCATTTTAAATTTCGTGGCAATCGAAGTTGTAGAACTCCGTTTATAGCGATTTCCGTCGGAAAATCACAAAAATTGTAATGGTCATAACTTGGTCGTTTTAACTCGTAATTAGTTCATTTTTGGACACGAGCTACATAATATCATATATTTTCATTTTCCAAAAGCCTGAAATTTTTCTCATTAACTAAATGTCCAAAACAGCCCCCGGAAAAGTTTGGGCAGAAACTTTTTGCACTTTGGCAGTTTTGGAGTCCTTCACCAAAACTTCAATAAAACAAAATCTGTAACTCCGATTAATGATCCGTCACTTTTTTTGGATTCCTATCTTTCCGAACTACAGTTTTCATCTATCACAATCCATATTTGGACATGTTAAGCGCCAGGAAATTAGCTCGGAAGTAGCTGTTACAAACTGTCATTCTAACAGTTTTTATTACCTTTGTGTAGTTTGGGAGAAATCCCATAACTTGTTCAATATTCAACCTATTTGAGTAATTCCAAAGGAATTTTACCCTTAACACATATATCTAGAATCCCAAGAACATAAATCATATATATTCATCATAGATTTCAAAGATCCAAAAGCTTAATCACACTTTTTAAAAGTTTAACTTTTCCAGAAAATTTCCATTTTTCTATTCCTTTTAATTCCAACCAAATCAACACCCAATATGGGTAGATCCAAACAATAAACACTTATTAACATGTATATACATGACTTTTGAGTTTAGAAACAAAATTTATTATTTCCTCAAACAAGCATCAAACAAAATCAAAGCTAAGAGAAAAAAAATCATGCTTTCTATCTTTTGAAAAACCTAGCTTCCATTCCACACTTTAGATCTAACTTTTGATCTACAAAAGAGTTGGATCTACATATTAAACACTTATATACACATAGATCCAAGGTTTTAAGCCTCAAGATCACAACTTCAAGTTGTCCAAAAATCAAATTAAACCACAAAAGAAACATACTACATAAGTAGAAATTTATTTGCTATACCTTAGCTTTTCTTCTTCTCCTTCTTCTTAGTTTGGTCATGGAGCTTGGATGTCTCACATAGAACTCCCCTTTTCTCTCCTCCATCGCTGCCGAATGGCCCTCTTTTCTCACTCTCTCTCTCTTTAGTTCCTTGCAACTTGGAAGAATAAAAGAGGTGAAAGAGAAAAATAGGATATACTTTTTATTAGGTGTGGATTATAATTTGACCAAACCCTCTCTCTTTCTCTTCTTGCTATAACCGGCCATATGGCTTATTTTGATCCACCAATTCTCTCTTTCTCCCTTTCAATTACCAAGCTTTACTTGCAAGTAATACCAAAATGTTGGCCTAATCAAAAATGGACACATAGGAGGAGTTGGTGAAGAGTTGTTCAACTACTAAAGGGAACATTCAATACACATTCATTCCCCCTCTTATTTCCTTCTCTAGCAACCAGCCATGTGGCCTTAGAATGCTCCAAGTCTTGCTTTATTTACTAAATGCTTATTTGATTTAACAAACGTCCAAAAATTCCTCTCCCACTTGGCTAAAAGTTGGGTTATTCCTTTACTGTATTGCTTGGCCTCTAACCAATATCATTCGCCAACACTTGGGCTATAAAATATACATAATCCACTACATTTAATTCTTATCAAACCCAATTCATTTAATTAGGGTTTTCACTTCTCCATTAAAACACTAATCCTTGCTCATAAACATTTATTTCCTTAACCCAATTAGACTTGCTATAATTAGGTTATAAAATTAATCAACCGAGATGTATAAAATAAATCTCTTAGAATTAGTAAGTATTCTAAATATCACAATTCTCTTTTTCCATAACCCTTAAGTTATTAAATCCTTCATTCCTAATATATATTTAGGGTCACATTAGTTTATTTTATTTGTTTAAAATATAAACAAATATAAACCATCACATAATGTTCATATTCCTTGCACACAACTTTTTAACCCTTAGGGTTTAATACTTCGCATTAGGATTCCCAAATTAGGGTTTAAATTCTCGAAACTGAAATTAGAGTTTCTGAGCGTATCGTTAGGGTTTCTAACAGTTCGTTAGATTTTTCTAACTTAATAAACATATGATTAACATAACTTTAGGGTTTTCTAAAATTATAACTTATCTGATCGATCCTTGATCTCAAATCAATACGGTTCAAATATGTAATCAAATATACCAACTAGTATTCACTTCGATACTTATCCCTAATATTTCTTCAAAAGAATTTTAAATCTACCATAATCTTATACCTCATTACTAGACTATCACTTACAGTCTATCACATAATTCAAGTCTTGTCCAAAACTTTTGAAATTCTTGAAATTTCTTTTTATAACTGCCAATTCCATACACTTATTTCATGTCTATGTCCCAATATTGAACCTTAAATCAATCAATTATGATTTTCATAAATTGTCTAATTTTTCGGGTTGTCACACATCTTCTCCTCATCTGCTATGAAGTTGGATAATAGTTCCCCCAGCCTTGAATTTTCTATTTCAGTCTCGGAAGCCATGTATTGAAGACCATTGGTTGAGGTAGTGACGAGTTGTTCCATTTGATTATTAAAATTTTGGGTTGACAGCTCTTGGCTAATCCTTATCTCATATAGGTTTGCTATGCCCTTCAATATTACATCCCTCAGATTTGGCTTTTCTTCTTGTGGCAATGGAGGTGGACAAGAAAATTCCGGAGTGTATGTTGGATTTGGAGCGTAGTATTGATCTTCATAAGTATAGTTCCATGACGAATCCAGGTGATACCCCCAAACTTGATAATAATTAGAATGTGTATAATCGTTGAGGTATTCACCACCGTGTTGTCCCGGCCCAAAACTAACGGTGCATTGATGACTCAAATAATTACAAGCACAATAATTGCAATTAACTACTATCCTTCGATTACGTTGGGCTGCAACAACGTCCAACCACCTCGAAAGTGTCTCAAGCTGCGCTGATAATGCAAAAAATACATTGAGAACATCAATTTCCGCTCCTCTTGGTTGAGTCATATTCGAATAAGGCCATTGATAATTGCATCCAACCATGGTACCTGAAAAGAGAAAAAAATAGAAAGAGAAATAAATAAAAAGGAAAAAAGTTTAAATTAAGACTAATTTCATTAAAGCTAATATTGAAAAAAATTATATTAACTAATTCCCCGGCAACGACGCCAAAAACTTGTTGGGTAAAATCTAATTACGCATAACACGCAAGTATACATAGTCAACAAGTAATAAAGTGAAAGTAGAGTATCGTTCCCACGAGGAATTATTTAATAAAAATCATCAAGTACTAACTCGTAACCAACTCAATCTTATTTAATCAAATGAATTTCAAATTATATAAATTAAATTATTTAATTACACTAATTCTAATTACCACTAAGTAAAAATCAGATTATAGAGATTTAAGATCACAACTTCACTTATTGCTTCATTTAAGTTAACATACTTCTCATCAATTATTTTCTATCTTGAATTGTTAATCAAGAACACTAAAGGAGATAAAACCACATCTCGATGCATAATACCCATACTCACTTAAATCCACAGATGATAGAATTAAGCAAGACACCCTAATTAACTAATCCACTATATCTCTATGTGAATTATAATAAAAAAGGATTTAAAGCACAAGTTCTCTATAAGATTACATATGGCATAAAGACATATCTCTATCCTAAACACGAATCATGAATTTCTTCTATACAAAAATCACGAACACCTGCTATCATGATAAGATCTAAATCTATACTTCATCTCTCGAGTTCATATAGATTATCACGATAATTGTTATCTAGGAAATTAAGCAATTAAGTCCAAATCACAATAGACAATCCTCACGATAGAACATAATAATTGATAGCGAAGTATATTAAAATAAACTACACAATAAGATCCATTATAATCTCAAACAAAGAATAAGTTCATGATTATTGAATTAAAACTAAAAATCTATAATTGAATAATCATTAAAAAATAAAGATAGAAGAAGATGAGAAGATAGAATCTATTGTCTGTAGCTTTGAAGCTCTCTCCTTGCTCCTACTTTGAATCTTCAATGGTCTCCAAGTTGCTTCAATCTCCAAAACTCATTAGAACTAGTGTTTTCTCCTATTCTACTCTAATCTAATCTAATCTAATCTAATAGAATCCTCTCTCTAATCTAATCTCTCCTATAATCCTTATGATTCTCCTCCTTTTATAAGTCTCTTTATATGTCTTTAAGTCCTCTTGGAAGTCCTTGAGTCAATCGAATCGAAATAATCCTTACCAAAATCAAATTTGGACAAAAAACGTATTTTTTGGGAAAACCCTCGCCTCAGCGGGGGTTTATACACTAAAAGAACCCATCCCAATTGGCTAGGGGCCTGTTTTGTAGCTGGTATGCCCACCCCAGTGGGGGTTTTGTGTAGGAACCTTTTCTGCTCTAACATCCTTTGGGAAAATGACCATAACGTTTGATCCGGGAAGAGTTATGAGGCCTGTAACCTATCCAATTGAAGATATCGATGAGTTCTACAACTTTCATTCTTTGAGATTTTAAAAATAACAAACGGATGAAGGTCAAAATTGGGATGGAAGTAACTGTTATGTAAATGGCCACCCAAAACAGTGACGTTCGACGTCCATTGGTATAAATGTCATAATTCTTGCATCCGAATTCCGATTGGAATGATTCAAGTTATTCCGAATAGCTAAGAAGAAGCTCTACAATGTAATCCAAGGTCCATGCCAAGAACATGAAATGAACATGAAAGCCCAAACGATGTCCGGATTACTTTTCTTTTTGATTTCATACCAATTCTTTGCGATCAAAACTCCCAAGCATATAATTTACAAAACAAACACAAAATGCATGAAAAGTAACTACGAAACATGAGATTAAGCAACTCATTCAAGTAACAGATACCAGATAAGTAGGTATAAAACCTACTTATTAGAGCCGGAAGCAACAAATCGTGCGCAACTCCGAGCAAGAAGTGGAAAAGAAAGATGAAAGACCGTGACTTAGGAAATAAGTAGAATTAGTAGTTGATTATGTATGTTTGATAATGTACGGGTGTAATGTAATATTCTGAAACTTTTGTATAAGTTATTACATTAATTCCCTACTTTTGTGGTCACAAAGGGATATCAGTATGTGTTATGTTATGTAAGGTACTTTGAATTGATGAATACGAATCTATGTTTCATTAATGGAATAAGTTTTGTATAAAACTTTGTGCTACATGTTAAAATTATACAATAAGGTTTAGAATGTAAGTTAAATTTATGATTTTATGTAATCAGATAATGCCTCCAAGACGTCGAACACAAAATCAAAGGGCAAAAGAATCTGTCAACAACGCTGAGGGAAAACAGCAAGACCCGATGCAAAATTTTGCGAACATGGTAGCTCAGGCTATGCAGCAAGGAATACCAGCCGCAGGGAACCGATCGACCAGACAATCACTTGGCAAATTTTAAAGAGTTCAAGGCAGTAGGACCACCAGAATTCAAGGGAACAACTGAACTTATAGAAGCCCATACATGGGTTAACTAGATAGAAAAGGCGTTCGTAATTGCTAAGGTAGATGAGGGGCAAAAGACCGCTTTTTCCACCTATATGATGAAAGGGGAGGAAAACTTTTGGTGGGAAGCAAATCAAGCGAGGGCAGGAGAAGGAGTACTTACTTAGGCTAGGTTTAAGACTTTGTTTTTCGAAAACTACCTCCCAGCAAGTATACAGGCTAGGATGTAGGTGAAATTTCTGGAGTTAAAGCAGGAGAACCTGACTGTTGCGGGTTGTTGGGTAAAATCTAATTACGCACAACACGCAAGTATACGTGGTCAATAAGTAATAAAGTGTAAGTAGATTATCGTTCCCACGAGGAATTGTTTAACAAAAATACCAAGTACTAACCCGTAACCAACTCAATCTTATTTAAATGAATGAATTTTAATTTATAAGTAAACTACTATTAAATTCCACTAGTTAAATTAAGATTATGGAGATTTAAGATCACAACTTCACTTATTGCTTCATTTAAGTTAACAAACTTCTTATCAATTATTTTCTATCATGAATTATTAATCAAAAACACTAAAGAAGATAAAACCACCTCTCGATGCATAATACCCATACTCACTTAAATCCACAGATGATAGAATCAAGCAAGACACCCTAATTAACTAATCCACTATATCACTATGTGAACTACAGTTAAAAAGGATTTAAAGCACAAGTTCTCTATAAGATTACATATGGCGTAAAGGCATATCTCTATCCTAAACACAAATCATGAATTCCATCTATGTAGAAAACACAAACACATGCTATCATGATAAGATCTAAATCAATACTTCATCTCTCGAGTTTATATAGATTATCACGATAATTGTTAGCTAGGCAATTAAGCAATCAAGTCCAAATCACAATAGACAATCCTCACGATAGAACATAATAATTGATAGCAAAGCATATTAAAATAAACTACACAATAAGATCCATTGTAATCTCAAACAAACAATTAGTTCATGATTATTGAATTAAAACTAAGAATCTACAATTAAATACACATTAAAAGATAAAAATAAGAGTATAGTAAAGAATAAATATATTGTCAGCAAATCTCCATCTTCCTCAAGCTCATGCTCTTCATCTTCAATGGTGTCCAAGTTGCTTCAATCTCCCATTCTAATCTAATCCAGGGTTCCTCATCTAAGAAAAAAAGTAAAGAATAAGTTAATACAAACCTATCCCAAGAGGGATTTAATGGAGTCTTAAAACTAGCCTCCCAATCCAAGTTAAACTCAAGTATTTAGAGTTCTAATGGTCACCCTAACAAGTTAGGCAACTAAAAATCCTATTCTAGCTCAAATTGGACATCAAATAACCCAAAACAACACTTTTCCCGCGCCCTAGCGCGCCCCGCGCTGCGTCTAAGCCTTTTTGGGCGCGGCCCGCGCTGCAATGGCAGTGTTTCTGGTGGCCTAGCGCGCCCCTAGCGCGGTCCGCGCTGCCCTATTTTCTACTGTGATGTCCTTTGGTAAAACACACATAACTTTTGATCCGCTTGGAGTTACGGGTCCAGCCACCTATAAAATCGAAGATATCGACGAGATCTACAACTTTCATGCTTTGAGAATTGACAGATTCAGATTGGATAATGGCGCAAATCAGGCTTGAAGTAGATGCTATGTAAATGGCAAGCATGACAACTCTTAGCTTTGATCTTCGTTGATAAAAATGCCATAACTTTCGCATCCGAACTCCGATTGAGACGATTCAAGATGTTCTAGAAATCTAAGAAGTAGATCTACAATATAATCAAAATTTCAAGCCAAGAACATGCATACCACTTGTTGTTAAGAGCCTTGCAATCTTTTCTTCTTGCACTTGCTTGCATATTTTAGTCCAAAAGATGTCCAAATTGCTTTTCCTTGCTTCTTCATGCCAATGTCGTGTCATCTCCTACAAAATAACATATAGTGTATGAAAAGTAACTAAGAAACATGAGATTAAGCAAATAATTCAAGTAATAGATACCGGATAAGTAAGTATAAAACATACTTATCACGGCGTATGCCACAAAGTTTAATGAGTTGGCTAGGTTCACTTCGCATTAAGTTCATACGGAGGCTTAGGTTCGAGCTGAGATTAAAACCCTAGCTCTACAATAAGGTGGCAGTGTTGCAGATCAATACTTTTGCATCACTCATGGAAAAGGCTATCATAGCTGAGGAGGGGAGTGAGGTCATGAGCCTCTACAACAAGGAGAAAAGGAATAAGGGCAAGGCAGTAGGAGTTGTGAAGGTGGAAACTAATAGTGGAAATAGGGGTTAGAAAAGAAAGGGAAATTATTTTGGGAATGTTCAGGTGAAACAGGAAGGTGTGATGAAGCAGGTAGTTCAGTGTGGGAACTGTGGGAAGAGTCACTCTGGTGAGTGTCTGAAGGGTAAGTTTGTATGTTACAAGTAAGGGCAGGAGGGCCATATTTCTCCCAACTGCCCCAACCCAATGATGAACAGTGGGTGTTTTCTGTGTGGGTTGATGGAACATAATGTGAGGGATTGTCCAAAGAGGAAAATGAAGGCGGGGAGTGTAACCATGGGAAAAGGTAGCGGTACTATGACAATCACAGGACCGACTTCAACCAATAAACCAACCGCACGAGTCTTCAATATGACGGTCCAAGATACTGTGGCAGCTGGGAGTGGAACTCCAGGTATTATTTGAATAACTTTAATTTTCGTATATATTTGATTTTCCTATATATATATATATAGCAAATTATGTTATAAAGAAATTTTGAAGGAGAAATTTGAGTTATTTTAGAAATCAAACTTCCGTTTAAGCAGATAGACAAACTTTATATGAATAGTTAAAGTTTTGTTCGATCAATTATGATCGAGACCTATTTGCAATGATTGTATATGTTATGTACCCTTGTATTTATAAGTTTTAAAACGGTGATTCTGGGGACGGAATCCTAATAAGGGAGGGTGAATATAATAACCCGATATTTTCTATATAAATAAATAAGAAAATTTGCATATAAGTTTTTAATATTATTAAAGATGGGAATATATGCCAAGTAATGTGTATGTATATATGTGATAAATAAAATTTATTTATTACATGAATAATTTCAAATAATTTTATTTTAAAATTATTGGTCATTATAAAATATATACTTATAATAATTAATTTTATAGTAGAAATGTCTTTATTATTTATTTTCTATGAAAATATGATTTTTATATTATTTAAATAATATATGAAATTATTATTGGAATTATTATAATTACTATTTTATTGTATGAATTTTATTCAAATTATTAAGTTAATTATTTTAACTTAAATAATAATGTTATATATGAAAGATAAATCAAATATGGAATCCAAACCATAATTTTAGATTTTGAGCAATGAATGAGAATAATAATATTATATTAGTTATACTATTATTTTTTAGTGTTATAAATATATACTGTATATGTATAGACTGATATTGGTTAGTCAATTATGGTGTATCATGACAAACCTTAGTATTACTGTCATATACCATAATTGGAAACTCAAAACTGGAGTTTAAGGTCGGTCAGAAATGGTGTTATATGAATTAAGTATGATATTATAGAATTTCTGTTAATTAGAAAAAACCATAATTAATATTTGAAAACCCTAATTAAAATTAGAAACCCTAATTTGCTAATTAGGAACCCTAATTGCTAAAATTAAAAACCCTAATTATTATTATAGTAAATTGAATTATTAATTTGGGAACCCTAATGATAATTAAGGAACCCTAATTATTTAAACCCTAATTTCCTATTGAAAACCCTAATTTTAATTAGTGTGTTTTAATTAAAATTTTATTACACTTTAATTTTAATCTTTCAAACCCTAGAAATTAAATGGAAAACTTTAAGGTTTAAAATCTAGTGATTAAACCCTAGATTCAAGTACCTTGGACAAGAATACCATTAAAATTATTAACCAAATGACCATTTTACCCTTTTTGTCCCATTCTTGAATTATTGATAACAAAATCTAGCAAGATCTTGGCAAGCCACCTAGTCTAAGCTATAAGCCTATAAGCTACAACTCTCAGCCATTACATATCCACATACATTGCATACATGTTGTACATATAGATTAAGAGAGAGAAAGCTACCAAAATTTCTCATTTTGGCTATCTAACTCTCAAGAAACTTTTCTTTGTACCAAACCTCTGAAAATACAAGGCATTTCAGTTCCAAAATCAAGCCCCACGAAATCCACAAACAGATCAGAAGCTAAGAATCAAGATTTTTAAAGAGAGTTACAAAACCTTAATTTACAATATGATCTTGAAGGCCATGCTAGATGTTATGATTTAATTTTAAAACATGTTGTTAGTAGTGTATAATGATGATCTGGGTTGATAGATGTTAGATCCATAACATCTATTGGCTCAGATCTAGCATTTTACAAAATCTGGAAAAAATGTAAAAACAAAGTATGATAACGAATGTCAGGCCTTATATATCTGTGATCTTTGATGATTTCTGTGTTTTGAAAAATTATACTTGTAGTCTGTTATGAGATCTTTAATATAGAACTTGAATTAGGTCTATATCTGTTGTAGATTAAAAGTTATTCGTAGTCAAAGTGGGTTGACCGACATTGACCGAGCATTTCTGGGTAACCCAGATTTACCCAGATCGTGTCTGACAAGATTTTGTTGTCCTCAGATCTGTCAGTGTGTTGTTGTTTTAATTCTGTTTTT
Source organism: Panax japonicus (assembly GCA_020205505.1). Taxonomy (NCBI): domain Eukaryota; kingdom Viridiplantae; phylum Streptophyta; class Magnoliopsida; order Apiales; family Araliaceae; genus Panax; species Panax japonicus. The sequence goes on along the minus strand of CM035107.1, from coordinate 53,679,296 downwards.
GTAACTAAGTTGTAGTATGTTAGTTATACTCCAGATCCATGCCTTTAAATCACTCAAACAATTAATAGATTGTAAGTAGTGGATAGTCAAAGTAGGTCTCTCGGCATTGACTTTCAAACTCTAGGTAACCCAAAATTGGTTTTCAACGTCTGACAAGTTGTTCATGATTCCCAGATCTTGCATGTGTTTGACGTTTTGATTGTGTTATTGTATTAATGTTATACGCTTGTATGTGTAGTACATATTCATGCTCCTAAATCACTTAAATAAAAAACAGATTGAAAGTTATTTATGGTCAAACTAGGCCACTCGCTCACAGATGGAGTTTCTGGGAAAAATCTAGAAACCATATGAACATTATTTCTGACATCGTTTGACCAGCTGCTAGCTAGTGATTTAGATGTTGTTGGACTGACCTGATGATTGATAATTGTACCTTAACATGTGGACTACAACCTTGAACCATTAGAACACATTAACTATAACCAGAACCTATAGAAATTTAAGCCTCAAAATGGACCTTGAAGCTGACTAGATTTCTGGAAAACCCAGAAAGCCCTGACAATGACTTTGAATGGCAAGATCTTTGTGTTATATGTTTGTATGACTGATTTAATGCTTGATTCATGTAGTATTACATAAATACTACATACTCAATACTTAAGATTGTTGTAAGACCCCAACTTTTATGAATAAAGATTAATTTTCTCGAAATATATTTTTGAATATTATGGTGTGGATTTGATATAATGTTATAGTTGTGGGCATTATTTACAAATTTTGCAATGTAAGCAAGTGGTTATATAATATTCGATTGGTCGCGGAATATTTGTTTTAACAAGGAATATGCGTAGGGCAACACAATCATTAGTGGACCCCATAACAAAAGTATTGTCGTATTTAGAAAACGACAAAATTATCTTTTTATATAAATAACGGCGAAAGTTTTACCGTTAAACTGTTGAACTATCCGGTAGTAAAAGTACAGTAATACGCGTGATTACATAGTAGCACATGGTATTGATTATTGATGCGTACGTGAGAAGTCACTCGGTTATACTCAATTATTGCTACAGTAATTGCTGCATCATATCTCTCATATTATTGATTCAATTATTGTCACATTATCGTCTGCATAATATTTTATATTATTAAATCAATAATTGAGATGACAAAATTATTTATATCATTATTTACAATATTGACAATGTCTAGAAGTTTTGTTAATGAGAGGTTTGGTCACCTAATTGCGTGCCAATAAGGAGAAATCCTTATCGAAAAGCCCCCTCTTTCCCAGGAATGATCTAATTATTAAATATTGTGAGTTATAATATTAATGATGAATAATTCGTGTTGATTAAAGATGAAATTGATATTTTCATTGTGTTGGGATTATTAATGTTAGTGGAAATCGACATCTATTTCAATAATAATTGATGTCTGGAGGTTATATTGACTAACCGAGTAATTAACCGGATAAATGAGCAATTAATTGCTATTAACTCACATGCTTATAACTATTTATTCACATGTGTGTACTATTGATTCACATGCATGTACTATTAGAGGAGGTGGTGCAAGATTGATAATACTTGTATGACTAAATTAAAAATAGAGGTATAAATGAAGGTAATATATTGTAATTATTTTTTTCACATGATTGTATTGTTGAGTCACATGATTGTACTATTGATTCACATGATATACTATTAGGGGAGGTAGTGCAAGTTTGATAATACTTGCAAGACTAAATTAAAAATGAAGGAAAAGATGAAGGTATTTTACTGTAATATTTTGAGCCCCAAAACGTGCAATTATCGAAACTATATTTTCCTATAAATAGAAGCTCATTCTTCCTTCATTCTCACCAATTCACTAAGACTCACAAGAGCAATTATAGAGAGAGAAGCTATAGAGAGAAAGAAGAAGAGAAGTCTGCTACTTCACTATTCCAGTATCCAGTCTTCTTCTGAGGTAAGGGGTATTATTTCTTTCGTATTCGTAAGGGATATTATTTTATTCAGTATTCATAGGAATAATATTTTCTTCCATACTCTGTAGTATGTGAGTAATATTATTTCGTCTCGTATTCCTGATTATACTATCATTCGGTTAAAGTATTGCTTCTATATTCCGTGAAATTAGTAGAATATCCTTGAAATTTGCGCATCATCTAGTATCGCTTCACAAGGATATTTTCTGCACATTCTTGTTAAATTTTAAGTTTTTCATGTCGGAGTACTGTCCATGAGTACTATTCATTTATACGGTACTATTCACAAAAGTACTATTCACAGGTATTATTCACAAAGTACTATTCACAGAGTACTATTCACGGAGTACTATTTCTGAAGTACTATTCATGGGGTACTATTCACTCGGGTACTATTCACCCGAAGTACTATTCATAAAAAAATTGATTTCTTTTCAGTCCAAATCATCTTTGATACATTATCATTCTTGAATTTTACTCCACAAAGCAGTATCATGTTGATAATTTGGACAATATTAAATTCTGAATAAATTAAATTATAAATCTTTAAAAATTTATCCTTGAACTTGTTTTATTGAATTCTTATATCATTGTCATCATCCTCATGTTTATATTATGTTGAAAGTCATCCGTGGCCTAAAGTGCATAGATGGACTTGGTATGATTATGACCAGGGATCATTCGGTATAATCATGACTGTAATGTTACAAGTGATGTGGTAAAAGTCCTCATTGGCCCGTGGTGCATTAATGGACAATTATTGGCATGATCATGACCATTGATGGATACTCAAATATCCTTGGCCCGTAGTGCATGGATAATTTGTGGTCGTGATACTAAAGAATATCCTTGGCCGTAGTGCAGGAGTGATTCAATGATGTGGATTATTTTTTAAGTTGAGTCTCAGCGATAAAAGTGATGAATTTTTTTAAAAATCATAGAAGATCGTAGATTTTATGTTCTACTTAACTCTTCTAATGGATTGCTTGTTCCGCTGCAGTTAAACTTGATGTTTGTTATATTTTATCAGTTTAACACGGTTGAAGGCTAACGATAAATTATTCTGCATTATCTTAGTCATAATAATTCTTACTGGACTAGCTAAGCTCACCCTTTTGCTTTCATTATTCTCTTCAGGAAATGAGAACGTAGCTGGGACTAGTCGGAGAACAGAGTGACAGTCCGAGATGGTGGCTATAGTTGTCCTTACTATTTTATGAAATAGTGTGATAATAAATGTAATGAGGACTTCATTTGAGTTTGAATACTGTCTATGAGACAATATTCGTGTAAAAACTCTAAGCTACGCTGTTGTCGTATTGTATAAAATAAGTTTATATTTGATTTATGTACCATGTATTTGGCGATTCAGAATGCGTGATGTATACCTATTTTGGGGGAGTCACAGTTGTCCAGAAATTGTGTAGATTGAAAATTAGAGATGGTCAAATGAGGTACCCTTGAGCACTGACTGTTAGTGTTCTTGAGCCTCAAGAACACCTATCGCGACAGAAACTATCGGTAAAGCCTTTAGCGACGGATTTAATTATTTTTGTTTTATAATTTCCAAAAAATATATTTAAAATAGAAATAAATTCCTAAAAATTATAAAATCAGTTTTAAAAATTATTTTAAGTAATAAAAATTAACTTTTGATAAATAGACATATTTTTCATTAATATTACTATTTATTTGAATATTAATGATATTAAATTTATTTAATAAATATATTAAATAAATGGGTTAAAAATGATTTTTATATTATAAAAATATTTTAAATGATAATAAGAGGTTTAAAATATTTTTAAGTTATAAATCAAGACTTTTAATATTTTAAGGTAATTTTCATTAATAATTTAATATTAATGATAATGAGTTTATTTAATATTTATATTAAATAAATAGTTTAAAAATTGTTTTAATGATTTAAAAATCATTTAAAAAGGATATAAAGGATTTAAAAATATTTTAAGTTATAATAAATAACTTTTAATATTTTCATGAATAATACATTAATATTTAAATATTAATGGTGACCATTTAAAAATGATTTTAAATGTTTTAAAAATCTTTTAAGGGTAAATTAAATGTTTTAAAAATATTTTGAGTTATTGATAATAACTTAGATATTTTTTTAAGTATTTCATTAAAATATTTATATTATTAAATATTAATGATAATGGAATTATTCTATATTTAAATCATTTAAAAATGATTTCACTGTTTGAAAAATCATGATAAATTATAATAATTATTTCAAAATTATTATAATACCTTGAAAAATAATATGATTAATATTTAAATTATCTACTATAGTATTTGAAGTTACAGAATAAAGTTGAAGTAAATATAAACTCGATTATTATCCGATAAAGTCATCGGTACATCGAAGTGTTACCGAAGTTGACCCAGACTTATATAGATTGACCTGATAAGTAATTATTTATGTTAGAATGACTGTTATAACTATGTGACAATGTGTTTAAGTTCTATGATGACTGTAAATATCAGTGTTATGTGTTATGATACATTATTCTAATCGAACGAATGATCTTATTAATGATAGGTTTTGGTATAAAAGATAAAACTAAGTTGCGTTATTATAAGCAGCAGCTCAGGCAAGTATCTGAACTATTCTTTATATTACGCAAGTATCCTAACTTTGCATTTACTTTATGCAATGGACATGAGTAAGAAAGTTTCAGAATAATATTATTGTGCCAGATTATTAACTCTATTATTATTGATTATGTATCCAATTATTCATATTCATACAATTTCTTAAATTATTCGATCATTGTTTATGAACACAGTATTAGTGCATAATCCAGATATTTATTCTGTTTGTTAGTTTCTAAATATGGTTATACAAGTGTCCCCACTTGGATAATCATTGTATTTAATCACATGTTGATACATACCTATTGATTTCCGGTATGTATACATTAATTAAAAGATGTCTAAGCTATTTGATCCAGCCAGACATAGATATTGTTGATTATGATTGAACTTTATTGTATCCAACCAGATTTTTTTGGTTCGGATTACCGACTAAGTATAAACGTCCCGAACATGGGAAAACTTTTGTGCACCTAAGGTGGATAGAGTGAACAATAATATCGTCCTTGCATCTAGTATTGATCAATACAGGGCATAACGGGTTGATCACCCCCGTGCATGTAAGTTATGATGGTTTACAGATGAAGTTCTGTTTAACCTTTTCGAAAATAGAAAATAATGTTCATATTATGTTGACTGATCTCCAGTTATAGTCAGTACGTAGTTTCAAAAATTTTAGATAGAAGTGATATGTTGTTATTATTGGTTCAGCTTACTTCACAACCGTTGATTTGTTGTAGAAGTGTCATTCAAATAAAATATTTAATTCTTTCAGCTAATATATATTGTTGTTATTACTTGCTGCGCAATCAAATGCTCATTCTTGCTTTAAATTTAAATGTTTTCAACTAAGTTTGATCAACCAGAAGGTTCAAGCAAGAACAAGGGGAAAAAAAAGCTGTTCAAATGAGTTTTATAATATTCTATGTAATAGTTAAAGTTTTTTAAGACAATGATATTTATTATCTATGATGTAATGAATGTTTAAAGGTCGCATACCTGGGATTTAGACTTTGATATATGTAAATTAAGTTTGATATTTATATTATTATTATTATTAGTATTATTCCGCTCATAAAAATTGTATCGTGAAGCACCAAGTTCTGGTTTCAAGTACCTAAATTTGGGGGCATCACAGGGAGGTTATGGAGGGTTCGGGGCTACACCCTTGTAGAGGGCACCCCAACAATTTGTGGATTCAAAGACAATTTAGACTCCATAGTATTGAAGCAGCAACCTCAAATGGAGGTGCTCATGAAATAATCTTCACCCTGAAAATAGGGCTAGAAACATTTGCCAGTTCAGCATGCGTAAAATAAATGATACAATGGATTCGGTCGGCTTCGAGACTTGGATTAACTATTATACCACTTCTGCGTTAGCTTCATCTTCAAGGAAATTAGCTCCAACTTCAGCACCTTATGTGACGAATGAATTATTTGACTTGTGATTCTAGGGACAAAATACTTATAAGGAGGGAAGGTGATGAGTGAGTTTTATACACATGAATTGGATACATTCGGGCTTAATTTATTGTTGTTCTCAAGTCTTTTAGGATGTTTTTATGTGTTTGTGTCTATTCATACATGTTTTATATTGTTTTGTAGGAATTGGGACAAAAGTTACTTGGATCGACATTTGGGGTGGCTAGATTCGCGTTTTCGGCTTGCCATTTACACAACACTCACTTTAGAGCCAATTTAACTATATCTCCGTACATTATTTTGAAAAGCTCAAAGAATGAAAGTTGTAGATCTACTTCTCCTCTTTTCGGAATATCTTGAATCATTGAAATCTGAGTTCGAACGAAGAAGTTATGGCCATTTTTCCAAAGGACGTCGGAGCGGAAAATGTCAGAACTTGTAACAGCGCCGAGGCGCTAATTTTAAGCCTATTTGCAGCGCCGGGGCGCTATAAGGTAGATTCTCAGTGTCGTGAACAGTGCTAGGGCGCTGGGGAAGAGGCTTGGTGCAGCCTGGACTCGTTTTGGGCAAATTTTGACACCTTTTTGACTCCAAATTGGATTGGGTTTGTTTCAAAACTAAAAATTAGACTTGTAACCTATAAATACATGATGTAAGGCATAAAATAATGGGAGATTACATAGATTAGACTAGATTAAACACTCATTTAGATTAGAACATAACCCTAGTTCTTATTAGTTTTGGAGATTTAAGCAACTTTGAGACCATTGAAGATTCAAAGCAGGAGCAAGAGGGGAGCATCAAATTTGCTGACAACAGATTCTATTCTCTTCTCTCATCATACTTTTATCTTTTAATGTCTATTCAGTTGTGGATTCTTGGTTTTAATTTATTAATTATGAACTAACTCTTTCATTAAGATTTCAATTGAACTTTTTATGATTATGAATTGATTATTTGATTTATTCTAATTATTTATGTTAAAGTGAATTGTTCATCTTGCTTTGTGCTTATTGATTAATTATCTGATCAGTAATTACCTTGTTAATCTAGAAGGAATTGAGAAAGGAATTCTAGGGTTAGAACTAGGCATGGTGGCATGTGACTTAGTTATTTGCACAGTGAATAATTAGGTTTGTGAATAGAATGAGAATATCTATTTGCCGCATGTAACACCTAAGGAATTGGGATTGTAGCGAGTTTAATTCAATTGTTTTGCGTAGAGATATAGCAAAATTAATCTGGGTTAAATAGAAAGCAATTGATCACTCGAGAGAGGGCTTTTGGCATTTGAGAATTCCTGTTAACAATTCAGTAGACATAATAATTGAAATAGTTGAATAATTAATTTATAATTCATAATTGGGGATATTGGAGTCTTAATCCTTATTTACCTAAATTTAATCAAATCTTAGTTGTTTATTTTCTTTCTTTTAGACTAATCTCTTTTAATTGTTTAATTTAGTTTTCTTAACTAAAAAATTCACAATTTGCGATTGTTTAAATAAAATTGATTTGGTTAAGAGTTAGTAATTGGTAATTTTTATTAAATAATTCCTCGTGGGAACGATACTGTACTTTCACTTTATTACTTGTTGACCGTGTATACTTGCACGTATTCATTGATTGCGAAATCGATCAACAAGTTTTTGGCGCCGTTGCCGGGGAATTAATTTAATAATTATTTTCCAATATTAATTTCAATCAAATTAGTCTTAATTTAAATATTTTAAATTTTTTTATTTTTTTTATTTTTAATTCTCTTCCTATATTTCTCTCTTTTTAGGAACCATGGATGACTTTGCGTATCAATGGCCATACACAAACATGACTCAACCAAGGGAAGCGGAGATTGACAGACTTGAGAAACTTTCTGCATTGTCAGCACAGATGGATACACTGTGGCGGTTACTTGTGATTATGGTCAACGCTTTTGTAGTTCAACGTCGTCAAACTGTGGCGGTTACTTGTGATTATTGTGCTGGAAATCATATGAGTCATCAATGCGCCATCAGTTTCGAGCTGGTACAGTATAGGGGCAATTATCCCAACAGTTATATCTATCCCAACAACTTTCATCAGAATTGGGGGAATCACTCGAATTTTTCATGGAGTAACAATCAAGATCAATTTTATGCTCCAAGTACAACATACCCACCGGATTTTTCGTGTCCACCTCCACTACAACAGGAAGAACATTCAAATTGGGAGGAAGCCTTGGAAAAATTTATTACATCTTTTGAAAAAGAGTACGAGGAACAAGAAAAAAGATTTAATCATATTGAGCTGAATATACAAAGCCAAGGTGAGTCAATAAAGAATCTGGAAAATCAATTGGGGCAGATAGCACAAGCGTTGAACAACCGTCCTCAAAACACTTGGCTCTATGACATGGATAACGAGACTGATGATGAGCCCGATGGTGAGCCCGAGCCAAATCTACAACTGGATGAGCCACGAGATGAAAAAGAGGAGACAAGAAGGGATAATGACAACAAGGTTGGTGCAGAACTAATTATGAGAACCAATGATGATGAGCCAATTTTATTTATGCCTCAAGTGCCTTCTCTTCCACAGTTCAAGAGTCTGGTTAGATTTGTAAAACCTTGTCAGCTAGGTAGTCATATCGTCGGCAATACTCCTTGTGACGTAAAAGCGAGTACAACTTCGAAGCCATGGTTCAATGAGTTGGAGAAGATAGAAGTAGAGATTGTTGTGTCTGACAAGCCTCAATGCCAGAATCTATTGGCAGACACAATGGAAAAAACACCTAGATGTTGGACGTTCTTGAATGTGATCTTATCTAAAGAAAGTGTGCTATGTGACTTTAATACAATGGCTATCGTAAATGGGAACCTACCAAAAGCTATATTATTTTCGATGGATGGAGGGTTCCTCAACTTTCGAAGAGGAATTGGATAGCATTGACTTGACAAAGTCAGGGTGAGACTATAAAATAAACACTTATTGGGAGGCAACCCAAGTTTAATTTTAATTTTTATTTTTTATTAAGTTTTATATTAGTAGTTTTGAATTTGCATTTATTTAGGATTTAATAAAATTGCTTCTATCATGGTTTTACAGGTTATTCAAGTCAAATTCAAGTGTGGTGCCCAATTTTTTCCTTGTGCTTAACTTATTCTCCAAACTTAGAGGGCAAGGAGGAAGATTGCTATATTTTCAGGGAAGTCCTCTGCTTTAATTTTTTCTATTTCAGTCATTGAGAACAATGTCTAGTTTAAGTTTGGGGGCATTTTAGTGTCGTATTGCATATAGTTAGTTATTTACATTGTAGTTCGTTATGTTTTCGGGTTATTTACATTTAATTTTTGCATTTAGTTTTTTGTTTAAATTTTTTTTTTAAAAAAATCGCAAAAATAGTAGTTAGTTTACTATGTTTGTTGCGGTTAGTTTATATTTGCATGATTCCAATTGTTAGATAGTAAAAGTCTATTTTGGCCAATGATGAGACTGGAGTTAAGTAGATAAGTATAGTATTGAATATTCAGGCTTTAATGTGATTTCTTGTTATGAATTGAATCTTTTCCTTTTTTAAAACTGGTATAATTAAGATTAGCACGTTAATAACAGCTATGTTGACTGATTAAGTTTAATTTGATACATAATGGATTTCTTAAGGATAATACTAGTGTGAAGGAATGAAAGACATGAATAGGCGGAGATGGCTAAATTTTGATAAAAACTTAAGTTTGGGGGGAAATTTGGGATATATAAGCTTCGCTAAAAAAAGAGAAAAAGAAAAAGAAAAAGAAAAAGAAAAAGAAAAAAAATTTATCGTGGCTAGTTTTGTTTCGGGGCCTTTGTTACTTGAGTAAGTACGCCCGAAGGGGTATCTTAAAACCTAGCGCCCTAAGGTTTTATATGGTCTGGGAGTCGTTGGTCGAAAGCTCGCTAAGGGGTGACACTATTAGCCTAATGGAATAAGACATTGCACAGTCATTGTTAAAAAAAACAATAAAACGAGAAAAGAGAAAAAAGCCCCCGTAATAAAAAGTAAAGCATAAGTATCCCTGATTGGACTCTTGAACTTGGTGGATGTTTGACTTTAGTTGGATCTAGCTTGTTCATGAATTTTGTGAGTTTTCACTGTATGATGCCTTTAAAGAGACCTATTATGTGTTAAATTTGATTTTATATCAGTTAACATTGTTGTGGAGCACACGCACTATATCAATGATAACAATCTAAGATTTGATGATTGATTGGAAAATTACTGATTTGTTTTAATATGATGTATTATCATGTTTACTTGATTTCTCTAAGGCCTGTTGAATAGACTTGTTTCTGTCATTACTGTTGGAGTCGTAGGCATATAAATTAGTTTTATTACATTGCATTGCATAACATTTTGTGTTTTTGCTTGAGGAAAAGTAAAGGTTTAAGTTTGGGGGTATTTGATGAGTGAGTTTTATACACATGAATTGGATACATTTGGGCTTAATTTATTGTTGTTCTCAAGTCTTTTGGGATGTTTTTATGTGTTTGTGTCTATTCATGCATGTTTTATATTGTTTTGTAGGAATTGGGACAAAAGTTACTTGGATCGACGTTTGGGGTTGCTAGATTCGCGTTTCGGCTTGCCATTTACACATCAGTCACTTCAGAGCCAATTTGACTATAACTCCGTACATTATTTCGAAACTCTCAAAGAAAGAAAGTTGTAGATCTACTTCTCCTCATTCCGGAACATCTTTAATCATCGAAATCGGAGTTTGGACGAAGAAGTTATGGCCATTTTCCCAAAGGACGTTGGAGTACAAAATGTCAGAACTTGTAACAGCACCGGGGAGCTAATTTTAAGCCTATTTGCAGTGCCGGGGCGCTATAAGGCAGATTCTCAGCGTCGTGAACAGTGTTGGGGTGCTGGGGAAGAGGCTTGGTGCGGCTTGGACGCGTTTTGGCCGAATTTTGACACCTTTTTGACTCCAAATTGGATTGGGTTTGTTCCAAAACTAAAAATTGGACTTGTAACCTATAAATACATCATGTAAGGCATAAAATAAAGGGAGCTTACATAGATTAGACTAGATTAAACACTCCTTTAGATTAGAACATAACCTTAGTTCTTATTAGTTTTGGAGATTGAAGCAACTTGGAGACCATTGAAGATTCAAAGCATGAGCAAGAGGGGAGCATCAAATTTGCTGAAAACAAATTCTATTCTCTTCTCTCATCATACTTTTATCTTTTAATGTCTATTCAGTTGTGGATTCTTGGTTTTAATTCATTAATTATGAACTAACTCTTTCATTAAGATTTCAATTGAACTTTTTATAATTATGAATTGATTATTTGATTTATTCAAATTATTTATGTTGAAGTGAATTGTTCATCTTGCTTTGTGCTTATTGATTAATTATCTGATCAGTAATTACCTTGTTATTCTAGAAGGAATTGAGAAAGGAATTCTAGGGTTAGAACTGGGCATGGTGACATGTGACTTAGTTATTTGCACAGTGAATAATTAGGTTTGTGAATAGAATGAGAATATCTATTTGTCGCATGTAACACATAAGGAATTGAGATTGTAGCGAGTTTAATTCAATTGTTTTGCATAAAGATATAGCCAAATTAATCTGGGTTTAATAGAAGCCAATTGATCACTCGAGAGAGGGCTTTTGGCATTTGAGAATTCCTGTTAACAATTCAGTAGACATAATAATTGAAATAGTTGAATAATTGATTTATAATTATAATTGGGGATATTGGAGTCTTACTCCTTATTTACCTAAATTTAATCAAATTTTAGTTGTTTATTTGCTTTCTTTTAGACTAATCTTTTTTAATTGTTTAATTTAGTTTTCTTAACTAGAAAATTCAAAATTTGTGATTGTTTAAATAAAATTGATTTAGTTAAGAGTTAGTAATTTGTAATTTTTATTAAATAATTCCTCGTGGGAACGATACTCTACTTTCACTTTATTACTTGTTGACCGTGTTTACTTGCACGTATTCATTGATTGCGAAATCGATCAACAGAAGGATGTAACAATCCAAGATTTTATTTGTAATTTAAAATATTTATTAAGTTAAATAAATATTTAATTGATGTAGTTGTTGTTTTTAGATAATTGTGAATTAAATTTATTTAATAAAACTTTAATTTACTAGTTAGAGAGTTGTTAGAGATAACATGAAATGCTACATTGCTGTTTTAATTTAATAATTTAAAATGGTATGTTAATTTATTAAATAAGATTATAATTTTGTGATAATTGGATTAAGTAGAAAATTTATTTAGTTTGTTTATTGGATATGGAAATCCAAAGAAATAATATGGGACCATAAACTATAGTATAAATGATTTATTAAAATAAATTAAAGTAATTTTAAATGGATTTATCCAAACAAGACTTAAAGACATTAAGTCTTTATTTTTAAAAGTGTTTTGCCAAACATAGCCTTATGACTTTTGAATTTTGAATCTGAATTATAATAAATAATATAAATAAAATAAATCAAAATAATAAATAAAATATATTTTATAACTGATGTACGTTTAAGTTTTTGTAACTGTTATTTTAAGTGTGCGTATAATGGCTATCAATTTTTTTTATTATTATTCTTACGTATTAGTCATATTTGGTTTTACATGAAAAGAAATTGGATGATACTGATACTAAGAAGAAGAGAGAATAGAGAAAGTTTGAGAGAAAAGTTCTGTGATTCCAAAATAATTTTTGTGTTTTAGCAAGGATTGTTTAAGCAAGAGAAGGTATACTTCCATAACCTTAATATTATATATATGTATGTTCTACGTCATGAATTTCAAGTCTTTGTGAATTCAATTTTTTTGAATTGTTGTTAATACAACTGAGTTATTGCGTTTTCGTGTAATTGTGATGTTAGAATTCACATTTAAACAAGAATTAGTGTGCTAATTACGTTAAAAAGAAAGAAAATTGTTTACAATGCATGTTTATATATATAGCTTGTGAAAGTACCGAATTTGGTGGTTAATTTGTAAACTAATATGTAAATTGAGCCTTGATATATTAATTCAGTAAGAAACAAAGAGGATGCAATTTGAATGAGTTAATTTGGTGAATTATTGAGACCTCAGTGTTAATTTTGTTAAGGATGTCAAAAAATGGAGTTTTTGCATAAAACATGGAATTCAAAGGTTTTAAATTTGATGTTTATGTTATTTATATGGGTAAAAATATGTTAGAGACCTTAAGTTATGTTTTCTGTGAAGTCTATTTAAATTATACGTGTTAAATTGGTTGCTAGAAAGTAAGTTGTAGGCCAAATTAGCTTTGTTTGTGTTCTTCGCGAAAATTAGTTGTCTGGAACTGTAATTCAGCGTCGCAACGCCAGTTCTCGCACTACAGCTCTAGGTCTCGCGCCGCAGCGCCTATTACATGCATATGTCTCGCACTGCAGCGCCATCCCCAGTGCAAACTGGGGTGCCGCAGCGCCAGTCAGCAGTGTTGGCCAGAAAGTTTATTTTAATTATTAAATTCTGCAATTTTTGATAAAGAGTATGCTATGACTATTAAAATTTGATTTTTAGTTAATGGTGGTGTTATAGTACCAAGTATGAGAACATTATTAACAATTAATGAGTTATGTTATTGCATTAATAGTCTGACTTGACTATATGATTAATGTGACGCCCCCAAATTCGGGTCTCTTCCAACCCGACAAATGGTGCTACACGGTACTACCATTCATTCACACATTTCCTCCAATAGTCACAAGAGGACTACTATAACTTCATATATATCAAAGTAATATTACATTACCCAGGTTCTTTGTAACCCTTTCACTTGTTCTTGTCATAATATCAATATATTACAGACATTCTTCTTATACTATTACATATGTATGCTACGGGTTCGTCTTCTCCTTGCATTTATCCATGCCGGATCCTTCAGTCCGCTCGATCTTAGCTGTGTTCATAAGGTTCAAGCAAGAGTGAGCATGGCTAGCTCAGCAAGTACTATAATTCTAATAAACAACATGCTTGAAACATAGAGCAAATATATATCTCCAGTAACTGAACAATAGTTACGAAGTACTATCGGTGATTCAAAATAGCACTTCATTTCCTTCAAAACGTTTTTCCATCAATATTTAGTAGAATAACAATTATGGCTCAAGATTATGAGCATACATAAGTTCTTTTAAATAGGACATCCCGGCACTAAGTCCGTAAGTCCGGCATAGCTTACGAGCACTTCTGAGTGATCAGCTCATAGTACTCTATGTTGATCAACACTACATTCTTTAAACGTGTATACGTTTAATTGTGGCAACCTCACGTGCCTGTCGTTAAACGACAAAAACATTTGAACATGCGTGGTCTTCGATTGAAAACCATACCAATATAACTCGGTAATTTCTATATCATGCTTGACAGAATCATAATATAAGTCTAGCCGGAAGAATTGGCTTAAGACTTCATCATTCTAGATTTCATGTGAAAGAGAACATGAATTACAAAGCTTGCCCAGACTGAACTGGAACAAGGGTTAGAATACTTGCCTTTGGTGACTGCTTACTGGTTAATACACGTACACTTTAAGTCTTTATGATTCTACAATTCATAATCATATAATGTATCATATTAGATCATAATTAACCAGGTATGTTTTCTATTATACCTTACCCTTCATCTCAATGTAATTCTAACTTAGTTTCGTTATTAAGGGTTTCGGCTTTCATTATGTCATTCATATCCCGCTCGTCTTGATTGATTATAAACATGCATTAGTGTATTACAAGCACCTTACAATGTCTTAATTATGTTGTGATTACATCACAATTCATTGCTATTAATCCCTCTTTCATTCTATACTTGGAACCCTTCTTCTCTATCTTTTTCCTTGCACTGGCGCCGCGGCGCCACTAATTGGTCTGTGACTCGCGCTGCGGCGCGAGTTAGCAATGTGCCATCATCCGGTCTCGCGCTGCGGCGCGGCCAAGAAGGCTTAGAGTCGCGCCGCGGCGCGGACTCTGGTCCTCAGAAAATTTTGTAGTTTTTGAAAATTTTGCTAACTTCCCGGACGCATAACTTCTTCGTTTTAACTCCGAATTGGTCCGTTCAAAAGCCTACGGTTCACAAATTTCATAATCTATGCGTTCATGCAAGAATTTTATCTATTTGACTTTATTTGCTAAAATTTGACCTATTAGTCCATTTTAACGAAAACGATAAACGTTCGTGAACGTTCAACGCTCATTTCTTCGTTCTAAGTCGGAATCCGGTCATTTTCGAGTCCGCAACTCTGTAATGACTATAATGACTTGTCTCCATTGAAAATCAACGTTTTTGACTTCCAACACAAAATATGACTTCTATTCCGAGACTTTCACGAATTCGACGTTAATCGTCTAATCGTGCAAAGTTCGTCAAATCAACCATACTAAGCGTTCTAAGTGGATTTTAACCAACATATCATCATTTCAAGTTATTTACTACACCAACTTATAATCAAAGTAGGTTTTGACTTATTTCCATAAGTCATTGACTTTCTCAACTTATGAATTAAAAATCTTCATACTCATGACTTACCAACAATTTAAGTCCTTCAATCAATGTTCTCATGTTATAAACAACATACTAACATCATATGACAAGTCCTTCATGATCCTAACAACTTATTATGGTTCAAGTTGCTTATTCAACTTATTCGGCTTAAGTTCATTCCTTATAACTTATTACATGTTATCCTCAAGCAATCCCCCTTCTCTATCAATCCTATCATGGAAAAGATATAGATAAAAGAAAATGAGTCTTACCCTTGAAGACTTCTATTTGCTTTGGAAACTATCAAAGGTTGAAGTGGCTTATAAGTGCTTTAAGTGACTTATTCTCTCTACCAAATAAGTAGCTTATATGCTTGAGAGGAAAGTGTTGGATGATAACAAAACAACCAACAAAAAAATGAAATGAACTTGGTATTTATAGGCCACCAAAGCTTGGGGCAAAATGGACAATAATCAATCCCACCTCCTCATTCCACCTCCTTACTATTCACAACTTAACCTTCAAGTCTTCTTGCTAGCCACTTCTTTTACTTGCTCACCACAACACTTGGTCATCACACTTAATCCTTGCCCATCAAGACTACCCACTTCCTCACTTGGTTTGACCCATGGGTCAAGGCTTTACCTTGGGCTTGGTTAATTAATCCAACTACTTTCCTATTGGGCTTGAGTTACAATAGATTGGACTTGTGATAATCATACACTTGGGCTTCTATCAATAAACTAGAAATCCCACAAGTCCATTATCTTAAATTCAATAACTTAACATACATATCCTACATATAATTCTCGTATGCTATCTCGTATATTAATTCGAAATATACGATATCTCGTTCTTCGTACATAATAGTACAATACGTCGTATTATACCTCCATTCCTTACTCCATATAATGTTTACACATTATACAATTACAACTTCATTCTTTTAACGCTTAATAACCTAAATATCTCAAATTAGGTACGCATGCGAAATATTTCATTTTCCATACTTAGATTATTATTACATAATCGATATCATCTCGATATTATAACATTACGTATTTCTCGGAAGTTCAAAAATAATTCCCGAGCAGAAATTGATGAATAGTGTTTTTCGGAAAATTTCTCAGAAAACTTTTATTTTCGTTTTAGAAATTCAAACACTTTAATTCTCCCATACAGTTAAAATACTACGACGTTACGACGTTTCTAGGTTATAGAACGACATCCATCTTCTCAACACGTAATAACAATAAATAATATTATTTTATTCATTATTAAAAGAAATTACAAAATGTTCAATTTTCTGGGGCGTTACAATTAAAATCAAGTCATACATGAAATAGGTACTTAATTGTGTACGAAGTACATGTAGTAACTAATTATGTCACGAGGACATTTGTATAGGACATGAAATAGGTACTTAACAAGTGTAGGTACTTAATTCTTTTTCATCATTTCTTCTAACTCCCACGTTGCTTCTTCTGCATCGTGGTTCTTCCATATCACCTTTACTGAAACTATACTTTTGTTCCGCAGAACTTGTTCTTTCCTATCGACAATTTGAATTGGAGTTTCCTCATATGTTAAGTCCTTCTCGACATGAATAGGCTCGTATTCTATCACGTGCTTATAATCCGGCTTATAAGGACGCAATACTGAAACGTGAAATACATTATGTATTCGTTCTAGATCTGGAGGTAATGCTACCATGTAAGTTACCTCACCTACCCGTTTTAAAACCTCAAAAGGTCCTATAAATCTCGGACTTAACTTTCCTTTCTTCCCAAAACGTATCTTTCCTTTCCAGGGAGATACTTTTATGAATACGTATGAACCCACTTCAAACTCTCGATTCTCTCTATACAGATCTGTAAACCTCTTCTGTCTGTCTTGAGCTGCTAAGAGACGCATCTGAATCTTTTTAACAATATCCGCTGTCTGTTGCACCAATTTTGGTCCCAACATTCGGCGTTCTCCTACCTCATCCCAATACAGTGGCGTTCTGCATTTCCTACCATACAAAGCTTCGTAAGGCGGCATACCTATGCTTGCATGATAACTATTGTTATACGCAAACTCCACTAATGGTAGATGATCATCCCAACTACCCTTGAAGTCCATAACGCATGCTCTCAGCATATCTTCTAATGTCTGAATTGTCCTCTCGCTTTGTCCATCCGTTTGTGGACGATACGCCGTACTCAGCTTCAACTGCGTTCCCAACTGCTCTTGCAGACTTCTCCAAAAGTTCGACGTGAATCGTGGATCACGATCTGACACAATCGATACTGGCACTCCATGTCTAGAGATTATTTCCTTAATATAAAGTCTAGCTAACTGGTCTAAGTTATACTTAACCCTAATTGGCAAAAAGTGAGCTGATTTCGTCAATCGGTCCACTATTACCCAAATCGCATCATACCCCTTATGAGTAGTCGGAAGTCCCACCACAAAATCCATTGTGATATTCTCCCATTTCCACTCTGGAATCTCTAATGACTGTAACAAGCCACTAGGTCGTTGATGTTCAGCCTTAACTCTCTGACAAGTTAAGCACTTACTAACGTACTCAACAATCTCTCTCTTCATGTTCGGCCACCAGAAACTCTGTCGAAGGTCTTGATACATCTTAGTGCTACCAGGATGAATCGAAAACCTTGAACTATGAGCCTCTTGTAGAACCTGCTCCTTTAATTCCGTCTCATCCGGAACCCAAATTCTTCCGTCAAATCTCAACAATCCCTCGTTATCAAGACTATATTTAGTATCTTTTTCATTGGTCAGCCGTTCCTTCATCCGGTCACACTCATCAGTTTTGAGTTGCACCTCCTTAACTCTCTCTACGATGGTTGGTTGCATCTCCATTGCAAACAACATTGGTCCTTCTTCTTCACTGGGCAGCTTCACTTCTAACTCCATCCTAGCCATTTCTGTTATTAACTCAGTTTGAGCCGTTAACAAAGACAACTTTTCCCGACCCTTTCTACTTAAGGCATCGGCAACTACATTGGCTTTTCCAGGGTGATACAGGATTTCACAGTCGTAATCCTTTATCAACTCCAGCCATCTTCTCTGCCTCATATTCAACTCCTTCTGTGTGAAGATATATTTTAGACTCTTATGGTCCGTGTATATCTCACATTTTTCTCCATAAAGATAATGTCTCCATATCTTTAGAGCAAAAACTACCGCGGCTAGTTCTAGATCATGAGTAGGGTAAACTTTTTCATAATCCTTCAACTGCCTAGATGCATACGCAACGACCTTGCCATGCTGCATGAGCACGCAACCAAGTCCTCTATGCGAAGCATCACTATAAACTACGAAATTTCCCGTGTCATCGGGTAATGACAACACAGGTGCCTCACTCAACCTCTTCTTTAGTTCTTGGAAACTGTTCTCACACTTGTCAGTCCAAGCGTATTTCACCGTCTTCCTTGTCAAATTAGTCAACGGAGTAGCTATCTTTGAAAAATCCTGGATAAATCTTCGATAGTAACCCGCTAACCCTAGGAAACTCCGCACCTCAGTCGGCGTTTTCGGTTGTTCCCAATTCATCACGGCTTCTACCTTCGCTGGATCCACTGAAATCCCCTCATGGTCAATGACATGACCTAAAAATTGCACCTTCTCTAACCAAAATTCACACTTTGTGAATTTCGCATACAACTTCTCCTTTCTTAATGTCGCCAACACTAATTTAAGGTGTTCAGCATGATCTTCTGGCGTCTTAGAATAGACTAGAATATCATCTATAAACACCACGACGAACTTGTCCAAATATTGTTTGAACACTCTGTTCATCATATCCATGAATGCAGCTGGTGCATTTGTCAACCCAAATGACATCACTAAAAACTCGTAATGACCATAACGAGTCCTGAATGCTGTCTTTGGCACATCCTCCTTCCTAACCTTCAACTGATGATACCCCGTTCGTAAATCTATTTTAGAAAAATAATTAGTCCCTTTCAGCTGATCAAAGAGATCATCGATCCTGGGTAATGGGTATTTATTCTTTATCGTTAACTTGTTCAACTCTCTGTAGTCGATACAAAGTCTTAACGATCCATCCTTCTTCTTGACAAACAGTACCGGTGCTCCCCACGGTGACACACTCGGCTGAATGTACTTCCTATCCAACAGTTCTTGTAACTGCACCATCAACTCCTTCATCTCTACTGGCGCCATACGATACGGTGCCCTGGAAACTGGTGCCGCTCCTGGCACAATGTCTATCACAAATTCTGTCTCCCTATCCGGCGGAAGACCGGGTAATTCACTCGGAAATACATCGGCGAATTCCCTCACTATAGGTATTTGTTCCATGGTTGCTACCACTCTTTCGGTATCAACAACATGGCACAAATATCCTACACATCCATTCCTCAGTAATTTTCTAGTTTGTGTCATGGTTAGATAACACGAACTCCCCGGAAATTTATTCCCATAAAATACTACCCGAGGTTGTTCTAACGTCTTAATGTTTACACACTTCTTTTGACAATCTATTATTGCCCCATGGTTTACTAACCAATCCATTCCAAGAATTACATCGAATTCTTCTAACTTTATTGGTAATAAATCTACCGATAATTTACAACCCCGTATATCTACACAACAACTCCTATGAACATCTTCAATAGGAATTATATCTTCATTTGCTACCTTAATATTTACAGGTATAGGTAACTTTTCAGGAAGTAGTCCTAATCGTCTAGCAAAACCGCATGCTATAAATGAACATGTAGCACCCGAATCAAACAGCACGTACGCATTGATATCGTTAATCGGGATAATACCTGCAACGACGTCCCCTGATGCAACCGCATCCTGGACTGTCATGTTAAGGGTACGACCCATCGGCCTACCCTGCTGAACTGGACCCCCAATAGCTAACTTACCGCTATTAGTGCCCCGATTCCCGTCCGTCCCCTTCTTCGGGCAGTTCTTTGCCATGTGGGCGGTTGACCCACACACAAAGCATCCATGATTCTTTTTCGGACTCGAACAATTTGGCGCAATGTGCCCCTCCTGTCCGCAGTTGTAACAGACGGCCTTCCCTTTGAGACAGACTCCTAGATGAGTCTTTCCACAGGTCTTGCAGGCCTCCATTCTTCTCTTTGGGTCCCCTTGCTTCACTCCGGTATTCTCAGAGTTAATTACCTTCCTCTTCTGACCCTCGCCACTCCCACTGGCTCCCTCAATCTTGACTCTCCCGTCAACCTTCCCCTTATTCTTCTTTTCCTTGTGGTATTGGCTCAACGCCTCACTACCACCTTCGGCGATTATCGCCTTCTCTAAAACGATCCCAAAAGAAGTACTTTGGAATACTGATATACGGTTATAGAGCCAGGGTTTCAAGCCCTGCTCAAACCGTCTCGCCTTCCTCACCTCGGTATCCACTTGGTGTGGAGCGAACCTAGCCAGTTCATTGAACTTGGCAGCGTATTGGGGAACCGTCATTTCCCCTTGTTTCAGTTCTAAAAACCGCATCTCCATCCTTCCCTGCATGCTCGTGGGAAAATAGTTCTCGAAGAATATCTCCTTGAATCTATCCCACGTTAAAGTCGTTATCCCGACCCTAGCCTGATTGGCTTCCCACCAAAAATTGGCCTCTCCCTTCATCATATAGGTTGCAAAGGCAACCTTCTGGGCCTCATCAACATTTGCAATTACAAATGCCTTCTCTATTTCCTTAACCCACGTTTGGGCTTCGATTGGGTCCGTAGTTCCTTTGAACTCCGGCGGACCTACACTCTTAAAATCCTTAAAGGTAGTAGCTCGTGGTACTCCTGGATTTACGGGGATATTAGCCCCTGTTCTATTAAAGGCGGCTGTTAATAAATTAACAAACTCCTGCATCGCGTTAACCGGACCTCCCTCCGGTTGATTTACGTCCGCACCTTGATTTCGTTGCACTCTTCTCGGCGGCATTTTGCCTGATACAATAAACACATTACGTTATTATTCCTTTCTTTATTAGCTATCATTAATATAAAACAATAACTCCAAACATTCATAACTCATTGCTTTCCATAAAACGATCTTTATATACATTCTTTGTAGTATAATACTACATCGGTTACATACTCAGCCTAAGCTGATTACATTACTTTCCCGCTATCACTTTCCAAAAATTGGGATTTACAAAAGACTACCCTTTACTATACAAAAAGGGTTTTACATCACTACTACTTACCAAAAATATCTACAACCTATTCTAACCACCACTAAACTACATCTGCCTCAAGGCATTATTGAAATCTGCCTTGGCAAGACCTGCAATGATATCACGGCTAATAGTATGCCTCGTTTGCCCCACCTCCACCGGATATCCAGCTACCTGCTGCTGAAAATCCGTGTGAGAACTCCTATAAATATAGGACATCCTCCCTATTTTCTGCACTTTTGTCTTGAGCTCCTCCTTAAGCTCCAAGACCTCTTGCTTTAAATCCTGGACTTTGTCCTTAGCCAAAATCCTCTCGTCATGCTCCTGCTCCCACATGGACTCGACATCAGTCTTGTCCTCTATAAGCATTTGAAGCTCTGCCTTCAGCTCCTTAATCTCCTGACAGTAATGGATATTTCTATCCAACACTGACATAAACAGAGACATCATCGACCCCCCAGGAGCTATCTCTGCTGCTATAGCCACTGGGTTAAAGGAGACTGTCTCTACCTCCTCCTCTATCATCCCGTCAAATACTGACATGTAGTCAGCTTCTTCTGAGTCTTCAGACTCAATGATTACTACTTCTGGCTCTGCTGATATAGGGTTCGGTACAACCTCTACTTGGTTCACCGACTCTTCACTTATGGTCTATTCATAAACAAACATCCCGTTTACTCCTGACATCTACATAAAACAAATAAGTTGATTAGTACACGTCAGTAGAATAATAAACATACATATCATAATCATAATGCATTTTTATAAGGTTATTTTCTTCTTGTATTTCTTTGATTCTTCCTAAGGTTATGGCTTAAGGTTTTAATTCCCCCCTTAAGTTTTATAACCTCTTGCTCTGATACCAACCTGTGACGCCCCCAAATTCGGGTCTCTTCCAACCCGACAAATGGTGCTACACGGTACTACCATTCATTCACACATTTCCTCCAATAGTCCCAAGAGGACTACTATAACTTCATATATATCAAAGTAATATTACATTACCCAGGTTCTTTGTAACCCTTTCACTTGTTCTTGTCATAATATCAATATATTACAGACATTCTTCTTATACTATTACATATGTATGCTACGGGTTCGTCTTCTCCTTGCATTTATCCATGCCGGATCCTTCAGTCCGCTCGATCTTAGCTGTGTTCATAAGGTTCAAGCAAGAGTGAGCATGGCTAGCTCAGCAAGTACTATAATTCTAATAAACAACATGCTTGAAACATAGAGCAAATATATATCTCCAGTAACTGAACAATAGTTACGAAGTACTATCGGTGATTCAAAATAGCACTTCATTTCCTTCAAAACGTTTTTTCCATCAATATTCAGTAGAATAACAATTATGGCTCAAGATTATGAGCATACATAAGTTCTTTTAAATAGGACATCCCGGCACTAAGTCCGTAAGTCCGACATAGCTTACGAGCACTTCTGAGTGATCAGCTCATAGTACTCTATGTTGATCAACACTACATTCTTTAAACGTGTATACGTTTAATTGTGGCAACCTCACGTGCCTGTCGTTAAACGACAAAAACATTTGAACATGCGTGGTCTTCGATTGAAAACCATACCAATATAACTCGGTAATTTCTAAATCATGCTTGACAGAATTATAATATAAGTCTAGCCGGAAGAATTGGCTTAAGACTTCATCATTCTAGATTTCATGTGAAAGAGAACATGAATTACAAAGCTTGCCCAGACTGAACTGGAACAAGGGTTAGAATACTTGCCTTTGGTGACTGCTTACTGGTTAATACACGTACACTTTAAGTCTTTATGATTCTACAATTCATAATCATATAATGTATCATATTAGATCATAATTAACCAGGTATGTTTTCTATTATACCTTACCCTTCATCTCAATGTAATTCTAACTTAGTTTCGTTATTAAGGGTTTTGGCTTTCATTATGTCATTCATATCCCACTCGTCTTGATTGATTATAAACATGCATTAGTGTATTACAAGCACCTTACAATGTCTTAATTATGTTGTGATTACATCACAATTCATTGCTATTAATCCCTCTTTCATTCTATACTTGGAACCCTTCTTCTCTATCTTTTTCCTTGCACTGGCGCCGCGGCGCCACTAATTGGTCTGTGACTCGCGCTGCGGCGCGAGTTAGCAGTGTGCCATCATCCGGCCTCGCGCTGCGGCGCGGCCAAGAAGGCTTAGAGTCGCGCCGCGGCGCGGACTCTGGTCCTCAGAAAATTTTGTAGTTTTTGAAAATTTTGCTAACTTCCCGGACGCATAACTTCTTCGTTTTAACTCCGAATTGGTCCGTTCAAAAGCCTACGGTTCACAAATTTCATAATCTATGCGTTCATGCAAGAATTTTATCTATTTGACTTCATTTGATAAAATTTGACCTATTAGTCCATTTTAACGAAAACGATAAACGTTCGTGAACGTTCAACGCTCATTTCTTCGTTCTAAGTCGGAATCCGGTCATTTTCGAGTCCGCAACTCTGTAATGACTATAATGACTTGTCTCCATTGAAAATCAACGTTTTTGACTTCCAACACAAAATATGACTTCTATTCCGAGACTTTCACGAATTCGACGTTAATCGTCTAATCGTGCAAAGTTCGTCAAATCAACCATACTAAGCGTTCTAAGTGGATTTTAACCAACATATCATCATTTCAAGTTATTTACTACACCAACTTATAATCAAAGTAGGTTTTGACTTATTTCCATAAGTCATTGACTTTCTCAACTTATGAATTAAAAATCTTCATACTCATGACTTACCAACAATTTAAGTCCTTCAATCAATGTTCTCATGTTATAAACAACATACTAACATCATATGACAAGTCCTTCATGATCCTAACAACTTATTATGGTTCAAGTTGCTTATTCAACTTATTCGGCTTAAGTTCATTCCTTATAACTTATTACATGTTATCCTCAAGCAATCCCCCTTCTCTATCAATCCTATCATGGAAAAGATATAGATAAAAGAAAATGAGTCTTACCCTTGAAGACTTCTATTTGCTTTGGAAACTATCAAAGGTTGAAGTGGCTTATAAGTGCTTTAAGTGACTTATTCTCTCTACCAAATAAGTAGCTTATATGCTTGAGAGGAAAGTGTTGGATGATAACAAAACAACCAACAAAAAAATGAAATGAACTTGGTATTTATAGGCCACCAAAGCTTGGGGCAAAATGGACAATAATCAATCCCACCTCCTCATTCCACCTCCTTACTATTCACAACTTAACCTTCAAGTCTTCTTGCTAGCCACTTCTTTTACTTGCTCACCACAACACTTGGTCATCACACTTAATCCTTGCCCATCAAGACTACCCACTTCCTCACTTGGTTTGACCCATGGGTCAAGGCTTTACCTTGGGCTTGGTTAATTAATCCAACTACTTTCCTATTGGGCTTGAGTTACAATAGATTGGACTTGTGATAATCATACACTTGGGCTTCTATCAATAAACTAGAAATCCCACAAGTCCATTATCTTAAATTCAATAACTTAACATACATATCCTACATATAATTCTCGTATGCTATCTCGTATATTAATTCGAAATATACGATATCTCGTTCTTCGTACATAATAGTACAATACGTCGTATTATACCTCCATTCCTTACTCCATATAATGTTTACACATTATACAATTACAACTTCATTCTTTTAACGCTTAATAACCTAACTATCTCAAATTAGGTACGCATGCGAAATATTTCATTTTCCATACTTAGATTATTATTACATAATCGATATCATCTCGATATTATAACATTACGTATTTCTCGGAAGTTCAAAAATAATTCCCGAGCAGAAATTGATGAATAGTGTTTTTCGGAAAATTTCTCAGAAAACTTTTATTTTCGTTTTAGAAATTCAAACACTTTAATTCTCCCATACAGTTAAAATACTACGACGTTACGACGTTTCTAGGTTATAGAACGACATCCATCTTCTCAACACGTAATAACAATAAATAATATTATTTTATTCATTATTAAAAGAAATTACAAAATGTTCAATTTTCTGGGGCGTTACAATTAAAATCAAGTCATACATGAAATAGGTACTTAATTGTGTACGAAGTACATGTAGTAACTAATTATGTCACGAGGACATTTGTATAGGATATTGAGAATTGAGTTATTACGATTTAACCTACATGCAAGGCAAGTTTCCGAACTCTAAACTCTATTTGAGTTTATTCTATTTATCTTTATATTGAGCAAGTTATTCCAAATCCTATTTATTTAATTTAATTATATTCATTGTTGGTCATTTTACCGATCAATATATGCGTGCAAGTATACACGGTCAACAAGTAATAAATAGTAAGTAAAGTATAGTTCACACGGAGAATTAACTATTAAAGTTCACCACGCACTAGCCCATAACGATTTCGGTCTTATTTAAATGAATGATTTGATATTTTATATTTAAACTATGAAATTAAATAAACCTTACTAATCCTAGAGTGAGACTAGATAATGAAGACCTGAGATCACAATTTCATCTATTGACTCATTCAAATCCATAAATTTCATGTTAAGCCAAACTAATTGTACCGGATTGTTAGTCAAGAACACGAAAGTAAAGTATAGCCATCTCTCAATGTACCATACACATATCACATGTAATCCACAGTTGATAGACTACACATGAATACCCATATTACGTAAACCACTATATGTCTATATGATTTACAAATAATTAGGGTTTAAGCCCAAGTTCTCAATTGACTACGAATGATGCTTCGGTATATGTCTATCCAAAGCACGAATCATACATCACAATGCATTGTAGAACATACAATCGCACGCTAATAAGATCAGATCTAAACCCATACTTCTTCTCTCAAGTCCATATGGATTATCACAATAATTGATGGCCAATCAACTAAGCAAATAACATGAATCTAATTAGACAAGCCCAAAGCAATCAATAAGGCTAACAATGAAATATATCAGAAATAACTAATCCATAGAATCCATTGCAATCCTAAAATAAAGTTTAACTCATAGTTTAATCAAACCCACAATCCACATACTGAATAAACATCATAAAATTATAAATAAGAATCAAAGAGAGGTTAAGTGTATAGAATTGAAATGCAAATATGTTCTCCTGCTCCAAGATGGAATCTTTGATGCTTTCAAATTGCTTCAAGTCTTCAATCTAATCAAACTTACAAAGTAACTACACTAATCTACTCTATTCTATTATTGAAATTAAAGAGAGAAAATAATAATAGCTCATTGTTCCCCAAGGGGTGGAATGCCTTACATAATGCTAATACGTCTCTTTATAAGCCCTAAATGAACCCCCCCTCTAAGTTACGCTTCAATTGCACTAATTAGTGAAAAAGTCAGCTCTGGTCAACATCAGAAGTGGCGCAACCACGTTAGAAATGGCTTGGAGTCGGGCGCGTCCGTGCTCAAGTAGCAGATGACATTTTTTTTGCTCCAGGGATTGGCGCGGCCGCGCAGGAAATACACTATAAATTCGCGCGCCCGTGCTATTGGTTTTCTGCTGCAGTGTCCTCTGGTAAAACGATCATAACATTTGATCCTGGAAGAGTTACGGGGCATGCCACCTATCAAATCGAAGCTCTCTATGAGCTCTATAACTTTCATTCTTTGATAAGTGAGAAATAATGTACGGATAAATGCCGAAAGTGGGCTGAAAGTGACCGTTATACAAATGGCAACCTAAAACATTGAAGTTCGACGTCCGTTGGTACAAAGATCATAACTCTAGCATCCTAACTCTAATTGGAATGATTCAAGATGTTCCGAAAAGCTAAGAAGAATCTATACAACATAATCGAAGTTCCAAGCAAAGAAAATTAAATGAACATGAAAGTCCAAACGATGTTCGGATTGTTTTTCCTTGCATTTTCATACCAATAGTCTCTCACACCATTCCCAGACATAAGATCTACAAAATGAACACAAAATGCATGAAAAGTAACTAAGAAACATGAGTATAAATAACTAATTCAAGTAACAAATACCGGATAAGTAGGTATAAAACCTACTTATCAAATACCCCTAAACTTAATCTGTTGCTTATCCCCAAGCAACACAACATAATGCAATCTACATGC
Organism: Panax japonicus; assembly: GCA_020205505.1. NCBI lineage: Eukaryota > Viridiplantae > Streptophyta > Magnoliopsida > Apiales > Araliaceae > Panax > Panax japonicus. The sequence continues at coordinate 53,651,470 of CM035107.1, read as the reverse complement.
TATGCAAGATATGCTACTATGACAGTGAATACCCAGATTTCCAGCCATGTTAAGAATTCTAATAAGATATGCCTCAGAGAAATATCAAGATTCAAGAATAAAGTATCAAATTAAGCTACAGGCATAATGAAATACAATCAAATAATCCTAACCTGTCATAAACATGATGTGTGTGTGTTGTGTTCACAGATAAGCTTGAAAAATGTGAAGATTTCGCATGATATACTGCTTAAGAAAGAAAACTGAGGTTCAAATCAAGAACTATGCACATAAATGAAACAACAATTACTCTAACACATAAGTACAAGCTTAGGTTCAACAAAGGGTTTATTCTACTTTATTTTTACTCACGATGGCGATTTTCGCACTTTCCCGCTGTGTTTATTGATTTTTTTATTTTTTATGATTGTGCAATGTCTCATTCCATTAGGCTAACAGTTCTACCCCTTAGCGAGCTTTTGACCAACGACTCCCAGACCATTAAGACCTTAGGGCGCTAGGTGTAGAGACAATCGGGCGTACTTACTCAAGTAACAAAGGCCCTGAAACAAGACTAGCCACGGTATTTTTTCATTTTTTTTCTCTTTTTTTTAATAAGATAGCAAGTATACCCATTCGTTCCCAAAACTTGAGTTTCAGTGTCTTCATAGTCATTACTCATTTCCTACACAATTTTATCATTAAAAACAACATTTTCCTCTCAGCAGACAAACATGTTAATCTTAACCAACAAGTAAAAAGGAACACTGTCGTACTACCCGGTAGCATCTAAACAACATGCATAAAATTATATCATGTATAACATTATAACTCAGCTCAAGATATCAACCAAGCTCAAGGATCTATCAAATTTCTTAATTCATCATTGGCCAAATTAGAATTCAACTAACTAGATACTTGGGATTATGCGATGTTATGCAACTAAACATATAAACTAAAGAGATAATAAGCAACAAAAAGAAAAAAAAATTATTGCAACATTAAATAATAACAACTAACATGCAATTACTATATGAAACATGGATAATTGATGCAATTTACACTACATGCTCTAAACTACTGATTAGACCCAATACCCCCAAAATTAAAACGAACAATGCCCTTATTGTAATAAAAAGTGAAAGAATACTCCCCTAAGTGGCAATGTCATCTCCGTTCGCCTCCTCATGATCCGATGGTATATCAGACGATGGATAAGTTTGAGATAATCTAAAGTTGGAAACTAAGTGTGGACTTCTAACTGCCTGAATGCTTGAGTCAGAAATTCTAAAAATTGAGCAGTGTTTGTTTTCTATGTATGAGATATGGTGCGACCGTGCTGTGTTTGTCTTGTAGTTGGGCGCGGCCGCGCTACTTTGTACCATGGCAGCTTCAGTATTTTTGACTTCTGTTTGATCTTGAATGCTTATAGCAATTGGATTAAACCTGAGAGGAGAAACAATAAAACTATTATTAAGACTTACAACTATCAAACATCTACAAAATATGGAAAGTATGAAGAATAAAACATAGAAGAAGAAATAAATTGAAATATAAATAAGAATTAAACAAGGAGGGAGAAAGATTGGATGGGGTGCCTGTGTCGCCCCAAAATAGGTATACATCACCCATTATGAGTCGTCAAAAACTTGGTACAGAAACAACTACAACTTCATTAATACAATTATTGTGTAAAATACAACAACCCAATACTCTGAGTTTGAATACAAATATTCTCTAATAGAGATTATACAAACTCAAAAGGAGTCCTTATTATAATTATTATCACACTATTTTATAAAATAGTGAGGACTTCTAACACCACTGACTGAAAACATCACTCTGCACCCCGACTAATTCCCTCTATATTCTCGCCTCCTGAGAAAATGGAACAAAAAGGGCGAGCTCAACTAGCCCAGTAAAGAATATTATGACTAAGATAATATACAACAAATTATCATTAGTATTCAACAGGGAAAAATCTGATAGAAAATAATCGACAACAAGTTTTAGATCAACAACTGGAGCGGAAACAGCAATCCATTAGAAGAGTCAAGTAGAAAAAGAATTCTACTATCTTCTAAGATTTAAAAGTCCATCATCAATATTTTATCCCTGTAACATCAATCAATATTCATCTTGAATCAAATATTAATCTTTGCACTACAGGCCAAAGATATTCATTTGTATCACCAGTTGGTCATGTTCATCTCAACACCTGTTCATCTTTGCACTACAGGCCAAAGATATTCATTAGGTAATCATACATCTTTGCACTACAGGCCAAATATATTCTATAATATCATCATTTAGGACTGAGGATGATGAAAAATATTTTAAAGAAAACGAATCCAGTGAGATAAAAGAACAAATATTAGGGATTCGTATTACAGTTTATCCAAGTTTAATAATATCCATAATAACCAATTTTGAAGCAGAATTCAAAAAACAAAGATAAAAACATGGATACAATCAAAGAATGTAATCATAATAGACAACTTGGACAAAAAGAAGAAAATTTCATTTTTCGGTGAATAGTGCCGTATTCGTGAATAGTGTCGTATATGTGAATAGTAATCCTGACACCAAAAAGTTCCAAATTTGATAAAAACTTCAGATCAATATTTTGGTATAATGATATTGAAAGAATAATATCATTAGGAAGAAAATAACACCCCTTACCTCAAAATAACCGTACTTCTGACTGAATATTGGATATGAGGTTGAATGAAACTTGTGCTGAATAGCAACTCTCAAAGTATCTAAATACTCACAAAATACACTTAATAATCTAGAGAGAGAAAGAGAGAAAACTTGTTTTTGGTATGATTTTCAATTCTAACTTAGCCATCTATTTATAGGAAAATGTTAGCACGCCGAAGCAGACTTAACCTGCAACCTGATGGATTTACCTGCTACTATTCTCACCCACCACATTTGAATAAAAATCTCAGCACATTTCTTCACCAACCAAGAGTGGGGCCCACTCATTCTAGAATTTTCCACCAAAATGATAACTCCGAAAATTCAACAATTTCTGAACCAGTTATCTCGTAAAATTCATAACAAATCATACGTTCATTTTTAACGGTTCAAAATTTGTGGACATATTATCAACTTATATATGTATAACATATCCAAAAATTACCACGATCCAACGGTCGGATTAAAAATTATAACCCCCGTAATATATCTCAAAAACCCTGATTTGATTTTTAATTCCAACAAAAATACTGATAAAACACCTCAACATTAACTCCTTCATTTTTAACCACAATAAATATATCCAACATTTATATCCACATAAAATAAATATTTTCTTATCATATGAATCAATAATTAATTATTCACAAATAATATTACAGAATCACATTTATAACAACCAGGCCGTTCTCAGGAAAGAGGGGGCTTTTCAATAAGGATTTCTCCTTACTGGCGCGCAATTAGGTGACCAAACCTCTCCTTAGACAGAACTTTCTAGACATTGCCAATAATGTTATCTAATAATATTATTCAAATAATATGAATTATTGATCTGATAATGGGAAATAATGTGCAGTGACAATTATTGAAACAACAATAATATAAACTATCAACACAGCAATTATTGAATCAATAAATAAAATATTGAACAGTAATTACTGTAACAATTATTGAGTAGTGCCTTCCTTCGTAAGAATCAATAATTCAAAAATACTGTGCAACCACGCGTATTACTGTATTTTAACCACCGGGTATTCCGCAATGTTAACGGTAACAACTACACCGTTATTCAAATTTGTCATTTTCTTCATTCGACTGTTATCTGTTATGGGGCCCACAATTGGCTGCGCCTTCGTACGAATATTCCCCGACAGAAAGAATATTCCACCGACAAAATGAATATTTTATAACCACTTGTTTATTTTACAAAATTTGCACATTTCACCCATAACCAAAATATTATATTAAATTAACACCTTATTAATCACAATAATAAATAAAGGAAAATTGATTTTATTCATTAAAAAGTTGGGGTCTTACAACCTCCCCTCCTTATGAAATTTTATCCTCGAAATTGACGTACGTACCTGGTGTTTCGAAAAGGTGAGGATACCTCGCTTTCATTTCTGATTCCAACTCTCAGGTCATCTCTTCAATAGCATGATTTATCCATAAAACCTTAACTTGTGGTATAACCTTCGTGCGTAGGACATGTTCTTTCCTATCCAAGATCTTAACACGTACCTCCTCGTACGTTAAATCTTCAGCTATCTCGTCTGGTTCTAACTCAATAATGTGGTTCGGGTCTTTAACATATTTACGAAGCATAGATATGTGAAAAATATTATGAACACGAGACATACTTGGAGGTAATGCGAGTCTATAGGCCACATTTCCTATTCGGTCATGAATCTCAAATGGACCAACAAATCTTGGATTGAGCTTTCCTCTATTCCCAAATCTTGTAACTCCCTTCCATGGTGCAACACGTAACAATACATGATCCCCAATATTAAATTCCACGCCCTTCCGATGAAGATCCGCATAACTCTTTTGTCGATCCTGTGCCGTTTGTAAACATTGTCAAATCGTTTGGATCTTCTCTATAGTCATGCGTACCAACTCTGGTCCCAACAATGTTGCTTCACCCACCTCATCCCAGCATACTGGAGAACGACATTTTCTTCCATACAACACCTCGAATGGAGCCACACCTATGCTCTCCTGATAACTGTTGTTGTAGGAGAATTCCACTAATGGTAGGTACTTATCCCAACTTCCTTTGAGATCTAGTACACAGAGTCTTAATAGATATTCAAGAGTTTGAATAGTCCTCTCTGATTGTCCGTCCGTTTGAGGATGGTATACCGAACTGAATAGTAAATTCATGTCCATAGCTTTCTGCAAGCTAACCCAAAATCGTGAAGTGAATCTTGGGTCACGATCCAAAACTATGGATACTGGCATACCATGCAATCTCACAATCTCATTCACGTACATACTAGAAAGACGTTCAAGGGAATAAGTCTCTCGTATGGGCAAGAAATGGGAAGACTTGGTTAAGCTATCAACAATAACCCAAATTTCATCTATACCTTGAGAAACCTTGGGAAGACCTGTAATGAAATCCATGGTAATGTGTTCCCACTTCCACTTCGGAATATCAAGTGGTTGTAACGGACCCTTTGGTAATTGATGCTCTTCTTTTACACGTTGACAAGTTAAACACCTTGAGATAAACTCGGCGATCTCTTTTTTTATATTGCTCCACCAAAATGTATGTCGAAGATCATGGTACATTTTGGTACTCCCAGGATGGATTGCAAACGGTGTGTTGTGTGCCTCCATCATGATTCTATGCTTTAAGTCTGAATCATTAGGAACACAAAGTCTGGAGTTGACTCGAAATATTCTTTCTTCATCGATTCTTGCTTCTGGAATAGCACCTTCTTGCACTTTCTTCTTCATACGCATCAGCTCCATGTCCGTAGCTTGAGTATTTTTAACTTTATCGATTAAAGTCGGTTCTACTCGTATATTTGATATCATCACGTGGGTACTTGGAGCCTTCATCTCTATCTCCATCCTTTGCAAGTCATACAAAATGGACTTTTGTGTTAACAACATTGCACTCGTACCCGCATATGATCTTCTACTCAATGTGTCAGCTACTACGTTCGCTTTTCCAGGATGATATTGGATGGTATGATCGTAATCTTTCATCAGCTCGAGCCAATGTCGTTGTCGCATGTTGAGTTCCTTTTGGGTGAAGAAATATTTGAGGCCTTTATGATCTGTGTATATCTCCACTTTTTCCCCATACAGGTAGTGTCTCCATATCTTCAACGCGAAAACAACTGCTACCAATTCCAAATCATAAGTAGAATAATTCCTCTCATATTCTTTGAGTAGTCGTGAGGCATAGGCTATGACTTCCACGAATCTCTGATAATAACTAGCAAAGCCTAGAAAGCTACGTACTTCGGTCACCGACTTTGGTTGCTCCCAACTTTGTATGGCCTTAATCTTCGTCGGGTCGACAGATACTCCATGTTTTGACACCACGGGCCCAAGGAATGCTACTTCCTCAAGCCAGAACTCGCATTTCTTTAGCTTGGCATATAGCTTGTTATCACGAAGCCTTTGCAGTACCAGCTTCAAATGGTGCTCATGATCTTCATGGCTTTTGGAATAGATGAGGATGTCATCAATAAAGACAACAACGAACTGATCCAAATATTCTTTGAACACACAGTTCATCATATCCATGAAAGCAGCAGGAGCATTAGTCAATCCAAAAGACATGACTAAGAATTCGTAATGCCCGTACCGAGTTCTGAAGGCAGTCTTTGTAATATCCTCAGTTTTAATCTTCAGCTGATGATATCCAGAACGAAGATCGATCTTTGAAAAGAATTGTGCTCCTTGCAACTGGTCGAACAGGTCATCAATGCGAGGTAGCTGATACCTATTCTTGATAGTGACATGGTTCAACTCTCGGTAGTTAATACAAAGTCGCATAATCCCGTCTTTCTTCTTTACAAATAACACAGGTGTAAAACCCCAACTTTTTGAATAAAGATGAATTTTCTATAAATATTATTTTTGAATATTATGGAGTGAAATTGATATAATAGTTGTTGGTAAAATTTATAAATTTTACAAAGTACGCAAGTTGTTATATAATATTTGATTGGTCGGGGAATATTCGTTTTAACAGGGAATATTAGTACAACGGTACAATCATTAGTGGACCCCACAACGAAATTATTTTCGGATTGAGAAAACGACAAAAATACTTTATAAAAATAACGTTGAAAGCTTTACCATTAACTGTTGAAACTCCCAGTGTTAAAAGTACAGAAATACGCGTGGTTGCATAGTAGCACATGGTATTGATTATTGATGCTTACGTGATAAGTCACTCAGTGTTGTTGGTATTATTAATGTAATAATACAGAAAATCTTTTTATATAAAACAGAATACTTTTATAAAGTTATTCTATAAATAGAATATATTATATTCTATTATGCATAGTGTTGCATAGTATCTGCATAGTATTTTGTATAGTAAAAACTTTTTATATAAAACAGAATACTTTTATAACGCTATCTGTTTTATTAGACAATAATTAGAATATATTATATTTTATTATGCATAGTGTTTGCATAGTGCCTGCATAGTGTTTGTATAGTAAAATCTTTTATAAAGTTATTCGTTTTATTATATTATAAATAGAATATATTATATTTTATTTAAAATATTTTGCTTTAAATATGGACCGTCATATTAAAGTAAATTAAGGAGTACGTATACAGCCATCAATGGTGCGGTCGGACCCTCAAAAGAAATATCTAAACCCAAACACCAATCCCAAGACACCAAAGAACAACCCTCCAATTCAGCGACCCATATTGAGAAGACCCAACAACACTTCAATGTCATTCCATCAAATCTGGCACAAATCACAAAAAGGAAGAAACAACGATACACTAAGACAACCAGCAGTGAGGACCTTCAAAGAGACGACACCCTAAATCACAAGTCTTCATCAAATCAAAAGGAAGCCATCAACGTCGATTGCAAGAACAAGTCAGGTACAATGATTGAGGGCATCAAAGCTGAAATCCACTGCCTGTTCACCATTTAATATAGAGATAAAAGCCTCTTGCGATCTCGCAATCTCGCAATATTATCGGCCTATCTATCAAAGCAATGATCCCAGAAAATAAGCAAGGCTGGGACAATTTCAAAATCGGCGACAAACCGATATTGGGTCCCTTACAAAAAGATTGGGGCAATCTCAAAAACAGCAATAACTCAACACTGGAGCATTTATCAACCATCCTAAAGAGGAAAATGCACCAGTCAACACCATCAACATGGTACATCATCATCAGAGCTTCCCTCACATCATCTCATTGGCAATTCAGACTAGGGAATTTTCTGATTCCCAGAAATGAAAGGAGTTTAAGGCGAGATCAAACCTCTCATCAAAAGAAAGGGGAGAATTACTGAAAGAAATCAAGGCGACATAAGCTTGCCCCTATAAAAGAAGGGGAAAATTCTTAAAGAAAGTCCTTAACTCAAAACCAGAAGCCCAATGACAAAAGGTCTAGCGTATGAAATCCTCGTCATCAAATGTGCCGACCGGTATCGATTCTGCACAAGTCGAGGCCTCTACACTAAATTTCAAATATGGGCGGCAAAAAAATGAGCTGCACCCTCCAGGGATGTAAGCAACATTTAAGTCATCAGTTTAGCCAGGCTGCGAATCAAATGCTCAAGGAAATGGGGCACAAGCACCCAACAACAAAATGAAACTCCAAATTACCTCAAAAAGGGTAAGGCATAGTTTGGTAAAGCAAACCTTGGAATATTACTTCAGCGAAGGTATCGAAAGATCTGGTATTCTAAACCATTGACATCAATTAAACATAACATCAAGACAGTTCAGGGATACCACCGTTTGAGTGGGAACCGAAACTATTTGGCTTTGTCAGTGTATTCAACTACTAGTAGGGTAAGATATGTTGTCAAACTACCATCAAGGTAGGCACCGTTGTAAACTACCACTATATGTATCAGAAAGGTCCGGTGCTTTCAGAATGTTATCCCCAGTAAATATGTAGAAAACATCTCAACTTATCTTCATTAAACAAGCATCGACAACACCGATAAAAAGCCAAACCATTAGAGTTAACACCAACATAGGCATCAACAATGATCGGTAAAGGTAAAGAGATTTGCAAAAACATTTTAACATTCATCATAACATTTATTACATTTGCGATTTACGATATACGAAATACGATGTGCGAGTTCCGAAGTTCGATTAGCCAAATACGAAAAGCGAAGTGCGAAAATCGAAATACGATGCGCGATTTACGAACTGCGATTTGCGAAAACATTTTAACATTCATCATAACATTCATTACATTGCGATTTTCATCATTAGAAAAACCTTGTCATATTTCAAGTGTCTAGTAATCTTTATCATGTCCATTTCATTGCATTTTATGAACATGATAAAGAGGGGCATCTGTAGACACTTGAAATTTCGTTTTCCTATTACTAACTATGCAAGAGGACAAAAACATCTTTTTCACACTCCAGAGATAACCCTGGAGGACCACAACACAAATTTCAACCCCAAAAATAGCCCTGGGAGATTTAGTTTCCAACCCCAGAGATAACCTAAGGAAATCAATTTCTAACCTCAGAGATAACCCCAGGAAATTAGTTCCAACCCCAGAGATAACCCTGGGGGAGCAAGTTCAAAGCCTAGAGATAACCCCAGGAGGTTAAGACAACCTCAGAGATAACCCTGATGACAGTCAGAGTCAACAGTAGGCCAACTTCAGAGATAACCCTGAGAAAAGATTGCTACAATTGTACAGAAACCGGAGATAACCCCGGGAGGGGCAAAAGGTTCAGTTTGCCAAGTCAACTTCAACTCAAATCAAATACACTCATTTTAACTCAAAATTGCTTCAAAAGAAGACCCATAAGAACTATATCTTAACTTTCGAGCGCAAACTACGCAAAATGGCTTAACAAGCTGCTTGACAAAAATTAGGAAATCCCATTTCGGTCATGGACCCATCTTTTTAGATTCAAAAAAGGGAAAATCCCATATCATTGCATAGCCCTTGGAAAGAGCTTTCTGGAATGGTATTGCACATTTCCATCGGACTCCCGGATTGAAAGTTATGAAGGTTTGATCAAACAGTGCGTCGTCTGAGTGCACGTACTTCGAGACGATGGGATCCACATTGCCCGGCGCACCCCGGGCAGGCGCAGGTACACCTGCTGCTACCACAGGTACAACTACTGTTGCCGCAGGTACACCTGTGGTTCCCCCCTCTATAAATAAAGGGTTTATGGTGGCCATTTTGTAAGAGAAAAAGGCGAGGAAGCCCTGTCTAATTTGCTCTGTACACACTATAAACTGAGTGTTTTCTCATTTTTAAACACTTGTGAGTTTATATTGTGATATATTTTACCGGCGGGAGCCGAGTTTTCAACTATTTAAAGCTATTGATGTCTTCTTTGGCAGTCCACTATAAGCCTTCTTACTTTTCTTAAGCCTTTCTCCACTACAGTGCAAACACTGTTCTTCACGTTTAGAGTCGTTTTGCATGTGTATGCCTAGACTTCGGTCCGTGGCTTTTATTTCTTTTTGTATATATATTTATATTATATATATACTAACATTATCGAGTTATGCCTCGATTGAGCCTGGATTTACATCCAAAGCATTTATTGCTTTTATATATATATATATATATATATATATATATATATATATATATATATATATATATATATATATATATATACTTATATATAAACGTTGGTCAAACTCTGTTCGATGAGCCAGGATTTATATCCAAGGTGTTTACTTCTTTTATATATATATATATATATATATATATATATATATATATATATATATATATATAAATATATATATCTTGTTGCTATCAAACTCTGTTTGATTGAGCCTGGATTTCACATCTGGTGCGTTTACTGCATATATATATATATATATATATATATATATATATATATATATATATATATATATACACTTACATTTCAGTTTGGCTTGGAGTTTACTTCGTGGTCTTTTACTACTTTATTTACATTTCTGTCAGGCCTGGAGTTTACTTCGTGGCCTTTTTAAGCTTTATTTACATTTTGTACACTGCTTGTAAATTATTCATGGTGTTTGAATTTCCTTAGACGACTCTCATGCCCACAAGGAGTTTGACACTTTTTTTTATTTTATTTTCTCGAAGATGCTTCGCATCTCGAAAATAAAAGCAATCGAGCCGAACACATAATAAAATGGAAGTATCAAAGGCCTTAATTACTATTGAGCACAAGGGTTTGAAAAACCTCTTGTTACAAAACATCACTGCTATATCTTGTTAAAACTGAATTTTTATATAGAAATTCAACCCTTTGTATATAGGTGTGAACGAGGCATAACACTACTTCCAGATAATTGCACATTCATCCACACATACACACATTCATATAACAGTTTAAATGAAAAGTTGCGGTCACCGTGGCAATACAGATGTTAGGGGGTGCATAACACCTTCCTTCTGCATAACCAAGTCCCCGGTCCCTAACGAATCTTAGTTTCACAGACCTGTTAAACATTATCACATCACTGGGTCAATGTGCAAATCTTTTCTCGGTTGTGTTGTTACAACCATTTAAAAAACCAATTGGCGACTCTTATAGTCCAAGTCGTAGACATATACATGTCGGAACTTTTCACAACTTGTTTTTTCAAACAAATCTCACCTAACATGAGAACACCAAAAAACAAGAATAGAAAAGGGACAAATAAAAATCGCGATGTCGACAATCCCCAAGCATACCCTTTGATATACCCTAAGGGTCTTAAGGGACATGTCAAAGTATAACTCATCATACATAAGATATTATAGTGATCTCAAGTCTAAGGATCACTTGTACTATTATTACTACAAGAATTTCTATTGACAGACAAGTAAAACTCAATTAGGTATTCTTTAGCGCGCATGTAACACCCGAGAAAAATTGGATTATTATGTGAATTAAATTCTTATTTGATTATTTTAATTAAATGAATTTATTTGTTTATTAAAGTGATTAAGCTGTTTAAAGGTCGTTCTATGAGCTAGAATGTGCTAATGTGGTTAGGATTTTGGTTATGAGCTAAGATTAACTGATTTGAATTTTCAAGATGAAAATAAAAGTATTCTGAGAAATTTCCTTAAAAACACTATTCATCTATTTCTGCTCGGAAATAAATTTTAAATTTCCGAGAAATGCGCAATGATATAATTCTAAGATGAGATGGAATATCCAATAATATTTCAGTTATGGCAAATGAAGTTTTCACCTTCGGACTTAAAACCTAAGTGTTAGGGAAAGTGAAATTCAAGAAATAAATGACTATGTATAATAAGAATTGTTATTTTACGGAGGGAATATGAGTATGATACTAGTTATTATACAAGTTTAGTATAAAGATTATTATGACGTATAATACGAATATTGTACGAGGTATATACGATGAGAATATGATTAATTCTAAATGAACTTTAGTTATTGGACCTAGACTTTGTCAAGCCCAATGTTAAATTAATTATAAGCCCAAATCAAGAAATTAACCCGTGGGTCGAACTAATGGATCACTGAATGGGTAAAACCCATGGGGAAACCCATATGGGTTCCCCAATTGGAATGTGGGGCGGCTAATTGGTGGCCAAGAAAGGGAGATAACTTGGTGAGGAAGAATGGAATAGTAAGGAGGTGACCTCTTGACCATTTTACCCTCACCTTAGTTTTTCTATATATAGAAGCCTATGTGTTGTTTAACTAACATTGAACACTATATTGAGAGAGAGAGAGAGAGAGAGAGAAGAGCAATAGAAAATAATCAAGAAGAATCAAATTAAAGTAATCAAGCTAAAGTCAAGAACGCGAAGAACACTAAGGTAAAATGCATAAACTCTAGCCTTTGATTCTTTTCTATTTATTTTTCATATAGAAGTATTAATTGGTGGAGCATGTCTCTTCAGGAGTAATAAGGATGACTATTTGTGAATTAAAACATGAATAAGCCATGTATATGTGAGAATCATAATCGACTAATTAAGCTTTAATCGAAGAAAAATATTAAAATGTTGAATTGGTTGTTGATGGACAAATTGAAAACCATCGGATATAAGTTTGATGTAAATTGCTTGGTTAAGATATATATAATTGACCAATGGATTGAGTCCATTTGGTTTGGTGTCAAAATCTTGACTAACGAAGTTATAAAGAAATTTACGAGATTAGACGATAATTGTCGAAATCGTAGAAATCCCAGAATGATAGTTAAAACTCGCCATTTAACTCAAAAATCTTAGTTTTCGATGGCTTATAGTAGAACATCGTATTTAAAAGCCGTGGATTCAAGAATGGAAGAATTCTAAAATAAGACGAAGAAACAAGCTATGAACGTTCAAGAACGTTTGACGAACGCGTAATAGAAAAGTTAAAAATTAAATTTATTGTTAACGGATTCAGGAACTTATTATGTCTGAATGAAATCGAAGTATATGAGATATATGAGATAACGACTTTTGAATGAGCCAATTCTGACCTATAACGATCAAGTTACGAGCCCGAAAAGAATTGGAACTGAAAAACTTAAAAAATTTAAAAGCTCAGGGTCGATGCCGCAGCGCCTCCGAAGCCTAAGAAGGTGGCACCGCAGCGCCGGGACGGGGGGTCAGCTACTGCTGAATGGCACCGCAGCGTAACTTGTGTACTTATAACTGGCGCTACAACACCGATAAGTGGAAAAAGTCTGACACAGTAAATTATTAACCCAACTATTTTACATGATAACTATGGGGCATGTATATACTTAATATACATGAAGAGATAATTCCTAAAGAACATGTATAACAATGATTTTAGGGATTAAACATTGACTAAAAGTATTTAAACTAAGAACATAAAGTACAAAAATGTATAGTGGGAATCGTATTCGAGTTTAACTCGCGTCCTAAGGTTATACATTATGTAATAGATGTGCGGGGTATGTAAACGATAATAGATGAAGATAGAACCTATGTACTTACTATACGAAGTTTGATATCAGTAATTCGAGAAAAAATGTGTCTGAGCTATAAACCAATCAGGGTTTCAACTACAGTTGTACTTAAATGATGGTGGTTGAATGTCATTTTATGACATATGAATGTTAAGAAGACGAAATGAATGATAAATAACTCAGAACGAGCATTATTAATAAAATAACTTCAATTAAGTTCTAGAAGAGAAATAAGTTCGTAAAAACAATGTGGTTAGATTGGTTAGTAGCAAATTCTAGTGTGCTATGTGAATATATCATATAGAAACTATAAAGACTGATAACGGTTGAATTTTAATTGAAGACGCTTGAAGACAAGTTTTCCTTAATGCTTGTTTGACCTTCGTGTTAGTCAAGTTTTTGTGATTCATGTTATAACATACATGAATTTTTTTATGAAAGAGTTGATGCCAGTTTTAGGTCGACTAGACAAACCTTAAGAGTTTGATTGATTTATTTATAAGTCTTTTGATATAGTATTGATAACGCTATCTTATACCAATTGTTTGGTACTAATTCAAACGTAAGCCTGAGTATGAATAAACAAAAGTATAACTCATCGATTATTTGATGGGCACACAAGGTTGTCAATAATTAAACGTAGATACGTTTAACGGATGAGTGTTGATCAACATAGGAATATCCGTATGGGGACTTGGAGAATTTGGGATCGGCATCATATTTTGATGTGGTGGTAGATGTGGATAAGGATATGGAGGTGGCATCATTTAATACAGTGGTACATGCACTAGAGCCAACACCACTAGAGGAAATGAGGATATTGTATCTGTCGGTGCTTGACCTAAATGTGCAACTGCGCACTGATGTGTAAAACCTAAGGGAGGAGGTTAGTGACCTCTACGAAGAAAAGAGTTTGCAGAAGAAGATTTTGAGTTAGAGCATGATGAGAAGGTGCCCATGAAGGATAAGGCGAGAGATTATAAGAACGAGGCCGTTGAGCTTCGTATGGGAGAGAAGAACCAAATGATAGCACGAATGCCTTACATCCATGAGAGTGTTCATGAGGATTTCAAGCTGAAAATTGCTTGTTATTCCATTGAGTCAGGGAAAACTTATCATACTATTCGTCGAGATATTGGGTCGATTCTTGTGAATCAGAAGCACTAGAATGTTGTTATGCGGTACTAGTAGTAGATAGAAAAAGCATAGATGTGTAAATATTTTGTGTATCTGTGTAGTGACGTAAAACCCTCTTTTGTATAATTAAATGGTAGTCTTTTTGTAAATTTCAATTTTTGTGAAAGTCAATCGCGGGATAGAAATGCAATAGCTTTGGCTATAGAATCAGTCTATAAATAGTTTCCATCTATGAAAAAGTATATTAATATAATGAAGTTTTTATTAAATGTGATTGATTGTAGTATTAATTGTTTGATGAATAATAAAGTAAATAGGAAGGAATAAATAATAACGAAACTTTATTTATTTAATCAAAAAAATGCCGCCAAGAAGAAGACAACGTAATCATGAAGATGAATCCCATAATGAGAACCAAGAGGGTCCGAACAACCATATGCATGAGTTCGTTAATTTATTAATGGTTGCATTTAATCAAGCTGGGGGTAGAGCAATAGTAGTCCCTGGGGTAGCGTGAACGACTACCTTTAAGGAGTTTAAAAGTGTAGGTTCGCCGGAGTTTAAAGGAACTATGGACCCTATTGAGAAGACTTCTTTTGCGACCTATATTATGAAAAGAGAAGCCAACTTCTGGTGGCAGACTCACTAGGGTGGGGCTGGAACTGATGCGGTTACGTGGGAACAGTTCAAGAAGGTCTTCTTCGAGAACTACTTTTCTCTGAGAATGCACGGTAGGATGGAGAGTAAGTTCTTAGAACTTAAGCAAGTGGATATGATGGTTCCCCAATATGCAACCAAGTTTAATGAATTGACAAGATTTTCTCCACATCAAATGGACACTGAGGAGAGGAAGGATTATAGGTTTGAGTAGGGACTGAAGCCCTGGCTCTAAAGCAAGATTTATGTGTTTCAGAGTGCTTTATATTGAAGAATTCTGGAGAAGGCAATTATTGCCGAGGGTGGTAGTGAGGCTTTAAGCCAATACCACAAATAGAGGAAGAATAAGAATAAAGGAGAGGGAGTATCCAAGACGGAGGGAGCTAGTGAAAGTGGAAGTGGAAGTGGAAGTGTAAGACCCCAACTTATTATAAATAAAATCGAATTTCCTCTAATTATTATTGTGAATAATAAGGTGTTAAATTGATATAATATTTTGGTTATGGGTGAAATATGCAAATTTTGAAAAATAGGCAAGTGGTTATAAAATAATCATTGTTGTCGGGGAATATTTGTTTGGTCGTGGAATATTCTTGTTGTTGGGGAATATTTGTACGACGGCGCAGTCATTAGTGGGCCCCATAAGAGAATAACTGTCAGACAAAGAAAACTACAAGTTTGAGTTTTTATAAATAACAGCGTAATTGTTACCATTAACACTATTAGAATTCCCGGTGGTTAAAATACAGTAATACGCGTGGATGCACAGTATTTTTAAATTATTGATTCTTACGTAAGAAGGCACTACTCAATAATTGTTACAGTAATTACTGTTCAATATTTTATTTTATTGATTCAATAATTACTACGTTGATATTTTATATTATTGTTGTTTCAGTAATTATCACTGCATATTATTTTCCATTATCAGATCAATAATTCATATTATTTGAATAATATTATTAGATAACATTATTGGCAATGTCTAAAAAGTTCTGTTAAGGAGAGGTTTGGTCACCTAATTGTACGCCAGTAAGGATAAATTCTTATTGGAAAGCCACCTCTTTCCTGGGAATGGCATGGTTGTCATAATTGTGATTCTGTAATATTATTTTTGAATAATTAATTATTGATTTATATGATAAGGACATATTTATTTTATGTGAATATAAATGATGGATATATTTATTTTTATACGAATAAAAATGAAGGAATTAATGCTGAGATGTTTTATCAGTATTTTGTCGGTGTAGAGGTAATAAAAATCATCCGTTTGTGGATTTCGGATATTTTATGTTTGGAATTTGGAAAAACTCAAAGCTACAAAGTTGTAAAAAAATCGATTTTAGGCAGAATGGATATAAAATTCGTATTTTTCTGATAACTGGGCTATTTTCTATGAATTGATGAAGTTTCGAAAAATAAAATGATTTTTATTAAATTATGGGTGGGACCCACTTTTTGAATGGTGTTGAATGCACATGGGCTGCTGAAAATTTTCAGAATTGGTGGATTCAAGGATGGCATGCGTAGGAATAATAAGAAAGAAATAATATATTTTATTATTTTAGTCTGCTATGGCGTTCTAGCATTTTCCTATAAATAGACGCTTAGGTTATAATTGAAATCACACCAGAAATAAGTTTTTTTTCTCTCTAGATTATTGAGCGTATTTTTGTGAGTATTTTGATACTTTGAGAGTTCCTATTCAGTGCAAGTTTTTGTTAGTACTATATCCAAAATTCAGTCAGAAGTACAGTTATTTTGAGGTAAGGGATGTTATTTTCTTCATAAATGATATTATTTCTTTCGATATCATTATGCCAAAATATTGGTTTGAACTTTTTATCAAATTTGGAACTTTTTGTGTCGGGGTTACTATTCACGTATACGACACTATTCGCGTATAAGACACTATTCACAAATACGACACTATTTACCAAAAATTCCTTTTTTGTCCAAGATGTCTATTATGGTTACTATCTTTGATTGTATCCATGTTTTGATCTTTATTTTTGAATTCTGCTTCACAATTGGTTATTATGAAGTATTATTGATCTTGGATAATCTATTATACGAATCCTTACTATTTGTCCTTCTGTCTCACTAGATTCGTTTTCTTTAAAATATTTTTCATCATCCTCAGTCCTAAATGATGATATTTACTGAATATCTTTGGCCTGTAGTGCAAAGATAAATGATTAACTGATGAATATCTTTGGCCCGTTGTGCAAAGATGAACAGGTGTTGAGATGAATATGACCAACTGATGATACAAATGAATATCTTTGGCCTGTACTGCAAAGATGAATATTTGATTAAAGATGTATATTAATTGTTGTTACAGGGATAAAATATTGATGATGGACTTTTACATCTTTGAAGATAGTAGAACTCATTCTCTACTTGACTCTTATAATGGATTGTTGTTTCCACTGCAGTGGTTGATCTAAAACTTGTTGTCTATTATATTTTATCAGATTTTTCCCTGTTGAAAACTAATGATAATTTGTTGTATATTATCTTAGTCATAATATTCTTTACTGGGCTAGTTGAGCTCACCCTTTTCCTTTTTGTTCCATTTTTCTTCTCAGGAGGTGAGAACATAGCAGGATCTAGTCGGGGTATAGAGTGATGGTTTTAAAAAGATGTTTTAGCAGTCCTCACTATTTCTGTAAAATAGTGTTTGAATAATTGTAATGAGAACTTATTTGAGTGTGGATATTGTCTAGAAGATAATTTTTGTATTTAAACTCACAGTATGTGTTGTCGTATTTTGCACGACAATTGTATTATTAAAGTTGTAGTTTTCTTTATGTACCATGTATTTGGCGACTCAGAATGGGTATTGTATACCTATTTTGGGGGCGTCTCAGTTGGTATCAAAGCTTAGGGATATGGTCTCTGGCGGAGATCGGGGAATAGAACTAGGAGGGGAGAGATAAGTAAATCCTTCGCTAGTGTGTCCTATCTAAGCTTATTTCTTGGTCAGTCATAATATAGGGATATTATGTGATATGTTAATTTGTTTAATTAACCCTTGTTTTAAGGAAGTATTTAAGAATGGCTGCTGAGAACGTTAACAATGGAGTGTATGAGACTGTGGAACAACCTTTAGTTACAAACCAGGAGAACTTGCAACAAGAAGGTAATATTCCTCCGGTAAATAATACTACCGAGCAAACGATGAATGATGGAATGTTTAGTAGCTTTTTGCAGTTCATGCAAAATCAGACGAGGGAGACTCGTGTACAAAATACGGGTGGAAGTGATACCAATGTGCGGTCTGTCACAGTCAAGCAGTTCAAGGAGTTGGGACCACCAGAATTTATTGGAAAGCCAGATCCGATCAAGGAGAAAACATGGGTCAAGCAAATTACCAAGATATTCGATGTCTTGGGATGCACGGAGGAACAGAAGGTTCCATTCGCCACCTTTATGTTTCGCGGTGAGGCAGACTACTGGTGGGAGTCTGTGAAGCGTACCTAGCCTGCTGCACTCAACATGTCTTGGGAAACATTTCAGAAACTGTTCAATGACAAGTACTTTCCTAAAAGTATTCGTCATATGAAAGAGGTAGAGTTTATCAGACTGGAACAAAACAACATGACGATGTCCCAGTACGAGGCAAAGTTCGCTGAGTTATCCAGGTTTGCACCTCATTTGGTAGAGAATGAGGAATGAATGACAAGGATGTTTCTAAGTGGTCTAAAACCCGAGATTCGTCAATACCTTATTTTTCATAAATTTTCTATGTATTCAGATGTTGTCAACATGGCTCAATTATTAGAGCGAGATAGTGAGTATGTTCAACTGAGGGACCAAAACCAGGGTCATACCGGTGACAGCAGTCATCAGAGCGAGGATAACCAGCGAGGAGGGAAAAATACGAACAAAGGCGGTAACCACTCGGGTGGTCATCGTGGCCATGATAATAGGAGCGGTGAGTCAAGTGAAAATTTCAGAAAGAGGAGATTCAACAATGACGGGAAGACATCAGCAGTAGCACCAACACCAACAACAAATTCTAGGGGAAGATAACGACCGCCAGTTAGATGTTACAAATGCGGGAAAGAGGGACATATCATCCCAAACTGTCCACAATAATCTAAGGTATGTTACAACTGTGGAAAGGAAGACCACATAGCTCGGGCTTGTTCTGTAGTAAAACCAAGTTCAACGGGGATGGTGACTCCAAGGGCTATCCCGGATAAGTCAAAATCAGCGGTTCTTGGAAGAGCATTCGTCGTGACTGGCCAAAATGTGAGGAACCCGAACGAGGTGATCACGGGTAAGCTAATCTTGAATTCTTACAAAGTTTATACCTTACTAGATACCGGTTCTACCCATTCTTTTATCTCTCATGTCTGTGCTCAACGTTTAAACTTGACTCCGGAGAAATTAGAATTTGATTTATCAGTGGAGACTCCGTTAAGAGAAACTTTCGTTACGTCCACTATTTATAAATCTTGCTTAATCCAAGTTGGCACTATCACATTACCTGTTGATCTTATCTCTTTAAAGATACTTGTGTTTGATGTGATTTTAGGAATTGATTGGTTAACCACTCATCATGCTAAAATTGATTGTTTTCGTAAGGTTGTTAGTTTTCATATTCCTAACCAACCTGTCATATGAATTCGAACAACTAAACCACTAAAATCAGTCACTGTCATATCAAGCCATAAAGCTATTCGTTTATTAAAAAACGGATGTCAAGCTTTCTTAGCCCATGTTATGGATTTGAACAAAGACAAGTCAGATTTGAATAATATTTCTATTGTTAGAGAATTTCGTGTTGTATTTCCTGAAGAACTTCCCGGTCTATCCCTAGAACGTGATGTTGAATTCTTTATTGACCTTGAATCGGGTACAAAGCCCATTTCTAAAACTCCATATCGAATGGCTCCTATTGAACTTCAGGAGATAAAAGTCCAACTACAGGAGTTATTAGACATTGGTTTCATTCGTCCTAGTACACCTTCGTCCTAGATATCATCACCTGAAGATTAAAACTAAGGATATTCCAAAGACTGCCTTCAGAACTCAGTACGGGCATTATGAATTCTTAGTCATATCTTTTGGATTGACTAATACTCCTGCTGCTTTCATGGATATGATGAACCGTGTATTCAAGGAATATTTGGATCAGTTCGTTATTATCTTTATTGATGACATCCTCATATATTCCAAAAGCCGTGAAGATCATGAGCACCATTTGAAGCTGATACTGGAAAGGCTTCGTGAAAACAAGCTATATGCCAAGCTGAAGAAATGTGAGTTCTGGCTTGAGGAAGTAGCATTCATTTGGCTCGTGGTGTCAAAACATGGAGTATCTATTGACCTGGCGAAGATTGAAGCAGTACAATGTTGGGAGCAACTGAAGTCGGTGATCGAAGTACGTAGCTTTCTGGGCTTAGCTGGTTATTATAGGAGATTCGTGGAAGGATTTTCTCGAATCGCTACTCTGTTAACTCAGTTGACTCAGAAAGATACAAAATTTGTATGGAGCGAGGAATGCGAGAAGAGTTTCCAAAAGCTCAAGAGGAGACTCATTTCGGCCCCTGTTCTGGCAATACCATCTGGTTCGGATGGATTTGTTATATACAACAATGCTTCAGGCAAAGGGTTAGGATGTGTTCTCATGCAACATGGGAAAGTCATAGCCTATGCCTCACGACAACTCAAAGAATATGTGAGGAATTATCCTACTCATGATCTAGAGTTGGCAGCAGTCGTTTTTGCGTTAAAAATCTGGAGACACTACCTGTATGGGGAGAAAGTGGAGATCTATACGGATCATAAAAGCCTAAAATATTTCTTCACCCAAAAGGAACTCAACATGCAGCAACGACTTTGGCTAGAGCTTTTGAAAGATTATGATTATACCATTCAATACCATCTTGGAAAAGCAAACGTAGTAGCTGACGCATTGAGTAGAAGATTATATGCGGGTATGAGTGCAATGTTGTTAACACAAAGACCCATTTTGTACGATTTACAAAGGATGGAGATTGAGTTAAAGACTCAAGGGACCCACGTGATGATGGCGAATATACGAGTAGAACCGACTTTAATCGATAAAGTTAAAGTTACTCAAGCTACAGACCTAGAGCTGATGCGTATGAAGAAGAAAGTACAAGAAGGTGCTATCACTACTACAAAACAGTAAATAGACAACGCTTAAACTACAACGTTTTTCTATAAAAACGTTGTAGTATTTTTTCCAACAACGTTTTAAAAAAAATGTTGTAGATATATATACAAAAACGTTATCAATTTAAAAGGGCATTTTTTAGGTTTTAATTAGATAACGTTTATTTTTAAAAACGTTATCTATGAAGAAAAACACGGAGCAAAAATACGCTTAAGTTATAACTTAAAATCAGAAGACGTACTCTTTTTTCCTTCTCTTTCCCGTTTTCCCTCTCTATCTCCAAGTTTCCTTCTCAGATCTCATTCTTGCCAGCGACCTCCTCCTCCTCCTCCTCCTTTATCTCTCTCTCTCTCTTGCTTTACTTAAATAGTTATATATGGTGTTAGGGTTTCAAATTAGTGTTTGATTTGTTCTTTACCACGGGTTGAGTCTTGCAGGTAGAGCGAAACTGAAAAATGCAGCAACCAGTTCACAGACGCAGAGTTTGAGTTTTAATTTCTGAGGTAAAATTCTTCGACTGATCTGGTATAGCTTTTTACTCGCTTATTTACTTATGTATCCTTTCAAACTTTGACAATTTCTGTTATCGATTGCCAGATATATGTATAACTTTTGATTTAGGGATACTGAATCGATTTCTAAGTGTTGATGTTCCGAATCAATTTAAAAATGTTTTCTTTTTTCTTTTTTCTTTTAGATTTTTTATTTTTTTGTTCATTGTTTAATTGTCATTTCTATATCTGTCTAGAAAGATATACACAACCATTTTCCTTATGCTCAATTCCTCCATTCCAATAATCTCATATAGCTACAGGCTTATTTTATACGAGCAGGATACAACTTTGTAGTACCCAAATAGTACGTATTATTGTGCAGTATGGCCTTGCAGCTATTGCTTCCAATTGTAGGTATATTTCTTTATTTCTATATAAATTGCATATGATTTCTGAAGTTATCTGTTCTTGATTTCTTCTTGATGTTTTATTTGGCTCTTTCCTTGGTATTGGTGTGTATACATTTTCTTTAGTTGACAAAAATAATCTGCTACGGTGGCCATTAAATTGGTTCATTTGGAATTTAAAATACAGTCTTGAGATAGTTTATTGGCTATAACTTGATCAAATAATAAAAACTTACTTAATCTTTTATACCAAGCTCTTCGAGCTTGTTTTAATCCATACAAAGCCTTTTTTTAATTTATACACATGCTGTGGATATTTTTCATGTTAAAATCCTTGAGGTTGTTTGACATACACTTCCTCATTTAAATAGCCTTTTAAAAATGCACTTTTCACATCCATTTGATATAATTTAAATTGTCTAAAGCATGCACAGGCTAACAATATTTGAATGGCTTCCAACCTTGAAACAGGGGCAAATGTTTCTTCATAATCTATACCTTCTTGTTGATTATAGCCTTGAGCTACCAATCTAGCCTTATTTCTAGTAATTATGCCATTTTCATCAAGTTTATTTTTGAAAATCTATTTTGTACCAATTATAGAAGCATCTTTAGGAGGGTTGACTAGATCCCATACCTGACACCTTTCAAATTGGTTTAATTCTTCCTGCATGACAATAGACCAATTTTCATCTTGGATTGCTTCCTTGGCACTCTTTAGTTCTATTTGAGAAAGGAATGTGGAGAATGCACAATAATTCCTTGCTTTCCTTCTCGTGTTCATCCAAGTGTCAGGATCACCTATGATCAGATTTAGTGGATGATTTCTCACTGTTCTAGATGGCATAGGAAACCTTACTGCAGTCATTTGCTCTTCAGGTTCATGTTCTACAACGTCAAGCTCTGCTTCAAACTGATCGTCTAATTCTACTTCTAATGTAGACGGGTTAAGCTGTCTGACTGGAGGCGTCTGCATGTTTGAGTTTTCAACCTGGGCAGATGACTCAGTTTGTCTAGTTTCATTTGTTTGCTTTCCACGTTCGTCTAACTTTCCTTTTGATGGAGACGGCTCAGGCTGTCCGGATTGAGTTGTCTATTTTCCACTAATCAGAATGTATTTTCCTGCATAAACTTCATTTTCTTCTTTTGATAGGTCACGGTTAAATTCATCAAAAACAACACGCACAGATTCTTCAACTTTAAATTTATCAAGACTATAAACCTTGTAAGTTTTACTATGCATTGAATAACCAATAAAAATAGCTTCGGTTGATTTTGCATCAAATTTTCCAAAGATTAGTATTAGTATTTAGAATGAAACATTTAGCACCAAACACTTTCAAATAATTAATATTAGGAATTCTGTTGTTTAGCAACTCATATGGTGTTTTCATTAGAATGGGTCTAATTAGTACTCTATTTAAAATGTAACATGCAGTACTTACAGCCTCTGCCCAAAAACTTTTAGGCAATTTACTTTCATGTATTAAAGTTCTTGTAGTTTCTTGAAGAGTACGATTTTTACGTTCCACCACACCATTTTGTTGAAGCGTTCTTGGTGCAGAAAACTCATGTGTTACACCTTTCTCACTGCAATATGGTATAAAATCTTTTCCAAATTCTCCACTGTAGTCACTCCGTATACCAATTAGCTTGAGGTTGTGTTTTGTTTCAACATTCATTATAAGCTTTTCAAATTCTGCAAAAGCTTGATCTTTATATTTCAAAAATAAAACCCATGTAAATCTTGAAAAATCATCAACAATAACAAAGGCATAATGATTATTTCCTAGGCTAGCATATCTCTCGGGTCCAAATAAATCAAGATGAAATAATTGAAGAGGTAAAGAAGTTGATACCTGATTTTTGCATGTAAAGGAATTTCTTGCTTGTTTACCTAACTAACATGCATCACAAATACCTGTCTTTTCATATTTTAGCTTTGGTAAACCTTTAACAAGGTTCTTTGTAACTAACTTGTTAATCAATTCCATATGCACATGCCCCAACCTTCTATGCCATAGAATAGTTTGATCTTGAACCGCAGCTAAGCAAATATCCTCATTTTGTTTTTCAAAATTTATAGTACATATATTACCTTCTCTGTTAGCTACTAAAGGGACATTATGAGAAGCATGAATAATAGTACATTTATCTTTTTCAAAAATAACTTTATGACCACTATCCATAAGTTGACTTACACTAATTAAGTTATATTTTAACCCTTCAACATGATGGACATTATCAATGTAAACCTTACCATTACCAATTTTACCTTTACCGATGATTTGGCATGTGGTTTCATCTCCAAAAGTAACCGTGCCTCCTTTCTTTACAACAAGCGAGGTAAATTTAGTTTTATCACATGTCATGTGTCTAGAGCATCCACTGTCAAGTACCCATTTATGTGGTGGTACTTTAGCTTTTAATCATACCTATAAAACAAAGAAGTAACTCATCGTTTTGGTACCCAAATCTGTTTGGGTCTAATATTGTTAGTAGCAATTAAATCTCCTTTCTTTACCCAAACTTGCTTTATTTTCATTTTATTACAGTTTTTATCAAAATGTCCTTTTAAACCACATTTTCTGCAAGTAACATAAGGTGAGCAATAAAGAGGCTTGTTCCTTGGTTTATTATTTATTACTCTAATTTTATTAGTCGTCCTTTTTATGTTTTTAACAGGATTATATCCAATTCCTTGTTTATCTAAGCTTGACCTTTGAGCACCCAACATTATATTTAAATTCTCTTCTCCTTGAAAAAATTTTGCAAGATCCTTTTTCAAAGATATTATTTCTTCCTCATTATTATTTTGCATGTTTATTACTTTTCCATCATTAAAAGCATCTATACATGTATCTCTCATTTTTAAGCTTTCTTTTAGATCATCAGTTTCCTTTTTAAGACTATTATTTTCTTCATTTAATTTGTTTGCACGATTATATAAAATTTTATTATAATTATCTAAATATCCAATTTTAGCATTCAACTGAGATACTTCACATGATGAGCAATCTTTAACTATTTCTTGTTTTTCCTCAATTAAAGTTTCTACTTCCTTCATTAAGTCATTTATCCAACTTTTCAAGTGAGCATTTTTCTCTTTCATACGAAGGTTTTCATTTTTTAAAACAAGATAGTCAGAAATAGTAATTTCTCCAAGTTCAGGACTTACCTTAGATGTTTCCTCATTGTGTACTCCTTTGAAGCATAGTTGAGCAGTTTCTTCTTCTTGATCTTCATGATTAGATTCATCATCACTACATGTCATGAGAGCCTTCCCTTTTGAACCATTTGCTTTGTTCTTTCTTTTTAGTTGGAAGCAATCTCTTTTGAAGTGCTCAGGCCTTCCACATTTGAAACAGGTTTCCTCTTGAGGCTTTTGCTTGAAATCTTTCTTGTTGCTGAAGGCTTTTGTTGGTAATTTTGGTTTATTCTTTTTTCGGATCAGCTCCCTCAATTTTCTGGTCATTAATGTTATTTCTTCATCCGAATCTTCATCAAAGCCTTTTATGTAGCTTTCAGCTTGTAGAGCCAAGGTCTTCTTCTTAGGTGCCTCATCTTCTTCATCATACAATTTTAGTTGGTTTTCAAACTCTTCAAGTTCTCCAAATAAGGTAAGAGTTTCCATTGTGCTGATTGTGGCCGAGTCTTGAAGTGTTGTAACTTTTGGTGCGAATCGCTTTGGCATGACTCTAAGAAGCTTTCGGTTGATTTCCTTTTGATCAATCTTTTATCTGAGCATGTTTTGAGAATTCATTAGAGTAAGGAATCTTGCTTGGGCATCTCTAATTGATTCATTTTTCTCCAATTTGAATAGCTCGTATTCATGCATTAGCATGCTCGGCTTGACCTCCTTCACTTTAGTAGTACCCTTGTGGCTCATGATGACTGTGTCCTAAATTTCCTTAGTCGTTGTACAAGACAAGACCTTATCTATCTCCGACTGAACCATGCCACTTAAGAGTGTATTCATGGCATTGGAATTATAAGACATCATATACGATTCATTTGAGTCCATTTTCATGAGATTCTTTGGCTTTCCATCATCATGTCGCAGAATGACTGGTCCATGTTCGACTACCCACCATTCCCATGGGTCACGTTCAGATAGATCTTCATTCTGAACTTCCAAAAGTTGAAGTTTTCACATCCGAGCAACAGCGGTGGCCTACTTGTTGATTGACCTTCTTGAAATTTTACGTGTGCCATAGGATCTTCCCCTACGACCTGCAACAATCAATATTAGTAGAGCCTTGCTTTGATACCAAATGAAATTCAGTATATACGCACACCTAGAGGGGGTGTGAATTGGTGTTTATACTTGATGTAATAAATAGTGACAACTTTTTGCAATTTTCTGCTACATGATTAATTCAGACAGCTGTGCCTATCTGTTTTGGTGTCTGGATTAGTGTATCTAAAAACTGATATAACTCAGAACGCAAAACTTTAAACCAACACAAAGTAAAAGTGTAGAAATATAAAGACACCGAGATTTTTTCATGGTTCAGCCCCTATCCTCTATCTAGTAGCCTAATCCACGCCCAATCCCAACTAGGATTGGAGACTCTTTTTATTGCTATTTAAAACTCAATACATAAATTACTCCCTGTTACAAAGAAGCCTGAAATCTGATGTTGGACACTTATGCCCCCGGTTTGCACCTCTGCAACATGTACACTATTGCACCTTTTCTCACCACTGAGACCCTTGAAGCCTTCTATGAACAGACTAGCTAAAATAGGAACCCTCAAGTAAAAACTATGCTTACTTTCAGTTTACAAGGAAAAGAAATTTCCAGCACAAAAGAATATGCTATATAAGAATATAAGGCTGGACTAAAATAATTTGTAAGCTCTAATGTATTATCTTAATTTAATTGTTGGTAGTTCGTGTGTCCTTAACAGTCGAAGAGAGGAGATATATATATTGCAAGAGAGCAACGACTATAACATAAGATGGCTAAGATTTCTCAGTCTCGTTTGTAGCCTTTCCATAATTTTGGCAACTTTGAATCAACAGAAAGATTATAATAAGCAGATATGCACCAGTTATTTGATTTTGAAGAGCTGAAATCAAGGAGTGAAATTCTACACCCAATCAACTGAGTTAGACAATAACAAAGGAGATAAATAAGGATGATAGCTTCAGTAGGACTCCTTTTCAAAATAAGATACAAAAATATCAATAACTAATGTGGGCTCCACTAAGCAAGACACACTCCTTAATTAACTTATTACCCACGAGCTATACTGATGAAATAGAGGAGCCAATTTGGCCAAGCATACCTTAAGGACCATAATATCTGTTATACCAACATACCTTAATAAGCTCTAATCCAAATCTTTCTTGATATCCTCCAAATCAAATCTTCCATAATATTAATTCAAATCTGAACTAATTTTGAACATATTCCAACTACCAACAGAAAGAAATCAGCAACAATAGTTCATGCAATACCCATGTCTCATGCATATCAACTATAATATTATAACCCATAATTCATGCACATTTAATATAATAATGCATCATGAACTATGCACACTTAAATTGGTCATCAATCAAAACATCATATACTCAAAAACTAACAATTATGATATGTATGTTTAGCATATTATTACGTATTATGTGATGCATGAAAACTGTTAGATTTTGCTGGGCTGTTGAGCTCACTCTTGCAAATAACCACTTTTACAGGTCAAGATTTTAAGGTAAAGATATGTGCTAAGTGAGTTATAGAGATCTATAGTCACGAAGATTACTTATGTTTTATGAGGAATGTATTTCATATTTTGAACGTAATATGTTGTTGAATTGTAAGTTGAGTTATCCAATGTATATGGATATTTAGTTAGGATGTAAGACTTTGTATAGTCATTTTGTTGTAATGATTCATGATATAAGATTGAATCAAAGAGATGTAATGTAAAGGTTGCGATTCAGGGCAAGAAAGAAGGAAATGTATAAAAGTTTTAAATATTCCACAAATTTAGTGTTTTTAATATCGAATAATGATGTAAAATTAGAGATTTAATGTATGGTTAACGACCGAAGTTGAGATTTAAATTGTATGGATTTTGGGGTCGTTACAAGTTGGTATCAGAGCTGTAGGTTATAAACCTTAGGTATGAGTACCGTAGGCTATAACCTTAGAGAAGAGAGGTGAAGATAATGAACGAATAAGCTCAAATAGAGTTTGAACAATAAGGGATTAAAACTTGCGTGAAAGGATTTAAAGAAGAATCTCGCAGAGTTATAAAGGATATGAATGTGGGGTTACCCAACTCCAATAATAAGAATGTAAGGTGATAATAAATAGACAATGTCTATAAGAAGAGAATGATAAAGAAGTTAAGAATAGAGAGTTATATCTAAGTATGGTGCAATTGTACTCTTTAGTAGTTGATGTATAGTATTTGGGCTAAATGATTGATTCATAGAGCGGAGGTATATACGAACTAGTAACTCGGAACCTAGTTTGTTGGTTGTTTGAGGGAAACCACTCAGCGCACCATATTGAAACTGTTAGAGACTCGATGTGTACCAAGTATAGAAATGGACACGTATGATGAGAGTTTAGAACTTGAATGAAATTTTGAGCGATGTAAATGAAGTTAAAAATTCTTAAAGGAAGAATTGTTATATAAACAAGAAGATTCAAAGAAGAATCTTGAAGAGATATAAAGATAAGAAATGGGAGTTTCCTAACTCCAATAGCCAAGATAACGAATAATGTCATAAGATCACGAGTTAACAAAAGAATTTTAAGGGAGATGATTATAGAATAAGATCACGAGGTGATTTGTTTAAGTTAGAAAAGGAAGATGGTTTGTGATGGATGAATGATTATAGCTTGATGATATGAAGATAATGTACTATGATAGTACGAGATAAACTCATGAGGAGTTATAGATAATGTGATGCGAGGAATTCGAATCGAGCAAAGAGAAAGTTATAAGCAAGATAGAGTTAGGTGGGGTTTCAATTGAGGATTCATGTGATGGCTGAGTTGTACAAACCTTTGTATGGGTGAAGGTTTTGTGCTTGCACTTAGTTTATCACATTGATAATCATTGGAATGTTTGTGTCGCGCTATTTGCTATATGCTTGTTGAGAAGGTGATTCTTTTCTCATGTGTATAACAGATAAGTAGAGTATAGTTAGAGAATATTATAAGGTTAAGTGCGAGTTCTTAAAACTCATACTTATGGTAGGTTCGTGACTCATAATTATATGGTATGTTTTTGAACCCCTCAGCGAATGGACGCCTATGGTCTGACTAGGATAAGTTCTTAAACTCATATGATTGTGGCAAGTTCCTGAACTCATAACGTGTGGTAAGTTTGACGAACTGGGTATAGATAAATATAATGGAGTATCGAGGATGATAGGAATAGATAGACCTATTAAGAAATGGATCATTATAGAAAGTTGAGTTGATGGTGGAAGCATATGTATTCTAAATCTACTAGCTATGCTAGACTTTCGAAATTTATTGACTTCGTGCTGATGTTTACACTTTTATTTTCTTGAAAAACATTGGATCAAATGATAGAACCAATGAGTTTTAACAACAATACTGTTATTCGTATGTCTATTCTAATTGCTTCGGGTAACAGATCACAGTTTCTCATGATAGCTCCTTAAGATATTCTAAACATGTTACTTTGATTATTATATGCATACAAATGACCTAAACATGTTAACTGAGATTGTTATGTATACAGTAAGCCATGTTAGTTGATTTTAATTTGATTATTCAAAGAGGACTTAAAGAGTTGGAAAATAGTTTTGATAAACCTTTTTGCAAAATAAGTTTTAACCTTTGATGTAAATGTATTACTTTATGATATATCTTGACATATGTCAATATGATTGTTTATATGGTTAAAGGTTATGACAACCCCAAAATAGGTTCATTCCATCCAACCCATTCTGAGTCACCAAATACATGTTACAGAAAACAATAACAACTTTATTACAACAATTGTCGTGCAAAATACAACAACACATTTACAGTGAGTTTGGATACAAATATATACCAAATGTGACACATGTCCCAACCGTGGACAGCACCTTACAGTGACACCTTATATAAAGGTATAGTCAAAAACTGTTTTAGAAACTAAAATCTTTGGGAAGTGCTCAAGGAAACCTTTATACATGGGAGGCCATGCTTCTAGGTTATGATATATATCATATGGCCACAAAATTATCCTTGGTTGACCCAATAGACCCCAAAGAAAAATCAGAAGTATCATATTCTTCCCAATGGTGAGTCTTCTCTTGATTTATCATTGTCTCCACTGTCTCAAATTGAGAATTATACTTCAAACAAACACCAAGATTATATAAGTAGTGCTCGTAAATATACTCAGCAGGTGGATGAGTACAACCCTGTCTTATGATGACACGAGGTTATATGTCATTAGACATCTTGTATGATAGTGGCAAAAACACCCTTCCAACGTTGGGTTCGCCTCTCCCTATATGATTCACCAAATATAACTACTAAAAGATGTATACAACACACTTGTCTATACTGTTTAGGGAGAGCTCCACAGCTAGAGACCGCCGTTCTATTCCATTGTTACCCCCGCTCGACCCAGCTACACTTTTATCACCTGAAAGGAATTGTGAAGTAAAAGGGTGAGCACAACTAGCTCAGTAAAGAATATCATGACTAAAGATAATTAAATTATCAATAGCCTTTATCAATAACAAATCAGAGATTTATAACATATAGTAGATGATAAGAATTTCAACCATAGTTGCAGCGGAACGAGCAATCCATTAGAAGAATCAAATAGACAATACAGTCTATTATCTTTTCCATGTTAAAAGTCCATCAACAATGTTTTATCCTTATAACATCAATCAACAGTTCCTTTCCACAATTATATGAATATCTCATGATCATAATTGTGATTCTAAATTCCTCTTCGTACCCAGGACGCATATAATTTTCATCACATGTCTTTACCTAAAACATCAAAGATCATGTTTATACCAAATAACAGTTCCTGTTCATAATCATACTAATAAATTCATCTTTGCTCTACGGGCCAAAGATATTCATCCATAGTTCATCTTCACACCACTGGCCAAAGATATTCAACAACAGGTCATCTTTGCACTACGGGCCAAAGATATTCATTAACAGTTCATCTTTGCACTACTGGCCAAAGATATTCATCAACAATTCATCTTTGCACTACAGGCCAAAGATATTGATATCTCAAAGAAATATATAATCATTTCAGAATTTATATAAACAATAATTATAACCATTTGATCAATTCACCTTTGCACTTAAGCTAAAGATATTTAATTATAAATTCAATGGTCATGATCATACCAGTCACAATTCAACTTTTCACTACTGGCCAACGAGAACCCTAGTCATAATCATACCGATAATCTACTCATCTTTACACTCTTGTGAAAGAGAATTTCAACATCAGGGTTATAAAAATATTATATATGATAATAAAATCAATATAATCAATATATAGTTTTAATCTCCGGAGTAATATTCATAAATCAACTATAATTTGGTTAGAAAAAGAAACCAATTTTGTAGTGAATAGTACCCATGAATTGTAACTCATGAATAGTAACTTATGAATAGTAACTCATGAATAGTAATCCTGACACAAAAAGGTAGAAATTCCACAATAAAATTCATACCAATATTTGGGTATAATGATATTGAAAGAATAACATTTCTTAAACTTATAAACAATTTATTTTAACTGTTTACACTTTACTAAATAATGCATTTAATTATCATAAAATGCCAAAATTATAAGGTTTCATCACCAATTATCAAAATCCTCATCAAAAATCTGCATATACCACATATATGATTCTCAAGCCATAAAATCATATTTTCCAATTTTCTTCCTTCACATAACATATTTAACTCATTTATTCATAACTAGTCCATTTTTATGAAAAATACCAAATCAGTTCTAAAAATATTTCTTTTTTGGGATTTAGCAGAATATAGTCCCATATTGATCATATATTTTTCTTAGAATTTTTTAAAATTCATTTACTATTTTTTATATGGCTAAAACCACTGAATATTTAGAAATTTATCATAAATTGTACTTTTATCCAAAAATTCCAAAATTCACAGAGTACACTGATATTATATAGATGTACTCCCAATAAAAATTTCATCAATTTTGGAGTTAACCATAAGGAGTTATAAGGTGTTACTTTTAAAATAGTTTTTTCTCATAAAATTCATAGCTCTTAATCTATACATCCAAAAATCACCATTTTTGGACACAATCAATAAAACTCATCAAAATATCATTTCAACTTTTTTCAGAATTTTTGAAGGTCAGAAAAATTACAAAACTGAAAAACATAACAACCCTTAAAATCTGTTACTATCCCTTACATCAAAAGAGGAGCACCTCTGACTGGATATCGAATATGACGCTGAAAAAAATTTAAACTGATGAATATCAACTCACTAAGTATCTAAATACTCACAAAATACACTCAATAATCTAGAGAGAAAAAGAGAGAAAACTTATGAAATCTGGTGTGTTTTTCAATTCTAACTCAGCCCTCTATTTATAGGAAAATGTTAGCACGCCGAAACAGACTTGACCTGCTACCTGATGGCTTTACCTGCTACTATTTAACCTACCAAAAATCAGACATCTCCCCCAACAACTAAGAGTGGGGCCCACTCAATTCTAGAATTTTCCACCAAAACCTAATTTCCGAATTAGTTACCTCTTAAAATTTTTAACAAATCATTCGTTCATTTTTAACGGTTCAAAATTTGTGAAAATATACTCAACTTATATATGTATAACATATCCAAAAATCCCAACTCTCCAATTGTCAGATTAAAAATTATAACTCACACAATAAAGCTATAAGAACACTGATTTGATCTTTTAATACCTCAAATCCGACAAAATACTGATAAAATACCTCAACATTAATTCCTTCATTTATAACCACATAAATAAATCCATCATTTATATCCGCATCAAATAAATATTTCATTATCATATAAATCAATAATTAATTATTCACAAATAATATTACAGAATCACAATAATAACAACCAGGCAGTTCCCAGGAAAGAGGGGGCTTTCCGATAAGAATTTCTCCTTACTGGCGCGCAATTAGGTGACCAAACCTCTCCTTGACAGAACTTTCTAGACATTGCCAATAATGTTATCTAATAATATTATTCAAATAATATGAATTATTGATCTGATAATGGGAAATACTGTGCAGTGATAATTATTGAAACAACAATAATATAAAATATCAACGTAGCAATTATTGAAACAATAAAATAAAATATTGAACAGTAATTACTGTAACAATTATTGAGTAGTGCCTTCTTACGTAAGAATCAATAATTAAACAATACTGTGCAATACCGTGTGCTACTGTGCAACCACGCGTATTACTGTATTTTAACCACCAGGTATTTCAACAGTGTTAACGGTAACAACTACGCCGTTATTTATAAAAACTCAAATTTGTCGTTTTTTTCATCCGACATTTATTCTGTTATGGGGCCCACAAATGGTTGTGCCGTCGTTAGAATATTCCCTGACAGAAAGAATATTCCACGACTAAACGAATATTCCTCGACAATAATAAATATTTTATAGACACTAGCTTATTTTAAAAAAAATTCATATATCACCCTTAACTTTAATTTTTTATCAATTTAACCATTTGTAATTATAAGAAAAATTGAATACTTTTATTTCATAAAATTCGGGGTCTTACAAAGGTAATATGAGATATTCAAGCATGATTTAAAAGAGAAATTTCAAGAAAAAGGACCTTATTGGCTATGTATAAACGAACTATGTATACACTAAGTTTTGAACTTAAAGATATGTTCATGTGATCTATTATGTGATTATGAAAGCATGATTTAGACTATGCAAACTCATTTTTGTATGCTTGAAGAAGTTTTACTAATATAGACTTAATGTTTTGAAAATGAACTTGATAAACTATAAGTTGAGAATTTGTAAGTATGCTTTTGATATCTAGCATATGAATGTATAGTTGAGGCCAAAAGACCATGTAGCATGTGTATAAGGACTAGACAAAATGGACCTTGTTCGCTTAACATGTGAAGTCTTGAGTAAATAAAAATGAATAATGACCTATGATATGTTTGATGAAGGGTTAAATTAGTTATTCACATAATAACATGTGTATTGTGTATGATTATTCATATATGTGTAAGACGTGGGTTCACTGGTTTTCTGTAGGAACAGCCATATCTTGGTTTGCACCAGGAGCAGCGCGGCCGTGCCACTCCTTAGTACAAACCAAACGCAGTCGCGCCAGTCTGCAGTGAGGTCTGAGTTCTGTAAATAAATTAAGAATTGATGCATGCTTATATTGTTACCCTAATCTTTAATATCTGTCCAGTATAGTATTCATATGATAATAAGCATGTTATTAAAAGGGCCTATGATGAATTAGTGTTTACAACTTTAAAGTAAATGGTGATTTCAACTATGACATAGTGTGTTAGAAACTAATCGTGGAATGTAATAACACATGTATAGAAGCATGATAGGTGATGATTTGATTCTTGTAAGTGTGGACTCATATTAGTTTACACCTACTTATTGAAAAGACCGACTTGTTAATGTTAGGTCGTTTCAACGCAAGTTAACTAAAGCTAGAATTATATTGTAGCTGAGCAAACAACCAAGCTCCCTAAACTTACTCCAATTATTATTGAGCAAGTTGCCTAAACTTACTCCAATTATTATTGAGCAAGCTCCCTAAAATTACTCCAATTATTATTGAGCAAGTTTCCTTGAACTTCACTCTTTGGTTGTGCAAGTTCCTTAAATTCTTACTCTTTTACTTGAGTAAGTATCCGAACATTATTTTATTGCATTACAAGTTTCCTAACTTACCCAACTTTGAATTTTGTGAAAGTTTCCTATCCTTTTCATATTGTAGTTGAGCAGGTTATTGTTGAATTGAAAGTTATCCATTTAAGCTTGAACTTTATTTCCAAGCATGATATTAAGTCGTTTAATTACCTTACAATTATTCCACATCGATATTATTGACATTCGCACTTAGTGAACTTGAGTTCGTACTATCTTGGACTTCTACTTCATTTAAAGTTCTATAATTCTTGAACTGTGTCAGATAGAGTCTGAACCTTTGTTTGGTCAGACAAGTATATGAAGTTTAATAAAAGCTATCCAAACCAATTGATGGTAAGGATTCTTAGACTGAAAGAACACCCCTTCTATGATAGGGGAGTACCCCAGGTATCAATTATATGATACAAAGAACATATTTAAATGTTATGCATATACATGGTGTAGGTGAGGCTGATCCCCTCAAGTACTTATTCTGTAGCCAGTAACCAAAGGGTCAATTAATTATTGATTCCATTTGAGTGTTATAGTTCAATGACTATCAGTTATTCTAAAAGCAATCATTATCTTTGCTTTTAATATTCATATTGTTGAATCCTTCAGATATTCATATGTTGAATTCTTTGTCAGATATTTCCCATTCATCATGATATATATTTATTGTTGTATTTAAACTTACTGAGCAAACTTGTTGCTCATCCTTGATATGTCATGAATTATATTGGAACTAAGCCCGAGACCTCAAGAAAGGACAAGGGTAAAGGAAAGATGAAGGATAGTAGCCAGAAGCAGACTTTACTATGCCTAGTTTAAATTACTGTTATGAAATATGAACCCTAATTATTATTTTAGGGTATGTTTGTAAGATTGTATTAAAGGTTATTGAATCTTAGGACTAGTAACAACTTTTGAATGAACGACGTACGTTTATTATATTCTGCATTTTAGTTATCGTATGTTGTTTAGAGGTGGATGTTTGTATTTTATCGTGATGACTGAACGGGGGTCAGAGGACCCAGATTCTGGGGTGTCACATGTGAGATTGTGGTAACAACACCATAGCAGCCACATGTTCAAGATAACCCTTTGCCTCAACACAATGAGGAGGTAGTCAACGTGATCAGTATGGGGAGTGGAGAAGGTTCGAAGTACCTCAAGTATGTAGGGGACTTTCCCCAAACAAGCGAGGATAACTCTGATAAATGGGAGTATTCGGAATATCAGTTTTGATAGAATGAAAAATGAAGTCTATCAAGGAACAAATTGGTCAACTGGCAGAACTGATGGTATATCAACACCAAGTGAGGAAAAAGTTGATAACTCAAGTTAGCCAGCGGAGAACAAATCATTTTGCTCCCAAAAGTCTTCCAATTGTAAGGAAGGTTCACTATCAGTTCCATGAACATGAAACCTAGGCAGACAAAGTTGCCAAAGAAGAAAGATTCTGAGCTTATAGAGAGTTTTCCTTCAAAAGAAAGTTCACTTCTTTGAATCAGCCTATGCAAGAAATTCTCTAGATGTTGATCAACGAGGGAAGAGTCATAGAGTTATTACCCCCAGTGGACCCTTGATCAAGGAAGTTTAACACTTCTAAAATATGTCAATATCATTCCAACACTCCTGGTCATGACACATAAGAATGTTGGGGACTTCGTCATCTAATTAAAAACTTGATTAAAAGCGGCGAACTGCTAAAAGCAAGTCAAGCAATGGTTTTCTTTATGAAGAAGAAATATTTCCTCCTCTGGCATGGAGTCTAAAGGAAGTTGTAGCAGTCATTTCATATTAGAAGGACACACTTACAATACCCCTGATAGTTCTTGGAAAGGGGGATTAAGGAGGAAAGAATCCTGTGAAAGTGGTTGCACCAAAACCACTGATGTTGCCATTCAGACCGCAATATCCCTTAATCATCTTGAGAAGAGTCCCATGGAATTATGGGGAGAATGAGGGATCAACATTAAAATGAAGACTTCCTTAGCACTAAAACCTAGGGTAGAGTGCCCGAGGAGAAAATTGAAGAATTCCTCAGCAAAATGGGGTATAATGAAGCCAAGGTAGTGACAAGATTAAAAGAGGCAGCTCGATAAATATCCATTCTAGATTTGTATTATCCTCGAAAGATTATCGCAATATCTTATTGTAAGTACTGGAAGAAGCGCATTTTCCAAAGGCAGTGGATACAGAAAAGTTCCATCACTTGACAGATCATATTTTTAACAGCAATGTGATATCTTTCACTGATGATAACATACCAACAGATAAGACTGGTCATTACAAGTCATTGCATATAGCAGTAATATCCTTTGGATATGTGATAATAGGTGTGTTGATAGATTGGGATCTTCCCTGAACATTTATTCCTATGACACTTTGGAAAGAATGAAGATCAATCCAAATCGAATCTGAAGCAGCCATATAGTTATAAGAGCCTTCGATGGGTCTCAACGAGATGTTGTAGGAGAAATTGAACCTCCAATAGATATTTGTCCACATACTTTCTACATATCTTTCCAAGTGTTGAACATCACCACGGGATACAATTTACTATTGGGAAGACCGTGGATCCATATGGCAAGAGTAGTTTTGTCCACTCTTCATCAGCAGGTCAAGTACATCATTAATGCCAATCTGGTAACTGTTAATGTCAAGCCAGAATATCATGTCTATGTACAAGGGGATATGCCTGTGATTAGCCTCAATGAAGGAGTTGCCTGTCAGTTTTTAAGCCTTCAAAGTGAGCAACACTCACTATTGACCTATTGCGGTCCTAGCCTTAAAGATAAGAATTTCTTCCAAAGTAATATCTCTCGGTCAAGAAATGATATCCTTGGGTTTCTGTCCCGACAAAGGGCTAGGAAAAAGTCAACAAGGAATCAGAAATTCAGTTCAGATACCTAGTCAGACAGGAAAGGCTGGATTAGGCTATTCCTATGGATCAAATCACAAGAACCCGCACAAGCATCAGCCAGTTCATGTATCCACCATTCTATTACCAAATCTCACGGATTCCGAATTCGTGAAACCAACAAGGAAAGTCTCTGCTTTTGTGTAAGGTATGTTGATTCCTAAGGTTAAGTCGGTCAGTGAGAAAAAAATAAAGATTCCTGTTAAGGAAAATAAGGAAAGGAATAAAAGGTTCCTACAAGAAGTGCAAGACCGATTTGAAAAAATATATCTTCTGGCACATACTAAGGGTATGAACGATGATATCCCAAATGATGACTATTTAGAATATCAACCCATAATCCCTCACATAAACAGGGCTAAGGAGAATGTTCCAAAGAAAAGCATTGACCCTGATGTGAATTCAGTTCTAGTCATTATCAAAGAGGATGTGGATAGCAAAAACCCATTTATCATAGCTATTAACAAAGACCTTGACCTAGACAACTGGAGCAACACTCCTTGCATCAGTCATAAAGGGTAAAAGGGCAAAGAGTCCATCTGCCCTGATGTAGATATTATTTACTACTTGATTTTGTTGCTTAGTGCTACCAGTTACTTTTGTCATGCTTTTACTAATCCTTTTTAAGATTAAACAATTTCATATATTAAGTGAAAGTATTTTATTTTTAGGACTCCAAGTTTAGATTTGTTTATCTTTGTTGATGAATTGCCAAGTCTAAGTAGTGACTACGACTTTGATGTAGAACTGGACTTTGACTTGATGGGAATTGATCAAGAAGAGATAGATAACTATGAGGTGCCTGAGGAGATCAAAGAATTGGTTGAAGACAAACTCAAACCAAACCTCGATCAAACCACCATTGTCAATATGGAACCTCAGAAAATCCTAAAGAAATCCAAATAGGCAATGAACTTACCCCAAACCAAATAAAAGACCTGATTTACCTCTTAACTCAGTCCAAGGATGTGTTTGGATGGTCAAATTAAGTCATGATCGACTTATCTACTGAAATTATCATTCATCGACTACCCATTAAAGAAGGGTTCAAACCAGTTAAACAGAAACTCAAGAGACTGAAACCTGAGTGGAGTTTGAAGGTTAAAGAAGAAATTTTCAAGCAATTCAAAGAAAAAACCCCTTTATCATAGCCGTCAACAAAGACCTGAACCTAGACAACTGGAGAAACACTCCTTGCATCAATCGTAAAGGGTAAAAGGGCAGAGAGTCCATCTGCCCTGAAGTGTAGATATTATTTACTACTTGGTTTTGTTGCATAATGCTAGCAGATACTTTTGTCATGCTTTTACTAATCCTTTATATGATTAAACAGTTTCAGATCGCAATATCCCTTCATCAGCTTGAGAAGAGTCCCATGGAATTATGGGGAGAATGAGGGATCAACATCAAATTGAAGAATTCTTCAGTCACTAAAACGAAGGGTAGAGTGCCCGAGGAGAAAATTGAAGAATTCCAAAGCAAAATAAAAGACCTGATTTACCTCTTAACTCGGTTCAAGTATGTGTTTGTATGGTCACATTAAGACATGATCGGTTTGTCTAATGAAATTTTCATTCATCGACTACCCATTAAAAAGGGGTTTAAACCAGTCAAACTGAAACTCAGGAGACTGAAACCTGAGTGGAGTCTGAAGGTTAAAGTAGAAATTATCAAGAAATTCGAAGCAGGCATTATTATGGTATCAACCTAACCTAAATAGTTGTCCAATATAGTTCCTGTGCCTAAGCCCGGAGGGAAGGTACGAGTATATGTGGATTACCAGGACTTAAACAAAGTATGTCTCAAAGATGACTTCCCAGTACCTTTCATCCACATATTAATATACAACACGGTGCAATATGGCATGTACTCATTTGTCGACTACTTCATCAGATTTCATCAAATCATAGTTGTCAAGGAAAATTGGGAGAAAACAACCTTTATCACCCCCTGAGGAACCTTTTCCTATAGGCGGTTGTCTTTTGGCTTATCAATGTTAGTTCAACATATCAGCGAGCTATGATGACCCTTTTGCATGACATGATGCTCAATGAGATAGAGGTATACATGAATGATATCATCGTCAAATCCAAAAAGGAGGATGACCAAGCCAACCATCTCAGAAAACTATTCAATAGACTCTACAAATACAACTTAAAGCTGAACCAAGCCAAGTGTTCTTTCGGTGTCAAATCCTATAAATTATTAGGATTTTTGGTAAGCAACAAAGGCATTGAGTTGGATCCCGCCAAGATTAAAGCAATCATTGAGATGTATGTACCCCAAACAAATAAAGAAATATGGGGTTTTCTTGGGAGAATCAATTTCATAAGCAAATTCATATCTCAACTCACTACAACTTCTGAACCTATCTTGAAGTTGTTGAGGAAAAATTCCTTCGGAAAATGGAATGAAGACAATCAAAGAGCCTTCCCCTCCATTAAGAAGGAGTTGATTAAAGTTCCTGTCTTGGTACTTACAAGGGACAAAATTCCACTTTTTATGTATATCTCGGTCAATTCCAATGTTATGGGGCATAATGACGATAGAGGCAAGGAAAGAGCTATCTATTGCTCAGTAAAAGATTCAGCAGTTGTGAGAAGAAATACACTTTGATTGAAAAGACATGTTGTGCTTTAGCATGGGCCTCCATGAGGTTACAACATTATCTCCATGGTCACACAACTTATCTTATATTTCGCACGGATCTTCTAAAGTACATATTCAACAAGCTCATGTTAAATTGTTGATTGTCCAAATGGCAATTATCGTCCAGTAATTTGATATCATCTACGTGACTCAAAAGTCCATCAAAGGTCAAGGAATTACGGTTCAATTGTGTAAGACCCCAACTTTTATAAATAAAGATGAATTTTCTATAAATATCATTTTTGAATATTATGGAGTAAATTTGATATAATGTTATAGTTGTGGGTAATATTTATAAATTTTTCAAAGTACGCAAGTTTTTATATAAAAATCGATTGGTCGGGGAATATTCGTACAACGACACAATCATTTGTGGACCCCGCAACAGAATTATTGTCGGATTGATAAAACGACAAAAATACTTTATGAAAATAACGGCGGAAGTATTACCGTTAACTGTTGAAACACCAGGTGTTAAAAGTACAGTAATACGCGTAGTTGCACAGTAGCACACGGTATTGATTATTGATGATTATGTGAGAATTCACTCAGTTTTGTTCAATTATTGTTATAGTAATTGCTGCATAGTATATCACGTTATTTGATTTAATTATTGTCAATATTTTATAATCAATAATTGAGACGACAAGGTTATTAATATTATTATTTGCAATATTAACAATGTCTAGAAGTTCTGTCAAGGAGAGATTTTGTCGCCTAATTGCGCGCCAATAGGGAGAAATCCTTATTGAAAAGCCTCCTCTTTCCTGGGAACGATCTGGTCGATTAATATTGTGAATTATAATAATGGTGATAAAGTTTGTTTTATTAGTATTATTAATGTAATAAAATAGAAAAACTTTTTATATAAAATAAAATACTTTTATAAAGTTATTAGTTTTATTAGACTATAAATATAATATATAATATTCTATTATGCATAGTGTTTTGCATAGTAAAATCTTTTTATATAAAATAGAATACTTTTATAAAGTTATTTGTTTTATTAGATTTTAAATAATATATATATATATATATATATATATATATATATATTTAGAATATATTATATTTTATTGCATAGTGCAACATAGTATCCTTTCTATTTTCCTATAAATAGGATGCTTAGTTAGAATTGAAAACCACACCAGAAGTTCAGAGAATTCTTCTATAATCTTGAGCGTATTTCTTTAGAGTTTTAAGAAGCTTTAAGCGTAATGTAAGTTTTCTTCAAGAATATCCTCGCCCTACCAGTCGGAATACTATTCTTTTACAGTAAGGGATATTATTTGTTCTACTCGTAAGAGGTATTCTTTCTTTCTTATTTGTGAAGAGGACTTCTGTTATTACATTCTTTATTATTCTGTTGGAATAACCTGTATATACGGGATACCCTATACTTGGTAAAATTCTTCTATTATTCCATTTTTTATTATTATGTTGGAATAACATGTCTATGCAA
This sequence comes from Panax japonicus, assembly GCA_020205505.1. Taxonomy (NCBI): domain Eukaryota; kingdom Viridiplantae; phylum Streptophyta; class Magnoliopsida; order Apiales; family Araliaceae; genus Panax; species Panax japonicus. The sequence goes on along the minus strand of CM035107.1, from coordinate 53,609,102 downwards.
AGTATTGCATACATGGTGTAATTCTTATGTTATTACATTCTTTATTATTCTGTTGGAACATCTTGTCTGTGCGTTTACGCATGACCTGGGTTCGTTGTTTATTATTCTGTTGGAATATCATGTTTGTGCATTTACGCATGACCTGGTTCCATTATGTATTATTCTGTTGGAATATCATGTCTGTGCATTTACACATGACCTAGTTCCGTTGTTTATTATTCTGTTGGAATATCCTGTCTGTGCGTTTACGCATGACTTGGTTCCGTTATTTATTATTCTGTTAGAATAACCTGTCTGTGTGGTCTATCGCATGCCTGCTGATTTCTTTTGTTATTCCATTATTTATTGTACTAAGTTGGTTAAAGTTTTGACTTCTATACTCCCTGATATTAGTGGAATATCCTTGATATTTGCGCTTCATCTAGTATCTTTTCATGGAAATATTCTTCTGAGCATTCTTGAGTGTTACTCTACAAAGAAGTATCATGTTGACAATTTGGACGTTATTAGTTCCTGGATAAATTAATTCTTGAACTTGTTTTATTGAATTCTTATATCATTGTCAGCATCCTCATGTTTATATTATATTGAAAGTCATCTGTGGCCTATAGTGCATAAATGGACTTGGTATGATTATGACAAGGGATTATTCGGTGTAATCATGACCGTAATGTTACAAATGATGTGGAAAAAGTCCTCATTGGCCCGTAGTACATTGATGGACAGTTGTTGGCATGATCATGACTATTGATGAATAGACGAATATCCTTGGCCTGTAGTGCATGGATAATTTGTGGTCGTGATACTAATGAATATCTTTGGCCGTAGTGCAGGGATGATGTGGATTATTTTTTAAGCTGAGTCTCAGGGATAAAAAGTAATGAAAAAACTTTTAAATCATAGAAGATATTAGATTTTATTCTCTACTTGACTCTTCTAATGGATTTCTTGTTCCGCTATAGTTAAACTGTGATAACCCAGGATTTCGAATAATCCAAAAATTACGAATAATTTTTTATTTTTTTTTATATTACTATTAATTATTAATTTTGTGATAAGTTTCTGTGATACGTATATCGAGGAGGTCAATTTATGTATTGACTAATAAAATTAGAGTAGAGTTGTGCTTAATGGAGAATAGGAACCCTAACCCTAATTTTTGGAACGGGATTCGATAGATAATATAATTAAAATAATTATATTAATAAGTATGTGTTTGAACGGTATAGAATTTTTGATCAATAATTGATCGGATAGGTTTTCATATTATTAAACCCTGATAAGAGATTAGAAACCCTAATCTCCGGATTAGAAACCCTAGCGTATCGTAGGAAACCCTAATTATACGCCGGGAACCCTAATTTTTAAAACCGAGAATTATAAACCCTAATTAGGCAACCCTAATTTTTATTAACATGCCTAAAGTATGTATTAAACTTAAATATGGTTAGAGATTTCTAAATTATATTTTTGTATGGTAAATTTCTATTTTAGAAACCCTAAATTTATTTTAGAAAATTTATTTTTCTAATTAAACCCAAAATTTGCAAATTATGGGAATTATAATTTTTAGACCTAAAGGGTACAAAACCTAAACCCTAGATTGTCCAAACCCTAAACCCTAAGGGTTTCATAAAATCCAAATTCTAGAAGAAATGGGAAAAGACCATAATGCCCTTTATGGGATTTTTAATTGATTTCTTGCAAAAATGGCCATTACTTTATTAGGTCACCAACTTTACCAACTCTCTTGACTTTGCAACATAAAATATCAGCAAATCAAGCCAACTCAGCCGAAATTGTAGCAACATGCATGAATCAAAGTGCTATATATAAGATTTAGAGAGAGAAAATCAAGAAAACTTTGCCATTTTGCTAGCTTGCTCTCACCAAATCTCTCTCTCTCTAAACCCACGAAAACTCAGTGTTGGGCCAGTCCTATAAACATCCAAAGATCAATCAATAACAGATTGGATAGCCAAAATCAAGAATCAAAAGCTAGAGAGGTATAAAATCCTAATTTTGAAATCCTTCAATTATTTGTTATTTGTTGCAATTGATTGTTCAAATATGTGTAATAAGGTGTCAATTGATGATCTGGGTTGATAAATCACGAACCCATAACATCAAAGTGCACGAATTTTAAGTTTTCCAAAATCTGGAAATTTGAAAATCTGTGATTTTTAGACAAATGTCAGATCTTATAACTCCGTTTGTAATACCTGTTTTTGATGTTTAAGAAGTGTAACTTGTAGCATGTTATGAGGTCTTTAAGTTTCAAAAAGAATGAAAGCCATATCTAATATAGATCAAAAGTTATTCACGGTCAAAACCCCGTTGACCGAATCTGTCAAGAACACTTACCCAGAAAATTCGAGCCCAACCTCCGTGTTCAACTTTGACCGTTTATACCTGGCTAATGGTTTGATGTATTTGTGTTATTATGATTTCTATTTATAGTACTACATATTTTCTACAACCTAGAGTTGATAGATCACATAAATCATGGCCAGAACATAGTTTAAATCGAACTTGAAAGTGACACCTCGAGTCTGTTTTTGTCCAGAAACGGTTTGTCAGCAATTTTGGAGGCTTTGATCTCCTTGTTGTGATGTTTTTTAACCAAAGTGTTGGTTGGATGTTGTATTATGATATGTTTTCTACACGAAGGAACTTTTAGATATCCCAGATCATGCTTAGATCGTGAGATATCACTGCTCAAACTACCAACCTTGAAGCTGCCGGAAAAGTTCTGGGTTTGCTCAAGAACACCTACAGCGACGCTAAGTGTCGCTATAGGCCTTTAGCGACGGATTTAATTATTCTTATTTTCTGAAAATTCCGAAAAATAATTAAAAATTAGAAATAAATTCTAAAAATTACCAAAAATGATTTTAAAAATTATTTTAAATTATGAAAAATAATTTTTGACCAATTGGAATATTTTTCTTTAATATTTATAATTATTTAAATATTAGAGGTATTTAATTTATTTAATTAGTGTATTAAATAAATTAGAGAAAAATGAATTAATATTATGAAAAATCATTTTAAATAAGAAAAATGTATTTAAAAATATTTTGAGTTATAAAAAGTAACTTTTAATATTTTTGGAGAATTTTCAATAATAATTTAATATTAATGATATAATATTTATTTGATTATTAAATTAAATAAATAAGATGAAAATGATTTAAATGATTTAAAAATCATTTTAATTTAGAATAAAGTGTTAAAAAGTATTTTAAATTATAAAATATAATTTTCAATATTTTTGGAGAATTTTCATTAATAAATTAATATTAATGATATTTGATTTATTTAATTATTATATTAAATAAATGAATTAAAAATGATTTTATTAATTTAAAAATTATTTAAAAAATGAGAAAAATGATTTAAAAATATTTTAAGTTATAAATTATGACTTTTAATATTTAGATAATAATTTCATTAATATTTATATATTAATGGTGATGATTTAAAAATAATTTTAATTATTTTAAAAATCATTTAAGTAGAATATTGATGATTGAAGAATATTTTAAGTTATTAAAAATAACTTTAATATTTTAATGAGTATGTTAATAATATTTTGATATTATTAAATATTAATAATGATAGGATTATTTGATGATTTAATCATTTAAAAATGGTTTTAGTGATTGAAAAATTATTATAAATTATAATAAGTGTTTATAAATTATTAAAAGCTTCCGGAAAATATTATAAACGATATTTGACTTATCTAAAATAATATTGAAGCTTAGAGACCTAGTTTAATTGACAATCAATGTGTTAATTGTCGGATAGGGTAACCAGAATACCGAGATTGGACCGAAATCCAACCAGATCGAAATAGTTAGACCTGATAAGTGTTTATATAGGTTATAAACACTAATGTGGCTATGTGGTAATGTGCCTAGGAGAAGTTTGACTGTAAAGTACAGTGTTTTGTGTTATAAATATTTGTATTAATTGTGAGACCGACATTGTTGAATATAGGTCTTACGAACGCAGTTAATTACATTGTGTAGCTGTAATCAACGTGGAAGGCAAGTTTCCTAACTCAATCTTGAGTTATATTTCATTCAATTACTATAGTGGTTAATTATTGCTAATTATACCACATCCAGGGAATTTTTTGTTGATTATTCACAGTTAGTGCATACTTAATAATGCAAATTGAATTACTAATTCAGAAATATATATTCGTAGAATTACTGTTGTTGAATACTCAAATCTGTAGAAGTTAGAATTGACAATACAGATAATTCCTGTTTATTGTCAAATTGTGTTGAGAAATGTCTTAGCTAATTATTCTGGCTAGACAAATATTTGTAGAACTTGATAAATTCAAGAAAGGAGAATTCAATTGATATTGATAGATCAATGCCAATTATTTCGGCTAGATCAATAAGTGTATAGAATTTGAAATCACAGTATTTCATTGTTAAATCAAAATCTTGATTCTAAGACTGAGGAGAACAACCTTTTATATAAAGGGAACATTTTGGTCGTAAATTCGACCTTTGCGCGCTTATTAAGTATTATGCATAATATCGAGTATAATTAAGCTGATCACTTGTTATACTTGCAGGGGAGTATGATTTAATCTTTATGGTTATCTGATACTCCTGGTATGTATCAAAGTAAATCTTTGGTAGATGCCCGAGAAAAATAAGTTCAAAGATCTAGTAGGATCACTCAGTATAAATTTGGAGAAAAATCTATTTTGTTATTGCGGAGAATTGATTCTTGTTTAATCATTTGAATATCGTAGAACTTTGAAAGCGTTGAACTCTTTCATTATCAAATTATGGTGTTGTATAGAAAAGGAGAAGCCTTGTTATTGATTAACGATTTATTCAGCTAATGCAAAGTTCCCCGAACTTTGGTTTCTTTCTATCAAAATAGATAGGATATTATTGTTGATTCATATACATTTATTGTATAATCTTAACTTGTGGAGCAAATTTGTTGCTCACCCTTGCTATAAATAAAATTTTTCAGCTAGAGGCGAAGTTGCAGGAGGTGTTGCAAAGGACAAAGGCAAAGGCGTAGTTATAAATTAGTGATATTAAATAATATATTTATATTGTTGTATTGTAAACCCTTTTTGTATATCTAAAGGGTATGATTGTAAAGTTAAGGTTAGTGAACCTGGGTGATGTATTATTAGTAAACTCTGATAAATCTTTATGAAAGTTACTATCTATATATATTATGGGGGGTTAAATGTTATTTATAGTTGGATCGTGAACACCAAACTCGGGAGTCAGGTAACCCGAATTTCGGGGTGTCACAGGTTGGTATCAGAGCTGTAGTGACCAAGGTGTCATCAGCTGGTAGAAGAGCTGTAAGTATAAACCTTAAGTGGGGTGGGGGAAAAACCCTAGGATTATAACCATAAGCGAGATAGAGAATACTCATTTAGAGTACTAAGTGAGAGATTGCCGAAGTGCAACGATAGTGAGAAATGTGGACACATAGTGTGAGAATGTTGTACTAGTAAAGTACTAATCAAGTTGTTTAAACTGCTTGTAGGATGTCTGAAGAAGGTGAAAAGAGTGCGGAAATGCTAGCGGCTGTTGCACCAGTGCCACAAGCCGAGGTGTCAGCGCAAAATGAATCAGTTGATAAGGTGGAAGAAGATGAACCAATGGTCAATCTGGGGAGCGATCATGACGATTATCCCGAGATGTACCTAAGTGGAGATGAGGAGGTAGAGTCTGAGCCAGCTATGGTAGAGATAAAGAATAAGACTACAGTTGAAGAACAAGATCAACTAGTTGCAGAAGTTCAAGAACTCCGGAGTAAGACGTTTCTCTTGGAGCAACTTTGGAAGACCGAACGAGCGTTATGCAAAATGACTGAAGAACGGAACGAGCTGAAGGCGCAGGTGGAGAAGATGAAGGCGGAAGGTGGTGAATCGTCTAAAGTAACGATCAAGCAGCAGAAAGACAAGAAGAAAAGGAAGAGGGACAACGATAGCCCTAATTCAGAAAAGTCAAGCTCAAAGAAGAAGCAAGCATGTGGCAAGTGTGGAAAGAGCCATTTGGGAGAATGTATGTGGGGTCAGAAGGTGTGTTATAATTGTGGCCAGAAAGGACATCTATCCCCAGATTGTCCTAAACCAAAGAAAGGAGGATGTTTTGCATGTGGTGGAACGAGTCATAAGGTTAAGAATTGTCCTAAGAGGAAGAAAGATGGAGAAAGTGGAAAGAAGAAGGATTAAGTGTGTGGAGAATAATATTTTCTTTAATAGGGGATAACTTTTGTAAGCCTCTACTTTTGTGTAAAGTTGTAGTAATGAATCCTGACTTTTGTCAAAAAGGGATAGTACCTATTTGTAGTTGTATGGTAAATGTACTGAAAAGTACTATGTAATATTTGCATGAATATAAATGCAATGTATGTTTGTATTAATGAAATCTTTATTTTCTATATAAATATAAGATTATAATAAATTTGTGTGTTCTTAAAACTCATACTTATGGTAAGTTAATGACTCATAATTATATGAAATGTTTTGAACCCCTCAGCGAATGGACGCCAAAGGTCTGACTAGGATAAGTTCATACACTCATATAATTGTGGCAAGTTACTGAACTCCTAAGTGTGGTAAGTTTGATGAACTGGATATAGTATTGTGAAAATGGAGAATAACAACTTTTTGTGTAAAGTTGTGTTGTTAATTCTGATATGATTTAAAAAAAGATAGTAATGTGGGAAGTACTAAATGTACTATGTGCTATTTGAATAAATATGCAATTACTTGAGAATTATGTGTTGAATTCTTATTATGTTAAGAATTTGTATAGAGAAAAAGTATTAATATAAGATTTGTATTTAAATCAGATCATGCCGCCTAGACGACAGAATCGAAACCAACGAGAAGAACTGTAACGCCCTAGAAATTTGGATTTTCCAGAAATTAAGTTTAAAGAATTAGTTATTAATAAAATGAATTTTTATTAATAATATTATGTGCTATGTGGTTATTAATCGTTCTAGAACCTAGGATGATTATAAGTCGGGAGGATTCTGGCTACGAGCTAGACTGAACGAGTAGGAATTTTCAAGACGAAAATGAAAATTTTCCGGGAACAAAAATATTTCAGGGAAAAAGACGAAATAGGCACTATTCACCTGATGAAACCTAAGGGTTAGGGTTTGAAATAACCTAAGCCATTCTGAGAGTTCGGTATGTCAAAATGACATTCCGTCAAAAGATTTGCTGATAATATATCGTGAAGAGTTAAGTAAGCCGATAAAAATTTTTCTCGAAAAACGTGCAGAAATCGGATAAAATAAAAACGACGAAAAGTACTGCTATGTACTTTTCATCCGTTTAGCTACGTTAGGGTAAAATATGAAGGAAAACGCTCAACGCCAAAAAGTGTTTTTCAGTTTTTCGGAAATCCGAAGAATACGTAAAAGTTAATCGGTAAAGGAAAGACGAAATATCCAAAAATATTTGGATTCCGAGAATCGCAGTTTTTAAACCTGTCGAACGAAACCCGAAAGATGGAACCACGAAGCTTCCAAGGGAAGCTACGTGAATAATAAGGAGGTTAACTAAGGAGGTGGAAATAGAAAACTTAAGCATTAAGTAAACTTAAGTGTTAAGTAAACTTAAAAGTTAAGCAAACTTAAAGGTTAAGTAGACTTAAGTGTTAAGTAAACTTAAGGAGTAAGTTAACTTAGTTGTTAGGTAATGAATAGTAAGGAGGTTAAGGGGGTGAAATGACTATTTTGCCCTAACTTTGGAAAATCTATAAATAGGAAGCTAGATTTCATTTAAATGAGATTTTGAAAATCCTACATTAGAGAGAGAGAGAGAATTCGGATGGAGAGGGAGAAGGAAGATCATGAGCATGATTGATCGGATCAAAAATGTTCGTGAAATAGAAAAGCTAGCAAATCGCCTGTTTTGTCTAGCGGAAGAAAAATAAAGAGGAAAGGTATTAAAACCTAACTTCTATGTTAGATTTTCTTTAAGTCATATATATGTTTAAAACATAACTTAATGAGGATAATGAGTAGATAATGCTAGGGATGATTTCATATGGTTAAAAATCATGAGAAATAAGGAAATAAGAATTTGAAGTTTAGTAAATAAATTTCTTAAAGAAGTATATGATTCGTAATGAATTAGAACAATCTGAGTTGATTATATGAATGAGTAGATGAAATAAGTAAGGAATAATGTTCTATAACATCAAATTCCAATAAAAAGTGAAATCATAATCCAAATATCGATTAAAATTAAAGAACGAACGAAGAACGCGAAGAACGTTGTTGATGGACAAATTTAAAACCATCGTAGGATAATTGTTGTTGATGGACAAGTTTAAAACCATCGCGTATAAGTTTGATGCATATTGCTTGGTTAGGAATGATAGAAACGTTCATGAAGAACGGATTAAAACTTAGCTATAACGAAGTTATGGCGAAAATTTCGTAAAAGACAAACGAGAATTAGAAAGTTAGTAAATGAATTCCAAACATGTAGGGTTTCATAAAGATGTAAGAAAATGTTGAAAACGTGAGTCGTGGATTCAAGAATGATCGAATTCCGAGTTCGGATGACCGAATTGCGGATGAACGAACAAAGAGCGTTAAAAACATAAAATAAACGAAGGGTGATGATCAAGCCAATCGAATGGCACATTAACATATTTAGAATGAAGTTCTGTCTGAGGGATATTAAAGTACATAAGATAAGGAAGAGAGTGACTTTGGAATGACCTCGTTCCGAGTTATAACGAAGAAGTTATGAGATTGTGAAGTTAGCGTCTCAAGATTGTAAAATACTTAGAAAAATTTTTCTAGGGTTTTTGCTTGGCGCCGCGGCGCGGAGTTATGCCTTGGAGGCCGGCGCCGCAGCGCGAGTCCCGTCCCTTGGTCAGTACTAAGTGACGCCGCGGCGCGAGATTAAGGAAGGAGCATGGCGCCGCAGCGCCGGTGCTGTGCAATGCCAGAAATGAGATTTTTACGGCTCAATTTCTGGGGGATGTGCAAGAAAGAAATTCGAACATATAGTTCAATTAATGAAACACTTAATAAAGTGTATTAAACTTTTAATGAAGGTTGAACGAAAAGATTAAAAGTGATTAAAAGACAAACAATTTTTTTTAAATGCGAGTTACATAACCGATGTCCGGGGACCGTAGTCGCGATGAACGAACGTGAGGGGTTGCTAGGGTTGTGATTCCTTAGACGTTGAGCGACGAGTGTAATGAATAACATTTCGATGATATGTCATGACAGTTAGAGATAAATTTGAAGCGTTTAGACGCTGTGTACACAACGTTGTTGTGGTAAACGAGTGGTCTTAGCATACAGCGAACTGTATGGCTTCGACTTTAAAGAAGAATAACGAATGGTATTAAGAAAGCAGTAATGAACGGTAATGAGATTAATGGAAGCCAAATGTGATTCGGATAAGAACGTTAGATTGAAATGTAAGCGTTTAACACTTTAATCGACGTGAAGGTTGAGGGAACGTAAATATTAAATGGATAGAACCTACACCCCGTGTATGGTTTGACCGTAAGATAATGAAGGTAATGGATTGAACCATGAACAGTAAAGAAGTTGAATTAAAGATAATAGCCTTTAACGTAACAAAGCCGAGTTAAGGATTGAAGGGAATGATCGCTCTGAGTATACATAAGACTGTATGACTTAGACGATAAAGAGTGAATACTGAGGCGTGGTATTTAGTTGCCAGGAAGCCGAAAGGAATAAGAAATTAACTCACCGAATATTATAGTTTAATAGTGCGGATAAGTTAAGATGAGTATAGGTTGTGGTACAATCGTAACCTTTGATGGTTGACATATGGGAGCTGGGCTAAACAATTCCTTCAGTGAGTGAAGGTATATACAAAACTGGCAACCGATCTAACTCACTGTTATGGACAGTGTAGACGAGACGGGAACTTGTTTGTTGGTTGTTTGTGGGAAACCACTCAGAGTACCATATGGACTACTAGCAGAGAAGCGGTGTGTGCTGTGTCTTAGAGAAGTAATAAGAAGAAGATAAAATGTAAAACATCAAAGATGATGAGCGTAAAAGTAAGACATCTCCGTATGTTATGAAGCTGTAGAACGATAATGAAAGTGGTCGCGTAAACTTAGGTTGCAAGAATGCGAACCCTAAAAAGTAAAGTTAAACTAATGCATAAGTCAATTATACATGACTAATTAGTGTATGTGCTGTTTTTCTTATGTGCTACATAGGAACCGAATGAGCAGTTCAGCGTAGGCTGTAGCTGTGCGTAAGGCAAGTTTCCTAACTTCATTCATATTCTAAATGAATGCTAGTTTCTTTAACTTCTCAGATGTTGAACTTGAGAAGTTCTGTCTATGTGCTAATGTGCGATATTGGTGTAAAGTGGTAGAACATATGAGGCCTTGTGCCACAATGTGAACACTTCGGTGTTTCTATGATATGAACTGTTCTATGATTGAGCTGTTCAATACAAGTATGTTCTGTTTATACATGATCCGTTATTGTTAAGTCTGTGCTAATGATTCTAGCAAGACCTGATGAGCATGAAAAAGGTAGAAGAATAAAAGTAATTCAAAGTGCATGCGAATAATGTTTTAAAATGATAGGAATCGTGATTATTCCTATTATTCGAGCTGCTTCATAACCTTTGTTCGGTTATCGAAGTTATAAAGAATGTTTGAATTCTTGAAGATGTTTGTTCAACTGTTATGACTTGCTGGGCAATTGAATGCTCACACTTGCTTTAAATGAAAAACATTTTCAGCTAATGATGTTAGACGAACTTAAGGATCCCGTAAAGGTCAAGCTGATGGTATCCAGATGAAGTTCCCTTCAGAGTGTGAATGAGCGAGAAGATCAAGTGAAGACTTGTAATATAGAAAGATGAAATTGAACTATAGACTAGTTAAGGAACTGTTATGTATCCTTGGTGGTGGATTAAAAGTCACTCTTGTAAGATGAAATGAATAATGTATTTATCATTATTTGTAATGAAAAAGGTTATAAGGTTTCCAGAACCTGGGATTTTAGAGTATATGTTGTTATATTGAGCTATATAATGATGTATGTTTGGAAGAAGATGGGATCGTGATATGCGGAATCTGGGTGTGAAGATAGACCGGATTTCGGGGCGTCACAGATTGGTATCAGAGCTGATAGGTTATAAATCTTAGGTAAGAGTATCTAAGACTATAATCGTAGAGAGAGGGATAAGAAGATCACCACGTGATCATAGTGAATCGTAGTAACAGATGAGCTGTTAAACAATGAATGATTTATAGTACTACGAAGTAGTACGGGAAGAAGAACTAAGATTGAGTTGTGAGGGATAGTATATGAATTAAAGAAAATTCGTATTAAGTAGAGAGAGATTTAGAAGTTATAAAATTTCAATTGAGGACTCATGTGATAGCTAAGTTGTATGAACCTTTGTATGGGCAGAGGTTTGTGCTTGGTGTAACAACTGCTTAGCTTATTAAAATGATAATCATTGGAATTGGTCACGCTGTCAAGATGTATATGACGAGGAGGTGAATCTTTTCTCATGTATATACTTGATAGGTAGAGAACGATAAGGTAGGTGCGAGTTCTTGAAACTCATACTTATGGTACGTTCGTGACTCACAATGATATGGTACGTTTTTGAACTTCTCAGCGAATGGACGCTTATGGTCTGTCTGGGATGGTTCTTAAACTCGTATTATTATGGAAAGTTCCTGAACTCATAATGTGTGGTAAGTTGATGGACTGTACTAAGATATAGGAATGTTTAGACTGAAAATGAGTTGTTTTCAGTAGGCTTAGTATTGAAGGAGCTAGAGAAGATTAGGTATTGTCGCAGTAAGACAATAAAGGAAGGTGGAGAATAGGATATTCCAAGTCATCTAGCTACGCTAGATTTCAAAGTTTATTGAAGTCGTGCATATGTGTTCGCATTTTAAAAATGAAAGAATTGGTTCAACTTTTGGAATCAATAGATTTTTAAAAAAAGAACTATTCTTGGTATGTCTATGCTAATTATTTCGGCTAGACAGAAATTGATTTGAAATATCAAAATGAATTTTATATCATCAATGCATTTGATGCAAGGATGGTAAAAAGATGGAGTCATTAATGCAATTGAACCTGGTGTTGGATGTGATCTTATGATCAACAACCCACTATGGTATGATGTATAATGACGAAGTCACAAACTGACGAAGTCCTCAACGTACTGTGAAAAGTACGGTATCATGACGTCATAAAACGTTTTGATGTATTGAAAAAGAATTTAAAGTATTAGTCGATGTCAATTGAGTTGACTAGACGAATGTTTCACGTTGATATCCAATTTATTGGTATGGTCTAAGCTACTTGATTCGGCTAGACAAATGGTATGTCATGTTTAAAAGAAAATCAATCTTTTTCTTGAGAAGTTGTGCCAATCCAAATTGTTTTGGTGCGGAATCTAATGATTTAGTCTGAGGAGAACATGGAAGAGGTAGTTACTTTCTTTGTGATTGTAAACTGACCGTTAAAGAAGGGCTTACGGCGAAATGCTGTTTAACCTAGTAAGAGTTCATGGTCGATTTGACCCCTCAGCAAAAGTATGAAACGTTTTCAGAGGAAATTTTATTTTCCTCGTTATTCCTTCTGCTTCATGATTCTTGATAGGTTATGGGGGTTAGGAATGAGGGAAAGATAAGAACTCCGTTGAAGGGAAGTTGAGAAGAAGGGTAGGCTAAAATTTCGAGGACGAAATTCTGTGAAGAAGGAGTGAATGTGATGACCCGGGTATGGGTGTGGTTTTGAGAAATTCCGAGGACGGAATTTTTATAAGAGGGGAAGAGTGTAACGCCCCAGAAATTTGGATTTTCCAGAAATTAAGTTTAAAGAATTAGTTATTAATAAAATGAATTTTTATTAATAATATTATGTGCTATGTGGTTATTAATCGTTCTAGAACCTAGGATGATTATAAGTCGGGAGGATTCTGGCTACGAGCTAGACTGAACGAGTAGGAATTTTCAAGACGAAAATGAAAATTTTCCGGGAACAAAAATATTTCAGGGAAAAAGACGAAATAGGCACTATTCACCTGATGAAACCTAAGGGTTAGGGTTTGAAATAACCTAAGCCATTCTGAGAGTTCGGTATGTCAAAATGACATTCCGTCAAAAGATTTGCTGATAATATATCGTGAAGAGTTAAGTAAGCCGATAAAAGTTTTTCTCGAAAAACGTGCAGAAATCGGATAAAATAAAAACGACGAAAAGTACTGCTATGTACTTTTCATCCGTTTAGCTACGTTAGGGTAAAATATGAAGGAAAACGCTCAACGCCAAAAAGTGTTTTTCAGTTTTTCGGAAATCCGAAGAATACGTAAAAGTTAATCGGTAAAGGAAAGACGAAATATCCAAAAATATTTGGATTCCGAGAATCGCAGTTTTTAAACCTGTCGGACGAAACCCGAAAGATGGAACCACGAAGCTTCCAAGGGAAGCTACGTGAATAGTAAGGAGGTTAACTAAGGAGGTGGAAATAGAAAACTTAAGCATTAAGTAAACTTAAGTATTAAGTAAACTTAAGTGTTAAGTAAACTTAAGTATTAAGTAAACTTAAAAGTTAAGCAAACTTAAAGGTTAAGTAGACTTAAGTGTTAAGTAAACTTAAGGAGTAAGTTAACTTAGTTGTTAGGTAATGAATAGTAAGGAGGTTAAGGGGTGAAATGACTATTTTGCCCTAACTTTGGAAAATCTATAAATAGGAAGCTAGATTTCATTTAAATGAGATTTTGAAAATCCTACATTAGAGAGAGAGAGAGAATTCGGATGGAGAGGGAGAAGGAAGATCATGAGCATGATTGATCGGATCAAAAATGTTCGTGAAATAGAAAAGCTAGCAAATCGCCGGTTTTGTCTAGCGGAAGAAAAATAAAGAGGAAAGGTATTAAAACCTAACTTCTATGTTAGATTTTTTTTAAGTCATATATATGTTTAAAACATAACTTAATGAGGATAATGAGTAGATAATGCTAGGGATGATTTCATATGGTTAAAAATCATGAGAAATAAGGAAATAAGAATTTGAAGTTTAGTAAATAAATTTCTTAAAGAAGTATATGATTCGTAATGAATTAGAACAATCTGAGTTGATTATATGAATGAGTAGATGAAATAAGTAAGGAATAATGTTCTATAACATCAAATTCCAATAAAAAGTGAAATCATAATCCAAATATCGATTAAAATTAAAGAACGAACGAAGAACGCGAAGAACGTTGTTGATGGACAAATTTAAAACCATCGTAGGATAATTGTTGTTGATGGACAAGTTTAAAACCATCGCGTATAAGTTTGATGCATATTGCTTGGTTAGGAATGATAGAAACGTTCATGAAGAACGGATTAAAACTTAGCTATAACGAAGTTATGGCAAAAATTTCGTAAAAGACAAACGAGAATTAGAAAGTTAGTAAATGAATTCCAAACATGTAGGGTTTCATAAAGATGTAAGAAAATGTTGAAAACGTGAGTCGTGGATTCAAGAACGATCGAATTCCGAGTTCGGATGACCGAATTGCGGATGAACGAACAAAGAGCGTTAAAAACATAAAATAAACGAAGGGTGATGATCAAGCCAATCGAATGGCACATTAACATATTTAGAATGAAGTTCTGTCTGAGGGATATTAAAGTACATAAGATAAGGAAGAGAATGACTTTGGAATGACCTCGTTCCGAGTTATAACGAAGAAGTTATGAGATTGTGAAGTTAGCGTCTCAAGCTTGTAAAATACTTAGAAAAATTTTTCTAGGGTTTTTGCTTGGCGCCGCGGCGCGGAGTTATGCCTTGGAGGCCGGCGCCGCAGCGCGAGTCCCGTCCCTTGGTCACTGCTAAGTGACGCCGCGGCGCGAGATTAAGGAAGGAGCATGGCGCCGCAGCGCCGGTGCTGTGCAATGCCAGAAATGAGATTTTTACGGCTCAATTTCTGGGGGATGTGCAAGAAAGAAATTCGAACATATAGTTCAATTAATGAAACACTTAATAAAGTGTATTAAACTTTTAATGAAGGTTGAACGAAAAGATTAAAAGTGATTAAAAGACAAACAATTTTTTTTAAATGCGAGTTACATAACCGATGTCCGGGGACCGTAGTCGCGATAAACGAACGTGAGGGGTTGCTAGGGTTGTGATTCCTTAGACGTTGAGCGACGAGTGTAATGAATAACATTTCGATGATATGTCATGACAGTTAGAGATAAATTTGAAGCGTTTAGACGCTGTGTACACAACGTTGTTGTGGTAAACGAGTGGTCTTAGCATACAGCGAACTGTATGGCTTCGACTTTAAAGAAGAATAACGAATGGTATTAAGAAAGCAGTAATGAACGGTAATGAGATTAATGGAAGCCAAATGTGATTCGGATAAGAACGTTAGATTGAAATGTAAGCGTTTAACACTTTAATCGACGTGAAGGTTGAGGGAACGTAAATATTAAATGGATAGAACCTACACCCCGTGTATGGTTTGACCGTAAGATAATGAAGGTAATGGATTGAACCATGAACAGTAAAGAAGTTGAATTAAAGATAATAGCCTTTAACGTAACAAAGCCGAGTTAAGGATTGAAGGGAATGATCGCTCTGAGTATACATAAGACTGTATGACTTAGACGATAAAGAGTGAATACTGAGGCGTGGTATTTAGTTGCCAGGAAGCCGAAAGGAATAAGAAATTAACTCACCGAATATTATAGTTTAATAGTGCGGATAAGTTAAGATGAGTATAGGTTGTGGTACAATCGTAACCTTTGATGGTTGACATATGGGAGCTGGGCTAAACAATTCCTTCAGTGAGTGAAGGTATATACAAAACTGGCAACCGATCTAACTCACTGTTATGGACAGTGTAGACGAGACGGGAACTTGTTTGTTGGTTGTTTGTGGGAAACCACTCAGAGTACCATATGGACTACTAGCAGAGAAGCGGTGTGTGCTGTGTCTTAGAGAAGTAATAAGAAGAAGATAAAATGTAAAACATCAAAGATGATGAGCGTAAAAGTAAGACATCTCCGTATGTTATGAAGCTGTAGAACGATAATGAAAGTGGTCGCGTAAACTTAGGTTGCAAGAATGCGAACCCTAAAAAGTAAAGTTAAACTAATGCATAAGTCAATTATACATGACTAATTAGTGTATGTGCTGTTTTTCTTATGTGCTACATAGGAACCGAATGAGCAGTTCAGCGTAGGCTGTAGCTGTGCGTAAGGCAAGTTTCCTAACTTCATTCATATTCTAAATGAATGCTAGTTTCTTTAACTTCTCAGATGTTGAACTTGAGAAGTTCTGTCTATGTGCTAATGTGCGATATTGGTGTAAAGTGGTAGAACATATGAGGCCTTGTGCCACAATGTGAACACTTCGGTGTTTCTATGATATGAACTGTTCTATGATTGAGCTGTTCAATACAAGTATGTTCTGTTTATACATGATCCGTTATTGTTAAGTCTGTGCTAATGATTCTAGCAAGACCTGATGAGCATGAAAAAGGTAGAAGAATAAAAGTAATTCAAAGTGCATGCGAATAATGTTTTAAAATGATAGGAATCGTGATTATTCCTATTATTCGAGCTGCTTCATAACCTTTGTTCGGTTATCGAAGTTATAAAGAATGTTTGAATTCTTGAAGATGTTTGTTCAACTGTTATGACTTGCTGGGCAATTGAATGCTCACACTTGCTTTAAATGAAAAACATTTTCAGCTAATGATGTTAGACGAACTTAAGGATCCCGTAAAGGTCAAGCTGATGGTATCCAGATGAAGTTCCCTTCAGAGTGTGAATGAGCGAGAAGATCAAGTGAAGACTTGTAATATAGAAAGATGAAATTGAACTATAGACTAGTTAAGGAACTGTTATGTATCCTTGGTGGTGGATTAAAATTCACTCTTGTAAGATGAAATGAATAATGTATTTATCATTATTTGTAATGAAAAAGGTTATAAGGTTTCCAGAACCTGGGATTTTAGAGTATATGTTGTTATATTGAGCTATATAATGATGTATGTTTGGAAGAAGATGGGATCGTGATATGCGGAATCTGGGTGTGAAGATAGACCGGATTTCGGGGCGTCACAAGAACATTCAGTGAATAATGAAGAAGGTCAAGTTGACCCAATGCAAAATTTTGCAAATATGATAGCCGAAGCTATGGAGAATAGAGCTCCCGCAGGAAGAGGAAGAGCGAGAGAACAGCCCGCTGATAGATTAGCCAATTTTAAGGATTTTAAAGCGGTAGGACCGCCAGAATTCAAAGGAACCACCGATCCGATTGAAGCCCAAACTTGGGTAAAAGAAATGGAGAAAGCGTTTGTGATTGCACGTGTGGCAGAAGAGCAGAAAACGGCCTTTGCAACTTATCTGATGAAGGGAGAAGCCAATTATTGGTGGGAGACGAACCAAGCAAGAGCTGGTACAGAGGTGGTGTTGTGGACTAGATTCAAGGAGTTGTTCTTTGAGAACTACTTCTCACCGAGTATGCAAGCTCGGATGGAAGTTAAGTTCTTGGAACTTAAGCATGAGAACATGACGGTATCTGAATATGCTGCCAAATTCAACGAACTGGCAAGATTTGCACCTCATCAAGTAGGCACAGAAGCAAGAAAAGCGCGAAGATTCGAGAATGGGCTGAAGCCGGGGATATACAACAAAGTAGCTGTGCTGCAGATCAACACTTTCGCGGCTCTATTGGAGAAAGCGCTAATTGCTGAAGGAGGGAGCGAAGCAGTGTTTCGATTTCATCAGGAAAAGAAGAAGAAGACAAATGACGGAGGAAGCAGTGGAGGAAGTAATCAGAATAAAAGAAAATGGAATGAGAATACCCAGTCGGGTAATAAGTCAGAAGATAATAGGAAAGGAAGGGAGCCATGTTCGAACTGTGGGAAGCACCATGCTGGAATTTGCCTGAAGAAGAAGGGAGTTTGCTATAACTGCGGCCAAGAGGGGCATATGTCACCCAATTGTCCCAGTCCGAAGAAAATTCAAGGTTGCTTTGGATGCGGATCGACCGACCATATTGTACGAAATTGTCCGAAAAGAAATGCTGAGAAGGAAAGCGCCAACAAGGGACCCGGTGGTGGAACCTTATCGATTCGAGGACCTGCACCACCAGGAAGACCAACTGCCCGTACATTTAACATGACGACGCATGATGCAGTAGCAACCCAGGAGGTCGCAGCAGGTAACGATTTCGTTTCGAAAATTTATTTCCGCGAGAAATACGAGTTAAATATTTCTGTGAACTGTTTTCTTTTATAGATTCAAGTCACAGGTTAGAATTTGAAACACAAATTAATATTGTGTTAATAAAAAGGAATTGATGATACAACTTTAAAAGATTGTAGATTATAAGAAAGCGGTGATTCCGAGGACGGAATCCTTTTAAGGAGGGGTGAATGTGATAACCCAGGATTTCGAATAATCCAAAAATTACGAATAATTTTTTTTTTTTTTATATTACTATTAATTAGTAATTTTGTGATAAGTTTCTGTGATACGTATATCGAGGAGGTCAATTTATGTATTGACTAATAAAATTAGAGTAGAGTTGTGCTTAATGGAGAATAGGAACCCTAACCCTAATTTTTGGAACGGGATTCGATAGATAATATAATTAAAATAATTATATTAATACGTATGTGTTTGAACGGTATAGAATTTTTGATCAATAATTGATCGGATAGGTTTTCATATTATTAAACCCTGATAAGAGATTAGAAACCCTAATCTCCGGATTAGAAACCCTAGCGTATCGTAGGAAACCCTAATTATACGCCGGGAACCCTAATTTTTAAAACCGAGAATTATAAACCCTAATTAGGCAACCCTAATTTTTATTAACATGCTTAAAGTATGTATTAAACTTAAATATGGTTAGAGATTTCTAAATTATATTTTTGTATGGTAAATTTCTATTTTAGAAACCCTAAATTTATTTTAGAAAATTTATTTTTCTAATTAAACCCAAAATTTGCAAATTATGGGAATTATAATTTTTAGACCTAAAGGGTACAAAACCTAAACCCTAGATTGTCCAAACCCTAAACCCTAAGGGTTTCATAAAATCCAAATTCTAGAAGAAATGGGAAAAGACCATAATGCCCTTTATGGGATTTTTAATTGATTTCTTGCAAAAATGGCCATTACTTTATTAGGTCACCAACTTTACCAACTCTCTTGACTTTTCAACATAAAATATCAGCAAATCAAGCCAACTCAGCCGAAATTGTAGCAACATGCATGAATCAAAGTGCTATATATAAGATTTAGAGAGAGAAAATCAAGAAAACTTTGCCATTTTGCTAGCTTGCTCTCACCAAATCTCTCTCTCTCTAAACCCACGAAAACTCAGTGTTGGGCCAGTCCTATAAACATCCAAAGATCAATCAATAACAGATTGGATAGCCAAAATCAAGAATCAAAAGCTAGAGAGGTATAAAACCCTAATTTTGAAATCCTTCAATTATTTGTTATTTGTTGCAATTGATTGTTCAAATATGTGTAATAAGGTGTCAATTGATGATCTGGGTTGATAAATCACGAACCCATAACATCAAAGTGCACGAATTTTAAGTTTTCCAAAATCTGGAAATTTGAAAATCTGTGATTTTTAGACAAATGTCAGATCTTATAACTCCGTGTGTAATACCTGTTTTTAATGTTTAAGAAGTGTAACTTGTAGCATGTTATGAGGTCTTTAAGTTTCAAAAAGAATGAAAGCCATATCTAATATAGATCAAAAGTTATTCACGGTCAAATCCCCGTTGACCGAATCTGTCAAGAACACTTACCCAGAAAATTCGAGCCCAACCTCCGTGTTCAACTTTGACCGTTTATACCTGGCTAATGGTTTGATCTATTTGTGTTATTATGATTTCTAGTTATAGTACTACATATTTTCTACAACCTAGAGTTGATAGATCACATAAATCATGGCCAGAACATAGTTTAAATCGAACTTGAAAGTGACACCTCGAGTCTGTTTTTGTCCAGAAACGGTTTGTCAGCAATTTTGGAGGCTTTGATCTCCTTGTTGTGATGTTTTTTAACCAAAGTGTTGGTTGGATGTTGTAGTATGATATTTTTTCTACACGAAGGAACTTTTAGATATCCCAGATCATGCTTAGATCGTGAGATATCACTGGTCAAACTACCAACCTTGAAGCTGCCGGAAAAGTTCTGGGTTTGCTCAAGAACACCTACAGCGACGCTAAGTGTCGCTATAGGCCTTTAGCGACGGATTTAATTATTCTTATTTTCTGAAAATTCCGAAAAATAATTAAAAATTAGAAATAAATTCTAAAAATTACCAAAAATGATTTTAAAAATTATTTTAAATTATGAAAAATAATTTTTGACCAATTGGAATATTTTTCTTTAATATTTATAATTATTTAAATATTAGAGGTATTTAATTTATTTAATTAGTGTATTAAATAAAATAGAGAAAAATGAATTAATATTATGAAAAATCATTTTAAATAAGAAAAATGTATTTAAAAATATTTTGAGTTATAAAAAGTAACTTTTAATATTTTTGGAGAATTTTCAATAATAATTTAATATTAATGATATAATATTTATTTGATTATTAAATTAAATAAATAAGATGAAAATGATTTAAATGATTTAAAAATCATTTTAATTTAGAATAAAGTGTTAAAAAGTATTTTAAATTATAAAATATAATTTTCAATATTTTTGGAGAATTTTCATTAATAAATTAATATTAATGATATTTGATTTATTTAATTATTATATTAAATAAATGAATTAAAAATGATTTTATTAATTTAAAAATTATTTAAAAAATGAGAAAAATGATTTAAAAATATTTTAAGTTATAAATTATGACTTTTAATATTTAGATAATAATTTCATTAATATTTATATATTAATGGTGATGATTTAAAAATAATTTTAATTATTTTAAAAATCATTTAAGTAGAATATTGATGATTGAAGAATATTTTAAGTTATTAAAAATAACTTTAATATTTTAATGAGTATGTTAATAATATTTTGATATTATTAAATATTAATAATGATAGGATTATTTGATGATTTAATCATTTAAAAATGGTTTTAGTGATTGAAAAATTATTATAAATTATAATAAGTGTTTATAAATTATTAAAAGCTTCCGGAAAATATTATAAACGATATTTGACTTATCTAAAATAATATTGAAGCTTAGAGACCTAGTTTAATTGACAATCAATGTGTTAATTGTCGGATAGGGTAACCAGAATACCGAGATTGGACCGAAATCCAACCAGATCGAAATAGTTAGACCTGATAAGTGTTTATATAGGTTATAAACACTAATGTGGCTATGTGGTAATGTGCCTAGGAGAAGTTTGACTGTAAAGTACAGTGTTTTGTGTTATAAATATTTGTATTAATTGTGAGACCGACATTGTTGAATATAGGTCTTACGAACGCAGTTAATTACATTGTGTAGCTGTAATCAACGTGGAAGGCAAGTTTCCTAACTCAATCTTGAGTTATATTTCATTCAATTACTATAGTGGTTAATTATTGCTAATTATACCACATCCAGGGAATTTTTTGTTGATTATTCACAGTTAGTGCATACTTAATAATGCAAATTGAATTACTAATTCAGAAATATATATTCGTAGAATTACTGTTGTTGAATACTCAAATCTGTAGAAGTTAGAATTGACAATACAGATAATTCCTGTTTATTGTCAAATTGTGTTGAGAAATGTCTTAGCTAATTATTCTGGCTAGACAAATATTTGTAGAACTTGATAAATTCAAGAAAGGAGAATTCAATTGATATTGATAGATCAATGCCAATTATTTCGGCTAGATCAATAAGTGTATAGAATTTGAAATCACAGTATTTCATTGTTAAATCAAAATCTTGATTCTAAGACTGAGGAGAACAACCTTTTATATAAAGGGAACATTTTGGTCGTAAATTCGACCTTTGCGCGCTTATTAAGTATTATGCATAATATCGGGTATAATTAAGCTGATCACTTGTTATACTTGCAGGGGAGTATGATTTAATCTTTATGGTTATCTGATACTCCTGGTATGTATCAAAGTAAATCTTTGGTAGATGCCCGAGAAAAATAAGTTCAAAGATCTAGTGGGATCACTCAGTATAAATTTGGAGAAAAATCTATTTTGTTATTGCGGAGAATTGATTCTTGTTTAATCATTTGAATATCGTAGAACTTTGAAAGCGTTGAACTCTTTCATTATCAAATTATGGTGTTGTATAGAAAAGGAGAAGCCTTGTTATTGATTAACGATTTATTCAGCTAATGCAAAGTTCCCCGAACTTTGGTTTCTTTCTATCAAAATAGATAGGATATTATTGTTGATTCATATACATTTATTGTATAATCTTAACTTGTGGAGCAAATTTGTTGCTCACCCTTGCTATAAATAAAATTTTTCAGCTAGAGGCGAAGTTGCAGGAGGTGTTGCAAAGGACAAAGGCAAAGGCGTAGTTATAAATTAGTGATATTAAATAATATATTTATATTGTTGTATTGTAAACCCTTTTTGTATATCTAAAGGGTATGATTGTAAAGTTAAGGTTAGTGAACCTGGGTGATGTATTATTAGTAAACTCTGATAAATCTTTATGAAAGTTACTATCTATATATATTATGGGTAGTTAAATGTTATTTATAGTTGGATCGTGAACACCAAACTCGGGAGTCAGGTAACCCAAATTTGGGGGTGTCACATAAACTTGATGTTTGTTATATTTTATCAGTTTAACACTGTTGAAGGCTAATGATAATTTATTATGCATTATCTGAGTCATAATATTTCTTACTGAACTAGCTGAGCTCACCCTTTTACTTTCATTATTCTCTTCAGGAAATGAGAACGTAGCAGGGACTAGTCGGGGAACAGAGTTATGGTCCAAGATGGTGCATTAGTAGTCCTTACTATTCTATGAAATAGTGTGATAATAAATGTAATGAGGACCCCATTGAGTTTGTATATTGTCTAGATGGCAATATTTGTATTAAAACTCACAGCATATGGTTAGTCATATTTTACACGACTATTGTATAATTAAGTTTGTATTTGAATTTTGTACCGTGTATTTGTCGACTCAAGATGGGTGATGTGTACCTATTTTGGGGACGTCACAAATTGGTCGAAGCACAACAAGGGACTTTCGAACCCATGGAAACTTATTTCCTAGATGATGTAATAATGGCAATTCAGCAAAACCATCAAAAAGATATAGGCCAATTCTAGAAATTGTACTTTGACGGGGCTGTAAACATGGAAGGTGCAGGAGCAAGGGCAGTTCTTGTAGCTATTATGGGAAAAAAGTATCCCATGTCCATCAAACTATAACTTGTCAACACCAAAAACACAGCCGAGTAATGGGATTAAAATTGGCCCAATCAATGGGTATCTAGCAGTTAGCGGTCTTTAGAGATTTTGAATTGGTTTTCACACAAGCCACTAGGGCATATCATACCAAAGAATTGCATTTGTTACGCTATCATCAGCATGTTATCAAGATGGCTACAGAATTTGAAGAAATAGCCTTCATCCACATTCCTCAAAATTGAAATGATTTCCCAGATGCACTAGCAACCCTGTCTTCCTTAATCAAAATGTCTGGAAGGAGAGGAATCCAAGATGTCAAATTTACAAGCCATATAGAACCAGCCTATGGAAATTACATTGGAGAAGTATTTAATGAAATACCTCCCTTCAAACAGCCTTGGTACTAGGATATCAAAGAATATCTTGGCGACGGATTTATGCCCGATGGGGCGAATCAAGATGGAAAAACGGATCCATAAAACGGCCATGAAATTCTATTTGAGTGGAGATGCACTTTACAAAAAGGATGTTGGAATAGGCCTTCTAAGGTGCCTAGCCAAAGATCAATCGCAAAGTCTTATGGATAAAGTCCACAGTGGAGTATGTGGTCCACATATGAGCGGTCCATTACTTGCCAAAAAGATATTGAGAATGGGACATTACCGGATCTCGCTCAAAGGAGATTGTGACGATCACATCAAAAGATGTTATCAATGTCAAGTCCATGGAAATGACATCCACGTTCCTTTAAACGAACTGCACAATATGAGTTTGCCATTGCCCTTTTCTATGTGGGGATGGACGTGATTGGACCAATAGAACCAAAAGCTAGTAATGGTCATTGATTTATCTTCACCATGATCGATTACTTCACCAAATGGGTAGATGTTGCCTCTTTTACCAAAGTCACAAAGGATGTAATCATTGGTTTCATCAAAAACAACGTATTATGTAGATATGGACAACCGGAGGTAATCGTATCAGACAATGCTAAGAATCTGAACAACCAGATGATGAAGGAATTATGAAGTAAGTTCTACATCAAAAATCTTAATTCCGTTATCTATCGTCCCAATATAAATAGAGCTATTGAAGCAGCTAAGAAAAACATCAAAAATATTATGTAGAAAATGTCCTCCAATCACAAAGGATGGCTTGACTTATTGCCTCTAATTTTGTTAGCTTACAGAACGTCAATGCGCACTTCTACTAGGGCTACCCCCTACTCATTGGTCTATGGTATGGAACCAGTACTCCCCGTAGAAGTGGAAATGGAATCATTAAGAGTATTGATAGACACTCAAATGGAAGAAGACCAATACATGTAAGAGAGGTATCACCAATTATTTCTGATAGATGAGAAAAGGGTGACAGCCATCTTCCATGGTCAGTTATATCAGCAGAGGATTGTTTGGTCCTATAACAAAAAGGTCCTCATTAGGTAATTGAAAGAAAATGACTTGGTGTTGAAGAAGATCCTCTACAATCAAGATGAGGCCAAAGGAAAATTCTCCCCAAACTGGGAAGGCCTGTTCATTGTTAAGGAAGTGTTGACAGGAGAAGCCATCCGATTGCAAGAAATTGATTGGATAGAATTTTCCCAGCTCATCAATTCAGACATCGTGAAAAGGTACTATGTCTAAATCACCTACAAACTGCCATCCTGGTCCTGTGAAAAAAAAATTGAGAAAAATAAATAAAAAATCAGATCAAAGCAATTCAGGTCTTCACTGCTAAGCTGAACTACAAAAGATTTGATCTCCCTCCATCAACAGGAGTATGTAGGCAGCCATTTATGGTGTGGTCAAACCAAATAAAAACCTAAAACACCTACTCAAACCCAAATAAACACTTTTCAAACCATTCAGACCAAGCCTGAACTACGACAGACATGATCTCCAAGTCCTCGGGAGTACGTAGGCAGTCATCTATGGTGCGGTCCAACCTTCAAAAGAAATAGCCAAACACTTTACTTATAAAATACCCAATTAAATACCAGTCTTAAGACACCAAACCATATATACATCCAAATCCTATAAAGCCTCCAGGATCAATGAATCATTTTGAGAAACTCTCCGACATCTCAATGTCAGTCCATCAAGAAAGAGCTCGTGATACATCAAGATAACAAGTCACAAATAAAGTGGCAATCATTGAGCGAAGATCAAAACATATGCCAAAGCGAAGTGAATCAAAATATATTTCTCTGCAATATAATATTGTTTAATATATACAATTTGCCATATACATGATAAAAATGGATAACCTAGTCTATGCATGAAAATAAAAGCTAGTTTATAAACCCGCACAAAAATAGAAAGCAAATCCAACATCGCATCCCTCTCTGAAGATAGAGGTGCATCTTTGAGCTCCTATCTTGCGGTCTCAATGCGAGCTAAAAGATCTGTGATAGTCTATAGAGTACTACCATTATCATCCATAAATGCACTTATATCTGTGATAATGCCCTCCGTATAGGATCTGAGAGCAGTGTTATCAGCAACAGAAGCATCCCTAGTAGCTCGTACCTCATCTCTCTCAGCAAAAGCAGCGTCCCGGCCAGATAGGATCATCAACATCAATGCCTTATCTTGATCCCTTTCAAAGGTCAAAAGTTGTATCATCTGCTCTAAAAGCTCTGTAGAAGGTGGGGCAACAACAGTCGAAGAGCTAGGAATGTCACTGACCAGAGCTGTTGTCAAACCAACAAACAGCTCATCCTCTGTGGGAGAAATAGTATCATCCATCGGCTCCTCATCATTCAAATCAGTGCTAGGCTCTGATTAACCAACCATAGCCGATGTAATGTCTGCCTCCATCCATACAAAATACTCTGAGCAGTGACCCGGGTGACTCTCTGAAAAGTCAGCTCTCTTTCCATGAGTCCACTAATCATAAACTCTTCCTAAATCATCCTCTAACAAAGATAAGGTGGATGATCACTGACCTAAAGCTCCATCAAAAGGATGAACATTCTGGAACTGATCAAATTGTCCCATTACAACTACTAGATGATATGTAGTCACCCCTCTTAAACCAGCCAAGGGCAAGAAGTACATACCCACGGCATGAGTGACAAAACTATAAGGGGAGCTGAATCCTCAACAAGGTAGGATGGAAAAATGATCCTCGATCACAGTAACAAACTAAGACGTTGCATCTATATAATCAGCCGGTTTGAAGGAGTAAGACATGATTATCTTGTGTGTAAAGCAATACATGTGGTGTCTGAATGCGCCAATCAGTTTTAGATGCATCATAAACTAGGTGTATAACAATACGTAACTATCTCTTAAAAACCCAGTAGGATGGGCATGGAAAAATGTGTTCGACATCAAAGTCTCTACTAAAATCATAGGAAGGGTGGTATAACCCTCCCTCAAAGTACTCATTTGTGACGCCCCCAAAATTAGTTATACATCACCCATCTTGGATCGTCAGATACATGGTACATAATTCAAATACAACTTACTAATACAACTGTCATGTACAATACGACAAAACATAAATTGTGAGTTTGAATACAAATATTATCTACTAGAGATTATACAAACTCAAAAGGAGTCCTCATTACAATTATTATCACACTATTCCACAGAGTAGTGAGGAGTACTAATGCTATCCTCTGGACCATCACTCCGTTCCCCGACTCATCCCAGCTATATTCTCATTTCTTGAAGAGAATAGTGAAAGAAAGAGTGAGCTCAACTAGCCCAGTAAGAAATATTATGTCTAAGATAATGCAGAATAAATTAGCATTAGTCTCCAATAATGTTAAACTGATAAAATATAATAGACATCAAGTTTAACTGCAGCGGAACAAGCAATCCATTAAAAGAGTCAAGTAGAAAATAAAATCTACTATCTTTTATGATTAAAAAGGTTTTTCATCACTGTTATCGCTGAGACTCAGCTTAATAAATATTCCACATCATCGAATCACCCCTGCACTACGGCCAAGGATATTCTTTAGTATCACGACGACAATTATCCATGTACTACGGGCCAAGAATATTTGTGTATTCATTAATGGTTATGATCATGCCAACAACTGTCCATCAATGCACTACGAGCCATTGAGGACTTTTACCACATCATTTGTAATATTATGGTCATGATTACACCGAATAATCCCTGGTCATAATCATACCAAGTCCATCTATACACTACAGGCCACAGATGACTTTTAACATAATATAAATATGAGGATGATGACAATAATATAAGAATTCAATAAAACAAGTTCAAGAATTAATTTATCCAAGAACTATTAATGTCCAAATTGTCAACATGATAATGCTTTGTAGAGTTAAATTCAAGAATGATCAGAAGAATATTTCCATGAAAAGATACTGGATGAAGCGCAAATTCAAGGATATTCTACTAATTTAATAGAGTATAGAAGTTAAAACTTTAACCAACTGAGTATAATAAAGAATGGAATAACAAAAAAAATCACCATGCATGCGGTACTTCGCATAGACAGGTTATTCCAACAGAATACTAAATAACGGAACCAGGTCAGGCGAAATTCGCACTGACAGGATGTTCCAACAGAATAATAAAGAATGGAATAACAACAGAAATCACCATGCATGCGGTACTTCGCATAGACAAGTTATTCCAATAGAATACTAATAAGGACGGAATTAGGTACGCCGTAAAACGGACAGACAGGATATTCCAACAAAATAATAATAAAGACGGAACCAGGTCCGACGTAAAATGCACAGACAAGATATTCAACCAGAATAATAAAGATGGAATCTGGTCCGGCGTAAAATGCATAGACAGGATATTCCAACAGAATAGTAATGACCGAATAATAGAAGAATATCACCAAGTATGGGGTAGACCGCGTATACAGGTTATTCCAACAGAATAATAAGCAATGGAATAACAACAGTTCCCTTCATGAATAAGAAAGAATAACACCCCTTACGAATACAACAAATAATATTCCCTACCTTAAGAAGAAAAGTACTGGATATATAAGTAGTGAAGTAGCAGAATACTTTCTTGTTTCTCTATATAGTTTATCTCTCTAGAGTTTCAGTGAATTCGTAAGAAAATAATGAATGAATGAGATTCTATTTATAGAAAAATGGAATGCATAGTAACTAACTCATGAACGATCGAGATTGATTTACTTTAATCTAATGGTCCATATTTAAAGCAAAATAAAATATAATATATTCTATTTATAATCTAATAAAATAAATAACTTTATAAAAGATTTACTATGCAAACACTATGCATAAAAAAATATAATATATTCTATTTATAGAATAACTTTATAAAAGTATTTTGTTTTATATAAAAAGATTTTCTGTATTATTACATTAATAATACCAACTAAACTGAGTGACTTATCACTTAAGCATCAATAATTAAAATCGTGTGCTACTATGCAACCACGCGTATTACTGTACTTTTAACACCAGGTGTTTCAACAGTTAACGGTAAAACACCCGCCGTTATTTTCATAAAGTATTTTTGTCGTTTTCTCAATCCGACAATAATTCTGTTGTGGGGTCCACTAATGATTGTGTTGTTGTACTAATATTCCCTGTTAAAATGAATATTCTCCGACTAATCAAATATTATATAACAACTTGTGTACTTTGCAAAATTTATAAATATTACCCACAACTATTATATCAATTTCACTCCAAAATATATAAAAATAATATTTATAGAAAATTCATCTTTATTCAAAAAGTTGGGGTTTTACAATCTCCCATTCTTATCAAATTTTGCCCTCGAAATTAGGGTACGTACCTGGTATGTCGAAGAGGTAAGGATACCTTGATTTTATTTCATATTCTAACTCCCAAGTCATTTTCTCAACATCGTGGTTTCTCCATAAAACTTTGACTTGAGGTATAACCTTGGTGCGTAGAATATGTTCCTTCTTATCCAAGATTTGAATAGGAACCTCTTTATACATCAAATCTTCAGCAATTCTGTCTGGTTCCAACTCAATAATGTGATTCTGGTCTTCCACATATTTACGTAACATGGATATGTGAAAAACGTTATGAACACGAGACATACTTGGCGGTAAAGCGAGTCTATAGGCCACAGTTCCTACTCGGTCAAGGATTAAAAATGGGCCGATAAATCGAGGATTGAGCTTTCCTCTCTTTCCAAATCTCGTAACCCCTTTCAATGGAGCAACATGTAACAACTCATGATCTCCTATATCGAATTCCACGTCCTTTCGATGAAAATCAGCATAACTCTTTTGCCGATCTTGTTAGGTTTTTATACGTTGCCGGATCGTTTGAATCTTTTCTGTAGTCATACGTACCAACTCGGGTCCCAACAACGTTGTTTTACCCACCTCATCCCAGCATATTGGAGAACGACACTTTCTTCCATACAACGCTTCGAATGGAGCCATGCCAATACTTGCTTGATAACTATTGTTGTAGGAAAACTCCACCAATGGTAAGAACTTGTCCCAACTTACCTTGAAATCAAGGACATGGAGTCTTAATAGATCTTCAAGAGTTTGAATAGTCCTCTCAGATTGTCCGTCCGTCTGAGGATGATATACCGAGCTAAATCGTAAATCTGTGCCCATAGCTTTCGGTAAACTAACCCAAAATCATGAAGTGAATCTTGGGTCTCGATCAAAAACTATGGATACTGGCATACCATGCAGTCTTACAATCTCGTTTATGTATATACGAGCAAGACGTTCAAGTGTATAAGTCTCTCGTATCGGTACGAAATGAGCAGACTTGGTCAATCTATCAACAATGACCCAAATCGCATCTATGCCTTGAGAAACCTTGGGAAGGCCAGTAACGAAATCCATGGTAATGTGCTCCCACTTCCATTCTGGAATTTTAAGTGGTTGCAATGGACCTTTTGGTACTTGATGCTCCGCCTTGACTCGTTGACACGTTAGACACCTTGAGATAAACAGCGCTATCTCTCTCTTAATATTTTCCCATCAAAATGTATGTCGAAGATCATGATACATTTTGGCACTCCCAGGATGGATTGCAAACAATGTGTTGTGCGCCTCCATCATGATTTTATACTTTAAATCAGGGTCGTTAGGAACACATAGTCTGGAGTTGACTCGAAGTATTCCTTCTTCATCGATTCTTGCTTCCGGCATCACACCTTCTTGAACTTTCTTCCTCATACGCATCAGCTCCGGATCTGTAATTTGAGCAGCTTTAATTTTATCAATTAAAGTCGGTTCTACTCGTATATTTGCCATCATCACGTGGGTCCCTGAAGTCTTTATCTCTATCTCCATCCTTTGCAAGTCATACAAAATGGGCCTTTGCGTTGACAATATTGCACTCGTACCCGCATATGATCTTCTACTCAATGCGTCATCTACCACGTTCGCTTTTCAATGATGGTATTGGATAGTATGATCATAATATTTCAACAGTTCAAGCCAATGTCGTTGTCACATGTTGAGTTCCTTTTGAGTGAAGAAATATTTGAGGCTTTTATGATCCGTTAAGATCTCCACTTTCTCCCCATACAAGTAATGCCTCCAAATCTTTAGTGCGAAGACAACAACTGCTAACTCTAGGTCATGAGTAGGATAATTCCTCTCACATTCTTTGAGTTTTCGTGAGGCATATGCTATGACTTTCCCATGTTGCATGAGAACACATCCTAACCCTTTGCCCAAAGCATCACTGTAGATGACAAATCCCTCTGAACCAGATGGTATTGTCAGAAAAGGTGCTGAAATGAGTTTCCTCTTGAGTTCTTGAAAACTCTTCTCACATTCCTCGCTCCAACCGAGCTTTGTATCTTTCTGAGTCAGCTAAGTTAGTGGGGTAGCGATTCGAGAAAATCCTTCTACGAATCTCCGATAATAACCAGCTAAGCCGAGAAAGTTACGTACTTCGGTCACCGATTTAGGTTGCTCCCAACTTTGAATAGCTTAAATCTTTGCTGGGTCAATAGATATTCCATGACTTGATACCACGTGCCCAAGGAATGCTACTTCCTCAAGCCAGAACTCGCATTCCTTCAACATGGCATAAAGCTTATATTCACGAAGCTTTTAGAGAATCAGTCTCAAGTGTTGTTCATGATCTTCACAGGTTTTGGAATATATGAGGTTGTCATCAATAAAGATGACCACAAAGTGATCCAAATATTCCTTGAATACTCGGTTCATCATATCCATGAAGGTAGTAGGAGCATTAGTTAATCCAAACGACATGACTAGGAATTCATAATGCATGTACCGAGTTCTAAAAGCCACTTTGGAATGTCATTTGTTCTAATCTTCAATTGGTGATATCCGGAACGAAGATCTATCTTTGAAAAGAATTTGGCTCCTTGTAACAGGTCAAACAGATCATCAATACGTGGCAATGGGTACCTATTTTTGATGGTGACATGATTTAACTTCCGATAATCAATACAAAGTTGCATACTCCCTTCTTTCTTCTTCACGAATAGAACAGGAGCACCCCAAGGAGAAGTACTAGGACGAATAAAGCCAATGTCTAACTATTCCTGCAGTTAAGTTTTTAACTCCTGAAGTTCACTAAGAGCCATTCAATATAGGGATTTAGAAATGGGTTTTGTACCGGGTTCAAAGTCTATACAAAATTTAATTTCACGCTCTAGGGGTAGGCCAGGAAGTTTTTCAGAGAATACGTCAGGAAATTCATTAACAATAGAAATATTATTCAAAACTGACGTATTTTTTGTTTAGATCTGTGACATGAGCTAAGAAAGCTTGACATCCGTTTTTCAATAAATGAATAGCTTTATGGCTTGAGATGACAGGGATTGATTTTAATGGTTTGGTTGCTTGAATTCGCATAATAGTCGATTAGGAATATGAAAGCTAACAATCTTACGAAAATAATTAATTTTTGCATGATGAGTAGTTAACCAATCAATCCCTAGAATTACATAAAATGTAATTATTTTTAATGCAATTAGATCGACAGGTAATGTGTGGGTACAAACTTGAACCAAACAAGACTTATAAACTGTGGATGTAATGAAGGTTTCTCCTAACGGAGTTTCCACAGATAAGTCAAAGTCTAAAATCTCAGGAGTCAAATTTAATCGTTGAGCGCAAGTAGGAGAAATAAAAGAATGGGTAGAACCGGTATCAAATAAAGTGTAGACTTCGCTAGAGTTTATGATAAGCTTACCCGTGATGACCTCATTCGGGTTCCTTACTTTCTGGGAGGTCACAACAAACGCTCTCCCTTGCACTACCAGCTTATACTTTTCTGGGACAGCCTTTGGTGCCTCCATCCCAGCCGAATTTGTCTTCGGTGAACGACAAAATTGAGCTAAGTGACCTTCTTTTCCACAATTATAACATGCATTGGACGGCATCGCGTAATTTGGACTGATGTGTCCCTCTCCTCCGCATTTGAAGCATATGATAGGTGGTCTTTCTCCTTCCTTAACAACCGGTAGTTGTGTTGACGTCTTTCCATCATTGTTGAATCTCCTCTTCTTGAAATGTCCATTCTTATTGTTTTGGCCCTGATTACCACCGAAGTGGTTACCATTTCTAGCCTGTTGATTCCCACCACGCTTGTTGTCACCGCTTATATGACTGCTCTCACTTGTATTATCATTTTGTCGGCTACTCTCTTTTAGTTGCGTTGACTCGTTATTGCGCTCCACCAACTGAGCCCTATTTACAACATCTGAAAACAAACACAGATTATGAGAAATAAGATGTTGACGTATCTCAGGCTTCAAACCTCTTAATAACATTCGTGCCATTCTCTCTTCATTATCCACCAAGTGGGACGCAAACCGGGATAACTCCGCAAATTTTGCCTCGTATTGCGACACGGTCATATTGTTTTACTCCAATTTGATAAACTCCACCTCCTTCATGTGACGAATACTTTCGAGAAAGAACTTGTCGTTGAACATCTCTTGGAACTTCTCCCAAGACATCTTCAGTATGGCAGGTTGAGTACGTTTTACTGATTCCCATCAGTAATCTGCCTCTCCGCGCAACATAAAGGCGGCAAAGGGAACCTTTTGCTCCTCGTAGCATCCCAAAACATCAAATATCTTGGTGATTTGCTTTATCTATGCTTCCGCCATAAGTGGTTTTGGCTCTCCTTTAAACTCCGGTGGTCCCAGCTCCTTGAACTATTTAGCGGTGACCGCCCGAGAGTTTCCAGTGTTTTCACCTACATTTTGGACAGGAGCCGCTCTCGCCTGCTGTTGCATAAATTGCATAAAGCCTGTGAACAATCCATCATTCATCATTTGGTCAGTGTTGTTGTTTGCATGAGGATTGTCGCCTTCCTGATGCATATTCTCCTAATTATTGATATGTGGAGACTCAACGGTCTCTTCTGCTCCATTGCTATTCTCAACATTTTTGGATGTCATTTTCAGATACTGCAACAAAACAAAGGTTAATTGACATGTAACATAATATCTCTAAACCCTGACCAACAAATTTAAATACAAAATAAATTTAAGTAGGTCATACTTGCGAAGGAATTCCTCGTCTCTCCCCTCCTAGTTCTAGTCTCACTACTTAGCCAGGGATCATAACCCTAAGCTTTGATACCAACTGTGACGCCCCAAAAATTAGGTATACATCACCCATCTTGGGTCACCAGATACATGGTACAGAATTCAAATACAACTTACTAATACAACTGTCGTGTACAATACGACAAAACATAAACAGTGAGTTTGAATACAGATTGTATCTACTAGAGATTATACAAACTCAAAAGGAGTCCTCATTATAATTATTATCACACTATTTCACAGAATAATGAGGACTACTAATGCTATCCTCTAGACCATCACTCCATTCCCCGACTCGTCCCAGCTATATTCTCATTTCCTGAAGAGAATAGTGAAAGAAAGGGTGAGCTCAACTAGCCTAGTAAGAAATATTATGACTAAGATAATGCAGAATAAATTATCATTAGTCTCCAACAATGTTAAACTGATAAAATATAATAGACATCAAGTTTAACTGCAGCGGAACAAGCAATCCATTAAAAGAGTCAAGTAGAAAAAAATAATCTACTATCTTTTATGATTAAAAAGGTTTTTCATCACTGTTATCGCTGAGAATCATCTTAATAAATATTCCACATCATCGAATCACCCCTGCACTACGGCCAAGGATATTCTTTAGTATCACGACCACAATTATCCATGCACTACGGGCCAAGAATATTTGTGTATTCATTAATGGTCATGATCATACCAACAACTGTCCATCAATGCACTACGGGCCAATGAGGACTTTTACCATATCATTTGTAAAATTACGGTCATGATTACACCGAATAATCCCTGGTCATAATCATACCAAGTCCATCTATGCACTACAGGCCACAGATGACTTTCAACATAATATAAACATGAGGATGATGACAATGATATAAGAATTCAATAAAACAAGTTTAATAATTAATTTCTCCCAGAACTACTAATGTCCAAATTGTCAACATGATACTGCTTTGTAGAGTAAAATTCAAGAATGATCAGAAGAATAGTTCCATGAAAAGATACTGGATGAATCGCAAATATCAAGGACATTCTACTAATTTCATGGAGCATAGAAGTCAAAACTTTAACCAACTGAGTATAATAAAGAATGGAATAACAAAAGAAATCACCATGCATGCGGTACTTTGCATAGACAGGTTATTCTAACAGAATACTAAATAACGGAACCAGGTCAGGCAAAATTCGCACCGATAGGATGTTCTAACAGAATAATAAAGAATGGAATAACAACAAAAATCACCATGCATGCGGTACTTCGCATAGATAGGTTATTCCAATAGAATACTAATAAGGACGAAACCAGGTTTAGCGTAAAACGCACAGACAAGATATTCCAACAGAATAATAAAGACGGAATCAGGTTCGGCGTAAAACGCACAGAAAGGATATTCCAACAAAATAGTAAAGACAGAATAATAGAAGAATTTCACCAAGTATAGGGTAGACCGTGTATACAAGTTATTCCCACAGAATAATAAGCAATGGAATAATAATAGTTCTCTTCATGAATAAGAAAGAATAGCACCCCTTACGAGTACAAAAAATAATATTCTCTACCTTAAGAAGAAGAGTACTGGATATATAAGTAGTAAAGTAGCAGAATACTTTCTTCTTTCTCTCTATAGTTTATCTCTCAAGAGTTTCAGTGAATTCGTAAGAAAATAATGAATGAATGAGCTTCTATTTATAGAAAAATGGAATGCATAGTAACTAACTCATGAACAGTCGAGATTTATTTACTTTAATCTGACGGTCCATATTTAAAACAAAATCTTTCAAATAAAATATAATATATTCTATTTATAATCTAATAAAACTAATAACTTTATAAAAGATTTTACTATGCAAACACTATGCAGGCACTATGCAAACACTATGTATAATAAAATATAATATATTCTAATTATTGTCTCATAAAACAGATAGCTTTATAAAAGTATTCTGTTTTATATAAAAAAGATTTTACTATGCAAAACACTATGCAGACACTATGCAATACTATGCATAATAGAATATAATATATTCTATTCATAGAATAACTTTATAAAAGTATTCTGTTTTATATAAAAAGATTTTCTGTATTATTACATTAATAATACCAACAAAACTAAGCTACTTATCACGTAAGCATCAAAAATCAATACAGTGTGCTACTATGCAATCACGCGTATTACTGTACTTTTAACACCGGGTGTTTCAACAGTTAACGGTAAAATATCCGCCGTTATTTTCATAAAGTATTTTTGTCGTTTTCTCAATCCGACAATAATTCCGTTGTGGGGTCCACCAATGATTGTGCCATTGTACTAATATTCCCTGTTAAAGTGAATATTCCTCGACCAATCGAATATTATATAACAACTTGCGTACTTTGCAAAATTTATAAATATTACCCACAACTATTATATCAATTTAACTCCATAATATTCAAAAATAATATTTATAGAAAATTCATCTTTATTCAAAAAGTTGGGGTTTTAAAATCTCCCCTTCTTAAGAAATTTTGCCCTCGAAATTAGGGTACATACCTGGTATGTCGAAGAGGTAAGGATACCTTGATTTCATTTCAGATTCTAACTCCCAAGTCATTCCTCAACATCGTGGTTTCTCCACAAAATTTTGACTTGAGGTATAACCTTGGTGCGTAGAATATGTTCCTTCTTATCCAAGATTTGAATAGGAACCTTTTCATACATCAAATCTTCTGCTATTTCGTCTGGTTCTAACTCAATAATGTGGTTCGGGTCTTCCACATATTTATGTAACATGGATATGTGAAAAATGTTATGAACACGAGACATACTTGGCGGTAAAGCGAGTCTATAGGCCACAGTTCCTACTCGATCAAGGATTAAAAATGGGCCAATGAATCGAGGATTGAGCTTTCCTCACTTTCCAAATCTTGTAACTCCTTTCCATGGAGCAACACGTAGCAACACATGATCTCCTTTATCGAATTCCACGTCCTTTTGATGAAGATCAACATAACTCTGTTGTCGATCTTGTAAGGTTTTTATACGTTGTCGGATCGTTTGAATCTTTTTCGTAGTCATACGTACCAACTCTTGTCCCAACAACGTTGCTTCACCCACCTCATCCCAATATACTGGAGAACGACACTTTCTTCCATACAACGCTTCGAATGGAGCCATGACAATACTTGATTGATAACTTTTGTTGTAGGAAAACTCCACCAATGGTAAGAACTTGTCCCAACTTCCCTTGAAATCAAGGACACAGAGTCTTAATAGATCTTCAAGAGTTTGAATAGTCCTCTTCGATTGTCCGTCCGTCTGTCGACCCAAAATGATCAATCAAGAAATCCAGGGACACAACATGTTCTAAGGTGATCACGTCCAAGATGACTGTACGGCGTAAATCTATTAATGTCATGAACTACCGTCTAAACTCACCAACAACCACTCTAGCGTAGGGCATGTCAATGTCGGATGACCTGGGCTGTAAGGAACCCATGTGATGACATAGGTAGTCAATAACTCCAACTACAAATGAGAATAAGTAAACCCATGCGCCATAGTGACCTCTACCAAAGTGGAATAATGCCATCGCTGTCCCCGTGGATAGGTCTCAAAACCTAAAATAGTAACTGGGCATAGGCAAGGGAGCCTCTCATATGCCCAAAACTAAAAATGCAAAGATTAAATGTCATTAGTTATGAAGATTGATAACTCGAGTGGGGGGAAATTGAAAGATAAGGGGAAATTACTCACTAGCAAAAATGGATAAAAGCCTAGCCAAGCCTCTGTCATGCCCTCTGAACGTATGTGTATCCCTCGAAGAAAATAGGGGAAGATGAATGAGCCCCAGTCAAAGTCTCTAATGCGATCCACATCACGAGTAGCGCTGATTAGAGCAAATGATACCATCGAGGATTTTTCCACCAGGAAATAACCCCTAATGATGATAAAAAAAAATAATCGTTGAAGAATGCACTCTCTATCCCTCTGATCAGCATGCAGTGGCTCGAAAAAAGCTCTGCTCGAAGCATCAATGCTCAAAGGGCCAGAACGGATAGCTCGACCCTTACAGGCTGAAAGAGGAACTCCTAATGGGGATTGAACTGCAGCTGGTGAAATATTAGCCACTAAAGGCACCGGCTCCCCTGTAAACTCCAATCCAGTGATGAACCGCCAGTCCGTCGGTGTCATCATCACCTCGCAGTCCAGTAAATGAAGAGACTGAGTCTGGTGAGACTAGCGCTCAGATAAAGCTCGCAGATAATTCCAGGGGCAGCGACGGGGAGGAATAGAAAAGAAATCCTGAAAGCCCTAGAAGTGGATGATCTCCTAATACTTCATATGAAGGGTCCGTAATAAAGAATGAATGTTGAACCAATTCCCCCTAGGTTGAGTGAAACCGGGAACCTGCATCAATTTCAAATCAAGATTAAATCATTGTCTCAAAAGTGGAGAAAGAAGAAAGGAAAAAATGAAAACTTCCATTACCTCGTTCGCGTGAAGAAAGATCGATGGGTGACATCTCAAATCATCCAGAAGATCGAGAATCATAACACTAAAAGCTGTAAGATCTCGATGTGGGGTAGAGGAAGAAGAAGCGGGGTGCTTAACAAGAACATCATCCTCCTTGTTTATTACATCTATCCTATCAACCCAAATAGGACGAATCACTGACTCAGTCAACTAGCGATGCCGTCGGGCTGCACGAGGCAAAGGAACAGTACAAGCCGAACTCCACACACCAGATGAAACTATGCAAGAACTAGAACTATTAGGTTTATTTGAATCCATGACCTGAACAAAATCTCCAAATCACCTCAGAAAGGGTAAGGTACATTTCAGATTTAAAGCTATTAAATTTAAATCATTGCATCATGCATAGCCTATATGTTAAATCATGCATTAATTTAACATACATCCCCAGTAGAGTTAAATTTTCATTTACATTAAATGCCTGGACTAATGAATTTTTTTTTCTAGAGTCACCTTTATAAAATAGATTATCTGCATGCATATAGGAATTACTAGGTGGCCATTCAGTAGCACACCAACCTAATATCAAAATATAAATGCTAAATCTCAGAAGTAAGACACAATGGCAGCCAAATTACCATGGGATTTTTTTGTAAAAATCCATGCTCATTTGTCCTCAAAAAGGATGAATAAACTAGTAAAAATGAGCATAAAATAACTATCTCAGAAATCAATTTTTCTCACATCAAAATGTTCAGCATGGTCAAATACAAGTATTTACTAAGTCTGCTTATTTTTATTAAGTCATTTATGCATACATATTTGATACATTATGTTAAACCTATACTGCATGAAATCTAACATTCTAACGGTCAACATTTGAAAAGAACGGATGTAAACGTTCCCAGAGTTGTGCAGAACAATTGTACGGTGACGGAGTTCACGAAAAATAGCCCGAACTGATTAAATATAAGAGAAATATTTTGAATTTTTCAAGAGGTTTAAGTTTAAAATGACTTTTAAAGGGCCAGGGGAGGTTTAAATCCACCCGTAGTCTGTCGCGAGTCTACCTATGGTGACTGCATATAGACCTACGATAACCTAGGGTGGGTCCCACCCCCTACGACTCGATCAAATTTGAGTTATAGTAGGGTCCCTTAAAGCTAAAAAGTCAAATCAAGAAAAAAGGTTCTATGCAATTGAGTAGAAAAGGTCTGAAACCCTGAAATGGGATGTTAAACTTTGGAAGTTTGAAGATCTTCTGTAAACCATTGGTGACAGCTCCATCGTAGCATCAAAGAGGGATCCATTGATTTAAATCGTTAGTGACAGCTCTAGCATAACATCAGAGAGGGATTCGGTGATTCAAACCATGGGAGATAGCTCCAGTGTATCATTGGGCAAAGGTCTGGTGATATATGCCATTGAAAACTACTTTAGTGAAGATCAGAGTATCTAATACTGCAAACTATTGGCATCAACCCAGCGTAGCATTGGGAAGGGTCCGGTGATGTAAGTCGTTGAGAACTAATTCAACGAAGGCCAGATAATCTGATATTGGAAACCTTTGGTGACAACTCCAACGTAGCATCGGCAAAGGTCCAGTGATGTAAGTAGTTGAACAATACTTCAGCAATGATATCGAGAAAGTACGGTGATGATCAATCTTTGTAAACTACCGTTCGAGTAGGCATCGAGAAAGTTTGGAGATGAAAACCTTTGTAAACTACGGTTAGAGTAGGCATTGAGAAAATTCAGTGATTATTAACCTTTGTAAACTACCATTCGAGTAGGCCTCGAGAGAGTTTGGTGATGATCAACCTTTATAAACTAGCGTTTGAGTAGGTATCGAGAAAGTTTGGTGATGGTCAACCTTTAGAAACTGCCATTCGAGTAGGCATCAGGAGGATTCTATGATAAGTGATCATGGAAAGCTCTACCCCTAGTAGAAACACCAGCATCAGCTAGATAGATATCCAAACCGTTGGTGACAATCCCAGCATAGCATCGAGAATCTCAAACGAGTTCACTCGTAAAAATAGGAACATCCCCAACGGAGGTAAAACAAAAATATGTATCTGGGAAAGAGACCGTTGGTAACAACTCCAATGTGAATTTCAGAAAAGTCCGATGGTGTCAGCCATAACATTCATCCCTAGTAGAGAATATAAAATGGACATTGATACAACCTGTGGCGTCTAACCCCACATACGCATATAAAATTAATAGCATATCATATCAACCATTGCATTACATTTTCATTTCTCATATTTCCAGTGTCTAGCAATCTGTATCCTATTTATTCCATTGCATTACATAAACATGATAAAGAGGGGCATCTGTAGACACTCAAAATTTTTGTTTCTTTGGACTAACCATGCATGAGGACAAAATCATCTTTTCTACCTCGGAGACAGCCCCAGGAAATCATCAAATTAACCTCAGAGACAACCCTAAGGACTGACAAAAGTTAATAGCAGGCAAACTCCAGAGGTAACCCTGTAGGAAGATAGCTGCAGCTGCGTCAAGCCCGAAAACCAAACTATAAAAGCAAAAGGGTAATTTTTCCAATACAACATCAATACGGATCAAATTACTATGAATAAGGTCATATAGAACCATCACAGTAATCCCGAATGAAAACTACGCCAGACAACTTAACGTACTGACTACAAAGACTTGAAGATCTAGTCATGGACTCATCTTCCTAGATTTAAAAAAGGTCAACCCCCA
The DNA here is from genome assembly GCA_020205505.1 of Panax japonicus. Taxonomy (NCBI): domain Eukaryota; kingdom Viridiplantae; phylum Streptophyta; class Magnoliopsida; order Apiales; family Araliaceae; genus Panax; species Panax japonicus. The sequence goes on along the minus strand of CM035107.1, from coordinate 53,567,989 downwards.
TGCCATTGCGTAGCTCTTCAAAAGAGCTTTCCGAAAAGGCATGGCACGCCTCCATCGAATTCCTGGATTGTAAGTTATGAAGGTTCAAATAAACTGCGCGTTGGTCGGAGTGTACGTACTTTGAGACAGCGGGGCCCACCAGGCCCAGCCATAGCTCTACCTTCGACTGTAACGACCACAAAATTCCTAAAATTCAATAATCGACTTCGGTCGTTAATAACACGTCTAACTTTTGATTTTACATCATTATTCGATGTTAAACTTAATGAAATGCGAAAAAATTTAAACTTTTCTATCTTCTTACTTTAATTCCCTGAATCAAAACCTTAATCATCTACATGTCTTTGAATCATATATAATCCATGATTCACTTTATCAGAGTTAATGTCTATATACTTATACATCAAATCGATATCCTTTATACATTTGATAACTCAAACTTCAACTTTATAACTCAACATAAAATATACATCATAAAATATTGAGTACATCTCGTAAACCCTAATCATGGTTTAAAGAAATAATAACTTTAGAGAAAATATTAATCTTCGTGTATTATTTATGATCCACGTCATTCAAGTAGCACATAGTGTTACCTTCAATCCCTAACCTGCAAAAATGGTTATTTGCAAGGATGAGCTCAATAGCCCAGTAAATCTAACAGTTTTCATGTAACATGTAGCATATAAATAACATGTTTATCATACATCTTATAAACAGTAGACTAATATAATAAATATGTTGTAGTTCATATAACAAGTGTAAAGATTGAGTTCCTTACTCAAGCATTCATTACTCAATAAGCGTAGTCATAAGTTGACTTTCACGTTTCATACTCTCAACATATATATAACACATCATACTATTTGAGATAAAGATTTAAAACAGATCATCATCAAGTTCACATAGCAAATAGGAACTGAAAGAATTGCCTTGATCGTTGTTTACCAATAATAGTTTAATAGCTTACAGCTATCTGCACTTCACGTGCCCTACACAAATATATAATCATACACATCAACTATTAGTCACATAGTAATTCATAGTAGTTATAATGTAAAATTTACTCTATATCTCATAACCCTTCCTATTATCAATACACAATGTTCAATTTGATTGTGTTAACTTTTGACATACATCTTGTGACAGCCCCAAATCTGAGTCCCAAATCACCACGGTTCTGGTACAATCATTCTATAACTATTAGGGAAGATATAAACATAAATTGTTTATACAGTAAACTTTATAAACTTTTCTCCAACGTCGAGTAACCTTAACTTAATACACAATTCATATCTTATTTGACTTACAATAACAATAGTTTACAATACTGTTACAAATCTAACTACACACATATACTAAAGCTTGAACTATTTTTGACCTTTCCTTGTATCCGACATATATTCGTCTTAATCTGCATTGTTAATCATGATATAGCAAGGGTGAGCAATGAATTTTCCCAACAAGTATAAGTTTATTTAAGAATATATCATGATGGAAAGAATTTGAATAATAAGCTAGCTATAATTCAACAATATATTTGTAAATTAGCATGAACAAATTTTTTGACTGAACAAGCATTTAACATGAACAAAAATATCTGGACTAAATGGTAATGAAGGTGATCAGCCTTTCATACCTAATGAACTCATGCAATACGCACAGACTGCGATTTAATAATTCTTAGACATGACAATCAGAAATGATTAACCACAAGTATAATTGAATAATACAACTCAAGGTCGAGTTAAAGAAAGACTTGTCTGAACCGTTGATTACCGCTATACAATTTAATAAGCTTTATCTAAAGACCTAATAATAATAATATTTATTTCTAAGTTAAAATAATATCATCAGAATATATAAAATAACCTAAACACATTATCACATAATCTTATCCGTCTATAACACACATAAGACTTAACCTTAAGTCAAATTTTTACAGTCTGAGTCAAGTTCTGTACAATTCTGACATACCGACGGCTTATTCAGATAAAAATCGAGTTTAAGTTCAATTAAACTCTCTCTAAACGCTTAAAAATTATCTTAGATAATTTATTATCAGCCAAAATATTTTTCGTAAGCTCGTAATAATTTTTGGATAATTATTATCATTTAAAATGATTTTTCAATCATTAATATCGTATTAATAAGAATTAAATACCATATAATTTCTTTATCATTTATATTTATTTAATATCAAATATTAATGAAATACATGCCATAATATTATAATATATCAAAGTATTTTTAATACCTTAAAGTCATATTTATATGATTTTTAAAAAATTAAATTCATTATTCAGTAATTGCTATTAATATTAAAATAATTATATTTTCATGACAAAATATCAAAAGTTATATTTTTTAACTTCAAATATTTTTATAACACTTAAATCAATTTTATATAATTTTTAAATCATTAATTCTATTTTCTATAATTTATTTAATATAGTTATTAAATAAATTAATTATCATTAATATTAATTAATTAATAAAATTCATCAAAAAAATATTAAAAGTTATTAAAAATAACTTAAAATATTTTCTTATACCATAATATAATTTTTCATGGATTAAAATATTTTTAATAATTTATTTAATATTATAATTAAATAAATTAAATACCATTTATATTCCAAAAATATTAAATATTTATGAAATATACTCAAAATAATTAAAAACTAATTTTCAGACTTTAAAATAATGTTTAGGAATTTATTTTATATTTTTAATAATTAAAAACTATTTTTATCTATTTATTAATTAAAATAATTATTTTTTTAAGAAACTGTCGCTATAGGGTGTCTATAGCGACAGGACTGTCGCTATAGGTGTTCTTCGTGTTCTTGGCCCAAGCCCAGAAACTCATGGGCAGTTAACTGGGGAGGAGGTTTGACCGTAGCTAAATCCTTGGTTTTAATGATTCTGGTCAGTCTAGGTCAATAGCATTGTAGTATGTATGTACTGCTACACTCACAAACAAACATTATGGCTAAACAACATCAGATCAGTGAGTTATTATCCCTCAAAAAGTCTGACAGCGATGTTCTTCATTTCTGGATTTTCCAAAAAATGAAGAACAGTCGATGGTGCTATATTCAGATCCTTACAGTTTGCATTCAGGGTGTGTTTTGTGTAATCTAATGGTTCACACTTGTAGTCCATATGTCAAGGAACATATACAACACATCTGGTTATCCTAACAACATTACATGAACAAGATTCGGCATAGTCAAACCATGCCAAAAAACTGTTCTTGAACGAATTCTGGGTTTTCCAGAAATTCCTAAGGCAGTTGGTCAAAGCCGTTTTGACCGCTCATAACTTTGATTATATGCCAGATCTGGGTGAGCCAGGGACATAATTGTGTAGTCCTAATGTGACGCCCCCAAAATTAGGTATACATCACCCATCTTTGGTCGTCATATACATGGTACAGAATTCAAATATAACTTACTAATACAACTGTCGTGTACAATACGACTAACATAAACTGTGAGTTTGAATACAAATATTATCTACTAGAGATTATACAAACTCAAAAGGAGTCCTCATTACAATTATTATCACACTATTTCACAGAACAGTGAGAATTACTAATGCTATCCTCTGGACCATCACTCCGTTCCCCGACTCGTCCCAGCTATATTCTCATTTCCTGAAAAGAACAGTGAAAGAAAGGGTGAGCTCAACTAGCCTAGTAAGAAATATTATGACTAAGATAATGCAGAATAAATTATCATTAGTCTCCAACAATGTTACACTGATAAAATATAATAGACATCAAGTTTAACTGCAGCAGAACAAGCAATCCATTAAAAGAGTCAAGTAGAAAACAAAATCTACTATCTTTTATGATTTAAAACGTTTTTCATCACTGTTATCGCTGAGACTCGGCTTAATAAATAATCCACATCATCGAATCACCCCTGCACTACGGCCAAGGATATTCTTTAGTATCACGACAACAATTATCCATGCACTACGGGCCAAGAATATTTGTGTATTCATTAATGGTCATGATCATGCTAACAGCTGTCCATCAATGCACTACGGGCCAATGAGGACTTTTACCACATTATTTATAACATTACAGTAATGATTACACCGAATAATCCCTTGTTATAATCATACCAAGTCCATCTATTCACTTCAGGCCACAGATGACTTTTAACAAAATATAGACATGAGGATGATGACAATGATATAAGAATTCAATAAAACAAGTTCAAGAATTATTTTATTCAGAAATTATGAACGTCCAAATTGTCAACATGATACTGTTTTATAGAGTAAAATTCAAGAATGATCAGAAGAATATTTCCATAAAAAGATACTGGATGAAGCGCAAATATCAAGGATATTCTACTAATTTCATGGAGTATAGAAGTCGAAACTTTAACCAACTAAGTATAATAAAGAATGGAATAACAAAAGAAATCACCATGCATGCGGTACTTCGCATAGACAGGTTATTCCAACAGAATAATAATAACGGAACTAGGTGAGGCAAAATTTGCACCGACAGGATATTCCAACAGAATAATAAAGACGGAACTAGGTCCGGTGTAAAACACACAGACAGGATGTTCCAACAGAATAATAATAAGACGAAACCAGGTCCGGTGTAAAACACACAGACAGGATGTTCCAACGGAATAATAATAAAGACGGAACCAGGTCCGGTGTAAAACACACAGACAGGATGTACCAACAAAATAATAGAAGAATGTCACCAAGTATAGGGTAGACCGCGTATACATGTTATTCCAACAGAATAATAAGAATTGGAATAACAACAGTTCTCTTCATGAATAAGAAAGAATAACAATCCTTACGAGTACAACAAATAATATTCCCTACTTTAAGAAGAAGAGTATTGGATATATAAGTAGTGAAGTAGCAGAATACTTTCTTCTTTCTCTCTATAGTTTATCTCTCTAGAGTTTCAGTGAATTTGTAAGAAAATAATGAATGAATGAGCTTCTATTTATAGAAAAATGGAATGCATATTAACTAAATCATTAACGGTCGAGATTGATTTACTTTAATCTGACAGTCCATATTTAAAGAAAAATAAAATATAATATATTCTATTTATAATCTAATAAATTGAATAACTTTATAAAAGATTTTACTATGCAAATACTATGCAGGCACTATGCAAACACTTTGCATAATAAAATATAATATATTCTAATTATTATCTAATAAGACAGATAGTTTTATAAAAGTATTCTGTTTTATATAAAAAGATTTTACTATACAAAACACTATGTAGACACTATGCATAATAGAATATAATATATTCTATTTATTGAATAACTTTATAAAAGTATTCTGTTTTATATAAAAAGATTTTCTATATTATTACATTAATAATACCAACAAAATTGAGTGACTTATCACGTAAGCATCAATAATCAATACCGTGTGCTACTATGCAACCACGCGTATTAATGTACTTTTAACACCAGGTGTTTCAACAGTTAACGGTAAAACTTCCACCGTTATTTTCATAAAGTATTTTTGTCGTTTTCTCAATCTGACAATAATTCCGTTGTGGGGTCCCCCAATGATTGTGTCGTTGTACTAATATTCCCAGTTAAAACGAATATTCCCCGACAAATAGAATATTATATAACAACTTGCGTACTTTGCAAAATTTATAAATATTACCCACAACTATTATATCAATTTCACTCCATAATATTCAAAAATAATATTTATAGAAAATTCATCTTTATTCAAAAAGTTAGGGTTTTACACCTATTGTCAGATTACAATACCAAAACAACAACATGGCCTAACGATCAAACGACTGCAAGATCAGAGGCTTGCAAAAGCTTGTCAGGAATTATAGGAAATCTGGGAATTGTATGGGTTTTCCAGAAACAATTACCGTGATCGGTCAACCTGGTTTGACTGATCATATCATGAAATCAAGACATAATCCAACCTTGATTCAAGTTGAAGATTAAAGACTACATGTCATACTACATATCTATAACATAACACATACATAACATCTAATACACATAGATCTAGAGGCCCTGACATTCAGTTATCAGGCCAAAATTTTCAATTTTTCTAGATTTTTGAAAACTCAATTTTTGAACACTTTGATGTTATGCACCCATGATCCAACAACCCAGATCACTTATTAACACCCTCTAATACAACTTTAAACAACAAATCATAACATTAACAACAATCTTTAAGGATTTCCAAAAATTTGGGCTTATACCTCTTTTAAGCTAAAATCTTGAATCTGATCCTTTGAAGTCTAATCATGAAGAGTTATGGTTAGATATTGAGTTATCTAAACACTCCATATCATTCTAAATCCCGAATTTTAGATAGAGAAGAGGTTCACAAAAATGAAAAGTAAAGTGAACTTTTCTCTCTTTTATAATCTATATATTTGGATATAATGAAGCTATATGGTTGATGAAATGGCTAGGTTGCTGAGATTTTAAGTCAATGAGTTGTTAGAGTTGTTCACCAACTCTCATTTGGCAAGATTTGCACTCAACTTACTAAATAATGCACAAAGGGTAAAATAGTCTTTTGATTTTAATTTAATGGCATACAAGTCATTTACCCTTACCCTTAGGGTTTAGGGTTTAACCCTTAGGATTTAGGGTTTAACCTTAGATTTTTTTTCACTTTAAATTTTTAGGATTTCAAAATTAGGTTTTCAAAATAAAAAATTAATATTTTCAAATTATAATTAGGATTTTATAATTATATTAAAATTTCCTAATCATAATCCAAGCTTGCTAATTAGGATTATTATTTCCTAATTAAAATTGTTAATTTAGTAATTAGGTTACATAATCATGGATTAGGGTTTATAACCAAAGAATTAGGGTTTTAATTAGAAAAATAAGTTTAATAACATATAACTTTAGAAATTAAGTTTCCTAATTAGATTAGGGTTTTCTAATTACTTATAACTTTAAAATTAGGATTTATATTTCCTAATTAACATAAAATTAGTAAATTAACATTTAGGTTTTCCCAAATTATAAATTAGGGATTCTTATCCAGAAATTAGGGTTTTCTAAATCAATTAGGGTTATCCCTAATTAGGTTATTATTAATAACGTTTACTCCTTTATACTATCATTTGCATTCCCAAATTAGGGTTTTCAACTTTCGAATTAGGGTTTCAAATTTCCAAACCTGAAATTATGGTTTCCAAAACTGATTTTAGGGTTTCTTATAAATCGTAAGAATTTCCTAACTGAACGTTGGCGTTCTTAATATAATATTAGAGTTTGCCACAGATATAGCTTATCTGTCAGCCCTTAACCCTTAACCACATACTGTACACATATATAATTATATACACAAAACATAATCACTTATATCCTTAATCTTGAATAATTCACCACAAAAATTTTAAATTTACAAAATTCGTTCTCGAAAATCTCAAATCCGTTCACTTATTTTTTGTATAGGTTTATTATTTAGCCTTAATTCAATATTTTAATATTTTATAAATATAAAAAATTCTCGGGTTGTCACATTCACCCCTTCTTCTAAAAATTTTGTCCCAGAAATTTACCTTACACCCTACACCATACACCATACACCATACACCATTCATACACAACATCACATGCTACCCAATACATTCATCACAAGAGTTAAAAATTTTAAATTGTGCTGAGGAGTTATACAGACTATTGTCTATCATTTTCGCAAAGGTTTTATGGAAATTCATCTGCAAACCGTCATAACTTACGGACATAGTGGGTAATTAGCCCGATATGTCATGTACTTATAAAGTACTGCTGGTCGAATCTGTTTCTCGTCTCTATCATAGGCACAAAAATTTTACCTCAGTCTTATCAGATTCCGCACCAAAATAATTTGGTTCAGGAAAAATTTCAAAGAACGCTTAGAATTTTCATAAATGTTGGACTAGCCAAATCAAATAGCTTAGACTCATATCAATAATCAACTTCAATCGAATTACGAATGTGTATAGCCAAACGTCATTGGCAAATTAATGTTTTAAAATAGTTTGAAAATGACATCATGATGTCGTACTGTATTAACAGCCCGTTTGAGGATGTCGTCATCGAGTGACTTTGTCATAACACATTATACAATAGTGGAACAATGATTTTAGATCAAATTCAACATTAAGTATTCCTTCATTTACAACTCCATCAACTTTTATCATCTCTACACCAGGTTACATGGTATATAAGTGATAAATAAAAATATTTTGATGTTTCAAATCATTATCGTCTAGCTGAAATAAGTAGCATAGACTATTCTTTAAACCGTTCAAAAATTCATTTCAAATTAGTTTTATTATCTCAACAGGTAACGATGTGTCGGTGGTCCAAAGTCTACTCTAACACAATGGTCACCCGGAGTGGAGAATAAAAATTTATTTTTCAAAAGCACATAGTGCATATTTAACTTGATGTAAAAAAAATTCGAAGTCTAGAATAGCTAGGAGTTTTGGAAAAATTATGTCTCCACTAATGATCAATCGCTTAATCAGTCTATATGTTCCTATTATCCACAATATTCCATTCACATTTAATTTTACCCAGTTCGTCAAACCACACTCATGAGTTCATGAACTTTCCACAATCATATGAGTTTAAGAACTTGTCCTAGTCAAACCTTCGGCGTCCTTTCGCTGAGGGGTAAATATACATTTCATATAATCATTAGTCATGAACGTACCATAAGTATGAGTTTTAAGATCTCATACTTAACCTGATATTCTCTATACATATAACCTATCTGTCTGTTATACACATTACAAAGGAATCACCCTCTCAACATGAATATTCTCTATAATATTCATTGTTGTCGGGGAATATTCGTTTGGTTGTGGAATAATCTTTCTGTCAGGGAATATTTGTACGACGGCACAGCTATTTGTGGGCCCCATAACGGATAACTGTCGGATGAAGAAAACAAAAAAATTGAATAACGACGTAGTTATTACAGTTAACACTGTTGGAATTCCCGATGGTTAAAATACAATAATACGCGTTGTTGCACAGTAGCACACGGTATTGAACATTATTGTTGAATTATTGATGCTTACGTAAGAAGGCACTACTCAATAATTGTTACAGTAGTTACTGATCAATATTTTATTTTATTGATTCAATAATTATTACATTGATATTTTATGTTATTGTTGTTTCAATAATTATCACTGCACAATATCTCCATTATCAGATCAATAATTCATATTATTTTAATAATATTATTAGATAGCATTATTGGCAATGTCTAGAAAGTTCTGTCAAAGAGAGGTTTGGTCACCTAATTGCGTGCCAGTAATGAGAAATCCTTATCGAAAAGCCCCCTCTTTCCTGGGAACTGCCTGGTTGTCATTATATGATTCTATAATATTATTTGTGAATAAATAATTATTGATTTATATGATAAGGAAATATTTATTTGATGTAGATATAAATGATGGATTTATTTATGTGGTTATAAATGAAAGAGTTAATGTTGAGGTGTTTTATCAGTATTTTGTCGAATTGGAGGTATTAAAAGATCAAATCGGTGTTCTTACAGCTTTATTGTGTGAGTTATAATATTTAATCCGACCGTTGGATCGTTGTGATTTTTGTATATGTTATACATATATAAGTTGAGTATATGTCCACAAATTTTGAACCGTTAAAAATGAACGTATGATTTGTTATGAATTTTAAGAGGTGATTGGTTCAGAAATTGTTGAAGTTTCGGAATTTATCATTTTGGTGGAAAATTCTAGAATTGGTGGACCCCACTTTTAGTTGATGAGAAATGTGCTGAAACTTTTATTCAAATGTGGTGGGTGGGAATAGTAGTAGGTAAAGCCATCAGGTTGCAGTTCAAGTCTGCTTCGGCGTGCTAACATTTTCCTATAAATAGAGGGCTAAGTTAGAATTTAAAATCATACCAGAATTCATAAGTTTTCTCTCTTTCTCTCTCTATATTATCGAGTGTATTCTTGTGAGTATTTTGATACTTAGAGTGTTGTTATACGGTGTAAATTCCTTCAGCACTATATACAGTATTCCAGTCAGAAGTACTGTCTTTTTGAGGTAAGGGATGTTATTTGTTCTTAAATGATATTATTTTCTTCAATATCATTATGCCGAAATATTGGTCTAAACTTTTTATCAAATTTGGAACTTTTTGTATTGGAGTTACTATTCACGTATACAGTACTATTCATGTATATGACACTATTCACGAATACGGCACTATTCACCAAAAAAAATTCTATTTTTTGTCCAAGATGTCTATTATGGTTACTATCTTTGATTGTATCCATGCTTTGATCTTTATTCTTGAATTTTGCTTCAAAATTGTTTATTATGGAGTATTATTGATCTTGGATAAACTGTAATACGAATCTCTAATATTTGTTATTTTGTTTCACTGGATTCGTTTTCTTTAATATATTTTTCAACATCCTCAGTCCTAAATAATGATATTACTGAATATCTTTGGCCTGTAGTGCAAAGATTAATGATTAACTGATGAATATCTTTGGCCTGTAATGCAAAGATGAATGATTATCTAATGAATATATTTAGCCCGTAGTGCAAAGATGAACAGGTGTTAAGATGAACATGACCAACTGGTGATACAAATGAATATCTTGGGCCTGTAGTGCAAAGATGAATATTTGATTAAAGATGTATATTGATTGTTGTTACAGGGATAAAATATTGATGATGGACTTTTAAATCTTAGAAGATAGTGGAATTCTTTCTTTACTTGACTCTTCTAATGGATTATTGTTTCCGCTGCAGTTGTTGATCTAAAACTTGTTGTCTATTATATTTTATCAGATTTTTCCCTGTTGAAGACTAATGATAATTTGTTGTATATTATCTTAGTCATAATAATCTTACTGGGATAGTTGAGCTCACCCTTTTTCTTTTTGTTCCATTTTTCTTCTTAGGAGGTGAGAACATAACAGGAACTAGCCGGGGTATGGAGTGATGGTTCAGGATAGCTGTGTTAGTAGTCCTCACTATTTTATAAAATAGTGCATCAATAATTATAATGAGGACTCCTTTTGAGTTTGTATACTCTCTATTAGACAATAGTTGTATTCAAACTCACAGTATATGTGTTGTCGTACTTTGCACGACAATTGTATTACTGAAGTTGTATTTGTTTATGTACCATGTATTTGGCGACTCATAATGGGTGATGTATACCTATTTTGGGGGCGTCACAGTTGTTACACCCAATACAATTCAGCTCCCATATGAAGAATCATACAACTTAGCTGCTAACATCATTCCTCAATTGAAATCCCCACTTAATTCTAACTCCCTTCTCTATACGAATTTCATTTAATCTCTATTCATAATCATTTCCTGAATCTGTACTAATTCGTAGTACCACTGACACACATCAATCTTGCTGTAAACTTTTAAATCATTCGCTTGATCCTTCTCCATACTATAACCTTATCATATCACAGAGTGATCTCATCGTATATATTACTATTCATTTCTATATTATGATCGTTTTGTTTTACGATCTCCAATCTATGAAATTTTAGTCTTTTAGACTCTTTCTATTCACCATTACTGTTCATTTTTATTATCAGAGTTAGGGAACTCCGTATCTTATAATTCGTCGATATTCATCTTTCAATCTTACCAACCAACTAACTATATGTGAGTTAGATCTTATCTTAATCACTACGGTTATTAGTCTAAGGTATCACTACCCTAAGTTTATAACCAAAAACTTTGATACCAACTGTGACAGCCCCAAATCCGAGTCCCAAATCACCACGGATCTGGTACAAACATTCTATAACTATTGTGGAAGATATATACATAAATTGTTTATACAGTAAACTTTACACACTTTTTCCCAAGGTCGAGTAACCTTAACTTAATACACAATTCATATCTTATTTGACTTACAATAACAATAGTTTACAATACTGTTACAAATCTAACTACACACATATACTAAAGTTGGAACTGTCTTTGACATTTCCTTTTATCTGACGTATTCGTCTTAATTTGCAATGTTAATCATGATATAGCAAGGGTGAGCAATGAATTTGCCCAGCAAGTATAAGTTTATTTAAGGATATATCATGATGGAAAGAATTTGAATAATAAACTGGCTATAATTCAACAATATAGTTGTGAATTAGCATGAACAAATTTTATAACTGAACAAGCATTTAACATGAACAAATATATCTGGACCGAATGGTAATGAAGGTGATCAACCTTTCATACCTAATGAACACATGCAATACACACAGAGTGTGATTTAATAATTCTTGGACATGACAATCACTACAAGAAATCACACATTTTATGACGAAATTTTTGCCACACACAAAAAATTTGTCACAATTTATTAATTAATAATTACGAAATTCATAATCGTCTCTAAAACTTTTGTTTTTGTGACGACCTTTAATTTTGTTATTATTAATCATTTATATCGTCACTAATTTACACATTTGATGATGATTAACAAAATTTCGTCACAAGTTATTTTGGAGGTAGAATTTCGCACCAAAATTTTGGAGGGAAACCTTTTAGTGACATTTTGTAATAATTGATTACAGTATTTATTGTCACAAAATATTTCTTTCAATGACAACATAATAATTTGTCATTAATTATTTGTAACATTTAGTGACAATGTGCTTTCATCACTAATGGTCACATTTAGTGACACCAAATACAAATTCATCACAATTTTATTTGGAGAAAAATTATTTTTGAAGGGAAATTTTTTAAAGACGGAAAACTAATAATTTATGACACTTTGTATTGTCATAAATACCAATTTTATATGACGAGAAAATAGTTTGTCACTAATTAGATGAGCGGATAAGTGACAAAAATGATTCGTCATAAATTCTTATATTTAGTGACAAAATACGTAATATCGTCACAATTTTATTTGGAGGCAAAAATTTTCCGAAGAATTTTGGAAATTTTTTAAAGACAAAAAAATAATAATTTATTACAATTTCTATTGTCATAAATACCAATTTTATATGACGAGATAATAGTTCTTCACTAATTAGATGCATGGATAAGTGACAAAAATTGTTCGTCATAAATTCTTATATTTAGTGACAAAGTACGTAATATCGTCACAATTTTATTTGGAGGCAAAAAAAATTAAGAAATTTTGGAGGCTAATTTTGTAATGACGAAAAATTAATAAACTATGACAATTTTTATTGTCACAAATACCAATTTTATATGACGAGATAATAGTGCGTCACTAATTAGATGAGTGGATAAGTGACAACATTGGTTCGTCATAAATTCTTATATTTAGTGACAAAGTATGCAGCACTACAAGAAAATAAGGATGTAGTGAAGGAATTCATTCCTACACATGAGGAGTTTTCTAGCGAGGGAACAATGAATAAAAAAAATAGTGACAATATAGTTATTCTGAAGGAAAGATCCTTCACAATTTAGAATTTTTCTTTCGCAAAATTAAGATGATAGAGGGATGTTTAGCGCCAATATTTGATGAAAATTTGTGAAGAAAAATATTATTAATGAAGAAATTATTACTCGCTATATATTATTGGTGAGAATTTTTTTGCGAGAGATAAAATTAATCACTATTTTATTATAATAAATTTTTTAGAATTAATTATAGTGAATATAAATTGTATTATATATAAATAGATTAAATTTTTTATAATAATAAGTTTACTTTTAATAACACTTTTTAAGTAATTTACAATATCAATTATTTTGTTAATAAGCTTTAAAATAAATAATTTTACATTACATTAAACTTTAAAAATTAGCGGTGAAAAAAAAAATTGGCGCTCTTCCGTGCAACAGAGCACAAACACTACAAAAAATAGACATTTGACAATAATTTTTCGGGCAACGACTTATAAAGTCGTTACCAAAAATGCATGTTTAGCAACGAAATTTGTCATTCGTTGCAGTTTATGAAAGGCTTTCATTTTTCGTAACGAAATTCATAAGTCATTGCAAAAATTCATTGCCAAATCGTTAGCCGAAAAAAAAACGCACTGCCTATTTTCTTTTTTATTGCAGATGAGATTTCTCCTCATCGTCGGAAACGAAAACTTTTTTGTTGCTATATTTCGTTGCCTAATATAGGCCACATTCATTGACAATAATTTTTTTCGTAGCATATTTAATACATTTTTGGAACAATTACATATTTTATTACATTTTTAAAAACAATTACAACAATAGTGCCCTCATAAAAATTTTACACAACTAATACACTTCCATATTTATTTACAATACTAGTGCAATACTTAATTACAAAAAAGTGTAATCTTATCCCTTTAATTATGCACACGATTTTCTCCCTCATCTCTCTCACAATTTTCTCCCCATCTCTCCCACGATTTTCTCCCACTCTATTTCTATTTCCCTTCTTCTTCTCCTCCTCCTCCTTCTGTCCAACCCCTCCCCACCCTCCCGCCTCCCCTCCTCCCGCCTCACGTCTCCCCTCCTCCCCTCCTCCCTCCTCCCTCCCTCCTCCCACCTCCACCTCCTCCCGCCACTCCCTCCCCACCCCCTCCATCTCCTTCCGCCCCTTTCTCCTCCTACTGCCGCCCCCTCCCCCTTCCCCTCCCCCTCCCCCTCCCACTCCCACTTCTTCCTCCCTTTGCCTTCCCCCTCCTCCCGCCCCCGCCTCACCACCTACCCTCCCTCCCGCCACCCCTTCTTCCCGCCTCCCTTTCTCCTCCCCTTCTTCCCGCCCCCTTTTTCATCCACCCTTCTCTCCCCCCCACACCCCACGCCCCACCCCCTCCTCCTCCCGCCCCTCCCTCTCCTGGATCCCTCCGCGTCCCACCGCCACCGGTCCATTCTTTATTTTCACCAGTAACGAAATCTTCTGATAAGGTAACCAATTCAGTTTTATTAGGTTACTAATTTATTTTGGATGTGATGCAGTTGGTAATCAAACTTCATGTAGTTGGTTACCAAATCATTTGATAATGTAACCAATTCATTTTTATTAGCTTACTAATATATTTTGAATGTGATGCAATTGGTAACCAAAATTTATGCAGTTGGTTACTAAACCTTCCGATAAGGTAACCAATTTAGTTTTATTAGGTTACTAATTTATTTTGGATTTGATGCAGTTGGTAACCAAATTTCATATAGTTGGTTACCAAACCATTTGATAAGGTAACCAATTCAGTTTTATTTGATTACCAATTTTATTTTAAATGTGATGCAATTACTAGTCAAAAATTCATATAAAAGTAACAATTTCAATTTTTGTGGGTAACCAAATCGTCAAAAGAAATTCAGAATAGCAACTCCAGTGGCGGCGGCGGTGGCAGCGGTGGCGGTGAGAGAGGAGGATGATGAACATTAGCTCCTTCATAATTTTTAATTTTTAATTTTCTCATTTTGATTTGAATTTTAAAATATGGATTTGAAATTGTTGTTAGAGACAAGATTTGAATTTGAATTATTAGTTATCCTTGATTTTAGGTTTCTTTATTAATGTGAATTGTACTATTTTTGTAATATGCACTTTTATTGTAATTACTTTCTATTTGTTGTATACTTATGTAAATGACCCTACATTTTTTTGCAACGATTAGTAAATTGTGGCCCAAAATTAAGGCAAGCCCAATAAGCTTGCCTCTTCCCCCCCCCCCCCCCCCCAAAAAAAACGCATCATTTTTCATTTAAATTTTTTTTATTTATTTGGATACAATTTTATACAGTGAAATGTTTCATTCCGTACGTCTCAAAATAAATGCCCAATTTTATTTATCTTTAAAGTTATAATTTTTGAAATTAAAATTGAGCACGTATATATATATATATATATATATATATATATATATATATATATATATATATATATATATATATATATATATATATATATATATATATAGGGTCAGGATCAGGTGAGGGCTCCCTTACTTTGTTAAAATGCGGACTTTTTTTTTTGTTTTTTTTTTGGTTTTTTTTTAAACAACTAAAAAAAATATTTAATATTTTATGGAACTGAAATTTTTTCATAATACAGTATTTTGGATGTGATTTGGGTACGTATAACAAAATATGTATGTACAGTCTGGGCAGACTGTACCACCACTTTTTGGTATAGGTATTCAAAACACGCCCAAAATATTATATTATGAAAAAAATTCAGTTCCATAAAATATTAAATATTTTTTTTTAGTTGTTTAAAAAAAACCAAAAAAAAAAACAAAACAAAAAAGTCCGCATTTTAACAAAGTAAGGGAGCCCTTACCTGATCCGTTCTGTATATATATATATATATATATATATATATATATATATGTACACAAATAATCATATAAATATTTATATAAAAGTATTCATATTTAAATTTTATAAATTTTAGATGAAATATTTATAAATTTATAAATAAATATTTGTTTATAAATATTTATATGAATATTTAGAGATAAATTTAAAATATATATATATATATTAAAATATTCATAGTTACGTATATAAATATTTATAGTTACTTTATATATATTTAGTTTAATGTAGAGTTTTAAGATGAGTATATATATATATATATATATATATATATATATATATATATATATATATATATATATATATATAGTAATAGAATTTATCTAATACACAAAAATATAACATAAGAAGCAAAAATATCACAGTTAAGTTTCGAACCTAGGACCTATTGGTTATTGGGCCATTAAGCTACCACTAAGCCATTCTAATTTATTAGTTAACTAAACTACCGCTATAACTTGTAGTGGTAGACAGTACAGAACATGAGCTAGAAAATTAGGGGCAAATAAGTAATTTTTCATGTCGCTACAGCCTGTAGTGGCAGGAAAAAATCCATTTCAATCTGTGTCGTCCAATGTTGTGATCAACGGTATAGATTATGGTTGTTGAAATAGTACATATGACAACTGATTGTCAATCATGTTAGTTCCGGGCCTCCGACCCAAATAAACTCAACCTCATCAAACTTGATTATTATATCTATGCTTCCCAATGTTTCTTATTTATAGATAGAAGTAGGACATACTTACAAGTACTCACTCACTCCGAGAAGGAAAGTAATGATTGATTTTATGCGAATTAAAAAAAATGTCAAATGATAAAATTATGCATATTTAAATTCTCATGTAATTGCATATTTTTTTATACATGACTACTGATATTATATGTGAAATCTCAGATTTTATGAATAAAGAATTAATTTTCTCGAAATAATTTTTTAATATTATGGTGTGAATTTGAGATAATATTATAGTTGTGGGTAGTATTTATAAATTTTGCAAAGTATGCAAGTTGTTATATTATATTCGATTGGTCAGGGAATATTCTTTGTGTCGGAAAATATTCGTACGACAGTACAATTATTGGTAGACCCCACAACGGAATTATTGTCGGATTGAGAAAACGACAAAAATATTTTATTGAAAATAACGGCGGAAGTTTTACCATTGATACTGTTGAACTACTAGGTAGTAAAAGTACAGTAATACGCGTTGTTGCATAGTAGCACACGGTATTGATTATTGATATTTATGTGAGAAGTCGCTCAGTTTGATTCAATTATTGTCGATTAATAATATGAATTATTATAGCGATGATGACGTTTTGTTTTATTCGTATTATTAACGTAATAAAATAGAAACATCTTTTTATATAAAACAGAATACTTTATTAAAGTTATTCTATAAATAGAATATATTATATTTTATTATGCATAGTGTTGCATAGTATTTTGCATAGTGTTTTGCATAGTGTTGCATAGTATTTGCATAAAAATCTTTTTATATAAATAGAATATATTATATTTTATTTAAAAGATTTTTATTTAAATATGGACCGTAAGATTAAAGTAAATCAATCTGGACCGTTCATGGATTAGTTACTATGTATTCCATTTTCCTATAAATAGAAGCTCATTCCTTCATTATTTTCTTACGAATTCACTGAACTCTAGAGAGAGAAACTATATAGAGATAGAAGAAAAGCTTTTTACTACTTAACTTTTCTTTTCCTATATCCAGTTTCGGTTATGGTAAGGGGTGTTATTCTTTCTTATTCATGAAGAGAATTGTTGTTATTCCATTTCTTATTATTCTGTTGGAATAACTTGTATACGCGGTCTACCCTATACTTGGTGACATTCTTCTATTATTCTGTTGGAACATCCTGTCTGTGTGTTTTACACCGGACATGGTTCCGTCTTTATTAATATTCCGTTGGAACATCCTGTCTGTGTGTTTTACACCGGACCTGATTCCGTCTTTATTACTATTCCGTTGGAACATCCTGTCTGTGTGCTTACACCGGACCTGGTTCCGTCTTTATTATTCTGTTGGAACATCCTGTCGGTGCAAATTTTGTCTGACCTGGTTCCGTTATTATTATTCTGTTGGAATAACCTGTCGATGCGAAGTACCGCATGCTTTGTGATTTCTTTTGTTATTCTATTCTTTATTATACTCAGTTGGTTAAAGTTTTGACTTATATACTCCATGAAATTAGTAGAATATCCTTGAAATTTGCGCTTCATCCAGTATCTTTTCATGGAAATATTCTTCTAATCATTCTTGAATTTTACTCTACAAAGCAGTATCATGTTAACAATTTGGACGTTAGTAGTTCTTGGACAAATTAATTCTTGAACTTGTTTTAATGAATTCTTATATCATTGTCATCATCCTCATGTTTATGTTATGTTGAAAGTCATCTGTGGCCTGTAGTGCATAGATGGACCTGGTATGATTATGACCAGGGATATAATCATGACCGTAATGTTACAAATAATGTGAAAATTAAAAGTCATCATTGGCCCGTAGTGCATTGATGGACAGTTTTTGGTATGATTATGGCTATGGATTCTCTTCGGCTAAGGGAGCAAAGATGAATTGTTTTATGGCATGATCAGGACCGTTGATGAAAACACGATTATCTTTGGCCCGTAGTGTATGGATAATTCGTGGTTGTGATACTAAAGAATATCATTGGCCTGTAGTGCAGGGATGATTTAATGATGTGGATTATTTATTGAGCTGAGTCTCAGTGATAAAAGTGATGAAAAACTTTTTAAATCATAAAAGATAGTAGATTCAATTCTCTACTTGACTCTTTTAATGGATTGCTTGTTCCGCTGCAGTTAAACTTGATGTCTATTATATTTTATCAGTTTAATACTGTTGAAGGCTAACGATAATTTATTCTGCATTATCTTAGTCATAATATTTCTTACTGGGCTAGTTGAGCTCAACCTTTCTTTCATTGTTCTCTTCAGAAAATGAGAACATAGCAGGGACTAGTCGGGGAACGGAGTGACGGTCCAGGGGATAGCATTAGTAGTCCTCACTATTCTGTGAAATAGTGTATTAATAATTGTAATGAGGACTCTTTTTGAGTTTGTATAATCTCTAGTAGACAATAATTGTATTCAAACTCACAGTTATGTTTTGTCGTATTGTACACGACAGTTGTATTAGTAAGTTGTATTTGAATTATGTACCATGTATCTGATGACCCAAGATGGGTGATGTATACCTAATTTTGGGGGCGTCACAGTTGGTATCAAAGCTTAGGGATATGATCCCTGGCTAAGATGTGAGACTAGAACTAGGAGGGGAGAGACGGAGAATTCCTTCGCTAGTATGACCTACTTAAGTTTATTTGGTATTTAATTGGTCGGTCAAGGTATAGGGATAATATGTGATATGTTAATTAACCCTTGTTTTGTGGCAGTATTTGAAAATGGCATCCGAGAATGTTGAGATTATCAATGGAGCACAGGAGACCGTTGAGTCTCCACAAATCAATAATCAGGATAATGTGCAACTAGAGGACAATATTTTTCATGAAAACAATAACACTAATGAAATGGTGAATGATGGAATGGTCAGAGACTTTATGAAATTCATGCAAAAATAGGCAAAGGCAGCTCATGTCCAAAATGCAGGTAGAAATACTGATAACTCTCGGACGGTCACCGCTAAGCAGTTCAAGGAGCTGGGACCACCGGAGTTTTTGGGAAAGCCAGAACCACTTAAGGCGGAGACATGGATAAAGAAGACTACCAAGATATTTGATGTCTTGGAATGCTCAGAGGAGCAAAAGGTTCCATTCGCCACCTTTATGTTGCGTGAAGAAGGAGATCATTGGTGGGAATCTGTAAAACGTACCCAGCCTGACGCACTCAAGATGTCTCTGGAGAAGTTCTAAGAATTATTCAATGACAAGTACTTTCCTGAAAGTATTCGTCACATGAAGGAGGTAGAATTCATCAAGCTGGAGTAAAACAATATGACCGTGTCGCAGTACGAGGCTAAGTTTGCGGAGTTATCCCGGTTTACATCCCATTTGGTAGATAATGAGGAGCGAATAACGCGAATGTTTTTGCGAGGTTTGAAACCCGATATACGTCAGTACCTCATTTCTCACAAACTTTGTTTATATTCAGATATTGTGAATAGGGCTCAGTTAGTGGAGCGCGATAATGAGTCATCACAACCAAAAGGTAATGACCAGCAACACGATAATAATCATACCGGTGGCAATGGCCATCAGAACAATGATAACTATCGAAGGGGAAATTATCATGCCAAGAATGGTAACCACTTCGGTGGTAATCATGGCCAATATAATAGAAATGGACATTTCAAGAAGAGGAGATTCAACAATGATGGAAAGACGTCAGCACCAGCAACCGTTGTTAAGGAAGGAGAAAGACCACCTATCATATGCTTCAAATGCGGAGGGGAGGGACACATCATACCAAATTGCGCGATGCCGTCCAAAGCATGTTATAATTGTGGAAGAGAAGGCCACTTAGCCCAATTTTGTCGTTCAATGAAGACAAATTCAACTAGGATGGAGGCACCAAAGGCTGTCCCAGAAAAGCCAAAGCCGGTAGTTTAAGAGAGAGCGTTTTTTTTTCTCTCGTGACGAGGAACCTGAATAAAATTATCACGGGTAAGTTAATCATAAGCTCTTACGAAATCTATACCGTGTTAGATACCGGTTCTACTCACTCTTTTATTTCACCTAGTTGTGTTCAATGTTTGTACTTAACTCCAGAGAAGTTAAACTTTGATTTATCTATTGAAACTCCATTGGGAGAAACCTTCGTTACCTCCACTGTTTATAAATCTTATTTGATTCAAATCGACACTTTCACGTTACGTGTTGATCTTGTCTCTTTGAAAATTGTTGATCGATTTCGCAATCAATGAATACGTGCAAGTATACATGGTCAACAAGTAATAAAGTGAAAGTAGAGTATCGTTCCCACGAGGAATTATTTAATAAAAATCACCAAATACTAATTCTTAACCAAACTAATTTTATTTAAACAATCTCAAATCGTTATTTTTCTAACTAAGAAAACTAAATTAATCAATTAAAACTAGATTACTCTAAAATTAATTCAAATAAATAAATATTAAGACTACAATATCCCAATTTATGAACTATAAATCAATTATCCAATTATCCCAATTATTATGCCTACTGAATTGTTAACAGGAATTCTCAAATGTCAAAAGTCCTTTTCCAAGTGATCAATTGCCTTCTATTTAATCCAGATTAATTTTGCTATATTCCTATGCAAAACAAATTGAATTAAACTCCTTCAATTCCAATTCCTTATGTGTTACATGCGGTGAACAAATATTTTCATTCAATTCATAAACCTAATTATTCACTTTGCAAATAACTAAGTCACATGATATCATGCCCAGTTCTAACCCTAGAATTCCTCTTCCAATTCCTTCTAGAGTAACAAAGTAATTACTGATCAGATAATTAAGCAATATGCACAAGACGAGATAAACAACTCACTTTAACATAAATAATTGGAATATAATGAATAACTAATTCATAGCCATAAAAAGTTCAATTGAAATCTTAATAAAAAAAAGTTAGTTCATAATTAATGAATGGAAACCAAGAATCCACAACTGAATAGACATTAAAAGATAAAAGTATGATAAGAGAAGAGAATAGAATCTGTTGTCAGCAAATCTGATGCTCCCCTCTTGCTCTTGCTCTTGATCTTCAATGATCTCCAAGTTGCTTCAATCTCCAAAATTAATAAGAACTAGGGTTAATGTTCTAATCTAATAGAGTGTATATCTAATCTAAGCTATATATTCTCCTCTTATTTTATGCCTTATATCATGTATTTATAGGTTACAAGTCTAATTTTTAGCTTAAGAACAAACCCAATCCAATTTGGAGTTAAAAAGGTGTCAAAATTCGCCCAAAACGCGTCCAGGCCCGCACCAAGCCTTTCCCCAGCGCCCCAGCGCTGAGCACGACGCTGGGATTCTGCCCCCTAGCGCCCCGGCGCTGCAAATAGGCCTAATATTAGCGCCCCGGCGCTAGCCTCTTTTTCTGACATTTTCTGCTCCGACGTCCTTTGGGAAAATGGTCATAACATCTTCGTCCGAACTCCGATTTAGATGATTAAAGATGAGCCGGAAAGAGGAAAAGTAGATCTACAACTTTTATTATTTAATTGTTTCGAAATAATGTCCGGAGCTATAGTCAAATTGGCTCTGAAGTGACTGCTGTGTAAATGGCAAGCCGAAAACGCGAATCTAGCCACCCCAAACATCGATCCAAGTAACTTTTGTCCCAATTCCTACAAAATAATATAAAACATGCATGAATAGACATAAACGCATAAAAACATCCTAAAAGACTTGAGAACAATAATAAATTAAACCCGAATGTATCCAATTCATGTGTATAAAACTCAGTCATCAAATACCCCCAAACTTAAACCTTTGTTTGTCCTCAAGCAAAAACACAAAAATGTTATGTAATGCAATGTAATGAAACTAATCTATATGCCTACGAATCCAACAGTAATGACAGAAACAATTTTATTCAACGGACCTTAGAGAAATCAAGTAAACATGATAATACATCATATTAAAACAAATCAGTAATTTCCCAATCAATCATCAAATCTTAGACTGTTAACACTGATATAGTGTGTGTGTGCTCCACAACAATGCTAACTGATATAAAATCAAATTTAAGACATAATAGATATCTTCGAAGGCATCATATAGTGAAAACTCACAAAATTCATGAACAAGCTAGATCCAACTAAAGTCAAACATCCACCAAATTTAAGAGTCCAATCTGGGATACTTATGCTTTACTTTTCATTACGGGGGATTTTTGCTCTTTTCCCGTTTTCTTGTTATTTTTTTTTACTTTTTTTTAACCATGACTGTGCAATGTCTCATTCCATTAGGCTAACAGTGTCACCCCTTAGCGAGCTTTCGACCAACGACTCCCAGACCATATAAGACCTTAGGGCGCTAGGTTTTAAGATACCCCTTCGCGCGTACTTACTCAAGTAACAAAGGTCCCGAAACCAAACTAGCCACAGTAAATTTTATTTTTTTTCTTTTTCTCTCTTTTTTTTATAGATGGTTGGTGAGTGCGTTTTACGCTCCATCTCACGCTTGTGTTTATGGGGAGTGTTTCTCCTCAACCCACCACAAGACTCAACATGTTTTTTTTAAAGCTTATATACCCCAAAATTTCCTCCCAAACTTAAGTTTTTATCAAAATTTAGCCATCTCCGCCTATTCATGTCTTTCATTCCTTCACACTAGTATTATCCTTAAGAAATCCATTATATATTAATTTAAACTTAATCAGTCAACATAGCTGTTATTAACATGTTAACCTTAATTATACCAGTTTCAAACAGGAAAAGATTCAATTCATAACAAGAAATCACATCAAAGCCTGAATATTCAATACTATACTTATCTACTTAACTCAAGTCTCATCATTGGCCAAAATAGACTTTTACTATCTAACAGTTGGAATCATGCAAATATAAACTAATTGCAACAAACATAGTAAACTAACTACTATTTTTGCGATTTTTAACTTTTTTTTTAAACAAAAAACTGAATGCAAAAACTAAATGTAAATAACCCAAAAACATAACGAACTTATAATGTAAATAACTAACTATATGCAATATGACACTAAAATGCCCCCAAACTTAAACTAGACATTATCCTCAATGACTGAAATAGAAAAAATTAAAGTAGAGGACTTCCCTGAAAATATAGCAATCTTCCTTCTTGTCCGCTAAGTTTGGAGAATAGGCTAAGCACATGGAACAAATTGGACACCACACTTGAATTTGACTTGAATAACCTGTAAAACCATGATAGAAACAATTTTATTAAATCCTAAATAAATGCAAATTCAAAACTACTAATATAAAACTTAATAAAAAAATAAAAATAAAAAATAAAAATTAAACTTGGGTTACCTCCCAATAAGCGCTTGTTTTATAGTCTCAGCTAGACTTTGTCTGGTCAATGCTATCCAATTCCTCTTCGAAAGTTGAGGAACCCTCCATCCATCGGAAATAATATAGCTTTTGGTAGGTTCCCATTTACGATAGCCATTGTATTAAAGTCACCTAGCATGCTTTCTTTAGATAAGATCACATTCAAGAACGTCCAACATCTAGGTGGCTTCTCCATTGTGTCTGCGAATATATTCTGGCATTGAGGCTTGTCAGACACAACAATTTCTTCTTCTATCTTCTCCAGCTCATCACACCATGGTTTCGAAGGTGTACTTGCTTTTACATCACAGAGAGTATTGCCGACGACATGACTACCAATCGGACAAGGTTTTGCAAATCTAACCAGACTATTGAACTGTGGAGGAAAAGGCACTTGAGGCATAAATAAAATTGGCTCATCTTCATTGGTATTCAAAGTTAGATCTCTGTCAATCTCCTCTCCCCTTGACTGAGTCATTCTTGCCATCCTTCGACTCCGTATGGTTGCGCAAACCTCCAACGTCTTCGAAGTTGCCTCTACAAAAGATATATTAAGTCCATCAATCCATGTTTCCCTTGGTTGAGCCAAGAACGTGTATGGCCATTGATACTCAAACTCATCCATGGTACCTGAAAAGAGAGAAATATAGAAAGAGAATTAAAAATAAAAATAAAAATAAAAATGTTTAAATTAAGACTAATTTGATTGAAATTAATATTGGAAAATAATTATTAAATTAATTCCTCGGCAACGGCGCCAAAAACTTGTTGATCGATTTCGTAATCAATGAATACGTGCAAGTATACACGGTCAACAAGTAATAAAGTGAAAGTAGAGTATCGTTCCCACGAGGAATTATTTAATAAAAATCACCAAGTACTATTCTTAACCAAACTAATTTTATTTAAACAATCTCAAATCGTTATTTTTCTAATTAAGAAAACTAAATTAATCAATTAAAACTAGATTACTCTAAAATTAATTCAAATAAATAAAGATTAAGATTACAATATCCCAATTTATGAACTATAAATCAATTATCCAATTATCCCAATTATTATGCCTACTGAATTGTTAACAGGAATTCTCAAATGTCAAAAGTCCTTTTCCAAGTGATCAATTGCCTTCTATTTAATCCAGATTAATTTTGCTATATTCCTATGCAAAATAAATTGAATTAAACTCCTTCAATTCCAATTCCTTATGTGTTACATGCGGTGAACAGATATTTTCATTCAATTCACAAACCTAATTATTCACTTTAAAAATAACTAAGTCACATGATATCATGCCCAGTTATAACCCTAGAATTCCTCTTCCAATTCCTTCTAGAGTAACAAAGTAATTACTGATCAGATAATTAAGCAATATGCACAAGACAAGATAAACAACTCACTTTAACATAATTAATTGGAATATAATGAATAACTAATTCATAGCCATAAAAAGTTCAATTGAAATCTTAATAAAAAAAAGTTAGTTCATAATTAATGAATGGAAACCAAGAATTCACAACTGAATAGACATTAAAAGATAAAAGTATGATAAGAGAAGATAATAGAATCTGTTGTCAGCAAATCTAATGCTCCCCTCTTGCTCTTGCTCTTGATCTTCAATGATCTCCAAGTTGCTTCAATCTCCAAAACTAATAAGAACTAGGGTTAATGTTCTAATCTAATAGAGTGTATATCTAATCTAAGCTATATATTCTCCTTTTATTTTATGCCTTATATCATGTATTTATAGGTTACAAGTCTAATTTTTAGCTTAGGAACAAACCCAATCCAATTTGGAGTTAAAAAGGTGTCAAAATTCGCCCAAAACGAGTCCAGGCCCGCACCAAGCCTTTCCCGAGCGCCGCAGCGCTGGGCACGGCGCTTGGATTCTGTCCCCCTAGCGCCCCGGTGCTGCAAATAGGCCTAATATTTGTGCCCCGGCGCTAGCCCCTTTTTCTCACATTTTCTGCTCCGGCGTCCTTTGGGAAAATGGCCATAACGTCTTCGTCCGAACTCCGATTTAGATGATTCAAGATGATACGGAAACAGAAAAAGTAGATCTACAACTTTTATTCTTTGACGTTTTCGAAATAATGTCCGGAGCTATAGTCAAATTGGCTCTGAAGTGACTGTTGTGTAAATGGCAAGCCGAAAACGCGAATCTAGCCACCCCAAACATCGATCCAAGTAAGTTTTGTCCCAATTCCTACAAAACAATATAAAACATGCATGAATAGACACAAACACATAAAAACATCCTAAAAGCCTTGAGAACAACAATAAATTAAGCCCGAATGTATCCAATTCATGTGTATAAAACTCACTCATCAAAAATACTTGCCTTTGATGCGATTTTAGGAAACGATTAGTTAACTACTCATCATGTTTTTCATAAGGTTGTTAGCTTTCATATTCCTAACCAACCTATTATGCGAATTCAAGCAACTAAACCACTAAATTCAATCATTGTCATATTAAGCCATAAGTAAAGAGCCCCGACCCTTTTGTTGATGACTTCCTTGTGTGGAATGCACCGAAGCCAGACTTTCTATAGGCGACGTCATGAATGACGATAATAAGTTGATAGGTATCATTGTGAGGTGCTATCTAGGTTAAGGGATAGAAGTCACAGTTGGTATCAATGTGACGTACTATCCAAGTCTTGGATGTGAGTAACAGTTTTGAATGATATTTTTATCATTAATAAATCTCTTGACGTATTCCTAAAGACTTCTTAGCCTACCCCAGAGCGTGAAATCGAATTTTGTATTGACACCAGTACAAAACCCATTTCTTAAACCCTCAAAATAATTTTTTCAACTAAAACAAAAGTAACATACACCAAAGACGTTGACTCGAGCTGTTGAAGATTACGATCGTATATACTATTCAATATCATCGTGGAAGAGCGAACGTGGTAGCTGACGTGTTGAGTAGAAGATCGTATGCGTTTACAAGTGCGACGTTGTTAACACAAAGAATCATTTCGTATAACTTGCAAATGATGAAGATAGAGTTAAAGACTCTAGGGACCCACGTGAAGATAACGAATATACGAGTAAAATTGACTTTAATCGATAAAGTTAAAGACGCTCAAGCTACATACCCGAATCTGATGAATATGAAGAAGAAGGTTCAAGATGGTGTTATTTTAGAAGCAAGAGTTGCTGAAGAGAGGAAATCTCAACCCTCGATTTAATTGGCCCATTTAAAATCCTCGATTGAGTAAGAACTGTGGCTTATAGACTCGTTTTACCGCCAAATATATTGGGTGTTCATAACATTTTTTTTTCGTATCGATGTTACGTAAATATATGGACGACCCGAACTACATTATTAATTTAGAACCGGACGAGATAGCGAATGATTTAACGTTTGAAGAGATACGTGTTACAATCTTGGATAAGAAGAATCGTATTCAATACTCAAAGGTTATATCTCAAGAGTTAGAATTTGAAGTGAAGTCAAGGTATCCTCACCTGTTCGGCATACCAGGTACGTACATAAATTTTGAGGGCGAAATTCCATAAGGAGGGGAGATTGTGAAATCCCAGATTTTATGAATAAAGAATTAATTTTTTCGAAATAATTTTTTAATATTATGGTGTGAATTTGAGATAATATTATAGTTGTGGGTAGTATTTATAAATTTTGCAAAGTATTCATGTTGTTATATTATATTCCATTGATCAGGGAATATTCTTTGTGTCGGAAAATATTCGTATGACGGTACAATTATTGGTGGACCCCATAACGAAATTATTATCGGATTGAGAAAATGACAAAAATATTTTATTGAAAATAACGGCGGAAGTTTTACCGTTGATACTGTTGAACTACTAGGTAGTAAAAGTACAGTAATACGCGTTGTTGCATAGTAGCACACGGTATTGATTATTGATATTTATGTGAGAAGTCGCTCAGTTTGATTCAATTATTGTCGATTAATAATATGAATTATTATAGCGATGATGACGTTTTGTTTTATTCTTATTATTAACGTAATAAAACAGAAACATCTTTTTATATAAAACAGAATACTTTATTAAAGTTATTCTATAAATAGAATATATTATATTTTATTATGCATAGTGTTGCATAGTGTTTTGCATAGTGTTGTATATTGTTTTGCATAGTGTTGCATAGTATTTGCATAGTAAAAATCTTTTTATATAAATAGAATACATTATATTTTATTTAAAAGATTTTTCTTTAAATATGGACCGTAAGATAAAAGTAAATCAATCTGGACCGTTCATGGATTAGTTACTATGCATTCCATTTTCCTATAAATAGAAGCTCATTCCTTCATTATTTTCTTACGAATTCACTGAACTCTAAAGAGAGAAAGTATAAAGAGATAGAAGAAAAGCTTTTTGCTACTTAACTTTTCTTTTCCTATATCCAGTTTCTGTTACGGTAAGGGGTGTTATTCTTTCTTATTCATGAAGAGAATTGTTGTTATTCCATTTCTTATTATTCTGTTGGAATAACCTTTATATGCGGTCTACCCTATACTTGGTGACATTCTTTTATTATTTTGTTGGAACATCCTGTCTGTGTGTTTTACAACGGACCTAGTTTCGTCTTTATTAATATTCCGTTGGAAAATCATGTCTGTTTGTTTTACACCGGACCTGATTCCGTCTTTATTACTATTCCGTTGGAACATCATGTCTGTGTGTTTACACCGGACCTGGTTTCGTCTTTATTATTCTGTTGAAACATCCTATCGGTGCAAATTTTGCCTGACCTGGTTCCGTTATTATTATTCTGTTGGAGTAATCTATCGATGCGAAGTACCGCATGCATGGTGATTTCTTTTGTTATTCTATTCTTTATTATACTCAGTTGGTTAAAGTTTTAACTTCTATACTTCATGAAATTAGTAGAATATTCATTGATATTTGCGCTTCATCCAGTATCTTTTCATGGAAATATTCTTCTGATCATTCTTGAATTTTACTCTACAAAGCAGTATCATGTTGACAATTTGGACGTTAGTAGTTCTTGGACAAATTAATTCTTGAACTTGTTTTATTGAATTCTCATATCATTGTCATCATCCTCGTGTTTATGTTATGTTGAAAGTCATCTGTGGCCTGTAGTGCATAGATGGACTTGGTATGATTATGATCAGGGATTATTCGGTATAATCATGACCGTAATATTACAAATAATGTGAAAATTAAAAGTCATCATTAGCCCGTAGTGCATTGATGGACAGTTTTTGGTATGATTATGGCTATGGATTCTCTTCGGCCAAGGGAGCAAAGATGAATTGTTTTATGGCATGATCAGGACCGTTGATGAAAACACGATTATCTTTGGCCCGTAGTGCATGGATAATTCGTGGTTGTGATACTAAAGAATATGTAGCAGCCCTGAATCCGGACCCCGAATCGCCGCGGACTCGGTACACTAATCATTCTATAACTATTTGCGGAAGATATAAACTTAAATTGTTTATACATTACATTACACACTATTCCCCAAGGTCGAGTAACCTTAACTTGGTACACATTTCATAACCATTTATCACACAACAATATTTATCAAAGTATACTATTACAAACTAGCCGCACATTTTATCCCTAGCCGGACTTGGCATTAACCTTTTCCTGTATCCGAACACGTTCACCTTATTTGCAATGTTTTATCATGATATAACAAGGGTGAGCATGAAAGTTGCCCAGCAAGTTTAAATACAACAATATAACGATATATCATGATTGAAGAGTATGAATAATAAGCTGGCTATAATTCATCAATATAGTTGAGAATTATCACGAACAAACTTTTGACTGAACAAGTTTTAAACATGAACAAACATTTCTGAACCAACTGGTAATGAAGGTGATCAGTCTTTCATACCTGACTTATACATGCAAAATGTACAGAGTACAATTTTTCATGGCAATCAGCAATGATTAACCATAAGCTTGAATAAAACATTGATATTAGAGTTAAGTACAAAGAAAACTTGCCTGAACCGTTGATTACCGCAACGCAATTTATAACGCTTTACCCGAAGACCTAATATTAATAATATAGATCTCCAATATTAGAATAATATTATCACAGTATAATACTGTTTTATTTATATCCACAAAATAACCTAAACATATAGCACATGATCCTATCAGTCTATAACGCACATAAAACTAGGTATCAAGTCAAACTATTGCAGTCTAAGTTGAAACCGACACAATTCTATCATCCCGATGGTCTAGTCGGACTTTTATCGAGTTTAAGTTCAATTAAACTCTTCCTGAACACTTAACAATTATCACAGATAATTATCTTATTAGTCAAAATAATTTTTAAGGACTTATAATAATTTACAGATAATTATGATCATTTATCAACATTTTTCGATCATTAAAACCATATTTAATTGAATTAAATATCACATAATTCCTTAATCATTAATATTTATTTAATATAAAATATTAATGAAAATCATTACATAATATTATAATATATCAAAGTATTTTTAATACCTTAAAATCATAATTATATGATTTTTAAACCATTAAATCCATTATCCGATAATTGTTATTAATATTAGAATATTAATATTTTCATGCAAAAATATCAAAAGTTATATTTTATAACTTAAAATATTTTTTTTATAACACTTAAATTATTTATATATAATTTATAAAGCATTAATTCCATTTTTCCTTAATTTATTTAATATATCTATTAAATAAACTAGTTATCATTAATATTGATTAATTAACGAATTTCATCACAAAATATTAAAAGTCATCAAAAATAACTTAAAATATTTTCTTATACCATAAAATAATTTTTCATGATTTTTCATGTATTTAAATCATTTTTAAATAATTTATTTAATATTATAATTAAATAAATTAAATATCATTTATATTCCATAAATATTAAATATTTATGAAATATACTTAAAATAATGAAAAACTATTTTTCGGACTTTAAAATAATTTTTCGGAATTTATTTATATTTTTAATAATTAAAAACAATTTTTTTTCTAATTTTTAATTATTTTCCGGAAAATAGAAAATAAACTGTCGCTAAAGGGCCCTATTGTAAGACCCCGAATTTTATGAAATAAAAGTATTCAATTTTTCTTATAATTACAATTCAGTAAATGGTTAAATTGATAAAAGGTTAAAATTAAGGGTGACATATGAATTTTTTTTCAAAATACGCAAGTGGTTATAAAATACTCATTGTTGTCGGGGAATATTCGTTTGGTCATAGAATATTCTTTCTATCGGGGAATATTCGTACGACGGTGCAGCCTTTTATGGGCCCCGTAACAGAATAACTGTCGGATGAAGAAAACGACAAATTAAAGTTTTTATAAATAACGGCGTAGTGGTTACCGTTAACACGGTATTGCACCAATTATTGATTCTTACGTAAGAAGGCACTACTCAATAATGGTTACAGTAATTACTGTTCAATATTTTATTTTTGATTCAATAATTGCTGCGTTGATATTTTATATTGCTGTTGTTGTCATTACACGGTATTTTTCATTATCGAAGCAATAATTCATATTATCTGAATAATATTATTAGATAACATTATTGACAATGTCTAGAAAGTTCTGTCTAAGGAGAGGTTTGGTCACCTAATTGCGCGCCAGTAAGGAGAAATTCTTATTGGAAAGCCTCCTCTTTCCTGGGAACTGCCTGGTTGTCAATATTGTGATTCTGTAATATCATTTGTGAATAATTATTGAATAATGTGATGAGGAAAATATTGATTTTATGTGGATATAGATGGAGAAAATTTTTAATGTGACAATTGTTGAAAATTGAAATTTTATCTTTTTCTGATAAAATAATTCATTTAAATATATTATTTTAATAATATATTAACGGTGATATTTTATAATGAATGTGGAATATGTGAGTATATGAGGAGGAAGAGTATTTTTGTGGCATTAAATGTTTAACACATATTTTGTGTGTTGGTGGACACAATTATTAATCGAAATTTGATTATAGCCTGTAAAATCGCCCGTTTGTGAATTTCGGTCAATTTTTGTTTGGAATTTGGAAAAACTTTCTTCTGCAAAGTTGTAGAGAATTGAATTTCCTATAAAAAAACTCGCGAGATTCGAATTTTCTAGCAAAAGAGCTATTTATTGTGAATTATTGAAGTTCTGAAGCTCCGAAATAATTGATTTTTGGAATTTAAAATAATTTAAATTACAAAAACGTTTTTTAGATGTTGAGAGCCTCATGGAACACATGCTAGTTGCTGAAATCAGATCCTTGAATGTGTAGGAAGATGTGGAAAAAAATAATATTATTAAATTAAATTTTCTGCTTTGGTGTTCTAAGCATTTTCCTATAAATAGGGTGCTTAGGTTAGAATTGAAAATCACACCAGAAACTGAAGTTTTCTCTCTCTATATTATCGAGCGTATTCTTGTGAGTATTTTAAGTATACTTTGAGTATGGCTATACGCTGAAAGTTCGTTCAGTGTTATTCCAGTCAGAGGTACTGCCTTTTGAGGTAAGGGATAATAAGGGATTTTAAGGGTTATTATTTCAAAATTCTTCTGAACCTTCAAAAATTCTGGAAAAATTTGAAATGATATTTTGATTAGTTTTGTAGATTGTGTCCAAAAATGGTGATTTTTGGATGTATAGATTAGGAGTTATGGATTTTATGAGAAAAGACTATTTTTAAAAGTAACTGCTTATAACTACTTGTGGTTAACTCCAAAATTGATGAAATTTTTATTGGGAGTACATCTATATAATATCAATATACCCTGTGAATTTCGGAATTTTTGGATAAAAGTACAATTTATTATAAATGTTTAAATATTCGGTGGTTTTGGCCATGTGAAAAATAGTAAATGACTTTTAAAAATTCTGAGAAAAATATATGTTCATTATAGGACTATATTCTGCTAAATCCCAGAAAAGAAATATTTTTGGAACTGATTTAGTATTTTTCATGAAAATATTCTAGTTATGAGTAAATGAATTAAATATGTTATGTGAAGTAACAAAATTTGAAAATATAATTTTATGGATTGAGAATCATATATGAAGTATATGCAGATTTTTGATGAGGGTTTTGGTTATTGGTGATGAAATCTTATGGGTTTGGCATTTTAGAATGATTAAATGCATTATTTAGTAAAGTGTAAACAATTAAAATAAATTGTTTATAAGCTTAAAAAAATATTATTCTTTCAATATCATTATACCGAAATATTGGTATGAATTTTATTGTGGGATTTCTATCTTTTTGAGTCGGGTTTACTATTCATGAGATATTATTCACGAGTTACTATTCATGAGTTACTATTCACGAAGTTACTATTCATGAGTTACTATTCATGACAAAATTGGTTTCTTTTTCTAACCAAATTATAGTTGATTTATGAATATTACTCTAGGGATTAAAACTATATATTGATTATATTGATTTTATTATCATATATAACATTTTTTATAACCCTGATGTTGATATTCTCTTTCAGTGGAGTGTAAAGATGGGTAGATTATTGGTATGATCATGACTAGGGTTCTCTTTGGCCAATAGTGAAAAGTTGAATTGTGACTGGTATGATCATGACCATTGAATTTATAATTGTATATCTTTAGCTTAAGTGCAAAGGTGAATTGATCAACATGGTTATAATTATTGTTTATATAAATTCTAAAATGATTATATATTTCTTTGAGATATTAATATATTTGGTCTGTAATGCAAATATGAACTGTTGAGAAATATCTTTGGCCTGTAGTGCAAAGATGAATTGTTGATGAATATCTTTGGGTCGTAGTACAAAGATGACCTATTGTTGAATATCTTTGGCCCGTAGTGCAAAGATGAACTATTGATGAATATCTTTGGCCCGTAGTGCAAATATGAATTTATTAGTATGATTATGAACAGGAACTGTGATTTGGTATAACCATGATCTTTGATATTTCAGGTAAATACAAGTGATGAAAATTATCTTCGTCCTGAATGAGAAAAGGAATTTAGAACAACAATTACGATTATGAGTTATACATGTGATTGTGGACAGGAATTGTTGATTGATGTTACAGGGATAAAACATTGTTGATGGACTTTTAACATGGAGAAGATAATAGACTTTATAGTCTATTTGACTCTTCTAATGGATTGTGATGAGTGAGTTTTATACACATGAATTGAATACATTCGGGCTTAATTTATTGTTGTTATCAAGTCTTTTAGGATATTTTTATGTGTTTGTGTCTATTCATGCATGTTTTATATTGTTTTGTAGGAATTGGGACAAAAGTTACATGGATCGACGTTCGGGGTGGCTAGATTCGCGTTTTCGGCTAGCCATTTACACAGCAGTCACTTCAGAGCCAATTTGACTATAGATCCGGACATTATTTCGAAAAACTTCAAGAATGAAAGTTGTAGATCTACTTCTTCTCTTTCCAGAACATCTTGAATCATCTCAATCGGAGTTCGGACGAAGAAGTTATGGCCGTTTTTCCAAAGGACGTCGGAGCAGAAAATGTCAGACTTTTGGGACAGCGCCGGGGCGCCCATTTCTAGTGTATTTCCAGCGTCGGGGCGCTGGGGGGCAGACTCTCAGCGTCGTGAACAGTGCTGGGGCGCTGGGGAAAGAGTTTGGTTGGGCCTGGACGCGTTTTGGGCGAATTTTGACACCTTTTTGACTCCAAATAGGATTGGGTTTGTTCCAAAACTCAAAGTTAGACTTGTAACCTATAAATACATGATGTAAGGCATAAAATAAGGGGGGATTACATAGATTAGCCTAGATTAAACACTCCTTTAGATTAGAACATTAACCCTAGTTGTTATTAGTTTTGGAGATTGAAGCAACTTGGAGACCATTGAAGATCAAGAGCAAGAGCAAGAGGGGAGCATCAAATTTGCTGACAACAGATTCTATTCTCTTCTCTCATCTTACTTTTATCTTTTAATGTCTATTCAATTGTGGATTCTTGGTTTTAATTCATTAATTATGAACTAATTCTTTTTATTAAGATTTCAATTGAACTTTTTATGGCTATGAATTAGTTATTCATTATATTCCAATTATTTATGTTAAAGTGAGTTGTTTATCTTGTCTTGTGTATATTGCTTAATTATCTGATCAGTAATTAC
The DNA here is from genome assembly GCA_020205505.1 of Panax japonicus. Classification (NCBI taxonomy): domain Eukaryota; kingdom Viridiplantae; phylum Streptophyta; class Magnoliopsida; order Apiales; family Araliaceae; genus Panax; species Panax japonicus. The sequence continues at coordinate 53,532,495 of CM035107.1, read as the reverse complement.
CTTGTTACTCTAGAAGGAATTGGAAGAGGAATTCTAGGGTTAGAACTGGGCATGATATCATGTGACTTAGTTATTTGTAAAGTGAATAATTAGGTTTGTGAATTGAATGGAAATATCTGTTCACCGCATGTAACACATAAGGAATTGGAATTGAAGGAGTTTAATTCAATTATTTTGCATAGGAATATAGCAAGATTAATCTGGATTAAATAGAAGGCAATTGATCACTTGGAAAAGGACTTTTGACATTTGAGAATTCCTGTTAACAATTCAGTAGACATAATAATTGGGATAATTGGAGAATTGATTTATAATTTATAATTGGGGATATTGAAGTCTTAATCTTTATTTATTTGAATTCATTCGTTAAAATCATAGTTTTAATTGATTAATTTAGTTTTCTTAATTAGAAAAATAACGATTTGAGATTGTTTAAATAAAATTAGTTTGGTTAAGAATTAGTACTTGGTGATTTTTATTAAATAATTCCTCGTGGGAACGATACTTTTCTTATCACTTTATTACTTGTTGACCGTGTATACTTGCACGTATTCATTGATTGCGAAATCGATCAACAAGTTTTTGGCGCCGCTGCCGGGGAATTAATTTAATAATTATTTACCAATATTAATTTCAATCAAATTAGTCTTAATTTAAACATTTTTATTTTTATTTTTAATTGTCTTTCTATATTTCTTTCTTTTCAGGTACCATGGATGACTTTGTGTATCAATGGCCATACACGAACATGACTCAACAATCAGAGAGGATATCAAGTTTGGAAGAAGCCTTAGAAAAATTCATTAGAGCTTCTGACAAAAAGAACGAGGAACAAGACAAGAAAATGAATCAAGTAGAGCTGAATTTGCAAAGCCAAGGGGCGTTGATCAAGAATCTGGAAAATCAAGTGGAACAGATAGCACATGCGTTAAACAACCGTTCTCAATACACCTGGCCCTATGACATGGATTCCGAGACTGATGGTGAGCCCGAGCCAAATCTACAACTTGATGAGCCACGAGATGAAAAAGAGGAGACAAGTGGGGATAATGACAATAAGGTCGGTGAAGAAATAATTGTGAGACCCAATGATGATGAGCCAATGTTGTTTATGCCTCAAGTGCCTTCTCCTCCACAGTTCAATAGTCCGGTTAGATTTGCAAAATCTTGTCCGATTGGTAGTCATGTCATCGGCAATACTCTCTGTGATGTAAAAGGAAGTACATCTTCAAAACCATGGTGCGATGAGCTGGAGAAGATAGAAGAAGAAATTGTTATGTCTGACAAGCCTCAATGCCAGAATATATTCGCAGACACAATGGAAAAACCACCTAGATGTTGGACGTTCTTGAATGTGATCTTATCTAAAGAAAGCATGCTATGTGACTTTAATACAATGGCTATCGTAAATGGGAACCTACCAAAAGCTATATTATTTCCGATGGATGGAGGGTTCCTCAACTTTCGAAGAGGAATTGGATAGCATTGACCAGACAAAGTCAGGCTGAGACTATAAAACAAGCGCTTATTGGGAGGCAACCCAAGTTTAATTTTTATTTTTAGTAGTTTTGAATTTACATTTATTTAGGATTTAATAAAATTGCTTCTATCATGGTTTTATAGGTTATTCAAGTCAAATACAAGAGTGGTGCCCAATTTGTTCCATGTACTTAGCCTATTCTCCAAACTTAGCGGACAAGGAGGAAGATTGCTATATTTTCAGGGAAGTCTTCTGCTTTAATTTTTTCTATTGTAGCCATTGAGGACAATGTCTAGTTTAAGTTTGGGGGCATTTTAGTGTCGTATTGCATATAGTTAGTTATTTACATTGTAAGTTCGTTATGTTTTCGGGTTATTTACATTTAGTTTTGCATTCAGTTTTTTTGTTTAAAAAAAAAAATTTAAAAATCGCAAAAATAATAGTTAGTTTACTATGTTTGTTGCAGTTAGTTTATATTTGCATGATTCCAACTGTTAGATAGTAAAAGTCTATTTTGGCCAATGATGAGACTGGAGTTAAGTAGATAAGTATAGTATTGAATATTCAGGCTTTGATGTGATTTCTTGTTATGAATTGAATCTTTTCCTGTTTGAAACTGGTATAATCAAGGTTAGCACGTTAATAACAGCTATGTTGACTGATTAAGTTTAAATTGATACATAATGGATTTCTTAAGGATAATACTAGTGTGAAGGAAGGAAAGACATGAATAGGCGGAGATGGCTAAATTTTGATAAAAACTTAAGTTTTGGGGGGAAAATTTGAGGTATATAAGCTTGAAAAAAAACATGTTGAGTCTTGTGGTGGGTTGAGGAGAAACACTCCCCATAAAAACAAGCGTGAGATGGAGCGTAAAACGCACTCACCAACCATCTATGAAAAAAAAAGAGAAAAAGAAAAAAAAATTTACCGTGGCTAGTTTTGTTTCGGGGCCTTTGTTACTTGAGTAAGTACGCCCGAAGGGGTATCTTAAAACCTAGCGCCCTAAGGTCTTATATGGTCTGGGAGTCGTTGGTCGAAAGCTCGCTAAGGGGTGACACTGTTAGCCTAATGGAATGAGACATTGCACAGTCATGGTTAAAAAAAATAATAAAACGGGAAAAGAGAAAAAAGCCCCCGTAATGATAAGTAAAGCATAAGTATCCCAGATTGGACTCTTGAACTTGGTGGATGTTTGACTTTAGTTGGATCTAGCTTGTTCATGAATTTTGTGAGTTTTCACTGTATGATGCCTTCGAAGATATCTATTATGTCTTAAATTTGATTTTATATCAGTTAACATTGTTGTGGAACACACATGCACTATATCAGTGATAACAGTCTAAGATTTGATGATTGATTGGGAAATTACTGATTTGTTTTAATATGATGTATTATCATGTTTACTTGATTTCTCTAAGGCCGGTTGACTAGACTTGTTTCTATCATTACTGTTGGAGTCGTAGGAATATAGATAAGTTTCATTACATTGCATTGCATAACATTTTTGTGTTTTTGCTTGAGGACAAGCAAAGGTTTAAGTTTGGGGGTATTTGATGAGTGAGTTTTATACACATGAATTGAATACATTCGGGCTTAATTTATTGTTGTTATCAAGTCTTTTAGGATATTTTTATGTGTTTGTGTCTATTCATGCATGTTTTATATTGTTTTGTAGGAATTGGGACAAAAGTTACATGGATCGACGTTCGGGGTGGCTAGATTCGCGTTTTCGGCTAGCCATTTACACAGCAGTCACTTCAGAGCCAATTTGACTATAGATCCGGACATTATTTCGAAAAACTTCAAGAATGAAAGTTGTAGATCTACTTCTTCTCTTTCCAGAACATCTTGAATCATCTCAATCGGAGTTCGGACGAAGAAGTTATGGCCGTTTTTCCAAAGGACGTCGGAGCAGAAAATGTCAGACTTTTGGGACAGCGCCGGGGCGCCCATTTCTAGTGTATTTCCAGCGTCGGGGCGCTGGGGGGCAGACTCTCAGCGTCGTGAACAGTGCTGGGGCGCTGGGGAAAGAGTTTGGTTGGGCCTGGACGCGTTTTGGGCGAATTTTGACACCTTTTTGACTCCAAATAGGATTGGGTTTGTTCCAAAACTCAAAGTTAGACTTGTAACCTATAAATACATGATGTAAGGCATAAAATAAGGGGGGATTACATAGATTAGCCTAGATTAAACACTCCTTTAGATTAGAACATTAACCCTAGTTGTTATTAGTTTTGGAGATTGAAGCAACTTGGAGACCATTGAAGATCAAGAGCAAGAGCAAGAGGGGAGCATCAAATTTGCTGACAACAGATTCTATTCTCTTCTCTCATCTTACTTTTATCTTTTAATGTCTATTCAATTGTGGATTCTTGGTTTTAATTCATTAATTATGAACTAATTCTTTTTATTAAGATTTCAATTGAAATTTTTATGGCTATGAATTAGTTATTCATTATATTCTAATTATTTATGTTAAAGTGAGTTGTTTATCTTGTCTTGTGTATATTGCTTAATTATCTGATCAGTAATTACCTTGTTACTCTAGAAGGAATTGGAAGAGGAATTCTAGGGTTAGAACTGGGCATGATATCATGTGACTTAGTTATTTGTAAAGTGAATAATTAGGTTTGTGAATTGAATGGAAATATCTGTTCACCGCATGTAACACATAAGGAATTGGAATTGAAGGAGTTTAATTCAATTATTTTGCATAGGAATATAGCAAGATTAATCTGGATTAAATAGAAGGCAATTGATCACTTGGAAAAGGACTTTTGACATTTGAGAATTCCTGTTAACAATTCAGTAGACATAATAATTGGGATAATTGGAGAATTGATTTATAATTTATAATTGGGGATATTGAAGTCTTAATCTTTATTTATTTGAATTCATTCGTTAAAATCATAGTTTTAATTGATTAATTTAGTTTTCTTAATTAGAAAAATAACGATTTGAGATTGTTTAAATAAAATTAGTTTGGTTAAGAATTAGTACTTGGTGATTTTTATTAAATAATTCCTCGTGGGAACGATACTTTTCTTATCACTTTATTACTTGTTGACCGTGTATACTTGCACGTATTCATTGATTGCGAAATCGATCAACAGATTGCTCGTTCCGCTGCAACTATGGTTGAAATTTTTTATCATCTACCATATGTTCTAAATCTCTGATTTATTATTGATGAAGGCTATTGGTAATTTATTTATCTTTAGTCATGACATTCTTTACTGAGCTAGTTGTGCTCACCCTTTTGCTTCACAATTCCTTTCAGGTAATACGAGTGTAGCTGGGTCGAGCGACGGAATAACAAGGGAATAGAACGGTGGTCTATAGATGTTGAGGGTGAGGTGAATTTAACTTGGAAGGGTGTTTTGCCACTGTCATACAAGATGTCTAATGACATACCACCTCGTGTCATCATAAGACATGGATGTTCTCATCCACTTGCAGAGTATATCTACCAGCACTATCTATATGATCTTGGAGTCTATTTGAAACATAACTCTCAATTAGAGACAGTGGAGATAATGGTATGTCAGGAGAAGACTTGCCATTGGGAAGAATATGATAGTAATCTTCTTGTTTTTCTTTGGGGTCTATTGGGTCAACCAAGGATAATTCTGTGGCCATATGATATCTATAATAACCTAGACGCATGGCCTCCCATGTACGAAGGTTTCCTTGAGCACTTCCCAAAGATTCTACTTTCTAAAACAGTTTTCGACTATACCTTTATGTAAGGTGTCAGTATGAGGTGCTGTCCGCGGTTGGGACATGAGTCACAGTTGATATATATTTGTATACAAACTCACAGCATATGTGTTGTTGTATTTTGCACGACAATTGTTGTAATAAAGTTTTATTTGTTTTCTGTACCATGTATTTGGCCACTCAGAATGGGTTGGATGGAATAGACCTTATTTGGGGTCGTTACAGTTGGTATCAGAGCTTAGGGATATGATCTCTGGCGGAGATCGGGATTAGAACTAGGAGGGGAGAGATGAGTAAATCATTCGCTAGTATGTCCTACCTAAGCTTAATTATCGGTCGGTCATAATATACGGATATTATGTGATATTTTAATTTGCTTAATTAACCCTTGTTTTATGGCAGTATTTGAGAATGGCAGCTGAGAATGCTAACAATGGAGTGAATGAGACTGTGGGGATACCTCTAATCACTAACCATGATAATGTGATGACAGCAGAAGAAAGAATTAGAGATATCCATGTGGTGAGTGAAGAATTGATAGTTGCACCCGAGATAGTCGCAGAGGTAACAGCTGAGAGTGAGGCAGAAGAGGTAGAAGAGGTACCTGAGGAGAGTTTATTAGAGGTATTATATGATCAAAATGTAGAATTTCAAAATCGTATTCATGAGTTAGAAGAGCAGGCTGAAGAACGACAGGCGGTCGTGGAGCAAAAGGATGCAATAATTCAAGCTTGTGTTACCCGATATGTAATGCTTGAACAGAAGTATTCTTTGGCAGAGTGTAAGATGATAAAGATGGAATCTGAGCTGAAAGAAGAAAAAACTGAACGAGTAAGAATGAGTGATGCATGGGTCAAAGCCACGCGACACGTGGATATTGTGGAAAGAGATGTCCGATCTAAGAAGGCTAAAATAGATTATATGAATTTCTCTTTTTGGAAAGCAATTGGAAGAACTCAACATCGAGTTTTGAATTACCCTGTACAGAGCGGCCAACCTGAATTTGATATGGATCGAAGATTGATGATTCAGATCATGAATCAGGAGTACGAAGAGGCAGTTGAGGGAGGAATATGCCCTATAGAAAAGTATATTCTAACGGTAGTGATGACGCCAAATGCTGCCCCAGACAAGTCAAAACCGAGTAGTTCAAGGGATAGCAGTTGTCATGACTTCCCAACAAATGAGGAACGCAAATGAAGTTATCACGGGAGATGAATAATGGAGAAATCATAATGACCCGGGAAATAGAATCTGAAATTAAAGCAAGGTATTCTCAACTTTTTGAAATACCAGGTACGTAAATTTCGGGGACGAAATTTCATAAGGAGGGGAGATTGTAAGACCCCGAATTTTATGAAATTAAATTATTCAATTTTTCTTATAATTACAATTCAGTAAATGGTTAAATTGATAAAAGGTTAAAGTTAAGGGTGACATATGAATTTTTTTTCAAAATACGTAAGTGGTTATAAAATACTCATTGTTGTCGGGGAATATTCGTTTGGTCATAGAATATTCTTTCTATCGGGGAATATTCGTACGACGGTGCAGCCTTTTGTGGGCCCCGTAACAGAATAACTGTCGGATGAAGAAAACGACAAATTAAAGTTTTTATAAATAACAGCGTAGTGGTTACCGTTAACACGGTTGGAATACCCGGTGGGTAAAGTAAAGTAATACGCGTTGTTGCACAGTAGGACACGGTATTGCACCAATTATTGATTCTTACGTAAGAAGGCACTACTCAATAATGGTTACAGTAATTATTGTTCAATATTTTATTTTTGATTCAATAATTGCTGCGTTGATATTTTATATTGCTGTTGTTGTCATTACACAGTATTTTTCATTATCGAAGCAATAATTCATATTATCTGAATAATATTATTAGATAATATTATTGACAATGTCTAGAAAATTCTGTCTAAGGAGAGGTTTGGTCACCTAATTGCGCGCCAGTAAGGAGAAATTCTTATTGGAAAGCCCCCTCTTTCCTGGGAACTGTCTGGTTGTCAATATTGTGATTCTGTAATATCATTTGTGAATAATTATTGATTCATATGATGAGGAAAATATTGATTTTATGTGGATATAGATGGAGAAAATTTTTAATGTGACAATTGTTGAAAATTGAAATTTTATCTTTTTCTGATAAAATAATTCATTTAAATATATTATTTTAATAATATATTAACGGTGATATTTTATAATGAATGTGGAATATGTGAGTATATGAGGAGGAAGAGTATTTTTGTGGCATTAAATGTTTAACACATATTTTGTGTGTTGGTGTACACAATTATTGACCGAAATTTGATTATAGCCTGTAAAATCGCCCGTTTGTGGATTTCGGTCAATTTCTGTTTGGAATTTGGAAAAACTTTCTTCTGCAAAGTTGTAGAGAATTGAATTTCCTATAAAAATTCGCGAGATTCGAATTTTCTAGCAAAATGGCTATTTATTGTGAATTATTGAAGTTCTAAAGCTCCGAAATAATTGATTTTTGGAAGTTTAAAATAATTTAAATTACAAAAACATTTTTTAGATGTTGAGAGCCTCATGGAACACATGCTAGTTGCTGAAATCAGATCCTTGAATGCGTAGGAAGATGTGGAAAAAAAATATTATTAAATTAAATTTTCTACTTTGGTGTTCTAAGCATTTTCCTATAAATAGGGTGCTTAGGTTAGAATTGAAAATCACACCAGAAACTGAAGTTTTCTCTCTCTATATTATCGAGCGTATTCTTATGAGTATTTTGAGTATACTTTGAGTATTGCTATACGGTGCAAGTTCGTTCAGTGTTATTCCAGTCAGAGGTACTGTCTTTTAAGGTAAGGGATAATAAAGGATTTTAAGGGTTATTATTTCAAAATTCTTCTAAACCTTCAAAAATTCTGAAAAAATTTGAAATGATATTTTGATGAGTTTTGTAGATTGTGTCCAAAAATGGTGATTTTTGGATTTATAGATTAGGAGTTATGGATTTTATGAGAAAAGACTATTTTTAAAAGTAACTGCTTATAACTACTTGTGGTTAACTCTAAAATTGATGAAATTTTTATTGGGAGTACATCTATATAATATCAATATACCCTGTGAATTTCGGAATTTTTGGATAAAAGTACAATTTATGATAAATGTTTAAATATTCGGTGGTTTTGGCCATGTGAAAAATAGTAAATGACTTTTAAAAATTCTGAGAAAAATATATGTTCATTATAGGACTATATTCTGCTAAATCCCAGAAAAGAAATATTTTTGGAACTGATTTAGTATTTTTCATGAAAATATTCTAGTTATGAGTAAATGAATTAAATATGTTATGTGAAGTAACAAAATTGGAAAATATAATTTTATGGATTGAGAATCATATATGAAGTATATGCAGATTTTTGATGAGGGTTTTGGTTATTGGTGATGAAATCTTATGGGTTTGGCATTTTAGAATGATTAAATGCATTATTTAGTAAAGTGTAAACAATTAAAATAAATTGTTTATAAGCTTAAAAAAATATTATTCTTTCAATATCATTATACCGAAATATTGGTATGAATTTTATTGTGGGATTTCTATCTTTTTGAGTCGGGTTTACTATTCATGAGATACTATTCACGAGTTACTATTCATGAGTTACTATTCACGAAGTTACTATTCATGAGTTACTATTCATGACAAAATTGGTTTCTTTTTCTAACCAAATTATAGTTGATTTATGAATATTACTCTAGGGATTAAAACTATATATTGATTATATTGATTTTATTATCATATATAACATTTTTTATAACCCTGATGTTGAAATTCTCTTTCAGTGGAGTGTAAAGATGGGTAGATTATTGGTATGATCATGACTAGGGTTCTCTTTGGCCAATAGTGAAAAGTTGAATTGTGACTGGTATGATCATGACCATTGAATTTATAATTGAATATCTTTAGCTTAAGTGCACAGGTGAATTGATCAACATGGTTATAATTATTGTTTATATAAATTCTAAAATGATTATATATTTCTTTGAGATATTAATATATTTGGTCTGTAATGCAAATATGAACTGTTGAGAAATATCTTTGGCCTGTAGTGCAAAGATGAATTGTTGATGAATATCTTTGGGTCGTAGTGCAAAGATGACTTGTTGTTGAATATCTTTGGCCCGTAGTGCAAAGATGAACTATTGATGAATATCTTTGGCCCGTAGTGCAAAGATGAATTTATTAGTATGATTATGAACAGGAACTATGATTTGGTATAACCATGATCTTTGATATTTCAGGTAAAGACAAGTGATGAAAATTATCTTCGTCCTGAATGAGAAAAGGAATTTAGAACAACAATTACGATTATGAGTTATACATGTGATTGTGGACAGGAATTGTTGATTGATGTTACAGGGATAAAACATTGTTGATGGACTTTTAACATGGAGAAGATAATAGACTTTATAGTCTATTTGACTCTTCTAATGGATTGCTCGTTCCGCTGCAACTATGGTTGAAATTTTTTATCATCTACCATATGTTCTAAATCTCTGATTTATTATTGATGAAGGCTATTGGTAATTTATTTATCTTTAGTCATGACATTCTTTACTGAGCTAGTTGTGCTCACCCTTTTGCTTCACAATTCCTTTCAGGTAATACGAGTGTAGCTGGGTCGAGCGGGGTAATAACAAGGGAATAGAACGGTGGTCTATAGATGTTGAGGGTGAGGTGAATTTAACTTGGAAGGGTGTTTTGCCACTGTCATACAAGATGTCTAATGACATACCACCTCGTGCCATCATAAGACATGGATGTGCTCATCCACTTGCTGAGTATATCTACCAGCACTATCTATATGATCTTGGAGTCTATTTGAAACATAACTCTCAATTAGAGACAGTGGAGATAATGATATGTCAGGAGAAGACTTGCCATTGGGAAGAATATGATAGTAATCTTCTTGTTTTTCTTTGGGGTCTATTGGGTCAACCAAGGATAATTCTGTGGCCATATGATATCTATAATAACCTAGACGCATGGCCTCCCATGTACGAAGGTTTCCTTGAGCACTTCCCAAAGATTCTACTTTCTAAAACAGTTTTCGACTATACCTTTATGTAAGGTGTCAGTATGAGGTGCTGTCCGCGGTTGGGACATGAGTCACAATTGATATATATTTGTATACAAACTCACAGCATATGTGTTGTTGTATTTTGCACGACAATTGTTGTAATAAAGTTGTAGTTGTTTTCTGTACCATGTATTTGGCCACTCAGAATGGGTTGGATGGAATGGACCTATTTTGGGGTCGTTACAGTTGATATCAGAGCTTAGGGATATGATCTCTGGCGGAGATCGGGATTAGAACTAGGAGGGGAGAGATGAGTAAATCCTTCGCTAGTATGTCCTACCTAAGCTTAATTATCGGTCGGTCATAATATACGGATATTATGTGATATGTTAATTTGCTTAATTAACCCTTGTTTTATGGCAGTATTTGAGAATGGCAGCTGAGAATGCTAACAATGGAGTGAATGAGACTGTGGGGATACCTCTAATCACTAACCATGATAATGTGATGACAGCAGAAGAAAGAATTAGAGATATCCATGTGGTGAGTGAAGAATTGATATTTGCACCCGAGATAGTCGCAGAGGTAACAGCTGAGAGTGAGGCAGAAGAGGAAGAAGAGGTACCTGAGGAGAGTTTATTATAGGTATTATATGATCAAAATGTAGAATTTCAAAATCGTATTCATGAGTTAGAATAGCAGGCTGAAGAACGACAGGCGGTCGTGGAGCAAAAGGATGCAATAATTCAAGCTTGTGTTACCCGATATGTAATGCTTGAACAGAAGTATTCTTTGGCAGAGTGTAAGATGATAAAGATGGAATCTGAGCTGAAAGAAGAAAAAACTGAACGAGTAAGAATGAGTGATGCATGGGTAAAAGCCACGCGACACGTGGATATTGTGGAAAGAGATGTCTGATATAAGAAGGCTAAAATAGATTATATGAATTTCTCTTTTTGGAAAGCAATTGGGAGAACTCAACATCGAGTTTTGAATTACCCTGTACAGAGCGGTCAACCTGAATTTGATATGGATCGAAGATTGATGATTCAGATCATGAATCAGGAGTACGAAGAGGCAGTTGAGGGAGGAATATGCCCTATAGAAAAGTATATTCCAACGGTAGTGATGACGCCAAATGCTGCCCCAGACAAGTCAAATCCGAGTAGTTCAAGGGATAGCGGTTGTTATGACTTCCCAACAAATGAGGAACGCAAATGAAGTTATCATGGGAGATGAATAATGGAGAAATCATAATGACCTGGGAAATAGAATCTGAAATGAAAGCAAGGTATTCTCAACTTTTCGAAATACCAGGTACGTAAATTTCGAGGACGAAATTTCATAAGGAGGGGAGATTGTAAGACCCCGAATTTTATGAAATAAAAGTATTCAATTTTTCTTATAATTACAATTCAGTAAATGATTAAATTGATAAAAGGTTAAAGTTAAGGGTGACATATGAATTTTTTTTCAAAATACGCAAGTGGTTATAAAATACTCATTGTTGTCGGGGAATATTCGTTTGGTCATAGAATATTCTTTCTATCGGGGAATATTCGTACGACGGTGCAGCCTTTTGTGGGCCCCGTAACAGAATAACTGTCGGATGAAGAAAACGACAAATTAAAGTTTTTATAAATAACGGCGTAGTGGTTACCGTTAACACGGTTGGAATACCCGGTGGGTAAAGTAAAGTAATACGCGTTGTTGCACAGTAGGACACGGTATTGCACCAATTATTAATTCTTACGTAAGAAGGCACTACTCAATAATGGTTACAGTAATTACTGTTCAATATTTTATTTTTGATTCAATAATTGCTGCGTTGATATTTTATATTGCTGTTGTTGTCATTACACAGTATTTTTCATTATCGAAGCAATAATTCATATTATCTGAATAATATTATTAGATAACATTGTTGACAATGTCTAGAAAGTTCTGTCTAAGGAGAGGTTTGGTCACCTAATTGCGCGCCAGTAAGGAGAAATTCTTATTGGAAAGCCCCCTCTTTCCTGGGAACTGCCTGGTTGTCAATATTGTGATTCTGTAATATCATTTGTGAATAATTATTGATTCATATGATGAGGAAAATATTGATTTTATGTGGATATAGATGGAGAAAAGTTTTAATGTGACAATTGTTGAAAATTGAAATTTTATCTTTTTCTGATAAAATAATTCATTTAAATATATTATTTTAATAATATATTAACGGTGATATTTTATAATAAATGTGGAATATGTGAGTATATAAGGAGGAAGAGTATTTTTGTGGCATTAAATGTTTAACACATATTTTGTGTGTTGGTGGACACAATTATTGATCGAAATTTGATTATACCCTGTAAAATCACCCGTTTGTGGATTTCGGTCAATTTCTGTTTGGAATTTGGAAAAACTTTCTTCTGCAAAGTTGTAGAGAATTGAATTTCCTATAAAAACACGCGAAATTTAAATTTACTAGCAAAAGGACTATTTATTGTGAATTATTGAAGTTCTGAAGCTCCAAAATAATTAATTTTTGGAAGTTTAAAATAATTTAAATTACAAAAACGTTTTTTAGATGTTGAGAGCCTCATGGAACACATGCTAGTTGCTGAAATCAGATCCTTGAATGCGTAGGAAGATGTGGAAAAAAAATAATATTATTAAATTAAATTTTCTGCTTTGGTGTTCTAAGCATTTTCCTATAAATAGAGTGCTTAGGTTAGAATTGAAAATCACACCAGAAACTGAAGTTTTCTCTCTCTATATTATCGAGCGTATTCTTGTGAGTATTTTGAGTATACTTTGAGTATTGCTATACGGTGCAAGTTCGTTCAGTGTTATTCCAGTCAGAGGTACTGTCTTTTGAGGTAAGGGATAATAAGGGATTTTAAGGGTTATTATTTCAAAATTCTTCTGAACCTTCAAAAATTCTGGAAAAATTTGAAATGATATTTTGATGAGTTTTGTAGATTGTGTCCAAAAATGGTGATTTTTGGATGTATAGATTAGAAGTTATGGATTTTATGAGAAAAAGACTATTTTTAAAAGTAACTGTTCTTGTGGTTAACTCCAAAATTGATGAAATTTTTATTGGGAGTACATCTATATAATATCAATATACCCTGTGAATTTCGGAATTTTTGGATAAAAGTACAATTTATGATAAATGTTTAAATATTCGGTGGTTTTGGCCATGTGAAAAATAGTAAATGAATTTTAAAAATTCTGAGAAAAATATATGGTCATTATAGGACTATATTCTGCTAAATCCCAGAAAAGAAATATTTTTGGAACTGATTTAGTATTTTTCATAAAAATATTCTAGTTATGAGTAAATGAATTAAATATGTTATGTGAAGTAAGAAAATTGGAAAATATAATTTTATGGATTGAGAATCATATATGAAGTATATGCAGATTTTTGATGAGGGTTTTGGTTATTGGTGATGAAATCTTATGGGTTTGGCATTTTAGAATGATTAAATCCATTATTTAGTAAAGTGTAAACAATTAAAATAAATTGTTTATAAGCTTAAAAAAATATTATTCTTTCAATATCATTATACCAAAATATTGGTATGAATTTTATTGTGGGATTTCTATCTTTTTGAGTCGGGTTTACTATTCACGAGTTACTATTCATGAGTTACTATTCACGAAGTTACTATTCATGAGTTACTATTCATGACAAAATTGGTTTCTTTTTCTAACCAAATTATAGTTGATTTATGAATATTACTCTAGGGATTAAAACTATATATTGATTATATTGATTTTATTATCATATATAACATTTTTTATAACCCTGATGTTGAAATTCTCTTTCACTGGAGTGTAAAGATGGGTAGATTATTGGTATGGTCATGACTAGGGTTCTCTTTGGCCAATAGTGAAAAGTTGAATTGTGACTGGTATGATCATGACCATTGAATTTATAATTGAATATCTTTAGCTTAAGTGCAAAGGTGAATTGATCAACATGGTTATAATTATTGTTTATATAAATTCTAAAATGATTATATATTTCTTTGAGATATTAATATATTTGGTCTGTAATGCAAATATGAACTGTTGAGAAATATCTTTGGCCTGTAGTGCAAAGATGAATTGTTGATGAATATCTTTGGGTCGTAGTGCAAAGATGACCTGTTGTTGAATATCTTTGGCCCGTAGTGCAAAGATGAACTATTGATGAATATCTTTGGCCCGTAGTGCAAAGATGAATTTATTAGTATGATTATGAACAAGAACTATGATTTGGTATAACCATGATCTTTGATATTTCAGGTAAAGACAAGTGATGAAAATTATCTTCGTCCTGAATGAAAAAGGAATTTAGAACAACAATTACGATTATGAGTTATACATGTGATTGTGGACAGGAATTGTTGATTGATGTTACAGGGATAAAACATTGTTGATGGACTTTTAACATGGAGAAGATAATAGACTTTATAGTCTATTTGACTCTTCTAATGGATTGCTCGTTCCGCTGCAACTATGGTTGAAATTTTTTATCATCTACCATATGTTCTAAATCTCTGATTTATTATTGATGAAGGCTATTGGTAATTTATTTATCTTTAGTCATGACATTCTTTACTGAGCTAGTTGTGCTCACCCTTTTGCTTCACAATTCCTTTCAGGTAATACGAGTGTAGCTGGGTCGAGCGAGGGAATAACAAGGGAATAGAACGGTGGTCTATAGATGTTGAGGGTGAGGTGAATTTAACTTGGAAGGGTGTTTTGCCACTGTCATACAAGATGTCTAATGACATACCACCTCGTGTCATCATAAGACATGGATGTACTCATCCACTTGCTGAGTATATCTACCAGCACTATCTATATGATTTTGGAGTCTATTTGAAACATAACTCTCAATTAGAGACAGTGGAGATAATGGTATGTCAGGAGAAGACTTGTCATTGGGAAGAATATGATAGTAATCTTCTTGTTTTTCTTTGGGGTCTATTGGGTCAACCAAGGATAATTCTGTGGCCATATGATATCTATAATAACCTAGACGCATGGCCTCCCATGTACGAAGGTTTCCTTGAGCACTTCCCAAAGATTCTACTTTCTAAAACAGTTTTCGACTATACCTTTATGTAAGGTGTCAGTATGAGGTGCTGTCCGCGGTTGGGACATGAGTCACAGTTGATATATATTTGTATACAAACTCACAGCATATGTGTTGTTGTATTTTGCACGACAATTGTTGTAATAAAGTTGTATTTGTTTTCTGTACCATGTATTTGGCGACTCAGAATGGGTTGGATGGAATGGACCTATTTTGGGGTCGTTACAGTTGGTATCAGAACTTAGGGATATGATCTCTGGCGGAGATCGGGATTAGAACTAGGAGGGGAGAGATGAGTAAATCCTTCGCTAGTATGTCCTACCTAAGCTTAATTATTGGTCGGTCATAATATACGGATATTATGTGATATGTTAATTTGCTTAATTAACCCTTGTTTTATGGCAGTATTTGAGAATGGCAGCTGAGAATGCTAACAATGGAGTGAATGAGACTGTGGGGATACCTCTAATCACTAACCATGATAATGTGATGACAGCAGAAGAAAGAATTAGAGATATCCATGTGGTGAGTGAAGAATTGATATTTGCACCCGAGATAGTCGCAGAGGTAACAGCTGAGAGTGAGGCAGAAGAGGAAGAAGAGGTACCTGAGGAGAGTTTATTAGAGGTATTATATGATCAAAATGTAGAATTTCAAAATCGTATTCATGAGTTAGAATAGCAGGCTGAAGAACGACTGGCGGTCGTGGAGCAAAAGGATGCAATAATTCAAGCTTGTGTTACCCGATATGTAATGCTTGAACAGAAGTATTCTTTGGCAGAGTGTAAGATGATAAAGATGGAATCTGAGCTGAAAGAAGAAAAAACTGAACGAGTAAGAATGAGTGATGCATGGGTAAAAGCCACGCGACACGTGGATATTGTTGAAAGAGATGTCCGATCTAAGAAGGCTAAAATAGATTATATGAATTTCTCTTTTTGGAAAGCAATTGGGAGAACTCAACATCGAGTTTTGAATTACCCTGTACAGAGCGGTCAACCTGAATTTGATATGGATCGAAGATTGATGATTCAGATCATGAATCAGGAGTACGAAGAGGCAGTTGAGGGAGGAATATGCCCTATAGAAAAGTATATTCCAACGGTAGTGATGACGCCAAATGCTGCCCCAGACAAGTCAAAATGGAGTAGTTCAAGGGATAGCGGTTGTCATGACTTCCCAACAAATGAGGAACGCAAATGAAGTTATCACGGGAGATGAATAATGGAGAAATCATAATGACCCGGGAAATAGAATCTGAAATGAAAGCAAGGTATTCTCAACTTTTCGAAATACCAGGTACGTAAATTTCGGGGACGAAATTTCATAAGGAGGGGAGATTGTAAGACCCCGAATTTTATGAAATAAAAATATTAAAATTTTCTTATAATTACAATTTAGTAAATGGTTAAATTGATAAAAGGTTAAAGTTAAGGGTGACATATGAATTTTTTTTCAAAATACGCAAGTGGTTATAAAATACTCATTGTTGTCGGGGAATATTCGTTTGGTCATAAAATATTCTTTCTGTCGAAGAATATTCGTACGACGGCGTAGCCTTTTGTGGGCCCCGTAACAGAATAACTGTCGGATGAAGAAAACGACAAATTAAAGTTTTTATAAATAACGGCGTAGTGGTTACTGTTAACACGGTTGGAATACCCGGTAGGTAAAGTAAAGTAATACGCGTTGTTGTACAGTAGGACACGGTATTGCACCAATTATTGATTCTTACGTAAGAAGGCACTACTCAATAATGGTTACAGTAATTACTGTTCAATATTTTATTTTTGATTCAATAATTGCTGCGTTGATATTTTATATTGATGTTGTTGTCATTACACAATATTTTTCATTATCGAAGCAATAATTCATATTATCTGAATAATATTATTAGATAACATTATTGACAATGTCTAGAAAGTTCTGTCTAAGGAGAGGTTTGGTCACCTAATTGCACGCCAGTAAGGAGAAATTCTTATTGGAAAGCCCCCTCTTTCCTGGGAACTGCCTGGTTGTCAATATTGTGATTCTGTAATATCATTTGTGAATAATTATTGATTCATATGATGAGGAAAATATTGATTGTATGTGGATATAGATGGAAAAAATTTTTAATGTGACAATTGTTGAAAATTGAAATTTTATCTTTTTCTGATAAAATAATTCATTTAAATATATTATTTTAATAATATATTAACGATGATATTTTATAATGAATGTGGAATATGTGAGTATATGAGGAGGAAGAGTATTTTTGTGGCATTAAATGTTTAACACATATTTTGTGTGTTGGTGGACACAATTATTGACCGAAATTTGATTATAGCCTGTAAAATCACCCGTTTGTGGATTTCGGTCAATTTCTGTTTGGAATTTGGAAAATATTTCTTCTGCAAAGTTGTAGAGAATTGAATTTCCTATAAAAATTCGCAATATTCGAATTTTCTAGCAAAAGGGCTATTTATTGTGAATTATTAAAGTTCTGAAGCTCCGAAATAATTGATTTTTGGAAGTTTAAAATAATTTAAATTACAAAAACATTTTTTAGATGTTGAGAGCCTCATGGAACACATGCTAGTTGCTGAAATCAGATCCTTGAATGCGTAGGAAGATGTGGAAAAAAAAATAATATTATTAAATTAAATTTTCTGCTTTGGTGTTCTAAGCATTTTCCTATAAATAGGGTGCTTAGGTTAGAATTGAAAATCACACCAGACACTGAAGTTTTCTCTCTCTATATTATCGAGCGTATTCTTGTGAGTATTTTGAGTATACTTTGAGTATTGCTATACGGTGCAAGTTCGTTCAGTGTTATTCCAGTCAGAGGTAATGTCTTTTGAGGTAAGGGATAATAAGGGTTATTATTTCAAAATTCTTCTGAACCTTCAAAAATTCTAGAAAAATTTGAAATGATATTTTGATGAGTTTTGTAGATTGTGTCCAAAAATGGTAATTTTGGATGTATAGATTAGGAGTTATGGATTTTATGAGAAAAGACTATTTTTAAAAGTAACTGCTTATAACTACTTGTGGTTAACTCTAAAATTGATGAAATTTTTATTGGGAGTTCATTTATATAATATCAATATACCCTGTGAATTTCGGAATTTTTGGATAAAAGTACAATTTATGATAAATGTTTAAATATTCGGTGGTTTTGGCCATGTGAAAAATAGTAAATGACTTTTAAAAATTCTGAGAAAAATATATGTTCATTATAGGACTATATTCTGCTAAATCCCAGAAAAGAAATATTTTTAGAATTGATTTAGTATTTTTCATGAAAAAATTCTAGTTATGAGTAAATGAATTAAATATGTTATGTGAAGTAAGAAAATTGAAAAATATAATTTTATGGATTGAGAATCATATATGAAGTATATGCAGATTTTTGATGAGGGTTTTGGTTATTGGTGATGAAATCTTATGGGGTTGGCATTTTAGAATGATTAAATGCATTATTTAGTAAAGTGTAAATAATTAAAATAAATTGTTTATAAGCTTAAAAAAATATTATTCTTTCAATATCATTATACCGAAATATTGGTATGAATTTTATTGTGGGATTTCTATCTTTTTGAGTCGAGTTTACTAATCATGAGATACTATTCACGAGTTACTATTCATGAGTTACTATTCATGAAGTTACTATTCATGACAAAATTGGTTTCTTTTTCTAACCAAATTATAGTTGATTTATGAATATTACTCTAGGGATTAAAACTATATATTGATTATATTGATTTTATTATCATATATAACATTTTTTATAACCCTGATGTTGAAATTCTCTTTCATTGGAGTGTAAAGATGGGTAGATTATTGGTATGATCATGACTAGGGTTCTCTTTGGCCAATAGTGAAAAGTTGAATTGTGACTGGTATGATCATGACCATTGAATTTATAATTGAATATCTTTAGCTTAAGTGCAAAGGTGAATTGATCAACATGGTTATAATTATTGTTTATATAAATTCTAAAATGATTATATATTTCTTTGAGATATTAATATATTTGGTCTGTAATGCAAATATGAACTGTTGAGAAATATCTTTGGCCTGTAGTGCAAAGATGAATTGTTGATGAATATCTTTGGGTCGTAGTGCAAAGATGACCTGTTGTTGAATATCTTTGGCCCGTAGTGCAAAGATGAACTATTGATGAATATCTTTGGCCCGTAGTGCAAAGATGAATTTATTAGTATGATTATGAACAGGAACTGTGATTTGGTATAACCATGATCTTTGATATTTCAGGTAAAGACAAGTGATGAAAATTATCTTCGTCCTGAATGAGAAAAGGAATTTAGAACAACAATTACGATTATGAGTTATACATGTGATTGTGGACAGGAATTGTTGATTGATGTTACAGGGATAAAACATTGTTGATGGACTTTTAACATGGAGAAGATAATAGACTTTATAGTCTATTTGACTCTTCTAATGGATTGCTCGTTCCGCTGCAACTATGGTTGAAATTTTTTATCATCTACCATATGTTCTAAATCTCTGATTTATTATTGATGAAGGCTATTGGTAATTTATTTATCTTTAGTCATGACATTCTTTACTGAGCTAGTTGTGCTCACCCTTTTGCTTCACAATTCCTTTCAGGTAATACAAGTGTAGCTGGGTCGAGCGAGGGAATAACAAGGGAATAGAACGGTGGTCTATAGATGTTGAGGGTGAGGTGAATTTAACTTGGAAGGGTGTTTTGCCACTGTCATACAAGATGTCTAATGACATACCACCTCGTGTCATCATAAGACATGGATGTGCTCATCCACTTGCTGAGTATATCTACCAGCACTATCTATATGATCTTGGAGTCTATTTGAAACATAACTCTCAATTAGAGACAGTGGAGATAATGATATGTTAGGAGAAGACTTGCCATTGGGAAGAATATGATAGTAATCTTCTTGTTTTTCTTTGGGGTCTATTGGGTCAACCAAGGATAATTTTGTGGCCATATGATATCTATAATAACCTAGACGCATGGCCTCCCATGTACGAAGGTTTCCTTGAGCACTTCCCAAAGATTCTACTTTCTAAAACAGTTTTCGACTATACCTTTATGTAAGGTGTCAGTATGAGGTGTTGTCCACGGTTGGGACATGAGTCACAGTTGATATATATTTGTATACAAACTCACAGCATATGTGTTGTTGTATTTTGCACGATAATTGTTGTAATAAAGTTGTAGTTGTTTTCTGTACCATGTATTTGGCGACTCAGAATGGGTTGGATGGAATGGACTTATTTTGGGGTTGTCACACCTATAGCGACAGAACCGTCGCTATAGGTGTTCTTCAGCATGTCAGAACAGTCATGGTCAGTGTTCGGGTGGCTTGGTTTGACCTCAATTAATTTGCATTCTGTTAACGGTATGAGTAATATAAAAGCATGGTTATATAGATTACATGTCAGACAACAATCTTAAAGCAACAAAATGGTCTAAAACATAATCATAAGTAAGATCTGTGGCCTGAAAAACCTGTCAGACATACATGCAAATTCAGGGTTCTTTTCCAGATTTGAAACAGACTTAGGTGCTTACTTTGATTCATTGTAACTTTTACTCTGGTCATTCTTTTTGTGATCTAAAAGTTCCAACATGTAGTACATATGACAGGCTACAATATCATATAACTAGATTCATGTAAAAACATAACACGAACAAGATCTGGCATGGTCAAACCATGTCAGAAAACTTGTTCTTAATTTTTCTGGGTTTTCCAGATTTTTGTCAAAACTGATGGTCAAGGCTACTTTGACCTTTAAAAACTTTGATTCAGTGAAAGATCTAAGTGATCTAAAGACATATATATGTAGTCTACATGTCAGTATACAACATTAAAGCAATAACATGGACAAACTATCAAATAACAACAAGATCTAAGGTACAGAAAATATTTTCAGGCGAGATCTGAGTTTCTGGGTTTGCCCAGAATTCCAAAAAACGTGAATGGTCAATGGGTTTTGACTGCTCATAACTTTCGATCTAGACATGATATGAGGTTGATTCAAGTCTCAGATTAAAGAACATATACCAGAGAACAGATCTATAACATCAAATACTCCAAACATCAAACACACAGAGATTTAAGAGCCCTGACATTAAGCTGTCAGGCAATTTTTCTCAAGTTTTTCCATATTTGAAAAGTATGCTATCTCGTGCATCTAAGTGTTATGGATCTGGGATTTAACAACCCAGATCACTAAATGACACCTTAATACACTATATTAACCAACCAACAACAACATTTAACACCAAATCATGAGATTTCAAATTTTTAGGTTTTTATACCTTTTGAGCTTGATTTTGATTTTGATCCTTGTGATCTGATCTAGGCTTGATATAAAATGATCATGGCTTTAGTTTCTCACTCTTTCTCACTCTAAAATTCGAAGATGGAGAGAGAGATAAGTTTGTAGAAAATGAAAATAAAGTGGCCGTTTTCTCTCACTTTAATCCATAAATATGCTATGATTCATTGCATTTAGAGATTTAGATGGCTGATAAGCAATAAAGGAGTCACATGGCTATGCTAAGTATAGGCCTAGGGTTGTTGAACAACCAAGGATTTAGCAAGATTTGCAAGCTTCCTCATTAAAGAAACACAGGGTATTTTAGTCCTTTCCTTTTATTTCTAGATTTTGCATTTGATGAAACCCTTAGGGTTTAGGGTTTGGACATTTTAGGGTTTAGGTTTTAACCCTTAACTTTGCAAATTTAATTTCTAACATTTCCGAATTTCGGTTTTCAAAATAGAAAATTAATATTTATAACTTATAATTAGAATTTTCTAATTATATAAAAATTTCTTAATCATAAATTCATTCTTGCTAATTAGGATTAGTATTTCCTAATTACAATTGCTAATTAAGCAATTGGGGTCAAAATGGTCATTAGGGTTCAAAACCCTTGAATTAGGGTTTTTAATAGAAAAATTAATTTTCTAATTTAGAAATTAAATATTCGTAATTAGATTAGAGTTTTCTAATTACTCATAAATTGAAATAATTAGGATTAGGGTTTCCTAATTAACATTGCTAATTTTAGCAATTAAATCCACAATTGAGCATTAGGGTTTCTGACGGAATAATTTGGGTTCCAAAAATTGGAAATTAGGGTTTGCTAATTAATTAACCTTTACCCTCATTAGTACTTAATTAATAGCACTAAAGCATTAAAATTCTTCGTTATATTCCCATATTATGGTTTCATTTTATCAGAATCTGAAATTAGGATTTTCAGATCTGGTATTAGGGTTTCAAATAATCAATTAAGATTTTAGATAATTCATTAGGGTTTTCCCTAATTAATTTAATATTATAGGTGTTTAACCTTGTACATACATTGCATTCCCAATCTAGGGTTTTCAGTATCCGATTTAAGGTTTCGGACTCCCGGAACTGAAACTAGGGTTTCCAGAACCGATTTCTAGGGTTTCTTATTAGACGTTAGGGTTTTCTAACTGAACACTGTCGTTCTTAATATACGATTAGGCTTTGACACATATATTCTTAATCTGGTCAACCCTTGACCCTTAACCACATTTAGGACACATACATAACCATATTCACATAACATAATCACATAAATCCTTAATCTTGAATAATTTACCTATATCTTTCACAGAATTTTGAAACCCTCAAAATTCCTTCCCAATAACATCAAACGCATACACTTATTTTCTGTCTAGGTCTAATATTTGACCTTAAATCAATTATTTAAGATTTTAATAAATTGTCCAAATTCTCGGGTTGTCATATTCACCCCTCCTTATAAGAATTTCGTCCCCGAAATCTACCTTACACCTTACACCATTCACACACATTATTACATGCTACCCAATACACCACTCACAAGAGCAAAAGTTTTGAAATTGTGCTGAGGGGTCATATAGACCATTAACACATTTTGTTTTAACGGTAGTGATCATACCGCAAAACAATACATTACTTGGTTTGTTTACAATCACAAAGAAGGTAAACTACTGTTGCAAGTACTTTAGGTGATTAGCCCATCGTACTTTTACGTCATGCATAACGTATTAATCATTTTTAGCGAATATTTACGCTACTAGATTGGATTATTTATCCAAACATTATCATTCACCTCAATCTTATCATAGGATTCCGCACCAAAACAATTTGGTTCGGGAAATTTCTTTCAATAAACACTTGGAGTTTTTATAACATTAGTCTAGCTGAATCAAATAGCATAGACTCATATCAATAATTCAATTCAATCGAATTATTTAGGTGTAGCCAAACCCCATTGGCAAATTAAAATTTTTTTTTGAAAACATTTTCGAGAATGACTTCATGATGCCGCACTGTATTAACAGTCCGTTGAGGATTTCGTCATTTGGTGATTTTATCATACTACATCATACCATAGTGGAACAATGACTT
Organism: Panax japonicus; assembly: GCA_020205505.1. NCBI lineage: Eukaryota > Viridiplantae > Streptophyta > Magnoliopsida > Apiales > Araliaceae > Panax > Panax japonicus. The sequence goes on along the minus strand of CM035107.1, from coordinate 53,508,728 downwards.
TAGGTCAAATTCACACTAAGTAATACTGCATTGATGACTCCATCATTTTTATCATCTCTGCACCAGGTTACATGGTACATAAGTGATAAATAAAAACAATTTTTGATATTTCAAATCATTTGCGTCTAGCCGAAATAAGTAGCATAGACTGTACTTTAAACCGTTTCAAAAATGATTACGAGTCTACATTTTTTTTAAAAGGCACATAGTGCGTATTTAGCTTGATGTCAAAAATTTGAAGTTTAGCATAGCTAGGAGTTTAGGAAAACCTAAGTCTCCACTAATGATCATTTGCTTAATAATCTATCTGTTCCTATAAATCATTAACACTCCATTCACACACAACTATACCCAGTTCATAAAACCACACTTATAAGTTCATAACCTTACCACAATTATATGAGTTTACGAACTTACCCTAGTCTAACCTTTGGCGTCCGTTCGCTGAGGGGCTCATAAACATTTCATATAACTATGAGTCAAGAATGTCACATAAGTATGAGTTCTAAGAACTCGAACTTAATCCTATATTCTCTACCTATGACCTATTTATCTATATATAGCAACTAGCGTGACACAACATTTCAATTATTACCAATGCCACCAACTAAGTAGTTTTTACACCAAGTACAATTCTCCGCCCATACAAGGAATCATACAACTCAGTTGCTGACACGCGTCCTCATTGAAATCCCCACCTAATCTTAACCCCTTTTTTTTCAATACGAATTCAATTCGTATTCATAATCCATAACTCTTTCATGAGTTTTCATAGTACCATTTCATAGTACAACTTACACACAGCATCTTGTTGTAAACTTTTCAATCATAAGATTGATTCATTTTCCCATATCATAACCTTTATCAGATCACGGGGTGATCTTATCGTATATATTACAATTTAATTCCATGCACTATGATCGTTTTGTTTTACAATCTCCTATCCCTGCACTTTCAGACTTTTAGACTCTATCTATTTACCGTTACTGTTCAGCTTTATTATCAGAGTTAGGGAACTCTGTGTCTTTACACTCGCCGAGATACATCTATGAATCTTACCGACCAACTAACTCTATGTGAGTTAGTCTTATCCTAATCACTGCGGTTATTGGTCTCAGGTATTCCTACCTAAGCTTCATAACCAACAGCTTTGATACCAACTGTAGCAGCCCCGAATACGGACCCCGAATCCCCGCGGACTCGGTACACTAATCATTCTATAACTATTTGCGAAAGATATAAACATAAATTGTTTATACATTACATTACACACTATTCCCCAAGGTCGAGTAACCTTAACTTGGTACACATTTCATAACTATTTATCACACAACAATATTTATCAAAGTATACTATTACAAACTAGCCGCACATTTTATCCCAAGCCGGACTTGGAATTAACCTTTTCCTGTATCCGAACACGTTCGTCTTATCTGCAATGTTTTATCATGATATAGCAAGGGTGAGCATGAAAGTTGCCCAGCAAGTTTAAATACAACAATATAACGATATATCATGATTGAAGAGTATGAATAATAAGCTGGCTATAATTCATCAATATAGTTGAGAATTATCACGAACAAACTTTTGACTGAACAAGTTTTAAACATGAACAAACATTTCTGAACCAACTGGTAATGAAGGTGATCAGTCTTTCATACCTGACTTATACATGCAAAATGTACAGAGTAAAATTTTTCATGGCAATCAGCAATGATTAACCATAAGCTTGAATAAAACACTCTTATTAGAGTTAAGTACAAAGAAAACTTGCCTGAACCGTTGATTACCGCAACGTAATTTATAACGCTTTACCCGAAGACCTAATATTAATAATATAGATCTCCAATATTAGAATAATATTATCACAGTATAATACTGATATATTTATATCCACAAAATAACCTAAACATATAGCACATGATCCTATCAGTCTACGACGCACATAAAACTAGGTATCAAGTCAAACTATTGCAGTCTAAGTTGAAACCGACACAATTCTATCATCCCGACGGTCTAGTCGAACTTTTATCGAGTTTAAGTTCAATTAAACTCTTCCTGAACACTTAACAATTATCAAAGATAATTATCTTATCAGTCAAAATAATTTTTAAGGACTTATAATAATTTACAGATAATTATGATCATTTATCAACATTTTTCGATCGTTAAAACCATATTTAATTGAATTAAATATCACATAATTCCTTAATCATTAATATTCATTTAATATAAAATATTAATGAAAATCATTATATAATATTATAATATAATTATAATATATCAAAGTATTTTTAATACCTTAAAATCATAATTATATGATTTTAAAACCATTAAATCCATTATTTGATAATTGCTATTAATATTAGAATATTAATATTTTCATGCAAAAATATCAAAAGTTATATTTTATAACTTAAAATATTTTTTATAACACTTAAATTATTTATATATAATTTATAAAGCATTAATTCCATTTTTCCTTAATTTATTTAATATATCTATTAAATAAAATAATTATCATTAATATTGATTAATTAATGAATTTCATCACAAAATATTAAAAGTCATCAAAAATAACTTAAAATATTTTCTTATACCATAAAATAATTTTTCATGATTTTTCATGTATTTAAATCATTTTTAAATAATTTATTTAATATTATAATTAAATAAATTAAATACCATTTATATTTCAAAAATATTAAATATTTATGAAATATACTTAAAATAATGAAAAACTATTTTTCGGACTTTAAAATAATTTTTCGGAATTTATTTAGTATTTTTAATAATTAAAAACCATTTTTTTTCTAATTTTTAATCATTTTCCGGAAAATAGAAAATAAACTGTCGCTATAGGTGTTCTTCAGCATGTCAGAATAGTCATGGTCAGTGTTCGGGTGGCTTGGTTTGACCTCAATTAATTAGCATTCTGTTAACGGTATGAATAATATAAAAGCATGGTTATATAGATTACATGTCAGACAACAATCTTAAAGCAACAAAATGGTCTAAAACATAATCACAAGTAAGATCTGTGGCCTGAAAAACACTGTCAGACATACTTGCAAATTCAGGGTTCTTTTCCAGATTTGAAACAGACTTAGGTGCTTACTTTGATTCATTGTAACTTTTACTCTGGTCATTCTTTTTGTGATCTAAAAGTTCCAACATGTAGTACATATGACAGGATACAATATCATATAACTAGATTCATGTAAAAACATAACACGAACAAGATCTGGCATAGTCAAACCATGTCAGAAAACTTGCTCTTAATTTTTCTGGGTTTTCCAGATTTTTGTCAAAACTGATGGTCAAGGCTACTTTGACCTTTAAAAACTTCGATTCAGTGAAAGATCTAAGTGATCTAAAAACATATATATATATAGTCTACATGTCAGTATACAACATTAAAGCAATAACATGGACAAACTATCAAATAACAACAAGATCTAAGGTACAGAAAATATTGTCAGGCGAGATCTGAGTTTCTGGGTTTGCCCAGAATTCCAGAAAACGTGAATGGTCAATGGGTTTTGACTGCTCATAACTTTCGATCTAGACATGATATGAGGTTGATTCAAGTCTCAGATTAAAGAACATATACCAGAGAACAGATCTATAACATCAAATACTCCAAACATCAAACACACGGAGATTTAAGAGCCCTGACATTAAGCTGTCAGGCGATTTTTCTCAAGTTTTTCCAGATTTGAAAAATATGCTATCTCGTGCATCTAAGTGTTATGGAAATGGGATTTAACAACCCAGATCACTAAATGACACCTTAATACACTATATTAACCAACCAACAACAACATTTAACACCAAATCATGAGATTTCAAATTTTTAGGGTTTTATACATTTTGAGCTTGATTTTGATTTTGATCCATGTGATCTGATCTAGGCTTGATATGAAATGATCATGACTTTAGTTTCTCACTCTTTCTCACTCTAAAATTCGAAGATGGAGAGAGAGAGATAAGTTTGTAGAAAATGAAAATAAAGTGGTCGTTTTCTCTCACTTTAATCCATAAATATGCTATGATTCATTGCATTTAGAGATTTAGATGGCTGATAAGCAATAAAGGAGTCACATGGCTATGCTAAGTATAGGCCTAGGGTTGTTGAACAACCAAGGATTTAGCAAGATTTGCAAGCTTCCTCATTAAAGAAACACAAAGGGTATTTTAGTCCTTTCCTTTAATTTCTAGATTTTGCATTTGATGAAACCCTTAGGGTATAGGGTTTGGAAAATTAATATTTATAACTTATAATTAGAATTTTCTAATTTTATAAAAATTTCTTAATCAAAAACTCATTCTTGCTAATTAGGATTAGTATTTCCTAATTACAATTGCTAATTAAGCAATTATGGTCAAAATGGTCATTAGGGTTCAAAACCCTTGAATTAGGGTTTCTAATAGAAAAATTAATTTTCTAATTTAGAAATTAAATATTCGTAATTAGATTAGAGTTTTCTAATTACTAATAAATTGAAATAATTAGAATTAGGGTTTCCTAATTAACATTGCTAATTTTAGCAATTAAATCCACAATTGAGCATTAGGGTTTCTGACGGAATAATTTGGGTTCCAAAAATTAGAAATTAGGGTTTGCTAATTAATTAACCTTTACCCTCATTAGTACTTAATTAATAGCACTAAAGCATTAAAATTCTTCGTTATATTCTCAGATTAGGGTTTCATTTTATCAGAATCTAAAATTAGGGTTTTCAGATCTGGTATTAAGGTTTTCAAATAATCAATTAAAATTTTAGATAATTCATTAGGGTTTTCCCTAATTAATTTAATATTATAGGCGTTTAACCTTGTACATACATTGCATTCCCAATCTAGGGTTTTCAATATCCGATTTAAGGTTTCGGACTCCCGGAACTGAAACTAGGATTTCCAGAACCGATTTCTAGGGTTTTTTTATTAGACGTTAGGGTTTTCTAACTGAACACTGTCGTTCTTAATATACGATTAGGCTTTGACACATATATTCTTAATCTGGTCAACCCTTGACCTTTAACCACATTTAGCACACATACATAACCATATTCACAGAACATAATCACATAAATCCTTAATACTGAATAATTCACCTATATCATTCACAGAATTTTGAAACCCTCAAAATTCCTTCCCAATAACATCAAACGCATACACTTATTTTCTGTCTAGGTCTAATATTTGACCTTAAATCAATCATTTAAGATTTTAATAAATTGTCCAAATTCTCGGGTTGTCACAGAATATCCTTGGCCTGTAGTGCAGGGATGATTTAATGATGTGAATTATTTATTGAGCTGAGTCTCAGCGATAAAAGTGATGAAAAACTTTTTAAATCATAAAAGATAGTAGATTCAAATCTCTACTTGACTCTTTTAATGGATTGCTTGTTTCGCTGCAGTTAAACTTGATGTCTATTATATTTTATCAGTTTAATACTGTTAAAGGCTAACGATAATTTATTCTGCATTATATTAGTCATAATATTTCTTACTGGGCTAGTTGAGCTCACCCTTTCTTTCACTGTTCTCTTCAAGAAATGAGAACATAGCAGGGACTAGTCGGGGAACGGAGTGACGGTCCAGAGGATAGTATTAGTAGTCCTCACTATTCTGTGAAATAGTGTATTAATAATTGTAATGAGGACTCTTTTTGAGTTTGTATAATCTCTATTAGACAATAATTGTATTCAAACTCACAGTTATGTTTTGTCGTATTGTACACGACAGTTGTATTAGTAAGTTGTATTTGAATTATGTACCATGTATCTGACGACCCAAGATGTGTGATGTATACCTAATTTTGGGGGCGTCACATTATATAAATATTTATAAATAATAAAAATATGACATTTAATACTAAGGATATTACGCATAAATTATTGTAAAAAATAGATTATTTAATATAAGTAAATATTTAACTTGAGATTACGTAAAATAATAAGAACTTTTATTCTTAGACAGAGGGCGGAGTAATTTAAATCATGAACATATTTTTAAGTCAAAACATAAAACATAAAAAGAAAAATAGTAATGGTATACCCCTAGCTATTCCTAGTTCTCTTTTTTACATTTTTTCCAAATATATTGTAAAATTAAATTATAACACTATCAGTTCTAAGAGAAAACATAAAAGTTGAATTTTTTTAATTATGTTTTATGAACTAAAACAAAATAAAGTTATTTAAAAATGACTTATAAGTCATTCCTAATAAGTTAATTTGACCTATATTAATGTAATATCAATTTTATCCCTACTTTATTTAATTTTTTTTTTATAAAAAATGAATTTATAAAAAAGAAGAATAAGATGCAACGTCACTTTAATTGGCGTTAGAATTTTTATTTTTATTTTTTTATAGCTGAAGTCTTATATACTTCTTCATTTCCAACGCCGATGACAGAGAATAAACATAAAAAAATATTGATGCTTGTAAACAAGTACAAGAGATCAAAGAAATTTTTAAAAAAAGAAATTCCAATGTCAGTTAAAGTGATGTTACATTTTACTCTTCTTTTTTATAAATTTATTTTTGAAAAAAAAAAATTTAAAAAAAGTTACAATACCGGTTAATTTGGCATTGGGTCACATTTTTATTTTTTTCAAATTTCTTTAAAAAAATAAAATTGTTTAAAAAAAATTAAGATAGTTTTTTTTTAAATTCTTTTTTTTAATTTTTTTTTTAAAGTGGCGTTGCTTTTCTAATTTTGATATAGAGAGAGAAATTTCTTGATTACATCTCCACCGTTCATGAAGCATCGGACGATGCAAAGAGCACATTGATGACAACAGCTAAGCAAGTAAAATTGTCTGCTCACTCTCACACTTTTTCACTATCACTAGACTTGAACAAAAAGCTCAGTCTACAGTCTACACTCCCTTTTTAGAGAGAGAACCTTTTTAGAGAGAGAAAATATGCAATCGTACAATCTCAACCCCGGACCGGAGTCTCTCCGATGGCTCAGGATCGCCGAGAAACTCTTACAAACCCGGTATCTCGTTGGCAGCATAACATTCGCGACCCGTGCCCGAGAATCCAACCCGAGACTCGAGCACGCCGACCAGATCCTTGCCATCGTCGACACACTCATCGCTAGCGAGAAGCAGATTATCAATAATCACCTAGACTGGTACGCGATTCTCCAGCTCACTCACCGGACTCACGACTCTGAGCTCATAGCCTCTCAGTACCGGCGGCTCGCGCTACTGTTAAACCCTAACAAGAATAAATTCCCCTTTGCGGAGCGGCGGACGGAGGAACGGAGGGGTATATGATTCGTAATGTTGGTGCATATATTGTTTTGTCTTAGATGATTTCCAGGTAGAGAACATATATTGTTTTGCCTTGTGTGCCTACATTTTATTCGGTGAATTCATTGTTCATGATTAAAGTACGATTTTCTGTAGGCGATGATTCTAAATATGTTAGTAGAGATGGGAATGATACTAGTAATTCGATTATCAAAGGTCCGTCTACATCTATACCTACAACTCCTCGGAGTGAGGGTGAGATCTTGTAGTCCTCTAATTTAAAAAACTTCACATTCAGCGAACTCAGAAATTCGACCAGAAACATCCATTCTGATTGCGTACTAGGAGAAGGCGGCTTTGGTTCTGTTTTTTAAGGATGGGATGATGAACAGTCACTTGCAGCTTCAAAGCTTGGAAGTGGGATAGTCATAGCTGTAAAAAGGCTGAACCAAGAAGGTTTGTATGGGAACAAGGAATGACTGGCAAGTAGAAACTGTTAAAGCCTGTTCTCTGTTTTATTCTAATGCTTTGTATACAAAAGTTGCAAATTTGAGCAGAGTAGCTAATTTCTGTTACATCCTTGAATATACAGGCAAATATCAACTATCTTGGCCTGCTAAGCCATCCTAATCTTGTGAAATTGATTGGTTACTGCTTAGAGGATAATAATAGACTTTTGGTATATGAGTTTGTGCCAAAGGGGAGCATGGAGAATCATTTGTTCAGGAGTAAGTTGTCCCATATTTAATTATAGACTGCCAATTTGATAGTTTTATGTTGTGATTATTTTTCTTGAAAATAATTATTCTTTATAGACTATATGTTCCTTATCAGCATGCGATTGACAAATTAGGTCCCTTGTGAAACAGGAGGGTCATACTTCCAGTCGCTTTCTTGAAACATCCGAATGAAAGTTGCTTTTGGTGCTGCCAGGGGTCTGTCCTTTCTTCACGGTGCTGAAACCCAGGCTATATATCCTGTTGGACTCGGTATATACTTTCAGAAGCACAACTTTCTATCTTTCTATGGTTGCCAGTGACTGAGATTTGGGGTTATTACTAACTGGTTGGTCTCCCGTTCTCTTTTTCGGATTAAATTGACAGAACTTCAGTGCAAAACATTCAAATTTTGGGATGGCAAGGGATGGACCAATTGGTGATAAGAGCCATGTCTCTACCAGGGTCATGAGAACATATGGATATGCTGTTCCAGAATATCTATCAACATGTATATCTGTATTGGTTGTTTGGCAATTTCTCTCATTCATCCATATGGAACTATTATCTTTTCTTATATTTCATCCTTGAGAAAATAATCACTAAAATAGTTTCTTCACTGATTTTACAATGTGTATGTTTAGTGCAATTCACCAATTTTTCCCCCTTCTTTTTCTCGTCAATGTCTTGGTATATTTTCACCTCAATTAGGGACCATTGCTTATTCAGTAAATATATGCTTGGGTTATCCTACATGAGAGTATGAGACCAGATAATTTATGTAAATATGCAAAACTTTATGTATTTTCCCAGTCTACCTTGCCAAGACCTTGTGCAGTGGGACCACTTTGTCTTATGGTTTTAAACAAATTTCACTACAATTGTATTTAGTTTTATAAGTCATTGTTTGGAGCGAGCATGTTGTTTTTGAATTTCATTTTTGGTAGATTTCACTTATGTTATTGCCAACTGTTAAGGTAGATATGTTGAGAAATATTTGAGTTTGTTTTTGTTAGTCTGTTTGTTTAGTCAAATAAATTCCTATGTTTTAGGAGAGTTAGAGAGTCAGTCAAGTTTGTTGAGTTTGTTTTTAATTAGACCAATTCTTCAGCTGTTTCATCACAATCTCAGGGTTGTTGAGATGTGGTTTTGTATTTCCAGTGGCTATTTAAAGCCAGTTCATTGATGTTAATAAAGTGTCTCATTTTAGCTGAACTTATAAGCCTCTGTTTTTCTAACAGTTTGGTATCAGAGCTAGAAAAGAGCCTGAGTGAGAGAGAGATTAAACATTGTGTGGGTGTGTGTGAGAAGAAGAGTGTGAAAGTGAAAACAGAGAGTGTGTGTGAAGAAGACAACTTCGAGAAGATGGCCAATGATGGACAGAATTTGCTAAGCATTCCCAAGTTTGACGGTGACTATGATTACTGGAGTATGCTCATGGAGAACCTCCTCCGCTCGAAAGAGTACTGGAGCATCATAGATCCAGGATATTCAGAGCCTTCCCCCACAGCCGTGTTGACAGCCAGCCAGACCAAAATTCTAGAAGAACAGCGAGTGAAAGACTTGAAGGCTAAGAACTATCTTCTACAATCCATCAACAAGTCCATTCTGAAGACCATTACTCAGAAAGAAACTGCCAAACAAATGTGGGACTCGATGAAGATCAAATATCAAGGCAATGAAAGGGTTCAAAGGGCCCAACTCCAAATTCTTCGCAGAAATTTTGAATTACTGGAGATGAAGCTCGGAGAATCAGTAACCGACTACTTTGGCAGAGTGATGGTTGTAGCTAATGATATGAGAAACTATGGAGACGACATGCCAGATGTAAAGATTGTTGAGAAGATTTTGCGTACACTTACAGAAAAATTCAACTACATCGTGTGCTCAATCGAAGAATCAAAGGATATTGATCGCCTCACTATTGATCAATTGCAAAGTTCCTTGCTTGTACATGAGCAAAAATTCAGAAAGGCCGGAGGAGATGAGCAAGCACTGAAGGTGTCATATGAAAACAGAACAGGAAGACGAGGGAGAGCACAAGGAGACTTTAGAGGCAGTGGAGTTATGAGAGGCAGAGGCAGAGGTCTGAATAGAGCAACCATTGAGTGTTTTAAGTGTCATCAGTTGGGGCACTTTCAGTATGAGTGTCCAAAGTGGGAAAAGGCTGCCAATTATGCCGAGATAGATGAGGAGGAAGAACTGCTTTTAATGGTTTTTGTGGAAGAGAACAAATCAAGTAGAGAAGGGGTGTGGTTCCTTGATTCAGGCTGCAGCAACCATATGACAGGGAACAAACAGTGGTTCACTGAATTCGATGAAGATTACAGGCACTCTGTGAAGCTTGGAAACAACATGAGAATGGCTGTGATGGGCAAGGGCTGTGTCAGGCTACAAGTTGGAGATGTCAAGCAGGTAGTGTCTGACGTTTATTATATTCCTGAATTGAAAAATAATCTGCTCAGCATAGGTCAATTTCAAGAGAAAGGTCTAGCTATTCTAATTCAAGATGGATCTTGCAAAGTCTATCACAAGACAAGGGGTCTTATCATGCAGTCAGAAATGACAACAAATCGTATGTTTGTGGTGCTTGCACATGAAGTTGCCCAACAATCAAATTGTCTCAACACTACCACAGAGGACATCACTGAGCTATGGCATCAAAGGTACGGCCACTTAAGTTATAAGAATCTCTGTACTTTGCAACACAAGAATTTAGTGAAGGGACTGCCTCAACTTAAGCCTACAAACAAAGTATGCACAAGCTGCATGGTTGGAAAACAACACAGAGATGTCATACCTAAGAAAAGCAAGTGGAGAGCTTCAAAGAGGCTTCAGCTTATACATGCTGATTTGTGTGGTCCCATAACTCCAGCTTCAAACAGTAAAAAGAGGTACATATTAAGCTTTATTGATGACTATAGTAGGAGGATATGTGTGTATTTTCTTGTTGAAAAGAATGAGGCCTTTGCGATGTTTAAAGTATTTAAAAACTTTGTTGAAAAGGAGAAAGGATTATATATTTGTTGCTTGAGAACAGATAGAGGTGGTGAGTTCACCTCAAAAGATTTCAACGAGTTTTGTATTACTCATGGTATCAAAAGACAACTTACAGCAGCGTACACACCGCAACAAAATGGAGTAGCAGAGCGTAAGAATCGTACTATAATGAATATGGTACGATGCTTACTCGCAGAGAAGAAGATACCAAAGTCCTTTTGGCCAGAAGCTGTGAGATGGATAGTCCATGTTCTTAACAGAAGTCCTACAGTAGCAGTGAAGAACAAGACACCGGAAGAGAGATGGAGTGGTGTGAAGCCCAATATTGATTATTTCAGAGTGTTCGGATGCATAGGCCATGTGCATGTTTCGGATGTTAAGAGAACAAAACTCGAAGATAAAAGCTTCAAAGCCATTTTGCTCGGTGTCAGTGAAGAGTCCAAGGCTTATAGGCTCTTTGATCCTATTGCAAAGAAGGTAGTGACCAGTAGAGATGTTGTGTTTGATGAAGGCAACTGTTGGGATTGGAGTGAAAAGGAAACGGATCTGGAAGTGCTTACTTGGGGCGAAAATGAAGAGCAAGAAAGTGCAGCAGAAAATGAAGGTGACAGCGAAGCAGATGAAGAGCAAAATGAAGCTGAAGCCGACAATAATGAAGCAAATTCTGATAGTAGCAATACTTGTGAAAGTTCACCAAAAGAAGCAGCTGAAGCTAGAAGAGTTACAAGGCTTCCAACATGGATGAAAGACTATGAAAGCGGGGAAGGTTTGTCCGAAGAAGAAAATTTACAGAACTTTGCTATGTTTGTTTCTAATGAGGATCCTACAAGTTATGAAGAGGCTGCATTGTGTCTTAAATGGAGAAAAGCAATGGATGTTGAAATTGCAGCCATAGTTAAAAACAAGACGTGGGAGCTAGTGGACTTACCTATGGGAGCAAAAAGGATTGGTGTGAAATGGGTATATAAAACAAAACTTGATGAGAATGGGAAGTTTGAAAAGTGTAAAACACGGTTGGTGGCAAAGGGCTATGCACAAGTGCACGGGATAGATTTTAGTGAGGTGTTTTCTCCAGTGGCTCGTTGGGACACAATCAGAATGGTGCTAGCATTGGCGGCTCAAAGAGGATGGATCGTGTTTCAACTTGATGTTAAAAGCGCCTTCTTGCATGGTGAGTTAAATGAAGTTGTTTATGTGGATCAGCCCCTTGGTTACATAAAAGAAGGTGAGGAAGATAAAGTTTATAAGCTGAAAAAGGCACTTTATGGCTTACGACAGGCACCAAGGGCATGGTATAGCAAGATTGAAGGATACTTTGCTGATTCAGGTTTCGAAAAATGCAGCTATGAGCACACACTATTTGTGAAAGTTGAAGGAAAAGGTAAAATTTTGATCGTAAGTCTTTATGTTGACGATCTTATTTTTACTGGAAATGATTGTGTTATGATTGAGAATTTTAAGAAGTCGATGATGCATAAGTTTGAAATGACGGATTTAGGAGAAATGAAATACTTTCTGGGAGTTGAGGTTAAGCAGGGAGCAGGAGGGATACATTTGTGTCAGAGTAAATATGCTAAGGAAGTGCTAGACAGATTCGGAATGACAGAGAGTAATCCCGTGAGGAATCCAATTGTGCTTGGTTCAAAGTTGTCAAAAGAAGGAGGTGGAGTTGAGGTAGATGGAACGCTGTATAATGTATAAGCAACTTGTTGGCAGCCTCATGTATTTGACTGCTACTAGACCAGATCTTATGTATATAGTTTGTCTCATCAGTCGATTTATGGCTCATCCAAAAGAAGCACATTGGGCAACAGCTAAAAGGATTCTACGTTATCTCAGAGGAACTGTTGATATGGGAGTATATTATAGAAGAGAAGTGTTTGATGATTTAGTGGGATATTGTGATAGTGATTACGCTGGTAATGTTGATGATTCTCGAAGCACAACTGGTTTCGTGTTTATGTTGAGTGCTGGGGAAGTATCTTGGTCTTCACGAAAACAACCTGTTGTAACTTTGTCGACTACGGAAGCAGAATATGTTGCTGCTACAGCTTGCGCCTGTCAGTGTGTATGGATGCAAAGAGTTCTTAATAGTCTTGGATATGATCATTGTAGGTGTGTTACTTTATTTTGTGACAATACTTCTACAATTAAATTAACCAAGAATCCTGTGTTCCATGGTAGGAGCAAACACATTAATGTGAGATTTCATTTCATTCGAGATCTTACAAAGGATGGTGTTGTGAAACTTGAATTTTGTGGGAGTAGTGAGCAGCTCGCGGATATATTCACAAAACCCCTGAAGTTAGAAGCATTTGAAAGGCTTCGGAAAATGCTTGGAATCGTGGCCAAAAAGGAAGTAAACTGAACTGCTCTCAGCAGCTTCAGTTTAAGGGAAGGATTTGTTGAGAAATATTTGAGTTTGTTTTTGTTAGTCTGTTTGTTTAGTCAAATAAATTCCTATGTTTTAGGAGAGTTAGAGAGTCAGTCAAGTTTGTTGAGTTTGTTTTTAATTAGACCAATTCTTCAGCTGTTTCATCACAATCTCAGGGTTGTTGAGATGTGATTTTGTATTTCCAGTGGCTATTTAAAGCAAGTTCATTGATGTTATTAATAAAGTGTCTCATTTTAGCTGAACTTATAAGCCTCTGTTTTTCTAACAAGATATGCTTGTTTGACAATTAGATTTGGAGAAGCACATAGTTTCTGAGACTTTCTTTTTAATTTTAATTTAATATTTGAATTTTTTTTTTATTTATCACTGATTTATAAATTAGTTGACGCTCTCCAGAAAACTCTTAAGTCCATTGTTCCTTCATTTTCTATCTATGAAAAGCCCTGTGAAAAAGACGGTTTGATATGCAGTATAATCTTTTATTCTATAATTTGTTCATATTTCATGATAATTTAAGTTTCTCTTACACTTGATTATTCTGATGCTTTGAAGCAGATCATGAGACGTGCTTAAAAGAAAAGGACCTAACAGCAGGTGTTGCTTCTGACATCTGGTTCTGTGGAGAAAGCTGTCAGGAGATAACACACTTTCCTTTAACTGGTTCAGTTAACAGAATTTATGCGATTCAGAAAGAAAACTAGTGTATATAGGTCTTAAAGCAATGAACACTTCAATAGCTTTTTCGTACTGTTTGGTTGTAAAATTGTCAGATATGTCTACTAAATGGCCATTATATGGTGTTAGATTATTTTTAAAATATCAAAATAGTGTTTGAAGATTTATAATGATCAGCTTTTCATACCTAATGAACATATACAATACGCACAGAGTGCGATTTAATAATTCTTAGACATGACAATCAAAAATGATTAACCACAAGTATAATTGAATAATTCAACTCGTGGTCGAGTTAAAGAAAGACTTGCCTGAACCGTTGATTACTGTGATGCAATTTAGTAAGCTTTGAATGAAGACCTAATATTAATAATATTTATTTTTAAGTTAGAATAATATCATCACAGTATATAAAATAACCTAAACATATTATCACATACTCGTATCCGTCTATAACACACATAAGACTTAACCTTAAGTCAAACTTTTACAGTCTGAGTCGAGTTCGGTACAATTGTGACATACCGACGGCTTAATTAGTAAGATAAACATCGAGTTTAAGTTCAATTAAACTCTGCCTAAACGCTTAACAATTATCTTAGATAATTTATTATCAGCCAAAATATTTTTCGTAAGCTCGTAATAATTTTCAGATAATTATTATCATTTAAAATGATTTTTCAATCATTAATATCGTATTTATAAGAATTAAATACAACGTAATTTTTTTATCATTAATATTTATTTAATATCAAATATTAATGAAATACATGTCATAATATTATAATATATCAAAGTATTTTTAATACCTTCAAATCACATTTATATGATTTTTAAACAATTAAATTCATTATCCAGTAATTGCTATTAATATTAAAATATTAATATTTTGATGACAAAATATCAAAAGTTATATTTTATAACTTAAAATATTTTTATAACACTTAAATCATTAATTCTATTTTTCCATAATTTTTTAATATAGTTATTAAATAAATTAATTATCATTAATATTAATTAATTAATGAAATTCATCACAAAATATTAAAAGTCATTAAAAATAACTTTAAATATTTTCTTATACCATAATATAATTTTTCTTGAGTTTTCATACATTAAAATCATTTTTAAATAATTTATTTAATATTATAATTAAATAAATTAAATACCATTTATATACCAAAAATATTAAATATTTATAAAATATACTCAAAATAATTAAAAACTAATTTTCAGACTTTAAAATAATTTTTTGGAATTTATTTTGTATTTTTAATAATTAAAAACTATTTTTATCTATTTATTAATTAAAATAATTATTTTTCTAAGAAACTGTCGCTAAAGGGTGCCTATAGCGACAGGACTGTCGCTATAGGTGTTCTTCGTGTTCTTGGCCCAAGCCCAGAAACTCATGGACAGTTAACTAGGTAGGAGGTTTGACTTTAGCTAAATCCTTGGTTTTAATGATTCTGGTCAGTCTAAGTCAATAGCATTATAGTATATATGTACTACTACACTCACAAACAAGCATTATGGCTAAACAGCATCAGATCAGTGAGTTATTAGCCCTCAAAAAGTCTGACAACGCTGTTCTTCATTTCTGAGTTTTCTAGAAAATGAAGAACAGTCGATGATGCTATATTCAGATCCTTACAGTTTGCATTCAGGGTCTGTTTTGTGTAATCTAATGGTTCACACTTGTAGTCCATATGTCAAGGAACATATAAAATAAATCTGGTTATCCTAACAACATTACATGAACAAGACTCGGCATGGTCAAACCATGCCAGAAAACTGTTCTTGAACGAATTCTGGGTTTTCCAAAAATTCCTAAGGTTTGGTCAACGCCGTTTTGACCGCTCACAAATTCGATTATATGCCAGATCTAGGTGAGCCAAGGACATAATTGTGTAGTCCTCATGTCAAAACAACAACATGGCCAAACGATCAAATGACTGCAAGATTTGAGGCTTGCAAAAGCTTGTCAAGAATTCTAGGAAATCTGGGAATTTTCTGGGTTTTCCAGAAACAGTTATCGTGATCGGTCAACGTGGTTTGACTGATTATATCATGAAATCAAGACATTATCCAACCATGATTCAAGTTGCAGATTAAAAACAACATGACATACTACAGATCTATAACATAACACATACATAACATCTAATACACAGAGATCTAGAGTCCCTGACATTCAGTTGTTAGGCCGAAATTTTTAACTTATACAAATTTTTGAAAACTCGATTTTCGAGCACTTTGATGTTATTGATCCATGATCCAACAATCCAGATCACTTATTAACACTCTCTAACACAACTTTAAACAACAAATCATAACATTAACAACAATCTTTAAGGATTTCCAAAAATTAGGGTTTATAACTCTTTTAGGCTAAAATCTTGAATCTGATCCTTTGAAGTCTGATCATGAAGAGTTATGGTTAGATATTGAGTTATCTTATAACTCCATATCCTTCTAAATCCCAAATTTTAGAGAGAGAGAGAAGAGGTTTGCAAAAATGAAAAGTAAAGTGAACTTTTCTCTCTCTTATAATCTATATATTTGGATATAATGAAGCTATATGGCTGATGAAATGGCTAGGTTGCTGAGATTTTAACTCAAGGAGTTGTTATGGTTGTTCACTAACTCTCATTTGACAAGATTTGCACTCAATTTACTAAATAATGCACAAAGGGTAAAATAGTCATTTTTGATTTTAATTTAATGGCATACAAGTCATTTACCCTTACTCTTAAGGCTTAGGGTTTAACCCTTAGGATTTAGGGTTTAACCCTAGATTTTTTTGCACTTTATATTTCTAGGATTTTCAAGGTTTTCAAAATAGAAAATTAATATTTCAAAATTATAATTAGGATTTTATAATTATATTAAAATTTCCTAATCATAATCCAACCTTGCTAATAAGGATTATTATTTCCTAATTTGAAATTGCTAATTTAGTAATTAGGTTACATAATCATGGATTAGGGTTTATAACCCAATAATTATGGTTTATAACCAAGGAATTAGGGTGTTAAATAGAAAAATAATCTTTCTTATTTAGAAATTAAGTTTTCAAATTAGATTAGGGTTTTCTAATTACTTATAACTTGAAAATTAGGATTAATAAATCCTAATTAACATAAAATTACTAAATCAACATTTAGGTTTTCCTTAATTATAAATTAGGGTTTGTTATCCGGAAATAAGTGTTTTTAAATCAATTAGGGTTATCCCTAATTAGGTTATTATTAATAATGTTTAATACCTTATACTATCATTTGCATTCCCAAATTAGGGTTTTTAACTACCGAATTAGGGTTTTGGATTTCCGGAAATGAAATTAGTGTTTCTAGAACCGATTTTAGGGTTTCTTATAAATTGTAAGAATTTCCTAATTGAACGTTGACGTTCTTAATATAATATTAGGGATTAACACAGATATAGCTTATCTAATCAACCCTTGACCCTTAACCACATATTGTACACATATATAACCATATACACATAACATAATAACTTGTATCCTTAATCTTGAATAATTCACCACAGAAATTTTAAATTTACAACATTCCTTCTCGGAAATCTCAAATCCATTCACTTATTTTCTATCTAGGTTTATTATTTAACCTTAATTCAATATTTTAAGATTTTATAAATATTCAAATTCTCGGGTTGTCACACATTTCACTATATTTCATATTCGAAGTTCATTCAAGTGTTTAATTCTTGTTAGGAATTATTTTTGGTTTTATATTAACTCCATTTCATATCTTATAATATTCATTTTATTTGACTTAAAACACTTTTTACGTTCATTAACACTTGTCACAACGTTTTGACGTTCATTCGGCACACGCCCGATTTGTCTCTCTTGTATAAGTTTAGAATGCTTATAAACCTTATCTAATACATCATTTATTAATGTTAAGCATCATTATATTTACTAACATTCATGTTTTATAACTTAGAATAACATCTTTTATCGCCAGAAGCACTACACTTGCATATGTGCATGCCCGACGCCCTTCGATTGCCTCTGAAAACATAATAGTACCAAAGATTGAACTTTTGACCCCTTCTAACCAACTCCAATTAAAAGACTTACAGAATAAAAGTTGTAGGTCTATTCGCCCTCGTTCCGGATCATTGTGAATCGCATCAATCGGAGTCTATATGAAAACGTTATGGTCGTTTTACGAAAATAGGTCATAACAGTCACACATGACACACTATGGGCACGGCCGCACCCATTTCCTTCATAACCCCAGCGCACCCGCACCATCTAGCAGCACCCAGCCGCGCGCCCGCGTTCCTTAGCAGCGCGGCCGCGCTTGGCATCGCCCAGATTACAGATTTTGTAATGTTTTTACTTTAAACCTTCATAACTTCTTCATTTTAAGTCGGAATTAGTTGGTTTTCGACTCTATGAACTCGTGAAACACTGAAATACTCATCTACAGAATAATTCCAACACATCAAGAACATTAAAAATTCATTTTATGGGTTCCAATTATGTAAGACCCCAAATAATTAATAAATAAAATTTAATTTCCTTTAATTATTATTTTGAATAGTAAGGGTTGATTTGATTAAAGTGGATAGTTATGGGTAAAATACGCAAATATTTCAAAATAAGCAAGTGGTTATAAAATATTCATTGTTGTCGGGGAATATTCGTTTGGTCGTGGAATATTCGTACAATCGGGGAATATTCGTACGACGGCGCAGCCATGTGTGGGCCCCATAACGGAAAGCGATTGGAGGAAAAAAACGACAAATATACGTTGTTTAAAAATAACGGCGTAAATTGTTACCGTTAACACTGTTGGAATACCCGGTGGTTAAAATACAGTAATACGCGTTGTTGCACAGTAGCACACGGTATTGCACAGTATTTTGAATTATTGATCCTTACGTAAGAATGCACTACTCAATAATTGCTACAGGAGTTACTGTTCATTACTTTATTGATTCAATAATTGCTACGTTGATATTTATATTATTATTGTTTCAATAATTATCACTGCATAGTATTTTCCATTATCAGATCAATAATTCATATTATTTGAATAATATTATCAGATAACATTATTGGCAATGTCTAGAAATGTCTGTCTAAGGAGAGGTTTGGTCACCTAATTGCGCGCCAGTAAGGAGAAATCCTTATTGGAAAGCCCCCTCTATCCTGGGAACGGCCTAGTTGTCAGTACTGTGATTCTGTAATATTATTTTTGAATAATTAATTATTGATTATTATGATAAAGAAAATATTTATTTTATGTGGATATAGATGGAGAAAATTTTAATGTGACAATTGTTGAAAATTAATATTTTATCTTTTTCTGATAAAATAATTCATTTAAATATATTATTTTAATAATATATTAACGATGATATTTTTACAATGAATGTGGGATATATGAATATATGAGGAGGTAGAGTATTTTTGTGGCATTAAATATTTAACATATGTTTTGTGTGTCGGTGGACACAATTCTTGACCGAAAATTGATTGTAGACTGTAAAATCACTCGTTTGTGAATTTCGGATAATTTCTGTTTGGAATTTGGAAAAACTTCCTTCTGCAAAGTTGTAGAGAATTGAAATTCCTATAAAAAGTCGCGAGATTCAAATTTTCTAATAAAAGGACTATTTATTGTGAATTATTGAAGTTCCGGAGTTCCGAAATAATTGATTTTTGGAAGTTTTAATTATTATTTTCAACAAAAACGTTTTTCAAAGGTTGGTGGGCATCTTTAACATGTGTTTGATGGCTAAAATCAGATTCCTTGGTGGTTGGCTTGAATGTTTTGTAAATATTAATATTATATTAATTTAGTCTCCTTTGGCGTTCTAACATTTTCCTATAAATAGAGGGCTAAGTTAGAATTGAAAATCACACCAGAAACAAAGTTTTCTCTCTTTCTCTCTCTATATTATTGAGCGTATCCTTGTGAGTATACTTTGAGTGTTGCTATACAGTGCGAGTTTCTGTCAGCACTATACCGAAATTCAGTCAGAAGTACGGCTATTTTGAGGTAAGGGATGTTATCTTCTTCTTAAATGATATTATTTTCTTTAATATCATTATGCCGAAATATTGGTGAACGTTTTTATCAAATTTGGAACTTTTTGTGCCAGAGTTACTATTCACGTATACGGCACTATTCACGTATACGGCACTATTCACGAATACGGCACTATTCACAGAAAAAAATTATTTTTTTTTCTTTTTGTCCAAAATATCTATTGTGGATACTAGCTTTGATTGTATCCATGTTTTGATCATTCTTGAATTTTACACCACTATGATTATTTTTGAGGTATTTTTGGACATGGATAAAATAAAGTACGAATCCTTAATCCTTAATCCTTAATCCTTGTCATTTTGTTTCATTGGATTCGCTTCTTTAAAAATATTTTTTATCATCTTCAGTCTTAAAGGATGTTATTATTGAATATCTTTGGCCTGTAGTGCAAAGATGAATGATTTTTGATGAATATCTTTGGCCCGTAGTGCAAAGATGAACAGGTGTTTAGATGAACATGACCAACAGATGAATATCCTTGGCCTGTAGTGCAAGGATGAATATATGATTCAAGATGTGCATTGATTGATGTTACAGGGATAAAAATACTGTTGATGGGCTGTTAAATTCATAGACATTAGTAGATTTCATCCTCTACGTAACTCTTCTATGAATTAATATTTTCCGCTGCGAATATTGATTTAAAACTTGTTGTCTATTGTATTCTATTAGATTTTTCCCTGTTGAAGACTAACGATAATTTGTTGTATATTATCTTAGTCATAATATTCTTTACTGAGCTAGTTGAGCTCACCCTTTTTCCTTTTTGTTGCATTTTTCTTCTCAGGAGACGAGAATATAGCGGGTACGAGTCGGGGTATGAATTGATGGTTCTTAAGAGAGTTGTTTAGTAGTCCTCACCATTTTTGTAAAATAGTATATCAATAATTGTATTGAGGACATAGTTGGGTATGCATATTGTCTAGATGACAATGTTTGTATTAAAATTCACAGTTTATGGGTTATAAAAGTTGTAGTTGTTTCTGTACCATGTATTTGGCGACTCAAAATGGGTTGGATGGAATGGACCTATTTTGGGGGCGTCACAGTTGGTATCAGAGCTTAGGGATATGATCTCTGGCGGAGATCGAGGAATAGAACTAGGAGGGGAGAGACGAGTAAATCCTTCGCTAGTGTGTTCTACCTAAGCTTATTTGTTAGTTGGTCAGTATATAGGGATATTATGTGATATATTGATTTCCTTAATTAACCCTTGTTTTATGACAGTATTTGAGAATGTCGACTGAGAATATTAACAATGGAAATGAGACCGTGGAGACGCCTGTACTCACCAACGAGGAGAACGTGCAACAGGCTGGCAATGTTCCTCCTGTGAACAACACCACTGATCAGACGATGAACGACGCAATGTTTAGAAGCTTTTTGCAGTTCATGCAAAATCAGACGAGGGAGACTCGTGTTCAAAATACAGGAGGAAATGATAACAATTCACGGGTTGTCACAGCCAAGCAGTTCAAAGAGTTGGGACCACCAGAATTTAAGGGAAAGCCAGATCCGATCATGGCGGAGACATGGGTCAAGCAAATTACCAAGATATTCGATGTCTTGGGATGCACGGAGGAACAGAAGGTTCCATTCGCCACCTTTATGTTCCGTGGTGAGGCAGACTACTGGTGGGAGTCTGTGAAGCGTACCCATCCATCCGCACTCAGCATGTCTTGGGAGACGTTTCAGAAACTATTTAATGACAAATACTTTCCTGAAAGTGTTCGTCATATGAAGGAAGTGGAGTTCATCAGATTAGAACAAAATAACATGACGGTGTCTCAGTACGAGGCAAAGTTTGCAGAGTTATCCAGGTTTGCACCTCATTTGGTGGAGAATGAGGAACGTATGACGCGGATGTTTCTGAGAGGTTTGAAACCCGGCATACGACAATATCTCATCTCTCATAAATTTTCTCTCTATTCAGATGTTGTTAACAGGGCTCAATTGTTGGAGCGAGATAACGAGTACGGTCAACTGAGGTACCACAATCAGGATCATACCGGAGATAGCAGTCAACAAAATAATGATAACCAGTGGAGAAAGAAAAAGACGGACAAAAATGGTAACCACTTTGGTGGTAATCATGGCCATGAAAATAGAAGAAGCGAGTCAGGGGGAGCTTTTAAAAAGAGGAGATTTAACAACGACCATGTGAAGACGACTGTGCCAGCAGCAACTGGTTCTAAGGGAGGAGAAAGACCACCGGTCATATGCTACAAGTGCGGGAAAGAGGGACATATCAGTCCAAACTGCCCACAACAGTTCAAGGTATGCTATAATTATGGAAAGGAAGGACATATCGCTCGAGATTGTACGGTAGCAAAACCTAGTTCAGCGGGGACGGTGACTCAAAAGATTGTCCCAGAAAAGCCAAAGTCAATGGTTCCTGGAAGAGCGTTTGTTATGACTGGTCAACATGCGAGGAACCCAAACGAGGTGATCACGGGTAAGCTATTTATAAATTCTTGCGAAGTTTATACCTTACTTGATACCGGTGCTACCAATTCATTTATCTCTCCTGCTTGCGCTCAACGTTTAAACTTGACTCCGGAGAAATTAGACTTTGACCTATCTGTGGAAACTCCATTAGGAGAAACTTTTATCACATCCACTGTTTATAAATCTTGTTTCATTCAAGTTGGCACCATCACCTTACCTGTTGACCTGATCTCTTTAAAGATACTTGCTTTTGATGTGATTTTAGGGATTGATTGGTTAACTACTCATCATGCCAAAATTGATTGTTTTCGTAAGGTTGTTAGTTTTCATATTCCTAATCAACCTGTTGTTCGAATTTAGGCAACTAAACCATTAAAATCAATCACTGTCATATCTAATCATAAAGCTATTCGTTTATTGAAAAACAGATGTCAAGCTTTCTTAGCCCATGTTATGGATTTGAATAAAGACACGTCAAAATTGAATAATATTCCTGTTGTTATTGACTTTCCTGACGTATTTCCTGAAGAACTTCCCGGTCTACCCCCAGAACGTGAAGTTGAATTCTTTATTGATCTTGAACTTGGTACAAAGCCCATTTCTAAAACCCCATATCGAATGACTCCTATTGAACTTCAGGAGTTAAAAGTCCAACTACAGGAGTTATTGGACATCGGTTTCATTCGTCCTAGTACATCTCCTTGGGGTGCTCCTGTTTTATTCGTAAAGAAGAAAGACGGGAGTATGCGACTTTGTATTGACTATCGAGAATTGAACCATGTCACCATCAAGAATAGGTATCCTCTACCTCGTATTGATGATTTGTTTGACCAGTTGCAAGGAGCACAATTCTTTTCAAAAATCGATCTTCGTTCTGGATATCATCAGCTGAAAATTAGAACTGAGGATATTCCAAAGACTGCCTTCAGGACTCGGTATGGGCATTATGAATTCTTAGTCATGTCTTTTGGATTGACTAATGCTCCTGCTGCTTTCATGGATATGATGAACCGAGTATTCAAGGATTATTTGGATCAATTCGTTGTTGTCTTTATTGATGACATCCTCATATATTCCAAAACCCGTGAAGATCATGAGCACCATTTGAAGCTGGTACTCCAAAGGCTTCGTGAAAACAAGTTATATGCTAAGTTGAAGAAATGCGAGTTCTGGCTTGAGGAAGTAGCATTCCTTGGGCACGTGGTGTCAAAAAATGGAGTATCTGTTGACCCGACGAAGATTGAAGCAATACAAAGTTGGGAGCAACCGAAGTCGATCACTGAAGTACGTAGCTTTTTGGGCTTAGCTGGTTATTATCGGAGATTCGTGGAAGGGTTTTCTCAAATTGCTACTCCATTAACTCAGCTAACTCGGAAGGATACAAAATTCGTATGGAGCGAGGAATGCGAGAAGGGTTTTCAAGAGCTTAAGAGGAGATTTATTTCGGCACCTGTTCTAACAATACCATCTGGTTCGGATGGATTTGTTATCTACAGCGATGCTTCGGGTAAAGGGTTAGGATGTGTTCTCATGCAACGTGGGAAAGTCATAGCCTATGCCTCGCGACAACTTAAAGAGTATGAGAGGAATTATCCTACTCATGATCTAGAGTTGGCAGCAGTCGTTTTCGCGCTAAAGATCTAGAGGCACTATCTATACGGGGAAAAAGTGGAGATATATTCAGATCATAAAAGCCTCAAATATTTCTTCACTCAAAAATAACTCAACATGCGGCAACGACGTTGGCTCGAGTTGTTGAAAGATTATGACCACACTATTCAATACCATTTTGGAAAAGCGAACGTGGTAGCTGACGCATTGAGTACAAGATCATATGCAGGAATGAGTGCAATGATGTCAAGTATACGCATAGAGCCAACTTTAATAGAAAAAGTTAAGGTTGCTCAAGCCACCGATCCGGAGCTGATCCATATGAAGACAAAAGTACAAGAAGGTGCCATTCCAGAAGCGAGAATTGATGAAGAAGGAATACTTCGAGTCCACTCCAGACTTTGTGTTCCTAACGATTCTGATTTGAAGTACAAGATCATGATGGAGGCACACAATACACCGTTTGCAATTCATCCTGGAAGTACCAAAATGTATCGTGATCTTCGACATACATTTTGGTGGAACAATATGAAGAGAGAGATTGCAAAGTTTATTTCAACGTGTTTAACTTGTCAACGTGTAAAGGCGGAGCATCAAGTGCCAAAGGGTCCATTGCAACCACTTGAGATTTCGAAATGGAAGTGGGAACACATTACTATGGATTTCGTTACGGGTCTTCCTACGGTTTCTCAAGGCATCAATGCTATTTGGGTTATTATTGATAGATTAACCAGGTCTGCTCATTTCTTGCCGATACGGGAGACTTATTCCCTTGAACGTCTTGCTCAAATGTACGTAAATGAGATTGTAAGATTGAATGGCATGCCAGTATCCATAGTTTCGGATCGTGACCCAAGATTTACTTCAAGATTTTGGGTTAGCTTGCAAAAAGCTATGGGTACGGAGTTACGATTCAGTTCGGCATACCATCCTCAAACGGACGGACAATCAGAGAGGACTATTCAAACTCTTGAAGATTTATTAAGACTCTGTGTCCTAGACTTCAAGGGCAGTTGGGATAAATATTTACAATTGGTGAAATTCTCCTACAACAACAGTTATCAGGCAAGCATTGGTGTGGCCCCATTTGAAGCATTGTATGGATGAAAGTGTCGCTCTCCAGTATGTTGGGACGAGGTGGGTGAAGCAACATTGTTGGGACCCGAGTTAGTACGTATGACTACGGAGAAGATCCAAACGATTCGACAACGTATACAAACGGCACAAGATCGACAAAAGAGTTATGCGGATCTTCATCGAAAGGACGTAGAATTTAGTGTTGGGGATCATGTATTGTTGCGTGTTGCCCCATGGAAGGGAGTTACAAGATTTGGGAAGAGAGGAAAGCTTAATCCACGATTTATTGGTCCGTTTCAAATTCTTGATCGAGTAGGTAATGTAGCCTATAGACTCGCGTTACCTCCAAGTATGTCTCGTGTTCATAATGTTTTTCATATATCTGTGTTTCGTAAATATGTGAAAGACCTGAACCACGTCATTGAGTTAGAACCGGACGAGATAGCCGAAGATTTAACGTATGAGGAGGTACCTGTCAAGATCTTGGATAGGAATGAGCATGTCCTACGCACGAAGGTAATACCACAAGTTAAAGTTTTGTGGAGGAATCATGCTATGGAGGAAATGACCTGGGAGTTGGAAACGGAAATGAAAGCGAGGTATCCTCACCTTTTCGAAACACCAGGTACGTATGTCAATTTCGAGGACGAAATTTCATAAGGAGGGGATGTTGTAAGACCCCAAATAATTAATAAATGAAATTTAATTTCCTTTAATTATTATTTTGAATAGTAAGGGTTGATTTGATTAAAGTGGATAGTTATGGGTAGAATACGCAAATATTTTAAAATAAGCAAGTGGTTATAAAATATTCATTGTTGTCGGGGAATATTCGTTTGGTCGTGGAATATTCGTACTGTCGGGGAATATTCGTACGACGGCGCAGCCATGTGTGGGCCCCATAACGGAAAGCGATTGGAGGAAGAAAACGACAAATATAAGTTGTTTAAAAATAACGGCGTAAATTGTTACCGTTAACACTGTTGGAATACCCGGTGGTTAAAATACAGTAATACGCGTTGTTGCACAGTAGCACACGGTATTGCACAATATTTTGAATTATTGATCCTTACGTAAGAAGGCTCTACTCAATAATTGCTACAGGAGTTACTGTTCATTACTTTATTGATTCAATAATTGCTGCGTTGATATTTATATTATTATTGTTTCAATAATTGTCACTGCATAGTATTTTCCATTATCAGATCAATAATTCATATTATTTGAATAATATTATCAGATAACATTATTGGCAATGTCTAGAAAGTTCTGTCTAAGGAGAGGTTTGGTCACCTAATTGCGCGCCAGTAAGGAGAAATCCTTATTAGAAATCCCCCTCTATCCTGGGAACGGCCTGGTTGTCAGTACTGTGATTCTGTAATATTATTTTTGAATAATTAATTATTGATTATTATGATAAAGAAAATATTTATTTTATGTGGATATAGATGGAGAAAATTTTAATGTGACAATTGTTGAAAATTAATATTTTATCTTTTTCTGATAAAATAATTCATTTAAATATATTATTTTAATAATATATTAACGATGATATTTTTACAATGAATGTGAGATATATGAATATATGAGGAGGTAGAGTATTTTTGTGGCATTAAATGTTTAACATATGTTTTGTGTGTCGGTGGACACAATTCTTGATCGAAAATTGATTGTAGACTGTAAAATCACTCGTTTGCGGATTTCGGATAATTTCTGTTTGGAATTTGGAAAAACTTCCTTCTGCAAAGTTGTAGAGAATTGAAATTCCTATAAAAAGTCGCGAGATTCAAATTTTCTAATAAAAGGACTATTTATTGTGAATTATTGAAGTTCCGGAGTTCCGAAATAATTGATTTTTGAAAGTTTTAATTATTATTTTCAACAAAAACATTTTTCAAAGGTTGGTGGGCATTTTTAACATGTGTTTGATGGCTAAAATCAGATTCCTTGGTGGTTGGCTTGAATGTTTTGTAAATATTAATATTATATTAATTTAGTCTCCTTTGGCGTTCTAACATTTTTCTATAAATAGAGGGCTAAGTTAGAATTGAAAATCACACCAGAAACAAAGTTTTCTCTCTTTCTCTCTCTATATTATCGAGCGTATCCTTGTGAGTATACTTTGAGTGTTGCTATACGGTGCGAGTTTCTGTCAGCACTATACCGAAATTCAGTCAGAAGTACGGCTATTTTGAGGTAAGGGATGTTATCTTCTTCTTAAATGATATTATTTTCTTCAATATCATTATGCCAAAATATTGGTGAACGTTTTTATCAAATTTGGAACTTTTTGTGCCGGAGTTACTATTCACGTATACGGCACTATTCACGTATACGGCACTATTCACGAATACGATACTATTCACAGAAAAAAATTATTTTTTTTCTTTTCGTCCAAAATATCTATTGTGGACACTAGCTTTGATTGTATCCATGTTTTGATCATTCTTGAATTTTACACCACTATGATTATTTTTGAGGTATTTTTGGACATGGATAAAATAAAGTACGAATCCTTAATCCTTAATCCTTAATCCTTGTCATTTTATTTCATTGGATTCGCTTCTTTAAAAATATTTTTTATCATCTTCAGTCTTAAAGGATGTTATTATTGAATATCTTTGGCCTGTAGTGCAAAGATGAATGATTTTTGATGAATATCTTTGGCCCGTAGTGCAAAGATGAACAGGTGTTTAGATGAACATGACCAACAGATGAATATCCTTGGCCTGTAGTGCAAGGATGAATATATGATTCAAGATGTGCATTGATTGATGTTACAGGGATAAAAATACTGTTGATGGACTGTTAAATTCATAGACATTAGTAGATTTCATCCTCTACGTAACTCTTCTATGAATTAATATTTTCCGCTGCGAATATTGATTTAAAACTTGTTGTCTATTGTATTCTATTAGATTTTTCCCTGTTGAAGACTAACGATAATTTGTTGTATATTATCTTAGTCATAATATTCTTTACTGAGCTAGTTGAGCTCACCCTTTTCCTTTTTGTTCCATTTTTCTTCTCAGGAGACGAGAATATAGCGGGTACGAGTCGGGGTATGAATTGATGGTTCTTGAGAGAGTTGTTTAGTAGTCCTCACCATTTTTGTAAAATAGTATATCAATAATTGTATTGAGGACATAGTTGGGTATGTATATTGTCTAGATGACAATGTTTGTATTCAAACTCACAGTTTATGGGTTGTAAAAGTTGTAGTTGTTTCTGTACCATGTATTTGGCGACTCAAAATGGGTTGGATGGAATGGACCTATTTTGGGGGCGTCACAAATTCAGTGTTTATGTTAATTTTTTATGTTTTACACATTTAGCGAATTCATTCACTACAAATTCGTTTTAGATCCGTTTTGACTCGTTCAACTTTGGTTGTTTTCGTGTTTCCGAGTACTATCACAATGCATTATCAATTTAAGGTTTTCATCACGATTTTATAACTAAATTTTGATTACAACTAAGCCATAACATACATATTTTATTAAGAACACAAGTTCTTCATCCTTAGATAGTTTCATGAATTCAATTACCTAAAAATTGCTTATAGATGATATATAACATAATATATATACCCATAAGCATATACAAGCTACACTTAAATTAATTCAACCACCAAAAACCTAATAAGAAAGACTTTAGAAAACAAAAACCAAAAACTAGAAACTTAGGAATTTACCTTTGGTTCTTCTAAGCTCTAGTTATATAATTGGAAATCCTTATTTAATCCTCTTTTTCCTCTTGATTCTCAGAGTGTCTCTTCCCTCTTCTCAATTTCTCTCTAAGCTCCATCTTTCTCTCTATGTTTTCTTTACTCATATGAAGGAGGAATAAACTGATGAAACATACGTGATCTTAACTTGTATCGATTATAAACCAAAAAGCCCAAATTGTTATAAAAGACAAAAGGTCTAGGCCATGTTTGGATTGACCTCAAACAAACTCATTTGATTTATCTTCATTTTATGTCATTTTCATATTATACAATATATATATTTTTTCTTTAATTCCTCCAACATTTCACACTTCATTTTTTTTTCTTTTTATTGCTAAATTATTCAGCTAACACTCTTCCCATCTATTTACCCATATGACTTATGGAATTACATTCATAAGTAAAACACTTTTAATCAATTAAACATTTCTATTAAAATAATTAATATGTATTTCACTAATTATTTTAATAAATTATACAATTATTATGCATAATTATACAATTTTCTTTACTTTTATAAATTATCCCAAGGCAATTTATTTAATCTATACTTTTAATAAAAATTTAGATATTTATTTAATTCATTAATCCTAACACCAATATTTATTTATAATTATATTAGTTCTTCTCATTCTCATACTCTATTTACATTCAATTGGCTAAATATAATATATTAAGCCATTACATAAACGCATTACTCTTACATGTAATATATTACCTTCCCACTTTATTAAAACAATTATATTTACATTAACTCATTATTTAAATTAAGTGAATTACTCGCTTCATTTACGAGATTAAACTCATAATAATTTCATTACCAGTAAGGTATACTAATTAAATTATATTATTACATAATATAATTTCCATCTTAATTAACTAATATTACTTAGTTAATTTCTTTTGCCACCATATTCCTTTTTCATAACTACTTTTCTTCACTTTCTTTAATAGTTTAATCAACTATTAAAACTCATATAAATTTAATTTACTCACTCCAAAACACATAATTCAGAATATATACATCTCATAATAAGAATTTTAATTATTAAATTCTTATTTTAATAACTTACGAAAATTCGGATTGTCACATCCTTCCTTCCTTATATGGATTCCATCCTCAGAATCAACGAAACCTCCCTCACTCGGTTTTCACCAAATATCCTTTCAAAATTTATCGTTGAATATCTTCAACACTTTACCTTAATATAGTTTTTATTAATTATTACCACTCGAACCATTCTTCACAATAAATTCTTGTAAGTTTTATTTCATAACCTTTACTTATACTCAATTATATTTGAGTATTACATATTCTTTGACCCATTCATTATCTTTCTCTAAGGATCATTATCATGTACTAGATTCTCAAACTCTCAGGACTTATCTAATACATCTTATCTAATACATCATTTATTAATTTTAAGCATCATTATATTTACCAAAATTCATGTTTTATAACTTAGGATAACATCTTTTATCGTCAGAAGTACTACAGTTGCATACGTGCATGCCCGACGCCATCCGATTGCCTCCGAAAACATAATAGTCCCAAAGATGGCCATTTTTACCCTTTCCAACAACCTCAAATTGAAACACTTAAAGAATAAAAGTTGTAAGCCTATTTGTCCTAGTTCCGGGTCATCTTGAATTGCCTTAATCATAGTCCGTATGAAAAGGTTATGGCCATTTTACCAAAATAACTCAAAACAGTCACACATGACACACAATGGGCACGGCCGCGCCCATTTCCTTCACATTCTCGGCGTGCTCGTGCCCGCACTCCTGGACGCTTGACTTCGCCCAGATTACAGATTTTGCAATGTTTTTACTTCAAACCTTGACAACTTTTTCATTTTAAGTCAGAATTAGTTGGTTTTCGACTCTATGAACTCGTGAAACACTGAACTACTCATCTACAAAATAATTCTAAAACTTAAAGGACATTAACAATTCATTTTAAGGGTTCCAATTCAGTGTTCATGCTAATTTTTCATATTTTACACATATTTAGTGAATTCATTCACTACAAATTCGTTGTAGACACTCATATTTTATGCACACCTGTCACTGACATTGCAGGAGGGCAGATTTGTCTTTCAGAGATAACCTTGGAAGACAGCTTATATCCAGTCTGGATACTACCGGAAGTTCAGTCTGAACCCCAGAACACACACCGGGAGTATCAGTTACAACCTCGGAGATAACCCCGAGGCATGCAGTTCAAATACTGGAAATTCCATCGGAGAAGGTCGATTCATCTCGGAGATAACCCCGAGATATTCAGTCTCAGTCCCAGACATAACACTGGGAGTAGCAGTTCCAACCGTGGAGATAACCCCAAGGAGTGCAGTTGTAGTTCCGGAGTTAACCCCGAAAATGCTTATTTCAAATGCATGCAATCAGCTTCAACCTCGGTACTCACACCGAGGAACTCAGTATAAAGACCTGAAGATAACACCGAGAAGACAGGAACACCTCAGAGATGACACTGAGTACCTTTAACACTTGCAGCAGTCAAATCTCAGAGATAACCCTAAGTAACATATGATTTATCAGCCCAAACCGGAGATAACTCCAGTGAGGGGCAAAGTCGTCATCTTGCCACCTTGATGCCACATCACACCGTCTCAACATTTCATACATACATTTCTACACAGCAATGTCCCACAAGAACCAAGGAGGTCCAATCCTTAGTGACTATTGCGCAGAGTAACAGATAGAATTTAAAGCTTGAAGACCGGAGGGCATGATCCCATATTCCTGACTTCGTACAACCTCTAATCCCATGTCATTGTGTAACTCTCGAAAATGGCAGTCTAAAATAGGTCTTACATATCTCAGTCGGATGCCCGGATTGTAATTTTAAAAGTTCGAACGGACATCACAGTGCATGCGTGCACGTACATCGAGACGGCGAGAGTCATAGAGCCCAGGGCACCCCGGGCAGCCGCAGGTACACCTGCGGCTCCCTCCCTCTACAAATAGAGGGCTTGGGGTGGCCATTTTAAGAAAGAAAACGGTGAAGAAGCCCTATCAAATTAGCTTTGTACTCACCCTAAACTGAGTGCTTTCTCATTTTAAACACTTGTGAGCTGACATATAGCTACTATTTGTATCGGCAGGAGTCGAGTGTTCATCCACTTAGAGTTATA
Source organism: Panax japonicus (assembly GCA_020205505.1). Classification (NCBI taxonomy): domain Eukaryota; kingdom Viridiplantae; phylum Streptophyta; class Magnoliopsida; order Apiales; family Araliaceae; genus Panax; species Panax japonicus. The sequence goes on along the minus strand of CM035107.1, from coordinate 53,476,554 downwards.
GAAGTCTTCTTTGGCAGCCCACTGTAAGCCTTCTTACACACTTTAAAGCATTTCTCTTCATCTTTGCACACACCATTCTTCACGTTAAAAGTCGTGTTGTGTGTGTTTACCCGGACTTCGGTCCGTGGTTTCATTTCAGTTTATATATATATATATATATATATATATATATATATATATATATATATATATATAAAGGATCAAGTGCATACCCTTTATCTTACTCACTCGTGCTCACCCCCCTTTAGGCGACGATTTCGGTCATACAACCGTCGTCTATACTTTTAGCGATGCACAACATATAACGTCGTTAAAAATATAGATGACGGTTGTATGACCAAAACCGCCGCCTAAAGGGGGGTGAGCACGTCTGGAGCATTTATTTTCTTATATATATATTAATTTAATATATATATATATATATATATATATATATATATATATATATATATATATATATATATCAACTGTTGTAGGACTTTGTTCGATGATCTTGGATTTTACATCCGGTGCGGTTACCATTTATATCTATCTATATATATATATATATATTTACTTTTCGTCCCACCTAGAGTTTACTTCGTGACGGTTGATTGCTTTTACATCTTTATTTATATTTCTGATCCCCCATGGAGGTGCTTCGTGGTGGTTGATCATGTCTATATATATATATATATATATATTTACCGATTTTATATATTTACATTTTCGATATCCAATAGAGATGCTTCGTGGTGGTTGATCATGTCTGTATTTATAAATTTATAGCTTTTATATATATAACTGCTTACAGCTTTCATATAAATTGCGGCATCATGTGAGCCTAGGAATCATGTGATCACAGATTCAGTTTACTGGATCTAGATTCGGTTCCCGTGATGAACATTTTCAGCTGTAAGCTGCTTGTAAATTTATTCACAGTGTTTGTATTTCCTCAGATGGTTTTCATGCCCATGAGGAGTTCGACACTGTTTTGTACATTATTTTCTCGAAGATTCTCCGCATCTCAAAAATTAAAAGCAATTAAGCCGAACACTTAATAAAAATTGAAAGTGTAAAAGGTCTCAATTACTATTGAGCACAAGGGTTTGAAAACCCTTTTTCTTATAAAACATCACTACCATATCTTGTTTAAAAATGAATTTTTACATAAATTCAAACCCTGTGTATATAGGTGCGAATGAGGCCTCACACTACTTCCAAATAATAGCACATTGACCCACACACACACATTCATATAACAGTTTCTTGAAAAGTGGCAGTCACCGTGGTAACACAGATATTGGGGGGTGCCTAATACCTTCCCTCCGCATAAGAAAGTCCCCGGATCCTAATGAATCTCGATTTCACCGACCCGTTTAGTTGTGTCACATCACTGGGTCAATGTGCAAACCTTTCCTCGGTTGTGTTGGTACAGCCATATAAAAAACCAACTGGCGACTCTTAACAGTTCATCATCGACATGATACATGTCAGACCTTTTTCACTTGTTTTTTCAAACAAATCTCATCTAACATGAGAACACCAAAGAACAAGAAATAAAAAGGGACAAATAAAAATCCTGACGTCGACAGGTGGCGACTCTGTTGGGGACACCAGTAAGAGGAATTCATCCGTTATTGCAAGCTTTTCAAAAGTGTTATATGCTTATGTGTGGATGTTACATTTACATTTATGATGAATGTATACGAATGCAAATATTTACTGCAATTACTGCTTTACACTATATCTGCTTGTGATATTAGTGCTTCACACATGTCATCATTTTCATAAACGGTGAGACACATTGTATGTGAATGTATGTTGTGTGGTTCCTCCACCAGGAGGCTATCCTGTCGGTGTTTGATTACTGGACTCGTAGGAAGACTAATTCCAATGAGGCTCAGGAAAGGCGCCACCCATATTCGCTTTAGTTGAAATACCGAATTAACTTCTCGTCAAGTAGATTGCGATGATCTGGGAACCTTCATGCCAAAAAGTCATGAGAGTAACCTAAGATAGGTCAACCTCTGATAACCCAAATGCAGAGGAAAGTATCTTCATGCTTTCTCATTTTAAATTACTCGTAAAGTCAATTACTTATAATTTCATTCCATATTCATCTCCATGTAATGAGAAATATGATGAAATATGTGCACACGAATATTTGCATATTATCCTGTATTACAAACAACTAACATCCATTTTGCAGGATAATATTCATAAAACAGATACATCACATAGCATGTAAACATTTACACATTCCTTAAAGAATAAACTATGCAAGTCTTTCGCAGGGAAACAATCAGACCTACTACCCGGTCAAAATCCAAAAAGGTCGTGAGCCTACAGTCAATTATGTCTTCATCAGTCCAGACTGACCTCAATCCAGTTTCTCGCAAAGAATTTGACGAATTAAGTAAACAAATCACAGACTTGGTTATCCTGCTTAAAGAACTAAACCAGTTTACTCAGGGTACAAGGATACCCATACATGTTGAATCCTCTACACAAGGAGGAACCCAAGGTCCTGATAAAGCTATTACAGTACCTGAACTTCAGTTGGATACAACCAACAAAATTCATGATACCACCCATCTTAAAGGAGATCCAGACACCGGTGACATCAGGAAGATAGTCCTTCAAATGGAAGAAACCCTTCGTATCATCAAAGGAATTGGAGCACACGAAAGTGTCTAATATGCTGACATTTGTATATTCCCTATGGTTCATTATTCAGAAAAGTTCAAAACTCCTGACTTCGAAAAATATTACAGGTTAGGAGATCCTTACACACATTTGAAGGTGTTCATCGAAGAACTTGGATCTTATACAGAGGATGAGAAGCTCAGAATGCAACTGTTCTAGAAAAGTCTTATTGGAGAAGCTCGTTCATGGTATACCATATTAGACAACTCAAAGATCCATAGCTGGGAGGAGCTAGCTCACGCTTTCCTCACCTAATACAGTTTCCAGTCTCAGATGGCTCCTGACTGGTACCAGCTTTCCAAGGTCAAGAAACAGTCCAATTAGTATTTCAGAGAGTATGCTCAAAGGTTGAGGCGCCTTGCTGCTGAAGTTATTCCTTCTATGACAGAGTCAGAAATGGTCCTGAGCTTTATAGAAATACAAGAAGCTTCTTTCTATGAAAGAGTTTTAGCTGGCATTGGTAAACCATTTTCTAAAATGATTAAACACGGGAAGATGGCTGAGATGGGATTGAAGTCAGGAAAGATTCAACACCTAGCTACCCTTAAAGCTGTTGTTGAATACATCCAGTCTGGAACTTATGGAAACAACCCCCGGAGGGTCCATAAAAATAAAGATGAGGATGTTTACTTGATACTACAAGGTCAAAAAGGCAATCAAAACATGCCTATCCAGATGAGAAATTACACTCCATTTCAAGCACAGTCTTTAAACCCTCCATTACCAAAAGGTGGAGAAGTCAAGCGCCCTCGAGTGTTCACACCCTTAGGGGACTCACTCGAGAACATTCTCACTCTTCTGACGCCTCAGAAGAAAATTACGCATCTTCTTCCACCAGCCAACCCTAATGGGATGGGTTTCAATGCTGCTAAAAAATATGTTTATCATGCCTGGGCACCTAGACATGATACTCAAGATTGTTGGGCCTTGAAACACAAGATCCAAGATTTAACAGACAACGGTGAGATCGTGGTCACCAAACCAGATCAACCTCACGTACAAGACAACCCTCTTCTTCAACACAAAGAGGAAGAGGTCAACATGATTAATTAGAGCAGTGGACAGAGTTCTAATTTTAATGGTGAATCATCCCAGACCATCAAAGACAGTGTTGATAAATGGGATTATGCCAAATTCCAATTTGCGATGGAACAAAAGATGAAAGCTTTGTGTAAGCAGATTAAGAAACTAGTAAAACTGGTGACCTACCAGCAGCAAGTCACACGCCAATTAGTTAGCCAAGAGCATGCTAGTCTCCTCCCTCTTGTTATGAATATTCCCTCGTCGTGTTTAGAAAATGAAACACTGGAAGAAAAAATGAGGAAGAGAGCAAGTACCAAAGCCCGTCGGGATTTTGCTAATACAAGGGAATTTACATACCATGGCCAACCTATGGAGGAGATACTTCAGATGTTGATCAATGAAGGAAGGATCACTTCCGTTCAGCCTCCAATTAATCCCTGTTCAGGACGGTTTAATTCTGATGGAGTATGTAAATATCTCTCTCATTCTCGCGATCACAGTACGGAAGAATGCTGTGCATTTTGCCACCTTATTCAGAATCTAATTGACAGTGGTGTCCTTCAACTAGCAGACGACTATACTATGCTATTTGAGAGTGAGAATACTTGTCCTACTAAATATAAGGGATTTGTAGCAGTTATATCCACTAAGGCTGATGGGACTATCAAACCTTTTATAATACAAGCAATTCAACTCAAAAGAGTTGACAATCCTTTGAAAGTGGCTGCTCCAGAGGCAATCAACTTGCCATTTAGGCCACAATATCCTGTTATTAGCTTACAAAAAGTCCCATGGAATTATGGAGAAGCTGAAGGATCTACCTCTAATATAACTACTGCAGTGTCGTAGGAAAATCCATTGTATCTTCCCCAACGGGTGATGAAGCCCTACATCAAATCAAAGGGGAAGGTTCCCATTGAGAAAATTGAAAAGTTCCTCCGCACTATGGGTCATAATGAAGCCAAGGTGGTTTTATGCTTAAGAAAAATTTCAATACTGGACTTGGTTTTAACTTCCGAAGATCACAGGAAGATCTTAATGAAGGTTTTGAAAGAAGCTTATTTTCCGAAATCAGTGGATGTGGAAAAATTTCAACATTTGGTTGATCACATTTTTAACAAAAATGTGATATCTTTTACTGATGATGACATACCGTCCAAAGGGACCGGTCATTGCAAGTTGTTGCACATTGCGTTGTTGTCCTCCGGATACATGCTAGCTGGAGTCTTGATAGATGGAGGTTCGTCTCTAAATATATGTCCTTACGTTACATTACTAAAGATGTACGTCAATCTCAAATGGATCCGAAACAGTCATACGGTTATTAAAGATTTTGATGGAGCTCGCTGGAATTCAGTCGGAGAGATTGAGCTGTAAATCGAGATTAGTCCCCACACATTCTGTGTATTTTTTCATGTGCTCAAGATAGATTTACGATACAACTTCTCACACCCAAGATTTTTGCCGAAGTAATGTCGGCTACTCAAGAAATGATGTCTTTGGATCGTCAGCCAGGACAAGGGCTGGGTAAAGATCATTAGGGTATTAAACACCCAATTCAAGTGTCCAGTTAAACCAGGACAGTCGGACTAGGCTATTCTGCCAGTTCCAGTTATAGGAATCTTCATAAGCATCATCAGATTCCTTCAACTTCAGTCACATGGCGATTATCTTCACCTGCAAATCCTGAGTCTGCACAATCTCCGGTAAAGGTTCCAGCCAACGTAATGGATATGTTATTTCCCAAGCCGATGTCGGTAAAGGAGAAAGAAGTCTTTGTTCTAGATCCCAAAGTGGAAGAAGAGGAACAAAGAATTAAACAAGACATCGTCAGAATGATGTCAGGCATACGCATCATTGTCCATGATGAACATACAAACAGATACACCCCAGACGATGATTGCCCATACATAATGGTCATCATTTGGGAAAAAGAGGAAGATGACAACCCCTTCATCACTGCAATCCACCCGGACTTTACCCTCGACAATCGGAGCAGCACTCCTTGTATTTGTCGACGAGGATAAAACGGGCAGAACTCCTTCTGCCCTGTAGATATCATTAATTGCTTACTTTTCTGTACATTATTAGCAATTATTTTGTCAATACATGCTAACACTTTGTATGATTAAACAATTTGATAAATACTAATTGAAAGCATATTTTGTTTCAGAACTCTAAACTTAGATGTGCATGTACTTGCTGATAAGATGCCTCTTCTCAACAAGGATTGTAACTTTGATGAAAAGTTGGATTCAGCCTTGATGGAAATATAAGAGGACATTGAGGCGCCTCAGGAGATCAAAGAATAGGTCAAAGACAAACCTAAAACCAACATTGATCAAACCACTTCCTTAAATCTCGGTACCATAAAAAGCCCTAAGTTAATCCAGATTTGTTCAGATTTTACACCAAACTAGAAGAATGACATGGTTAGCTACTAACCCAATTCCAGGATGTGTTTGCATGGTCTCATGAAGATATGGTGGGTTTACCATTAAAAAGGAATTCAAGCATGTCAAGCAGAAGCTTAGGCGATTGAAACCAGAGTGGAGTTTAAAGGTGAAAGAAGAAATTATGAAACAAGCATTATCATGGTGTCCACATATCCCGAGTGGATATCCAACATAGTTCTAGAACCTAAACCTGGAGGGAAGGTGCAAGTTTGCGTGGATTACTGTGATTTGAACAAAGCTTGCCTTAAAGATAGCTTTCTCGTGCCATTTATCCACATTCTTATTTACAATACTGCTCAATACGTCATGTACTCCTTTGATGATTGCTTTGTGGGGGTACCATCAAATTATGGTTGCTGAGGAGGATCGTAAGAAAACTGCTTTCATTACGCCTTGGGGAACCTTTTGCTATAGACGGTTGTCATTCAGCCTCATCAATGCTGGAGCCATCTATCAGTGAGCTATGATGGCTCTTTTCCATGACTTAATACACAAAGAGATAGAGATATACGTGGATGACATCATTATCAAGTCTCGAAGGGAGGAAGACCACTTAGATCATCTCATAAAGCTCTTCAACAGGTTGCGTAAGTATAACTTGAAGTTGAATCCCGCCAAGTGCGCCTTTGGCGTTAAATCAGGCAAGTTGCTAGGATTCCTAGTCATCCACAAAGGGATAGAGCTGGATCCCACTAAAATCCAGGCCATCATTGAAATGCCCGTTCCTCAGACAGAGAAAGAAATACAGGGATTTTTGGGAAGAATCAACTTCATTAGCAGGTTTATTTCTCAACTCACCGCAACCTGTGAGCCCATCTTCAAGTTATTAAGGAAGAACTCCTCCATGAAATGGAACGATGAGTGCCAGAAGGCTTTCCTTACAATCAAAGAGCAACTAGTCAAACCTCCCATTTTGGTACCACCCAAAGATGATGTTCCCATGTTCATGTACCTGTCCATAAGTGACAATTCCATGGGCTGTATACTGGGACATAAAGACGATAAAGGCCGAGAATGAGCTATCTATTACCTCAGCACAAGATTCAGTAGCAGTGAACACAAGTACAATTTGATAGAGGAGACATGTTGTAATACCCGGAAAAAAAATATATTAAATAAAAAAATAAAAATAAATTAATTATTTTGTTTGAAAACATATTAATTGGACTTTGTCATTTATTTGGGTCAAACTAGTTTTTTAATTTGTGTGGGCTAATAAATATTAATAAGTGATGGGTAAATTAATTTAGTATAATTTGGGCCTTAAAAATTTATTTGGGTTTAATTTAATTAAATGTGGATGATATTAAAACCTATTATAATTAGGAAAAGTTAATAAAAATATGTTAATAAATAAACAAAACCTAAGTGCTTCTTCATATTTTATACCAACTGATCGAAGGAAAAGAAAAAGGGAGCAAGCTGCCGCCGCTACAGAGAGAAGAAAAAGGAGAGGAATTATCTGTTCATCTGCAATAGAAGCCTAAGTCATGTAAGATGACTTTTCATATATCATGTGGAAGACCTTCTTTAATTTGTGTGTGTGTGTATATATATATATATATATATATATATATATATATATACACTATAATATTGTGATAGTAGGTATATATATAATTGAGGTGTGATATGCTGACAACTTATGGAAATTTGATAATTTTGCATGGAGTATGTCATGGACATTCTAATATTGTAATGGTAATAGGGCTACACACACACACATATATACACACACACACACACATATATATATATATATATATATATATATATATATATATATATATATATATATCATGTACGTATATGGAGTAAAAAAAACAATAGGAGAGTAAAACTTTAAAATACTACATAAAGCTATGAAATAGGGATGAATTTTGTAGGGGATCAACTTGTATATTTATGAGTGGCTTTTATATTTATGAATTCTGTTATAATATTTTAGTTAACAATTATAATATTTTGGTTAATATATTGTGTAGGATTTCTTTTAAACATATTTAAAATTTGAAAGTTACAGGAATAAATAATAATTATACTAGTAGCAATTATAATTATATTAATGTGAGTCTTAGGAAAAGTAAATTTGTAATTAGTAATTTAACTTATAGATATTAATTTATTTATGTTAATTTGTGTAATTAGATCGGACGGAAGGAATTTAAAGAGTTATATTTGGAATATAAATTTTGGAGTATTAATAATTGATAAAAGGCGATGATTAAAGGCATATTAAATAGATTATGAATTATTTTGGAATTATTAGTTTGGATTGTTTTTAATTTGAGGTCAATATGTTTAGGTTGCGAATAACGTTTCGTATTTGATATCGTGGGCATTTGAGGGTAAGATTTTGGGAAGTGTGCTATAAATAGTTTGGAAGTATCAGGTACGGATTCTGTACTCTTTCAGCGATATCTTTGTTAAATTTGATTTGTTCGTTTGTTTCCTTATTTCGAATTCTATTATGATTTCACATAATTGTTTCTTGTGAAATAAATATATTAGTTTCATTTTAGAGTTGATACGTATGACTCGTATTTGTACTCTTTGAATTAGGTTATCATGTTTAGTATTATTTATTTTGATAATTGTAGAGCGGTACATGTTGCCACCTTCCTTTTGAAACCCTGTGACTATAATTTGATTCGGTTCAACATGTACACATAGAACCCTTTTGTTGGTATTATGTCGCATGTGTTGTGACATGATATTTTTGTTAGAATATACCGTAGAGTATACCTGAGTTATAACCACCTTTGGGGGTACCACAGGCACGTCGTCTTGGCACGAGAGACGTGACACTTTTCGTGGTGGTGTGATTAGTCCACGGCGTCTCCATTTTGGGCTCCGGAGGAAGTGGGCCATTTGGTGTTTTGTTGTGGGAGGCGTATGGGTTAACCCTAGTTTTCTGTTCTGCGGATTTGTGATGTTGTGCCAAACACACCAATCCAATTTGCATACATTTGGATTCGCGATCCAATATATAATTTGCCCGTGTGGCATTATATATTTTGACTTGCCTGTGTGGCATTATTTTGGTTGCCTATGTGACATCATTTGATTTGCCTGTGTGGCATTATTTTGACTTGTCTGTGTGGCAAGGTATATTTTTGAGTTCATTCGGTATGAAATAACTCCAGCCATTTGTTTCAGCCTCTTATTTTATTGGATTAATTTTGTTGGTTTCTGTTCAGTTCAAGTCATTGAGTTAATTACTTCAGTTCGTTAATTCTTTAGTCTTTTATTGGTTTCGTTAATTTTGTTGATTCAGATATATTCATTCAGATCTTTGGAAATTATATTTTCGTTCGTATTTGCATTTGAGGCTTGTTCAGTATTTTTTCTCAGTTGTTTTCGTATATCAGTTGTATATCTTTTGTGTATCTATATCCGTACTGGGCAATTGGCTCATGCTGTGTTTTTCTTTCGACAGGTTTGCAGGGGTGATTCAGGGCTAGTGTGATGAGAGTGTTGCCTTTGACCATCTAGGTAGATTCAAAATTTTTTTAGGTTTTGATTATTTTGACTCTATGTTGAGAATCATATTTAATGCCTTATTGATGGTTATCATTATTACATATTTGAAGTCTTTAGTGCTTTGTTTACTAATTATTTTAAGGTTTGTTGTGCTTTGCACGTGACCTCCCTTTCCATTTCGGGAAGGGGGTGTTACAGATATTTGATATTCTAGGTTATGATTAAATTAAATTTGAGAAAGATAATAATGTAATAACCTATTTTTTTATATATAATTAAATATCAATTGATTTTATTTTATATAATTGTGTTTAAATTAAAAAAAGGTAGATGATTTTGTTTCCCTCATTTCTTCCTTGTTTGTTTGGAAAAATTAAATTCGTTTAGTAGATAATTAAATAACTGATTAAATAGAAATTGAGGAAGATAATTCTTTTTGTTAAAGTCTTGTGGTAAAATCATTCGGAGCGGGAAGCTACTTGAGAGATAGAGGAATCTATTCGAGCGGAGTATCCACATCTTTGGATAAGTAAGTACGTTCATTCTTTTGATTCCGGGGATGGAATCCTTTTTAAGGGGTATGTGATGTAATACCCGGTAAAAAAAAATTAATAATATTTAAATTCATAATTTAATTGGATTTTTCTTATGTCTGGGTCAAATTGTATTTAATTTGTGTGGACTATTATAAGTATGTGACTACATTAATTTGGGCTTTTATACAAATTGGGTCTAATTTATATTTGGGTAATATTAAAATCCTATTAAAATTTGGAGACACAATAAGATATATAAATAAATAAAACCTAATGTAGTTACTTGAATTCCGAGGACGAAATTATTTTTAAGGGGTGAAAAATTTAATAACCTATTTTTTTATATATAATTAAATATCAATTGATTTTATTTTATATAATTGTGTTTAAATTAAAAAAAGGTAGATGATTTTGTTTCCCTCATTTCTTCCTTGTTTGTTTGGAAAAATTAAATTCGTTTAGTAGATAATTAAATAACTGATTAAATAGAAATTGAGGAAGATAATTCTTTTTGTTAAAGTCTTGTGGTAAAATCATTCGGAGCGGAAAGCTACTTGGGAGATGGAGGAGTCTATTCGCACGGAATATCCACATCTTTTTTATAATTAGGTATTTTTCATTCTTTTGATTCCGGGAACGGAATCCTTTTTAAGGGGTAGGTGATGTAATACCCGGAAAAAAATATATTAAATAAATAAAAAAAAAATTAATTATTTTGTTTGAAAACATATTAATTGGACTTTGTTATTTATTTGGGTCAAACTAGTTTTTTAATTTGTGTGAGCTAATAAATATTAATAAGTGATGGGTAAATTAATTTAGTATAATTTGGGCCTTAAAAATTTATTTGGGTTTAATTTAATTAAATGTGGATGATATTAAAACCTATTATAATTAGGAAAAGTTAATAAAAATCTGTTAATAAATAAACAAAACCTAAGTGCTTCTTCATATTTTATACCAACTGATCGAAGGAAAAGAAAAGGGGAGCAAGCTGCCGCCGCTACAGAGAGAAGAAAAAGGAGAGGAATTATCTGTTCATCTGCAATAGAAGCCTAAGTCATGTAAGATGGCTTTTCATATATCATGTGGAAGACCTTCTTTAATTTGTGTGTATATATATATACTATAATATTGTGATAGTAGGTATATATATAATTGAGGTGTGATATGCTGACAACTTATGGAAATTTGATAATTTTGTATGGAGTATGTCATGGACATTCTAATATTGTGATGGTAATAGGGCTATACATATATATATATATATATATATATATATATATATATCATGTACATATATGGAGTAAAAAAAACAATAGGAGAGTAAAACTTTAAAATACTACATAAAGCTATGAAATAGGGATGAATTTTGTAGGGGATCAACTTGTATATTTATGTGTGGCTTTTATATTTATGAATTCTTTTATAATATTTTAGTTAAAAATTATAAAATTTTGGTTAATATATTGTGTAGGATTTTTTTAGAACATATTTAAAATTTGAAAGTTACATGAATAAATAATAATTATACTAGTAGCAATTATAATTATATTAATGTGAGTCTTAGGAAAAGTAAATTTGTAATTAGTAATTTAACTTATAGATATTAATTTATTTATGTTAATTTGTGTAATTAGATTAGACAGAAGAAATTTAAAGAGTTATATTTGGAATATAAATTTTGGAGTATTAATAATTGATAAAAGGCGATGATTAAAGGCATATTAAATAGATTATGAATTATTTTGGAATTATTAGTTTGGATTGTTTTTAATTTGAGGTCAATATGTTTAGGTTGCGAATAACATTTCGTATTTGATATCGTGGGCATTTGAGGGTAAGATTTTGGGAAGTGTGCTATAAATAGTTTGGAAGTATCAGGTACGGATTCTGTACTCTTTCAGCGATACCTTTGTTAAATTTGATTTGTTCGTTTGTTTCCTTATTTCGAATTCTATTATGATTTCACATAATTGTTTCTTGTGAAATAAATATATTAGTTTCATTTTAGAGTTGATACGTATGACTCGTATTTGTACTCTTTGAATTAGGTTATCATATTTAGTATTATTTATTTTGATAATTGTAGAGCGGTACATGTTGCCACCTTCCTTTTGAAACCCTGTGACTATAATTTGATTCGGTTCAACATGTACACATAGAACCCTTTTGTTGGTATTATGTCGCATATGTTGTGACATGATATTTTTGTTAGAATATACCGTAGAGTATACCTGAGTTATAACCACCTTTGGGGGTACCACAGGCACGTCGTCTTGGCACGAGAGACGTGACACTTTTCGTGGCGGTGTGATTAGTCCACGGCGTCTCCATTTTGGGCTCCGGAGGAAGTGGGCCATTTGGTGTTTTGTTGTGGGAGGCGTATGGGTTAACCCTAATTTTCTGTTCTGCGGATTTGTGATGTTGTGCCAAACACACCTATCCAATTTGCATACATTTGGATTCGCGATCCAATATATGATTTGCCCGTGTGGCATTATATATTTTGACTTGCCTGTGTGGCATTATTGTGGTTGCCTATGTGACATCATTTGATTTGCCTGTGTGGCATTACTTTGACTTGTCTATGTGGCAAGGTATATTTTTGAGCTCATTCGGTATGAAATAACTCCAGCCATTTGTTTCAGCCTCTTATTTTATTGGATTAATTTTGTTTGTTTCTGTTCAGTTTAAGTCATTGAGTTAGTTACTTCAGTTCGTTAATTCTTTATTCTTTTATTGGTTTCGTTAATTATGTTGATTCAGATATATTCCATTCAGATCTTTGGATATTATATTTTCGTTCGTATTTTTATTTGAGGCTTGTTCAGTATTTTGTCTCAGTTGTTTTCGTATATCAGTTGTATATCTTTTGTGTATCTATATCCGTACTGGGCAATTGGCTCATGCTGTGTTTTTCTTCCGGCAGGTTTGCAGGGGTGATTCAGGGCTAGTGTGATGAGAGTGTTTCCTTTGACCATCTAGGTAGATTCGAAATTTTTTTAGGTTTTGATTATTTTGACTCTATGTTGAGAATCATATTTAATGCCTTATTGATGGTTATCATTATTACATATTTGAAGTCTTTAGTGCTCTATTTACCTCCCTTTCCTTTTCGGGAAGGGGGTGTTACACGTGTTGTGGTTTAGCATGGGCTTCCATAAGGTTACAACATTACCTCCATGGGCACACAACCCATCTCATATCCCGTGTGGGTCCTATCAAGTACGTGTTCAATAAACCCATGTTAAATTATCGGCTGTCCAGATGGCAGTTGATCCTACAACAATTTAACATCATCTACACAACTCAAAAGTCTATCAAAGGTTAAGGAATTGCAGATCAACTGGTTGTCACACCTTCAGGGTACTTCAAACCCTTGGAAACATACTTCCCCGATTAAGGGGTAATGATAGTTCATCATCACCATCAGTATGATACATGCCATACGTGGAAAATGTATTTCGATAGAGCTATTAATATGGAAGGTTCTGGAGCTAGAGTAGTTCTAGTATCCGGTACGGGGGAGCAGTATCCCGTCACCATCAAATTGCAGTTTGTCAGCACCAGCAACACAGCTGAGTATGAAGGCTGTCTCATTGGGCTAAAACTTGCTCGTTCAATAGGTATCAGGCGGTTAACTGTCTTTGGGGATTCGGAGTTGGTAATCAGACAATCCACAGTAATATATCAAACCAAAGAGCTACATTTATTGCTTTACCATCGGCAAGTTTTACAGATGACTTTGGAGTTCCAAAAAATCTCCTTTCTACACATTCCTTATAATAGAAATGACTTTACAGACGCATTAGCAACTTTGTCCTCCTTGATTCATATACCTGACAAGGAACACATGCCAAGCGTCATAGTTGCCCTCCACAAGGCACCGACCTATAAGAACTACGTTGGAGAAGTATCGGATGAGCTACCTCCCATACAGCACCCTTGGTATCAGCATATCAAGGAATACCTACGAGATGGATTTACACCCGCTGAGGTGAGCCTGACTGAGAAAAGGTAGATCCATCATCTTGCTTTGAAATTCTATCTGAGCGGAGATGCACTCTACAAAAGAGATGCAGGACTAGGTGTCCTCAGATGTCTTGACCAGGACCAAGCTCAAAGACTCATGGATGAGGTCCATGGTGGAATATGTGGCCCACACATGAGCGGCCCCCTACTTGATTACTGGCTCTCTCTCAAGGTTGACTGCGATAACCACGTCAGGAGATGTTATCAGTGCCAAATTTATGGGAATGCTATACACGCCCCTCCGAGGGAACTCCGTAATATGAGTTCACCCTGGCCCTTCTCAATGTGGAGAATGGACGTGATCGGGCCCATCGATGCAAAAGCCAGTAATGAACATCGCTTTATATTCACCATGATCGACTACTTCACCAAATGGGTAGAAGCAGCCTCCTTCCCCAGGGTTACCAAAGAAGTCATCATTGCTTTCATCAGAAACAATGTCATTTGTCGATATGGACAACCAGAGGTAATTGTGTCAGACAATGCTAAGAACCTAAACAATATAATGATAGAGGAGTTATGCAACAAATTCCATATCAAACACCTTAACACCGTCATCTACCGTTCAAAGATGAATGGTGTTGTTGAAGCGGCTAACAAAAACATCAAAAAGATCATGCAAAAGATGTCTGTCAACCACAAAGGATGGCCTGACTTATTGCCTCTTACTCTGTTAGCCTACAGAACATCAATGCGCAATTCTACTGGGGCAACCCCCTACGCATTAACCTATGGGATGGAAGCAGTGCTCCCCGTAGAAGTGGAAATGGAATCCCTCAGAGTATTGATAGATGCTCAGCTGGATGAAGACCAATGGGTACAAGATAGGTATCACCAATTGCCTCTAATAGACGAAAGGCGAACCACGACTATCTTCTATGGTCAGTTATATCAATAAAGGATCGCCAGATCCTACAACAGAAAAGTCCGGCTACGGAAATTTAAACAACATTAATAGGTTTTAAATAAGATCATTGACAACCAAGATCAGTCCAAGGGAAAATTCGCTCCTAACTGGGAATGCCTGTTTATTATCAAGGAGGTATTGACAGGAGGCGCTCTCAGATTGCAGGAAATGGACGGTGAAATTTTTTTGCGACTCATCAACTCGGACACCGTGAAATGGTACTATGTCTGAAGTTACCATCAAGCAAACATCCTGGTGTTGGATCATCAGATCAGCAGTTATTCCGGTTCTTTAATTCTTCACTACATACAACTCTTTTCCATAATTTGCCCCTCAGGGAAACATACTCTTCAAGCCAGCAGCCTGGCTTCACTTCGTTCATACAACTTCGATTATCCCACTAGGGATTGAACCTTTCACACTTGTAGTTTGTCCCCGAACATAGGATCAAACTTTTTCACACCTACAGTTTATCCTTAACTTAGGATCAAACTTTTTTTTCCCCGTAGTCTGACATGCACATAGGATCAAGTTTTTCGGCTACAAATCATGTCACGCCCGGATATCTATACTCCCATGGTATCTAATATGGTGCTTACTATGAATCAATATAATGCATTTAAATCTATATACCCATGGTATTTGATTATAAGCTTATATAAAATTAAGGGACTATCAGATATAATTCACACAGATCCAAGATTCACAGTATCCCATAACAGATGACAATTCTCAAGAGACCTATTACTGTGTTTGGATAGTACCCTCACTTGGATATATGAACTGTATCTGTGAATATAATATATCTATCCAAAATCCAGAATGTCAGTAATAACATGAACAGTCCATATTACTAATATCCTCACCCAGATGTATAGTATATGCCATGTGAATTAATATTATCGTATCGATAGTAACTATTTACCCGAAATCCAGAATATAAGTAATAACATGAATAGTCCATATTACTAATATCCTCACTCAGATAAATAGTTTCCAAGGATCTCAACTAGATTCAACGAATTATAAATTTACATCTATATATGTAAGAAAACACGGTTGCAGAAATAAAAGATGTTATATATATATATATATATATATATATTAAGGTTCGATTATATATGATTCCCATAACGAGTTTCTTATTACAATGTATTTAGCTAGACCTGAATATAACCTAATCTAAGCAGGGAAGCTTCCCTTTATCTACTCCAGATGTTCTAGGATTACCATCTAAAACTTCAAAGGGAATATTTGCAAAGGTGAGCTATGACATGCTCAGCAAGTTTTGTATTTATAACAATATATGATTTGAAGAAATACAATAATTCAAATTTTGACTGATAGTTGTTACCATTTCAATATAGATTTTTATTTCTGTCAGTCACACAGACTTATAAATTTTGTTTAGATATGAGATAGGGGATCAACCTATTCAACATCTTAGGAGTATGCATCTCATCCTACCAGTGCTCAAATGCACCCAAATTAGTGTCAATATATTATTGACCGAATGATCCCTTACGGGATACCCTACTTCAGAATAGGATGTCTTACCAACCAATTTAGTTTGACACAACAATTTAAGCTTAACAATCAATATGAATAAACAATTCATTTCTTAGTTATGTTGAAGCTATAGCAATAACCTTACAATAAATGGTAATTCAAATGTAGGTGTAGTATATTATATCAACATCATATCAAGATAAAATTATTGTTCAACGAATAAACAGGGTTGAGAAATTTGCATAAATAAGTTAAGGTTTAAAAAGAACTTGTATGAGCGTAGATCAGTCAAGTTATGCTACTCAATTCATTTAATAAATACCTACGATGTTCATATATATAAATCTAACACGTTAGTATTAATAATAATACTTAAATATAACATTTATATAAGATCGGGTTAGATTTGATAAGGTTTCGGTGTTAAATGTCTTTACCGAATACTAATTAAGTTGATATATGAACTAAATTTTATTTATAAAATTTATTATATTTTTAGATAATTTATATATCCATTATAATAATTTTTAGAAGTCTTAAAATATTTTTAAAACATTTGTTTATCCTTTAAATGATTTTTAAATCATTTATTTCTATTTTTAGGTAATTAATATTTACTAAATTTTACAAAAAAATTGTTTATTATTTTTAAATAATTTATAATAATTTATTATGATTTTTATATCATTAATATTATTTTTCAATAATTATTTAGTATTTATAAATAATTATTCTATTTACTTTATTATAAAGTTAATTATTAATAATATCCAAATAAAATAAAATATTTATTGAATTTATGTGAAAATTTCAGAAATTAATTATAATTATTTAATATAATTTTAAAAACTTTTTTTTGTGTTTATTTATATTTATTTATTAATTATTTCTAATTTTATAATTTAATTTTTAGAAAAATCAATTAATGTATGTCGCTAAAGCCCTTCAGTGACAAAAAGTGTCGTTGTAGGTGTTCTTAAATTTCTGGGCAACAGTTTGGTCATGGTCGAGTGACCAGTTTGACTACGAATTATTTAGCTATTGTTTATGATTTTGGGTTCGATCATGTATTGATGTTATAGTACTCTTACAATAGTACAACATGACTCAACTTTCAGGCTTTAACCTACATATAACAAGAAGTTATAAAGGCTCAAAGTCACAGTCATAGCTGTTCTTGAGTTTCTAGGTAACCCAGAGCAGTGGTCATGGCCGGTCAACGATTTTGTGGCTTTAATATCTCTGATTCTGTGTATTAGATGTGTGTTTTGTTTATTGTAACATGTAGTATATATATCAGGGAACATATATATAACACTAACTTGAACAAATCATAAATCTAAGGTCTCTATTTATGCTGGTCAAAGTATAGCCAAACGTTGTTCTTCGTGTTCTTCAGTTTTCTGGGTAACCCAGAAAACTTGGTCAAGTTTGGCCAACGACTTTTGACCATTAATTCCAGTAATCCTATAAGTTGTTTAAGCAATTTAAGATCATAGATATGTAGTACCAGGGTGTTAATCTAAAACAAAACATTACAAAAGCAACAAACAGAAGGCGATCAAAAAGTTGGTCAAAGTACCCGGTACAAACTGTTCTTGAGTTTTCTGGATAACCCAGAAAACTGCAATTCGTGAACGGTCAACGCACTTTGACCACTTATAACTTGTAATCTATGGTTCTAATGAACCTGTTTTCTTTTCCAGATTAAATACCTATTAGCAGGCTACAAGTAACATACAATTAACATACCTAAACATAAACACATATGAATCTACAAGCCCTGACATTCGGCTGTCAGATTAGATTTTCAAAATTTCCAGATTTCTAAAAACACTTAATTACGATATCTAGATATTATAAAAATGTGTTCTACCAATCTAACATACTTTCTAACATACTAATACATATTTCTAAACAACAAAATTAAAAAAGGATCAAAGAGCTAATTATGAATTAGGGTTTGCACATTTTCTTGATTGATTTTCGATTTTAGCTTCTGATTTTGTTGCTGCTATCACTCAGGCTTGATTTGGTAAGTATATAAGTGCATCTTGGCTTAGAAATTTCATGAGTTTTCTCAGCCCTAGGGTTCTTATTTATAAAATTCTTCAACTTGGCTTTTTGGACATTTTCAAGCAACTTTCCTCTAAAAATATCTGATCTGATGACTATTATCATGTTTGGGAGTTACAAGAATGTCATGTGCAGCCTAGGAACTTGCAATGGTTACTCCTAACCTACTTATGAGCTAGATAGGTTAGTTTAGTAGCTTAACTATGCCCTAATCTTCACTAATATTGATTAGGGTTTTGTTTTTAATGATTAGTGTCGACGTCGGAATTTTTAGTTGTCCCTTTTCATTACTTGTTCTTTGGTGTTCTCATGTTAGTTGAGATTTGTTTGAAAAAACAAGTGAAAAAGGTCCGACATGTATAATGTCGATGATGGACTGTTAAGAGTTTCCAATAGGTTTTTTAAATTGTTGTACCAACACAACCGAGAAAAGGTTTGCACATTGACCTAGTGATGTGACACTGCTAAATGGGTTGGTGAAACCGAGATTCATTAAAGTCCCAAGAATTGATTATGGAGAGGGAAGGAGTTAGGAACCCCCCGACATCTGTGTTACCAAGCTGACCGCCACTTTTCAAGAAACTTTTATATAAATGTGTGTGTGGGTCAATGTGCTGTTTATTTGGAAGTAGCGCGAGGCCCCGTTTAAACCTATATACACAGGATTTGAATTTATATAAAAATTCAGTTTTTAGCAAGATATGGCAGTGATGTTTTATAAAAGAGGTTTTTCAAACCCTTATGCTCAATAGTAATTGAGACTTTTTACATTCCCATTTTATTAAGTGTTCGGCTTGATTGCTTTTATTTTTGAGATGCGAAGCATCTATAAGAAAATAATGTAAAAAATAATGCCGATTTCCACGTGGGTATGAAAACCATCTGAGGAAATTCAGACACCGCAGATAAATTTACAAGCTGCTTACAGCTAAATATGTCCATTACGGGAACCGAATCTAGATCCAATAGATTGAATCTGTTATCACATGATTCCTAGGCTCACATGATCCTGCAATTTGTATAAAAGAATTAAGTAGGTATATAAAAGCTGTATATATATATATATAGATATATATATATATTGGAAAAATGTATGTACACAGCTGTGTAGTACACAGTAGGCTATGACGATAATTTTTTGGGCTATAACGACGGTTTCACCCGTCGTCATAGGTATTCTGGGCTATAGCGACAGTTTACCATCGCTATAGCCCAAAAAATCTGTCGCCATAGGCATACTGTGTAATACACAGCTGTGTATATACATATAGCCCTATATATATATATATATATATATATATATATATATATATATATATATATATATATATATATATATATATAGACATGATCACCAACCACGAAGCACCTCCATGGGGGATCAGAAATGTAAATAAAGTTGTAAAAGCTATCAACTGCCACTGAGAAAACTCCAGGAGGGACGAAATATAAAGAAAACTGTAAAAGCGATCAACCACCACGAAGTAAACTCTAGGTGGGACGAAATATATATATATATATATATATATATATATATATATATATCAAGTCCAGGCTCATCTAACAGAGTTCGACCACAGTTGATATATATTATAAATATATATATATATATATATATATATATATATATATATATATATATATATATATATATATATATATTAAAGCAGTAAACGCTCCGGATGTAAAATCCAGGCTCATCGAACAGAGTTCGACACACAGTTCATATATATAAGTATATATATATAAAAGCAGTAAACGCTCCAGACCGAAGTCTAGGCTCATCGAACAAAGTTCGACACACAGTTAATATATAGAAGTGTGTATATATATATATATATATTTATATATTAAAGCAAATAAACGCTCCAGACCGAAGTCTAGGCTCAATCGAGGCATAACTCGATAATGTTAGTACATATATATATATATATATATATATATATATATATATATATATATATGTATATACAAACTGAAATAAAACCACGGACCGAAGTCCAGGCAAACACACGCAACACGACTCTCAACGTGAACAAATGTGTGTGCAAAGATGAAAAGAAAGGCTTTAAAGTGTGTGAGAAGGCTTACAGTGGGCTGCCAAAGAAGACTTCAATATCTTTAAAGTGGATTAAACTCGGCTCCCGCCGGTACAAGAATAGCTATATCTGAGCTCACAAGTGTTTAAAATGAGAAAACACTCAATATAGGGTGAGTACGGAACAAATTTGATAGGGCTTCCTCGCCTTTTTCTCTTACAAAATGGCCACCGCCGCAGGTGTACCTGAGGCTAGCCGGGTTGAACCGGGTTTCGTGGGTTTCGCCGTCTCAAAGTACATTCACGCGGGCAACGTGATGTTCCCTCGAACTTTCAGAATTGCAATCCGGGCATCCGACTTAGGTATGTAGGACCTATTTCGGACCGTCGTTGTCGAGAGGTACGCAATGGCATGGGATTAGAGGTTGTACAAAGTCATGAAGATGGGACGATGCCCTCCAGTCTTCAAGCTTCAAATTCTATCTGTTACCCTGCGTAATAGTCACGCGTGATTGATTTTCATTGATTCTTGTGGGACACTGCTGTGTATGAAATGTTGAGATGGTAAGGTGTGGCGTTAAGGTGGCAAGATGACGACTTTGCCCCTCATCGGGGTTATCACCGATTTGGGCTAATAAAGCAGACGTTGCTCAGGGTTATCGCTGAGATTGGACTGCTGCAAGTGTTGAAGGTCCTCAGTGTCATCTCTGAGGTATGCATGTCTTCCCGTTGTTATCTCTGGGTCTGGTACTAAAAACC
Source organism: Panax japonicus (assembly GCA_020205505.1). NCBI lineage: Eukaryota > Viridiplantae > Streptophyta > Magnoliopsida > Apiales > Araliaceae > Panax > Panax japonicus. The sequence continues at coordinate 53,455,044 of CM035107.1, read as the reverse complement.
TCGATTTGAGCGCCGAGTATGAAGCTAATTGCAGACTTTTAAAAAATCATTTCCGGGGTTATATCCGGAACTGCAACTACCTTCCTTGGGGTTATCGCCAAGGTTGGTAAATTCTATTCCCAGTGTTGGGACTGAGACTGGACACCTCGGGGCTATCTCTGAGATTGATCTGTCTTCTACAGTGGATTTTCCGGTATTGGAACTGCATACCTCGGGGTTATCTCCATGGTTGGAACTGTTACTCCCGGTGTGTGTTCCGGGGTGGAGGCTGAACATCCGGTAGTATCCAGACTTGACATGAACTGTCTTCCAGGATTACCTCTTGAAAGACGAATCTGCCTTCCTGCAATGTCAGTGACAGGTATGCAAGAAAATTTTGAATGTCTAAAGATGCCCCTTTTTATCATATTCATGCAATGCAATGAATGGGTAGGATAAAGAATCATAGACACTTGAAATGCAACATGATGCAAATGTATGATGCATGTGTACGGGGTTGTTGCCCAACATGCTGAGGATGATTTCCGGCTCCCTGTTGCTTCTACTGGGGATTGACAAATATGACCCGATTGGATTTTTGATCCAAATCTTCTAGGATGCTGACGTTTGGAGTTATCACCAAAGTCCCTAATCCTTGATACAGACTTTATTCCAAAGAGGTGCCTCTTATGTGTAAGTGATCTGTGGGGATAAAGCTTTGTCTGTTTGAGAACGTGTATAACATATTCCATCATCAATTCTCCTGGATGACGCCGACCTTTCCTGGTTTGTATTGCCAGGATATGTCAATGTTCTGTTGGATTTACTGCCAACATCATATGTTGTCAGGACTGCATGACCTCCGTTGACGTGTACTTCACCGACGTGTGAATCAATGGCTGATACCCTGTTGAGTCAATTGTCAAGGCTGCTTAACCTTCGTTGACGTGTGAATCAACGAAATATCGCGTTGTGACCCCAAAATAGGTATACATCACCCATCTTGAGTCGCCAGATACATGGTACAGAAACAAATACAACTTCAGTAATATAATTGCCGGGCAAAATACAACAACACATATATTGTGAGTTTGAATACAAATATTGTATACTAGATAGTATACAAACTCAAAAGGAGTCATCATTACAAATATAGATACACTATTTTACAAAAATAGTGAGGACTACTAAACAACTATCTTGAATCATCACTCCATACCCCGGCTAGTTTCTGCTAAATTCTCTCCTCTTGAGAAGAACAATGGAACAAAAAGGAAAAGGGTGAGCTCAACTAGCCCAGTAAAGAATATTATGACTAAGATAATATACAACAAATTATCATTAGTCTTCAACAGGAAAAATCTGATAAAATATAATAGACAACAAGTTTTAGATCAACAACTACAGCGGAAACATCAATCCATTAGAAGAGTCAAGTAGAGAAATAATTCTACTATCTTCTAAGATTTAAAAGTCCATCATCAATATTTTATCCCTGTAACATCAATCAATATACATCTTGAATCAAATATTCATCTTTGCACTACAGGCCAAAGATATTCATTTCTATCACCAATTGGTCATGTTCAACTCAACACCTGTTCATCTTTGCACTACGGGCCAAAGATATTCATTAGGTAATCATTCATCTTTGCACTACCAAAGATATTTAGTAATATCATCATTTAGGACTGAGGATGATGAAAAATATTTTATAGAAAATGAATCCAGTGAGATAAAAGAACAAATATTAGAGATTCGTATTATAGTTTATCCAAGTTCAATAATACTCCATAATAACAAATTTTGAAGCAGAATTCAAAAATAACGATCAAAACATGGATACAATCAAAGATAGTAACCATAATAGACATATTGGACAAAAAGAAGAAAATTTAATTTTTGGTGAATAGTGCCGTATTCGTGAATAGTGCCATATCTGTGAATAGTAACCCCGATACAAAAAGTTTCAAATTTGATAAAAAGTTCATACCAATATTTTGGTATAATGATATTAAAGAAAATAATATCATTTAGGAAGAAAACAACATCCATTACCTCAAAATAGCCGTACTTCTGACTAAATTTCGGATATAGTGCTGACAGAACTTGTACTAAATAGCAACTTTCAAAGTATCAATAATACTCACAAAAATACGCTCGATAATCTAGAGAGAAAGAAAACTTGTTTCTGGTGTGATTTTCAATTCTAACCTAAGTGTCTATTTATAGGAAAATGCTAGAACGCCATAGGAGACTAAATTAATAAAATATTAGTTTTTAAAACAACAATTCTACGTATACTATCAATGACCAAGACCAGCAACCACCTTTGAATAATTTCCAGCAGCCTGCATGTTGTTAACCAAAGTGGGTCCCACCAACAAATTTAATAAAAATCATTTTATTATCCAAAACTTTAATAATTCATAGAAAATAGCCCGTTTATCAATAAAATATGAATTTTATGTCAATTCTACCTAAAATTGAATTCTCTACAACTTTGAAAGTTTACGTTTTTCCAAATTCCAAACAAAAAATGCCCGAAATCCACATACGGACGATTTTTAATACTTCCAATCCGACAAAATACTGATAAAACACCTCAGCATTAATTCCTTCATTTTTATCCACATAAAATAAATATATCCATCATTTATATCCACATAAAATAAATATTTCCATATCATATAAATTAATAATTAATTATTCATAAATAATATTACAGAATCACAATTACGACAACCAGACAGTTCCCAGGAAAGAGGGGGCTTTCCAATAAGGATTTCTCCTTACTGGCGCTCAATTAGGTGACCAAACCTCTCCTTGACAGAACTTTTTAGATATTTCCAATAATGCTATCTAATAATATTATTCCAAATAATATGAATTATTGATCTGATAATGGAGATGATGTGCAGTGACAATTATTGAGCAACAATAATATAAAATATCAACGCAGCATTTATTGAATCAATAAAATAAAATATTGAACAATAATTACTGTAACAATTATTGAGTTGTGCATTCTTACGTAAGAATCAACAATTCACAATACTATGCAATACCGTGTGCTACTATGAAACCACGCGTATTACTATATTTTAACCATTGGGTATTCCAACAGTGTTAACGGTAACAACTACGCCGTTTATTCAATTTTGTCATTTTCTTCATCCGACCGTTATCTGTTATGGGGCCCATAAATGGATGCGCCGTCGTATGAATATTCCCCGACAGAAAGAATATTCCACGACCAAACGAATATTCCCTGACAAATGAATATTTTATAACCACTTGTTTATTTTGAAAATTTTGCACATTTCACCCATAACCAAAGTATTATATCAAATTAATACCTTATTATTCACAATAATAATTAGAGGAAATTTGATTTTATTCATTAATAAGTTGGGGTCTTACAACCTCCCCTCCTTATAAAATTTTGTCCTCGAAATTGACGTACATACCTGGTGTTTCGAAAAGGTGAGGATACCTCGCTTTCATTTCTGATTCTAATTCTCAGGTCATTTCTTCAATAGCATGGTTTCTCCACAAAACCTTAACTTGTGGTATAACCTTCGTGCGTAGGATATGGTCTTTCCTATCCAAGATCTTAACAGGTACCTCCTCGTACATTAAATCTTCGACTCTCTCGTCTGGTTCTAACTCAATAATATGGTTCAGGTCTTTAACATATTTACGAAGCATAGATATGTGATAAACATTATGAACACAAGACATACTTAGTGGTAATGCGACATAGGCCACATATCTTATTCGGTCAAGAATTTCAAATGGACCAACAAATCGTGGATTGAACTTTTCTCTCTTCCCAAATCTTTTAACTCCCCTCCATGGTGCAACACGTAACAATACATGATCCCCAATATTAAATTCCACGTCCTTCCGTTGAAGATCCGCATAACTCTTTTATCGATCTTGTGTCGTTTGTATATGTTGTCGAATAGTTTGGATCTTCTCTGTTGTCATTCGTACCAACTCTGGTCCCAAAAATGTTGCTTCACCCACCTCGTCCCAGCATACTGGAGAATGACATTTTCTTCTATACAACGCCTCGAATGGAGCCATACCTATACTTGCCTGATAATTGCTGTTGTAGGAGAATTCCACCAATGGTAGGTACTTATCCCAACTCCCTTTGAAATCTAGGACACAGAGTCTTAATATATCTTCAAGAGTTGAATAGTCCTCTCTGATTGTTCGTCCGTTTGAGGATGGCATGCCGAACTGAATCGTAAATCCGTGCCCATAGCTTTCTCTAGTCTAACCCAAAATCGTGAAGTGAATCTTGGGTCACGATCCGAAACTATGGATACTGGCATGCCATGCAATCTTATAATCTCATTTACGTATATACTAGCAAGCCGTTTAAGGGAATAAGTCTCATGTATAGGCAAGAAATGGGCAGACTTGGTTAATCTATCAACAATAACCCAAATCGCATCTATGCTTTGGGAAACCTTGGGAAGACCCGTAACGAAATCCATGGTAATGTGTTCCCACTTCCATTCCCGAATCTCAAGTGGTTGTAATGGACCTTTTGGCACTTAATGCTCTGCCTTTACACGTTGACAGGATAAACACCTCGAGATAAACTCCGTGATCTCTCTCTTCATATTACTCCACCAAAATGTATGTCGAATATCATGATACATTTTGGTTCTCCCAGGATGGATTGAAAATGGTGTGTTGTGTTCCTCCATCATGATTCTATGCTTTAAATCAGAGTCGTTAGGAACACAAAGTCTGGAGTTGAATCTTAGTATTCCTTATTCATCATTTCTCGCTTCTGGAATAGCTCATTCTTGTACTTTCTTCTTCATACGTATCAGCCCTAGGTCCATAGCTTGAACATCTTTAACTTTATCGATTAAAGTTGGTTCTACTCGTATATTCACCATCATCATGTGGGTCCCTGGAGTCTTTAATTCTACCTCCATCCTTTTCAAGTCATACAGAATGGGCCTTTGTATTGACAATATCGCACTCGCACTCGTATATGATCTTCTACTCAATGCGTCAGCTACTACGTTTACTTTTCTAGGATGATATTGAATAGTGTGATCGTAATCTTTCAATAGTTCTAGCCAATGTCGTTGCCGCATGTTGAGTTCTTTTTGGGTGAAGAAATATTTGAGGCTTTTATGGTCCGTATAAATCTCCACTTTTTCCCCATACAAGTAGTGTCTCCAAATTTTCAACGCGAGTACGACTGCTGCCAACTCTAGATCATGAATAGGATAATTCCTCTCATATTCTTTGAGTTGTCATGAGGCATAGGCTATGACTTTCCCATGTTGCATGAGAACACATCCTAACCCTTTGCCTGAAGCATCGCTGTAGATAACAAATCCATCCGTACCAGATGGTATTTCCAAAATAGGTGCCGAAATGAGTCTCCTCTTGAGCTCTTGGAAACTCTTTTCGCATTCCTTACTCCATAAAAATTTTGTATCTTTCCGAGTCAGCTCAGTTAACGGAGTAGCGATTCTAGAAAATCATTCCACGAATCTCCGATAATAACCAGCTAAGCCTAGAAAACTGCGTACTTCGGTCACCGACTTCGGTTGCTCCCAACTTTTTATTGCATCAATCTTCGCCGGGTCAACAGATACTCCATGTTTTGACACCACGTGCCCAAGGAATGCTACTTCCTCAAGCCAGAACTCGCATTTCTTCAGCTTGGCATAAAGCTTGTTTTCACGAAGCCTTTCAAGTATCAGCTTCAAATGGTGCTCATGATCTTCACGGCTTTTGGAATAGATGATGATGTCATCAATAAAGACAACAACGAATTGATCCAAATATTCCTTGAATACAAGGTTCATCGTATCCATGAAAATAGCTGAAGCATTAGTCAATCCAAAAGACATAACTAAGAATTTATAATGCCCATACCAAGTTCTGAAGGCAGTCTTTGGAATATCCTCAGTTTTAATCTTCAGCTAATGATATCCAGAACGAAGATCGATCTTTGAAAATAATTGTGCTCCTTGCAACTGGTCAAACAGGTCATCAATAAGAGGTAGCGGATACCTATTCTTGATAGTGACATGAATCAATTCTCGGTAGTCGATACAAAGTCACATACTCTCGTCTTTCTTCTTTACGAATTACACAGGAGCACCCCAAGGAGATGTACTAGGACGAATAAAACCGATGTCTAACAACTCCAGTAGTTGAACCTTTAACTCCTGAAATTCAATAGGAGCCATTCAATATGGGGTTTTAGAAATGGGTTTTGTACCAGGTTCAAGGTTAATAAAGAATTCAACTTCACGTTTTGGGGGTAGACCGAGAAGTTCTTCAGGAAATACGTCAGGAAATTCACTAAAAATGAAAATAGTATTCAAATCTGACGTGTTTTTGTTCAAGTCTGTGACATGGGCTAAGAAAACTTGACATCTATTTTTCAATAAATGAATAGCTTTATGGCTTGATATGACAGTGATTAACTTTAATGGTTTGGTTGTTTGAATTCGCATAATAGGTTGGTTAGGAATATGAAAACTAACAACCTTACGAAAATAATCAATTTTAACATGATGCGTGGTTAACCAATCAATCCCTAAAATCACATCAAGCAAGATTTATAGACAGTAGATGTAATAAATGTTTCTCCTAATGGAGTCTCAACAGATAAGTCAAGGTCTAATTTCTCCAGAGTCATGTTTAAACGTTGAGCACAAGCAGGAGAGATAAAAGAATGGCTAGAACCGGTATCTACTAAGGTATAAACTTCGCAAGAGTTTATGATTAGCTTACCAGTGATCACCTCGTTTGGGTTCCTTGCGTTTTGTGCAGTCACGACAAACGACCTTCCAGGAACCACTGACTTTGACTTGTCCGGGACAGCCTTTGGAGTCACCATCCCTGTTGAACTTGGTTTCGTAACTAGACAATTTCTAGCTATATGACCTTCCTTTCCACAGTTATAACACACCTTGGATTGTTGTGGGCTGTTTGGGCTGATGTGTCCCTCCTTCTCGTATTTGTAACAAACAACCGGTGCTCGTTCTCCTCCCCTAAAATTAGTTAATGTTTATGTTGACGTCTTCACGTTATCATTGTTGTACCTTCTCTTCTTGAAATCTCCTCCTGACTTGCTCCTTCTATTATCACGGCCACGATTACCACCAGAGTGGTTACCACTTTTGTCCGAATGTTTTCCTCCCTGCTAGTTTTCATTGCTTCGATGACTGCCGCCACCGATATGACCCTGGTTGTGGTCCCTTGGTTGAACATACTCATTATCTTGCTCTAATAATTGAGCCATGTTTACAACATCTGAATATAAAGAAAATTTATGAGAGATAAGATATTGCCAAATCTCGGGCTTTAGACCTCTCAGAAACATCCTTGTCATTCGTTCCTCATTTTCAACCAAATGAGGTGCAAACCTGGATGCTCTGCAAACTTTGCCTCGTACTGGGACACCGTCATGTTGTTTTGTTCCAGTCTGATAAACTCCACCTCCTTCATATGACGAATACTTTCAGGAAAGTACTTGTCATTGCATAGTTTCTGAAATGTTTCCCAAGACATGCTGAGTGCGGGTGGCTGGGTACGCTTCACAGACTCCCAGCAGTAGTCTGCCTCACTGCGGAACATAAAGGTGGTGAATGGAACCTTCTATTCCTCTGTGCATCCCAAGACATCAAATATCTTGGTAATTTGTTTGACCCACGTTTCCGCCATGATCGGATCAGTCTTTCCATTAAATTCTGGTGGTCCCAACTCTTTGAACTGCTTGGCTGTGACAAGCCGCGCATTACTAGCCTTTCCACCCGTATTTTGTGCACGAGTCTCCCTCGTCTGGTTTTGCATGAACTGCAAAAAACTTCTAAACATCCCATCATTCATCATTTGTTCGGTAGTGTTGTTTATAGGAGGAATATTGCCTTCCTGTTGCACGTTCCCCTGGGTGATGATCAAAGGTGTCTCCACAGTTTGATTTACTCCATTATTAACGTTCTCAGCTGCCATTCTTAAATACTTCCATAAAACAAGGGTTAATAGTCATTTCATTATCCCTATACTCTGACCGACCAAATAAACACCAAATAAACTTAGTCAGGTCATACTAGCGAAGGAATTTCCCGTCTCTCCCCTCCTAGTTCTTGTCTCACATCTCAGCCAAGGATCATATCCCTAAGCTTTGATACCAACTGTGATGCTCCCAAAACAGGTATACATCACCCATCTTGAGTCGCCAGATACATGGTACAGAAACAAATACAACTTCAGTAATATAATTGTTGTGCAAAACACGACAACACATATACTGTGAGTTTGAATACAAATATTGTATACTAGAGAGTATACAAACTCAAAAGGAGTCCTCATTACAATTATTGATACACTATTTTACAAAAATAGTGAGGACTGCTAAACAACTATCTTGAATCATCACTCCATACCCCTGCTAGTTCCTACTAAATTCTCTCCTCTTGAGAAGAACAATGGAACAAAAAGGAAAAGAGTGAGCTCAACTAGCCCAGTAAAGAATATTATGACTAAGATAATATACAACAAATTATCATTAGTCTTTAACAGGGAAAATCTGATAAAATATAATCCACAACAAGTTTTAGATCAACAACTGCAGCGGAAACAAAAATCCATTAGAAGAGTCAAGTAGAGAAAGAATTATACTATCTTCTAAGATTTAAAAGTACATCATCAATATTTTATCCCTGTAACATCAATCAATATACATCTTGAATCAAATATTCATCTTTGCACTACAGGCCAAAGATATTCATTTGTATCACCAGTTGGTCATGTTCATCTCAACACCTGTTCATCTTTGCACTACGGGCCAAAGATATTCATTAGGTAATCATTCATCTTTGCACTACAGGCCAAAGATATTCAGTAATATCATCATTTAGGACTGAGGATGATGAAAAATATTTTAAAGAAAATGAATCCAATGAGATAAAAGAACAAATATTAGTGATTCGTATTACAGTTTATCCAAGTTCAATAATACTCCATAATAACAAATTTTGAAGCAGAATTCAAAAATAATGATCAAAACATGGATACAATCAAAGATATTAACCATAATAAACATCTTGGACAAAAAGAAGAAAATTTCATTTTTTTTTGGTGAATAGTGCCGTATTCGTGAATAGTGCCGTATACGTGAATAGTAACCCCGACACAAAAAGTTCCAAATTTGATAAAAAGTTCAGACAATTTTTTTGGTATAATGATATTGAAGAAAATAATATCATTTAGGAAGAAAACAACATCCCTTACCTCAAAATAACCGTACTTCTAACTGAATTTCGGATATAGTGCTGACAAAACTTATACTGAATAGCAACTTTCAAAGTATCAATAATACTCACAAAAATACAATCGATAATCTAGAGAGAAAAAAAAACTTGTTTTTGGTGTGATTTTCAATTCTAACCTAAGCGTCTATTTATAGAAAAATGCTAGAACGCTATAGGAGACTAAATTACTAAAATATTAGTTTTTAAAACAAAAATTCTACGTATGCTATCAATGACCAAGACCAGCCACCATCTTTGAACAATTTCCAGCAGCCCACATGTTGTTAACCAAAGTTGGTCCCACCCATAAATTTAATAAAAATCATTTTATTATCCAAAACTTCAATAATTCATAGAAAATAGCTCGTTTATTAGAAAAATATGAATTTTATGTCCATTCTTCCTGAAATCGAATTCTCTACAACTTTGAAAGTATAAGTTTTTCCAGATTCCAAACAAAAAATGCCCGAAATCCGCATACGGACGATTTTTAATACTTCCGATCTGACAAAATACTAATAAAACACCACAGCATTAATTCCTTCATTTTTATCTACATGAAATAAATATATCCATCATTTATATCCACATAAAATAAATATTTCCTTATCATATAAATTAATAATTAATTATTCATAAATAATATTACAGAATCACAATTATGACAACCAGGCAGTTTCTAGGAAAGAGGGGGATTTCCAATAAGGATTTCTCCTTACTGGTGCGCAATTAGGTGACTAAATCTCTCCTTGACAGAACTTTCTAGACATTGCCAATGATTTTATCTAATAATATTATTCCAAATAATATAAATTATTGATCTGATAATGGAGATGATGTGCGGTGACAATTATTGAGCAACAATAATATAAAATATCAACGCAGCAATTAGTGAATCAATAAAATAAAATATTGAATAGTAATTACTGTAACAATTATAGAGTAGTGCCTTTTTACGTAAGAATCAATAATTCACAATACTGTACAATACTGTGTGCTACTGTACAACCCCGCGTATTACTGTATTTTAACCACCGGGTATTCCAACAGTGTTAACGGTAACAACTACGCTGTTTATTCAATTTTGTCATTTTCATCATCCGACCGTTATCCGTTATGGGGCCCACAAATAGCTGCGCCGTCGTACGAATATTCCCCGACAGAAAGAATATTTCACGACCAAACGAATATTCCCTGACAAATGAATATTTTTTAACCACTTGCTTATTTTGAAAATTTTGCGCATTTCACCCATAAACAAAGTATTATATCAAATTAATACCTTATTATTCACAATAATAATTAGAGAAAATTTGATTTTATTCATTAATAAGTTGTGGTCTTACATGTACATTGAAATATACCAACGCGTTGTAACCCTCGTCGGGGTATACATTGTAAATGAGGATGACGATCCTGAATGAACGACATTGGACCTGTATAATGTATTGCCGAATGTAACTTGTAATATCTGAGATCATCGGCATGGTATACCCTATGCTTGTGAGAATACCAATGAGTGATGTAAAAACCCAAGGTTTAATCTAAGAAGACCCAGATTGTACGCTATTCTGCTCAATTGCGCAGTATTTTTATTCCTGATTTGACCTTTTCAACTCCTTTGCAACTCGAACTGGACCGAGCCAGAGGGGTGGGACCCACATAGGGCTATCGCATGTATACATACTGCAGCCGTAGTTGGACCTGTAGCCAACCGTGGATATTAAAATCCTGTAGGTTGCTTTCATAAGTAATTTTCAAGTTGCGCCGCGAAGGAAATTTGAGAGCTCTTCTTCAGATCTGCTGAGTTCGGGCGATTTTCTACAAATTTTGTCACCGTACAAGTGTTCTACACTATCCTGGTAACGTATGCATGTATTGTTTCCAGTTTTTATCCGTTAAAAAATGAATTATCATATGAAATGCATCTAAACACATAGTAGTGATTATGTATGCTCAAATGACTTGATAAAAAATATTCAACATAGTAAATGTTAGTATTAAACCATGCTGAACATAATGATGTGAAAAATTTTAACTTCTGAGACAGTCAAATTTGCACCTTTTTCTGCTATTTCTTATCATATTTGAGGACAAATGAGTAAAAGGTAAAAAGGCAAAGTACTCCTGGTATTGAGGTTAACCTTATGGATTGATGTTTTTTATTTCTAATGCATATATTATGTATCTGACTTTGGGGAAAGTGTGCTACTGAATGGTCACCTTGTCATGCCTATGTGCATGTGGATAGTCCGATTTACAAAAGGGACTATGGTAAAATTTTCCAAAATATAGGCAGTTGATTAATCATATAATTTTCACTCTACTGTAGATTTATGTTAAAGTAATGCATGCATGCATGTAGTCATAAAATACATTTTGAAAAGCTCAAGGCTAGAAAATATCGCACCATTTCTGAGGTGATTTAGAGACTTAGTGTCCAGATATTATGGATTCGGATCAGCCGAGTAGTTCCCGCAGGACCACTTCTGGTGTACGGAGGAGGGATTCTGAAGTGCCTCGACCCTGTTTTGTTAGACAGCCTCATCGGTTAGTGGAGGCGGTGATACGTCCAGTCCAGGTTGATGTGTCGGACGTCGAGGACGCGGAGGAGGATTTTCCTATTGCGAACCCCGTTCCTGCTACGCATGTTCCCCATAGGGACCTCCCGAGTATTCAGATGGCAAACCCAGAGCTTCTGAGTGATTTGAGTCGACATCCTTCGATGTATTTTCATGCAACGAGGTATTACGTTAGATCTTAATCTTCCTTCTTTCCTATTGATGAGGATTAAAGGGTTTTGATGTTGATCTTCATTTCATGTAGGTTCCGGGCTTTACACAGCCTCGAGGGAACTGGTTCAACATTCACTCCATGTACCAGGCTCTTCATCCTGACTATAGAGCGGTAGTGCATGACTGGGGTTTTGGAGCATTCTTTTCCATCCTTCTCCGTCATTGTCCTTGGGGTTACCTCAGGGCATTATCTGAGCACTGGTTTCACCAAACTCAGTCACTCCATCTGCTGGACTGTGAGGTGATGATGACGCCGATGGATTGGCGGTTTATCACAGGTATGGAGTTTGGAGGGGCACCAGTGCCTTGCATGACAGATATTACCCCTACTACTGTCAGATCTTTACTAGGAGTTCCGGTGGAGGCGCTCAAGGGCAGGACTGTCCGTGCAGGTCCTTTGAGCATAGATGCTATGAGTGGATTATTGAGTGAGCCCATGCCTGATGATGTCAGAGTTAGGGATTGCATTCTTCGGCGATTGTTCCCAATGATCATTAGGGGCTGCTTCATAGCAGATAACTCTTCTACGGTGTCCTTCACTTTGATCAGCACCATGCGTTATGTGGACCGTATTGGAGAGTATAATTGGGGTTCCTACACCTTTGCTTATTTCCTCAAGGGCATGCGTATGCGCTCACAGGGTTTAACTGAGGCTTGGCTAGGATTTTACCCATTTCTGCTCGTGAGTATTTCTCTTGTCATTTCCCATTTATAGGTTTAGAGTGTTTACTGACCGCAGATGTTTTCCCATTGTGTTTGTAATTTTGGGCCTATGAGAGGCTTCCATGCTTGCGTCCTGTGAGTGTGTTAGGTTTAGATACCTATCCACGAGGACGAAGATCGCATCATTCCATACTGGCGGAGGTCCATGTAGCTAATGGTTTCACTCATTGTCGCCTGCAGTTGGAGTTGTTGACAGTTGATATTATCACATGGATTCCTTATTCTGGGGAACATTTGGCCATCAGATTTGAGGATGGGTACCCGACTGGCGTCGAGTATGTTATTTCCACTCGGAGAGTTCCTCTCTTTACAGATGGAGGATGGGAGATACATTTAGGAGAGCGTGTTATTAGGAGCACCACAGGGGAGATTCGTATGCCGATCTAGCCTCCTGTTAGGCGTCATTGGCATGTATCGCAGTCATCCGTCACTGATATCCCATTGTTGGGGGTTGACGGCTTTGCTGTAGGAACCCGAATTTTCAGAAAATATTAAAATAAGAATTTAGTAAATAGAATTCTTAAGGCATTGGAAGGCATGTCGGGGACAATGGTTTGGAGCGTAATGCATGTAGTCGTTAATAAACACTACGGTGCGGCCCAACGTAGTGGTACAATAGGTTGGCCACCTAGTGTACGTGTGGAGGGTGTTTTCAGTCTTTGTGATTGATAAACACTCTGGTTGGTAGTGTGGATAATTGTGTTGAAGCACTAGTTCACGGTCTTGTGACCCCTCAGCATAATTTGGAATCTGAGTAATTCATACAACTTCCCGATTATTAAAAAATCGTGGAAGATTCTTATTCTTCTGTGTGATGAATGTAGTGAGTAGAATGTTCCTTAGAAAGGAGAATGTGGTAGAATTCAAATGAGCAAGTTATAAAAAAACTTCCGAAAAGAGAATGAATAAAATTATTCAAAAGAATATGTAATATTCAGAATAGTGCCGAGTAGAGGAGGTGTGACACCCCCAAATCCTGATACTTCTATTCCACGGGATTTGGTGTTCACTGTATAAATATCATCTATCTATCTTGTAGTAGCCTCGAATCCAGGTCCCAAATCACCTCGGATTCGGTATACTATTTCTATAACTATTTGCGGAAGATATAAACATAAATTGTTTATACAATACATTACACACTATTCCCCAAGGTCGAGTAACCTTAACTTATACACAATTCATAAACTATTTATCACACAACAATATTTATCAAAGTATACTATTACAAACTAGTCGCACATTTTATCCCAAGCCGGACTTGGCATTATCTTTTCCTGTATCCGAACACGTTCGCCTTATCTGCAATGTTTTATCATGATATAGCAAGGGTGAGCATGAAAGTTGCCCAGCAAGTTTAATTACAACAATATTACGATATATCATGATTGAAAAGTATGAATAATAAGCTGGCTATAATTCATCAATATAATTGAGAACTAGCACGAACAAACTTTTGACTGAACAAGTTTTAAACATGAACAAACATTTCTGAACCAACTGGTAATGAAGGTGATCAGCCTTTCATACCTGACTTATACATGCAAGATGTACAGAGTATAATTTTCATGGCAATCAGCAATGATTAACCATAAGCTTAAATAAAACACTCTTATTAGAGTTAAGTAAATAGAAACTTGCCTGAACCGTTGATTACCGCAACGCAATTTATAACGCTTTACCCGAAGACCTAATATTAATAATATAGATCTCCAATATTAGAATAATATCATCACAGTATAATACTGTTATATTTATGCACACAAAATAACCTAAACACATAGCAGATAAGCCTATCAGTCTATAACACACATAAGACTAGGTATCAAGTCAAACTATTGCAGTCTGAGTTGAACCCGACACAATTCTAACATCCCGACGGTCTAGTCGGACTTTTATCGAGTTTAAGTTTAATTAAACTCTGACTTAACAGTTAACAATTAACTCAGATAATTTTCTAAGCAGTCAAAATAATTTTCATTGACTTATAATAATTTTTAGATAATTAATATCATTTATCAACAATTTTCAATCATTAAAACCGTATTTAAATGAATTAAATACCACATAATTCCTTAATTATTAATATACATTTAATATAAAATATTAATTAAAATCATTACATAATATTATAATATATCAAAGTATTTTTAATACCTTAAAATCACAATTATATGATTTTTAAACACTTAAATCCATTATTCGATAATTGCTATTAATATTAAAATATTAATATTTTCATGACAAAATATCAAAAGTTATATTTTATAACTTAAAATATTTTTATAACGCTTAAATCATTTTTATATGATTTTTAAATCATTAATTCTATTTTTCCATAATTTATTTAATATATTTATTAAATAAACTAATTATCATTAATATTGATTAATTAATGAATTTCATCAAAAAATATTAAAAATCATCAAAAATAACTTAAATTATTTTCTTATACCATAAAATAATTTTTCATGATTTTTCAAGAATTAAAACTATTTTTAAATCATTTATTTAATTTTATAATTAAATAAATAAATACGATTTATGTTCCAAAAATATTAAATATTTATGAAATATACTTAAAATAATTAAAAACTATTTTTCAAGCTTTAAAATAATTTTTTGGAATTTATTATGTATTTTTAATAATTAAAAACCATTTTTTCTAATTTTTTTAATCATTTTTCGGAAAATAAAATAATAAACTGTCGCTAAAGGGCTATAGCGACACTTTATATCGCTATAGGTGTTCTTGATGTCTGCCCAGATCTTCAAGTCAGATGCGAGGGTGGGTGGTTTGACCGGCTATTGATCTATGATCTAAATGTTTTCTGGACATCAAATTGATTTCATGTTGTAGTATTTATGTAATACTACAACTACATAACAAGTTTCGTGGCTAAATAACTTCAGATCAGAGATATTTAAGTCTCCAAAATCTCTGACAACGATGTTCTTCGGCTTGTCAGAGTTTAGCTGATTTGAGTGGCCTACTTTGAGTCCTTATAACTTGATGATCGTGTAACTTTTATGTGATCTATCAACTCCAGTTTGTAGACAACATTTAGTACTACAACTATAAAGCATAATAACACTAAAACATCACAGCATAAACAAGATATGGCCGGTCAAAGTTGGATACGGACAATCTGTTCTTGAATTTCTGGGTTCGCGATTTGGCAGTTTTGGTCAACCATGTTTGACTGCTTGTAACGTTTGATCTAAATTTGATCTGGCTCTGATTCTTTTTGCATCTTAAAGATCAGATAACAGGCTACCTTTTACAAGCTTTAAACATCAAAAATACTTAATAAACACGGATCTATGGTGTCTGACATTTGGCTGTCAGACGAAATTTTCCAAATTTCTAGATGTTGAAAAACTTTAATTTCGAGCACTTTGATGTTATGGGTCATGGATTTAACAACCCAAAACATCAATTGACACCTCATAACACATCTTTAAACAATCAATTGCAACATTTAACATTAGATCATATAATTTCTAAAATTTAAGGTTTATACCACTTTGAGCTTTGATCCATGATTTCTGACATTGTGATCTGATCCTTAGCTTGCTACAAGATGATCATGCTTCATCTTTTCTTTCTCTCTCACTCTAGATTTCGAATTTTGGAGAGAGAGGGTCTTGGAAGAAAATGCAAAATAAAGTGAGCATTATCTCTCTTTTAATCTTATATATGTGATATGATTCAATGTATATGGCTGATATAATGATAGATTGCTGAGATATTAGTCAATTGCTAGGGTTTAGGGTTAGTGAACAACCATCTTAGGTTTAGATCTACGCTCCAACCCTTAAATAATACAAAAAGGGCATTCTAGTCATTTTCTATTTTATTTTAATAGCATTTTTGTAATTGGCCAAACCCTTAGGGTTTAGGGTTTTGAAATTTTAGAGTTTAAGGTTTGGAGCATTTAGGGTTTAGGTTTTAACCCTTAACTTTGTAATTTAATTTCTACATTTCCGAATTTCGGTTTTCAAAATAGAAAATTAACATTTTTAACTTATAATTAGTATTTACTAATTATATTATAATTTCTTAATCACACTTTAAATCTTACTAATTAGGATTAGTATTTCCTAATTAAAATTGCTAATTTAGCAATTAGGGTCAAAATGGTCATTAGGGTTTATAAACCATTAATTAAGGTTTTTAATAAAAAAAATAAAATTTCTAAATTAGAACTTAGATTTCCTAATTAGATTAGGGTTTCTAATAACTTGACAATTAGGATTTATATTTCCTAATTAACATTGCTAATTTTAGCAATTAAATCCACAATTGAGCATTAGGGTTTCTGACGGAACAATTAGGGTTCCAAAAATTAAAAATTAGGGTTTGCTAATTAATTAACCTTTGCCTTAATTAGTAGTATAATTAATACCACATAAGCATTATAATTATCCTTTCTATTCCCAGATCAGGGCTTCATTTTATCAGAATCTGAAATTAGGGTTTTCAGATCTGGTATTAGGGTTTTCTAATTATCAAATCGGGTTTCAAATTCAGAATTAGGGTTTTGTAATCAATTTTTTAAGATTAACTCTAATTAATCCTATAATTATTTACACTTATGCCATTAAGTTCCCGATTTAGGGTTTCATGCACCGAATTAGGGTTTTTTATTCTCGGAACTGACATTAGGGTTTCCAGAACCAATTTCTAGGATTTCTTATTAATCGCTAGGGTTTTCTAACCGAACGTTAAAGTTCTTAATATATAATTAGGGTTTGTTACAGATATTCTTTATCGGGTCAACCCTTGACCCTTAACCATATTTAGCACACATACATAACCCTATTCATAGAATTTAATCACATAAATCCTTAATCTTGAATAATTCACCTATATCCTTCACAGAATTTTGAAATCCTCAAAATTCCATCTCAATAATATCAAACGCATACACTTATTTTCTGTCTAGGTCTATTATTTGACCTTAAATCAATCATTTAAGATTTTAATAAATTGTCTAAATTCTCGGGTTGTCACATATCTACCCATAATAAATGCAAACCATGCAATAGATAGAAATAAAATCTTCCCTTTATATGGTTACAACATCTGAATCATAAATATAATCACAGGTTAAACTAACCTTAAACATCTGTGCGAAAATATAAACAATAAGTCTTAAACAACATCATTAACTCAATCTAACATAAATACATCATCAAATAAAATAACAAGTCTTCATCACTTGTTAACCTTGCCATTGCCTTTACTAGTGGAAGGTTCATCAGTTCTTTCGTTCTTAACTGCAATGTTATTATTAAGCAAGAGTGAGCACTATTGCCCACAAGTACAATAAGGAAATAACAGTATAATAACATGCGAGTAAATCAAAGACATCTGAATAAAAGCTCAACTTTTGAATCAAGAATGAATAAAAAGAATCAAAAGAATTCTGAGGGTCATAAGACCTTGAACTATGTCCTAGGTTATCAAGGGTTATACTTGAAACCTTTAACAGTCATAAGACTATGGACCTTTCTACTCCTACTTAGGGGGATTAGCCCTTAGTACCATACTGTGCATAATATCTTAACGCTAGCGCATAAGTAAATCCCTTTGCAGAGTTTATTCATCTCAGTTTGACATTCGAGTTCACACCAAACATACCAAAGGGAGTTTGGTTTGGATAATTCATTAAGGGTTCTAAAATTTAGAACGCTCATCAACTATGGACTAGTCGAATCAATAAGGGTTCGCTAGTCTAATAAGGTTAAACAATAATGATATTCGATTTGAATAATAATCTCAAGACGTATACAATAGGACAATTATTGTATAACTGAATCATGCTTTAAAAAGATAATCAATCTTTAATATAACATTTGGATTTGAATAATAATAATGATAATTTACTCGAGGTAAATAATAAACTTGAACAATAATGACAAGATGGGTTAGGAAACTTGCCTCGTGCGTAGATACACTTTAACTAAGCACGTTCTTTGATTTAAATTCTACATATCATTCATATTCACAATACCAGTTAATTATAACTTAACTAATCATCATAAACTCATTCTCTTTGTCGACTTGATTATTAACTATACTTAGTTAATTTACCACTTTGTCACATAATTTACACATCATGAATAACATTCTAATTATGCATTCAATAATTCAATCCACATGTAATCATGTTATTTACATGTTAAATATCTATTTTAAAATCTCATTATACTTATAACATGTTAAATGTTCATTACATTAAGTTAACAATACATTGCTAGACTTAACACTTAAAAAAATTACATTTCTGGACCATTCTGCAGAGTGGCGCTGCGGCGCCACGTTTATACTAGGTCTTGACGCTGCGGCACCATGGCGCTGCGGACGGACACTTGGTGCTGCGGTGCGGGATTTAAGGCGCTGGGCTTGCCCCGCGGTGCGGCGAGCTAGAAACTGTTCTGCAATTCGCGAAAATTGCAGAACACAACCCAAAACTCCAATTAAATTACTACTACACGAAATTAATCATACCCACATGTTATAATTCATGCATAAATAATACCCAACATTTATAGAATGGTTTAACCCATTAAAACATATAATCACATAGTTAAAAAATCTATAATTTCACTGACTTTGATGTTCTTGAAGGTTTTGAAAAAAAACATGAAAATTGATACTACGGATTTGTTATAACACCGAATCCTTTCGTTTAAAGTTTTGTCTCTTCGTATCAACATGTATAATAATGTACTAGTGTAAAATTTAGGGATAATATACGATCAATACATAAAATATCATGGATAAGTCCATAAGGCCAAAACCATACTCTGTAATTTTGTAGAAATCATATACGATGTAATATTATGAAATTGATGATATGGAATCATGCAATATATATATAAATACAATTTGATACCTCTTAACCCGTAAATAACTCATAAATATAACTCCTTTCTCAATCACAGAGGCTTTACAGAAAACTATGAAAGCCATTTCTTTATCCAAACTTGAATACGTGAAATACAAAATTTGGGAGGGAGAGATTATCCTGAGAATAAAGCATATATATGTAGTCTTAGATTCTTTCTTCAATCAATGAATTCTCACAAAATCCTCTGAACTCTCTCTTGAATATCTCAATATTTCTCTCTGTATCTCTATGCTTAGGCAAATAATGAATAAAAGAAAAAGACGTATGATAATTAAAGGAGAAGAACTGATGCAGAAGTGGTCAGTTGGCCCAATCATGGGTTAACTGCTGATACTCCCCCTAGGGCCTTGTTTGGCTTAGCAAGAATAGATTACAAAACTATTTAATTTAATAAAGCTTTATCACATAGTTTAATTAATGTCACACTCCTTCATAAAATAAATCAATATTTTATTTAATTTGCTTTAAATAAAATATAATAAATTCTCATAATTAAATTTCTCATTACTAAATAATGTCACATTATTAACTCTCTAATTAATACTTAAATTAATTAAATAACATCATGCTTAATTAAATATTTCATTTAATTCAATAAGCTCACATAATTACATATTTGAAAAATAATTATTCTCTACATTAATTTAATAAACGTAACACATATAATTAAATTAATCCACCACAATTGCATCAATTAATTATTAATCTAATAATTAAATCATCAAAAAATATTTATTTAATTCAATAAATATTAAAATTAATTTATAAAAATCTTGTTCGTCACATCTTTGCCCCATTAAAAGGATTCTGTCCCCAGAATCACAACTCAATAATTTCGACCCATTACATTCTCCCCCCTTACAAAGATCCTATCCCCAGAATTGCTTACACATAACTAAGTAAATAAATGAGGGTAATTCTTCAACATATTCTCTTCGAGTTCCCACGTAGCTTCTTCAGCGTCGTGGTTCCTGCAAATTACCTTAACTGAAGGTATAACTTTATTTCTGAGAACTTGTTCTTTTCGGTCGACAATTTGGACAAAAATTTCTTCGTAAGATAAGTCTTTCTCAAAATGCAGGGGTTCGTATTCAATTACATGCTTATAATCGGCTTTGTTTGGTCGTAATACAGAAACATGGAAGATGTTGTGGACATTCTCGAGTGCTGGAGGTAAGGCTACCTCGTACGCAACTTCTCCAATTCTTCTAAGTACTTTAAAGGGTCCAATGAATCTTGGGCTCAATTTCCCTTTCTTTTCGAACCTGATCTTCCCCTTTCAGGGAGAGACCTTCAAGAAAACATAACTACGTTATTCAAACTCGATATTTTTACGATGTGGATCAGCGTATTTCTTCTGTCAATCTTGAGCCAGTACCAGTCTTGCTCGGATCACTTTGACTATTTCTGTCGTCTGTTGTACCAATTCTGGCCCTAGCAATTGTCTTTCACCAACTTCATCCCAATAAAGCAGAGTTCTGTACTTTCTTCCGTATAACGCTTCGTAAGGCGGCATGCCAATACTAGTGTGGTAACTGTTGTTGTAGCCGAACTCTACTAATGGTAGGTGATCATCCCAATTTTCTTTGAAGTCCATCACACAGGCTCTTAGCATATCTTCTAACATTTGAATTGTTCGTTCGCTCTGTTCGTCTGTTTGAGGGTGATAAGCTGTACTCATTTGCAATTGCGTACCCATGTATTCCTGAAGACGTTTCTAGAAATTTGATGTGAAGCACGGATCCCTATCTGAAACAATTGATACCGGAACTCCGTGCCTCGAAACAATCTCTTTTACGTATAGCCTTGTAACTGATCCAAGTTGAATATGATTTGATAGGAAAGAAGTGTACGGATTTCGTCAGTCGGTCAACGATAACCCATAGTGCGTCGTAGCCTTTCTGAGTCATCAGAAGGCCAACCACGAAGTCCATTGTAATATGTTCCCATTTCTATTCTGGGATCTCTAACAGTTGTAGCAATCCACTCGGTCTCTGATGTTTTGCCTTCACTTTCTGACAGGTCAGACATTTGGCAACACATTCCGTAACATCACGTTTCAAATTCGGCCACCAGAAATGTTGTCTAAGATCTTGGTACATCTTGGTACTACCAGGGTGAATCGAATATCGTGAACTATGAGCCTCGCTCAAAATTTCTTCCTTAATCTCATGTACTGGCAGAACCCAAATTCTACTTTTAAATCTCAGTAATCCTTCCTTATCCATCTTAAATCTTGGTTCAGTTCCTTCAGATATCTTCTTTGTCACCATTTTACATTCTTCGACCTAAAGCTGAGCCTCCTTAACTTTATCCAATAGGGTTGTACCAGATTGCATTTGAAATAGCTTCTCATCAATTTCCATAGGATACTTAACCTCTAACTCCAGTTTCTCCATTTCTGAAATTAACTCCTCCTGAGCAGTTAACATCATAAGTTTTTTACGACCCTTTCTACTTAAGGCGTCAGCAACCACATTTGCTTTACCCAGATGGTATAAAATCTCACAGTCGTAATCCTTGATTAATTCCAACCATTTCTTTGACGCATATTCAAATCCTTTCGTGTAAAAATATATTTCAGACTCTTGTGGTCCGTATATAGTTCACACTTCTCCCCGTAGAGATAGTGCCTCCAAATTTTCAAAGCAAAAACAACTGCAGCTAACTCCAAGTCATGGGTCGGATATCCCTTGTCGTAATCCTTCAATTATCGTGATGCATACGCAATGACCTTGCCGTTTTGCATCAGCATTCACCCAAGTCCTTTATGCGACGCATCACTATAAACAACAAAATTTCCTGTATCGTCTGGAAGAGATAACACAGGTGCCGTATTCAACCTCTTCTTCAATTCTTGAAAACTTTCCTCACACTTATCCGTCCAAACAAATTTAACAGCTTTTCGAGTTAAATTCGTTAACTGAGTTGCGATCTTGGAAAAGTCTTGTGTGAACCTTCTTACTTCTGACGGCGTTCTCGGCTGATCTTAGTTAATCACAGCTTCGACTTTTGATGGATCTACCGAAATTCTATTTTTATCGATCATGTGACCAAGAAATTATACCCGTTCAATCCAAAATTCGCATTTCAAAAACTTGGCGTACAACTTCTCCCTTCTCAATACTTCCAACGTTGATCTCAAATGTTCTTCGTGTTCTTATTTGGCTTTTGAATATACCAAAATGTCGTCTATAAATACAACTACAAATTTGTCCAAAAACAGCTTGAACACACAAATTCATTAGTCCCATAAATGTTGCAGGAGCATTCGTAAGACCAAATGACATTACTAAAAATTTGTAGTGACCATATCGCGTTCTGAACGCTGTCTTCGTTACATCCTATGGCCTCACCTTCAGTTGATGATAACCACTTCTCAAGTCTATCTTGGAAAAGTATCTCGCTCCCTTTAATTGATCAAATAGGTCGTCGATCCTCGGTAATGGATATCTATTCTTAATCGTGACCTTGTTCAGTTCTCTGTAATCAATACAGAGCCACATCGTTCCATCCTTCTTCTTCACAAACAACACCGACGCTCCCCACGGCGATACGCTCGGTTGAATGTACTTCTTATCCAGTAATTATTATAGTTGTACCATTAGTTCTTTCATCTCAACTGGTGTCATTCGGTATGGTGCCTTCGATATTGGAGCAGTTTCGGGCGCCAAATCGATCACAAAATCTACCTCTCTATCTGGTGGAAGTCCTGGTAAATCGTCTGGAAATACGTCGACAAAGTCCTTTACAATCGGTATTTCTTCTACCTTTGGATTCTCTTTTCGACTGTCAACTATGTAAGCTAAGTACCCTACACAGCCTTGTCTTAATAACTTCCTGGCCTGCATCATCGTCAGACAACTCACTTGTCTAGGCGACTTACTACCATAAAACACAACCTTTGACGAAGTCATAAGGTTAATACACTTCTTTTGGCAATCAATTACAGCCTCGTAATTGAATAACTAGTCCATTCCCAAAATAACATCAAATTCCCCAAGTCGAATAGGGATAAGATCTACGTTCATGATATTACCCTTAATATCCACTCTACAATTCTTATGCACGTACTTAACATGGATTATTTCTCTATTCACAATTTCTATGTTCATGGGGTAATCCAATTCATTCTTAGGCAAATCTAAATTCTTGGCAAAATCATCGGATATAAAGGAACAAGTAGCACCCGAATCAAATAAAATATAAGCATTAATTTTATTGATCGGAATGATACCTGACACCAGTATTTTGAGCAGAGTATTCATCTGATGACCTTCAAGAGAGACCAGGCTAGAGCCTTGATGTTGAATGCCCTTGATGGGAGAGACGCTGCTCTATTAGAGAGAGACGAGGCATTAGCCCGCAGAGATGTCGCTGTCGCTGAGCGAGAAGAGGCCAGATCTGCCAGAGATGTAGTGATAGTTGAGAGGGATAATGACATATCTACCCGGGATGTAGCCGTCACAGATAGTACTGCTATGAGGTTCCTTACCACTGGCATGATTGTAGAGATGAGCACTTACATTGATGACCATATGGTCACCATGAAGATGGCTACAGATCTGTTGGGTCGTGTGGATACTCTCATACAGGAGACCACATCTTCGCCTCCTTCTTCTGAGAGGGATGCCATGTTGGGCTTATTAGCTCGCATATACCCTGACTTGTAGATGGGCTGGTATTTTCTTGCATAGACTAGCATAGCCATTTTTTCATGTACAGTTTACATTGTTTATATAAAATAGCAAATATATTTTTTATCACTTTTCTTTTAGATATGCTCTGATACTTGCTTAATATTTTGCCTGCTTCTTCAAGGCTTGTGATCTTGATGTCTTCTGAACTCTCCCCGGATGGATGGACATTGAGTTGTCTCTGGACAGTTCAGAATGGATCATTAATCTATGTGTATCCCTACAATCTTTGGTGTCTTGGGACTGATTTATGTATGGAAATGTGGAGAGGAGTGTGACTTTCCTCTCTGAGATTGACCGCACCACCGATGATCTCCAGTACCCCTATTCAGGAGGAGCCTAGTTAATTCCATCTCTTATGGATTGGTGTTGCTCTTCAAGGTACAACCGCTGCTTAGATGGTCACCAAATCTCTTATTTGGGAGGAGTTCAGGTAATTCCATCCTTTTGGTCTAAAGCCAATGAAATGTGGTGGATTGAAGGATGATCCCAGTACCAGATGACAAGTGTTTGTGTTTTAGTAGGGGTGAGACCAAACCATGGATGGCTGCCTACGTACTCCTATTGAAGAATAGATCAGGCATGCGTAGTTCGAACCTGGTGTAAGAGGTTCAAATTTGTATGGCAGAAAGGGTGTAGGAATGTTTTTGTTATTTTTGTTTTTGTAAGGAGAAGGGGGTAGAAATGTTTTTGTTTTTTTTATTGCGACTGGGCCATACGAAATGGTTGCTTACGTACTCCTATTGAAGAGGAGATCAGGTCGGCGTAGTTCATCCCTAAGGGCGAGTTTAAAAGTGTGATCCCATGTGCAGGTCAGACTGCGGGGAGGAAAAAGTTTGATACTAGGTTGAAGATAAACTGCAGGTACGAAAAGTTTGATCCCATGTATGGGTAGCCAAACTACAAACGCGAGAGGTTTAATCCGTAGTGGGATGACCTAACTTATATGAGCGCAGTGAAGCCAGGCTGCTAGCTTGAAAAGTATGTTTCCCTAAGGGGCAAAGTATGAAAAAGCGTTGTATATGGTAAAGGGGTTAGATAAACAAAATGACTGGTGATCTGATGATCCAACACCAGGATGTTTGTTTGATGGTAACCTCAGACATAGTACCATTTCACGGCGTCCGAGTTGATGAGTTGTGGAAATTCAACGCCGTCCATTTCTTGCAATCTGAGAGCGCCTCCTGTCAATACTTCCTTGACAACAAATAGGTCTTCCCAGTTAGGAGCGAATTTGCCCTTAGATTGATCTTGGTTATCAACGATCTTCCTCAAAACCAAGTTATGTTGTTTAAACTGTCATAGCCGGACTTTTCTATTATAGGATCTGGCTATCCTTTGTTGATATAACTGACCATGGAAGATAATCTTAGTTCGCCTTTCAACTATTAGAGACAATTGGAGATACATGTCTTGTACCCATTAGTCTTCCTCCAGCTGAGTGTCTATCAACACTTTGAGGGATTCCATTTCAACTTCTATGGGGAGCACTGCTTCCATCCTATAGGTTAATGCATAGGGGGTTGCCCCAGTGGAAATGCGCATTGAGGTTCTGTAGGCTAACAGAGTAAGAGGCAATAGTGCAGGCCATCCTTTGTGGTTGGCGGACATCTTTTACATAATCTTCTTGATATTTTTGTTAGCCGCTTCAACAGCACCATTCATCTTTAGACGGTAGATGACATAGTTAATATGTTTGATGTGGAATTTACTGCATAACTCCTCCATCATCTTGTTGTTGAGGTTCTTAGCATTGTCTGATAGAATTACCTTTGGTTGTCCATATCGACAAATAACATTGTTTCCGATGAAAGTAATGATGACTTCTTTGGTAACCCTAGGGAAGGAGGCTGCTTCTACCGACTTGGTGAAGTAGTCGATCATGGAAAAGATAAATCGATGTCCATTAATATCTTTAGGCTCAATGGGCCCAATAACGTCCATTCCCCACATTGAGAAGGGCCAAGGCAAACTCATATTGTGGAGTTCCCGTGGAGGGGTGTGGATAGCATTCCCATGAATTTGGCACTGACAACATCTCCCGACGTGGTCATTGCAGTCAACTTCGAGAGAGAGCTAGTAATGTCCAGTCCTGAGGATCTTCTTGACAAGGAGGGGTCATTGCAGTCAACTTTAGAAGCTTATTCTTCCTTCATTTCTCACCAATTCACTAAAGCTATAGAGCAATTATTATAGAGAGAAATTATAGAGAGAAAGAAGAAGAGAAGTATGTTACTTCATTATTCCAGTATCCAGTTTCTTCTAAGGTAAGGGGTATTATTCTTTCGTATTCATGAAGAGAGTTATTTTTTTTCAATACTCGTAAGGGTTGTTATTCCATTCTTTATTATTTTGTTGGAATAACCTGTCTATGCGAAGTTTCGCATACATGGTGAAATTCTTCTGTTATTCCATTCTTTATTATTCTGTTCGAATAACCTGTCTGTGCGGTCTATCGCATGCATGGTGAATTATGTTGTTATTCAATTCTTTATTATTCTGTTTGAATATCATGTATGTGTGGGTTATGTATGACCTAGTTCCATTCTTTAATATTCTGTCGGAATAACCTGTCTATGCGGGTTACGCACGCCTGGTTAATTCTTCTGTTATTCCATTCTTTATTATTCTGTTGGAATAACCTGTCTATGTGGATTACCACATTCATGGTGAATGATCCTTCATATTCATTCCTTATTAAATTGTGGAAATGATCTGTCTACGTGGATTACCGCATGTGTTACCTCTTTTTTACGACTAACAAAAGAGCTCTAACTCACGCAAGCATACATGTGTCAACAAGTAATACAGAGCAAGTAAAGTATCGATCCCACAGAGAAAGTAAATCCATTTACAGTTTCATATATTTTATTATACTCGTATGAGATATCATTTCTTTTGTATTCGTCATGAAATATCATTTTCTTTGGTATTTTTCTTTTACGAGTTACTATTCACCCAGTTACTATTCACTCTAGTATTATTCACTCGGGTATTTGGGGCACTTTTTGTGCCGGAGTACTATTCACAAGTTACTATTCGTGGGTTACTATTCATCCTGTAGTAGCCCCGAATTCGGGCCCCAAATCACCTCGGATCCGGTATACTATTTCTATAACTATTTGCGGAAGATATAAACATAAATTGTTTATACAATACATTACACACTTATCCCCAAGGTCGAGTAACCTTAACTTAGACACAATTCATAAAATATCTATTACATAATAATATTTATCAAAATAAACTATTACAAGATAGCCGCACTTTTATCCCAAGCTGAACTTGGCCTTAACCTTTTCTTGTATACGAACACGTTCGCCTTATCTGCAATATTTTATCATGATATAACAAGGGTGAGCATGAAAGTTGCCCATCAAGTTTTGTATACAACAATTTAACGATATATCATGATTGAAGAGTATGAATAATTGGCTGGCTATAATTTAACAATATAATTGTGAACTAGCAGGAACAAACTTTTGACTGAACAAGTATTTTACATGAACAAACATTTCTGAACCAACTGGTAATGAAGGTGATCAGCCTTTCATACCTGACTTATACATGCAAGATGTACAAAGTACAATTTTCATGGCAATCAGCAATAATTAACCATAAGCTTGAATAACATACTCTTATTAGAGTTAAGTACAAAGAAAACTTGCCTGAACCGTTGATTATCGCAACGAAATTTAATAACGCTTTACCCCGAAGACCTAATATTAATAATATAGATCTCCAATATTAGAATAATATCATCACAGTATAATACTGTTATATTTATATCCACAGAATAACCTAAATACATTACCACATAACCCTTTCAGTCTATAATTCACATAAGACTTAGCATCAAGTCAAACTATTTCAGTCTGACTTGAAACCGACACAATTCTATCATCCCAACGGTCTAGTCTGACGAATATCGAGTTTAAGTTCAATTAAACTTTGCCTAAACATTTAACAATTATCACAGATAAATTTCTAATCAGACAAAACATTTTTCCCAGGCTCGTAATAATTTTCAGATAATTATTACCATTTATCAACATTTTTCAATCATTAGTACCGTATTAAATGAATTAAACACCACTTAATACCTTAAGCATTAATATTTATTTAATATAAAATATTAACGAAAATCATTACATAATATTATAATATAATTATAATATATCAAAGTATTTTTAATACTTAAAATTATTTTTATATGATTTTCCAACACTTTAAATCCTTTATTCGATAATTAATATTCATATTAAAATATTAATATTTTCATGCCAAAATATCAAAAGTTATATTTTATAACTTAAAATATTTTTATAACACTTAAATCATTTTTATATGATTTATAAAGCATTAATACTATTTTTCCATAATTTATTTAATATATCTATTAAATAAACTAATTATCATTAATATTGATTAATTAATGAAATTCATCCCAAAATATTAAAAGTCATCAAAAATAACTTAAAATATTTTCTTATACCATAAAATATTTTTTCATGAATTTTCATGAATTAAAATTATTTTTAAATAATTTATTTAATACAATAATTAAATAAATAAATACCATTTATATTCCAAAAATATTAAATATTTTCAAAATATACTCAAAATAGTTAAAAACTATTTTTCAGACTTTAAAATAATTTTTCGGAATTTATTTTGTATTTTTAATAATTAAAAACCATTTTTTTCTATTTATTAATCATTTTCTGCATTTTTCCGAAAATAAAGCGTCGCTAAAGGGTCTTTAGGTGACAAAAGTGTCGCTAAATGTGTTCTTCAGCTGTTCTTGAGTGTTCTTGTCAGTGTTCGGGTTTGGTGGTTTGACCGAGATTTAATCCGTGTTCTGTTCGATTTCTGGGCCATGTTAAATATTGATCGTGTAGTGTTTATGTAATACTACACGAATCGGTCATCAAATATGTCATACAACAATTACATGTCGAAGATCTGGGCCTCCAAAGTATCTGACAACTATGTTCTTCATTTTCTGGGTTTTTCAGAAAATGAAGAACAGCCGAGGTACTAGTTTTCGATCCTTATAACGTTCATTTCATGTTCGGTTTATGTGATCTAGAGGTTGAATCTTGTAGAACATATGACAGGGTACAAATACATAACATCCGATCATCATAAGAACAATTAATCTAAGCGAAATGGACCGGTCAAAGTCTGACACAGAAATCGTATATGAAGATTTCTGGGTTTTCCAGAAATCCTCAAGAACAGTCGGTCATCCCTACTTTGACCCTTTTTATCTTTAATTCTATACATGATCTGGTTAACTTAATGGTTTGGATGTATAGCCTGCATGTCAGTCTACAAGATAAAACAAACAAAATTACATAACAACGTGAACATAGCAAGATCTAGCGACTGAAAAACTTGTCAGAGGCTACTGAAATTTCTGGGAATTTTTTGGGCTGCCCAGAAAGCAGTCTTCGTGATCGGTCAACTAGGTTTGACCGTTCATATCTTTTGAAATAGACAAGATTTGGACTTGATTCAAGTTGGAGATCAAAGACAACATAACACACTACAGATTCATTACCTAAAACACATAAAACACTTAACAAACACGGATCTAGAAGCCCTGACATGTGACTGTCAGACAACATTTTCCAACTTTTTCCAGATTTTTATAAACATTAGATCCGGGCATCTAGGTGTTATGGATCCATGATCCAACAACCCAGATCTCTAATTGACACCTTATAACACATATTTAACCAACAAACAACAACATTAAACATCAAAATCATTGATTTCGAAATTTAGGGTTTATACATCTTTAGGCTTTGATTTTTGAATCTGGTTCCCTGAATCTGTTATTGATAAGCAAAAAGGTGATAATAGCTTAGCATCTCTCTCATTCCCACTCTCAATTTCGAAGTTGAAGAGAGAGAATGGCTTGGAGAGAAATGAAAATGATAGTAGTCATTTCTCTTTCTTAATCCAATTAAATGATGTGATTCAATGCATGTTGCTGATTTTCTAGCAATGTAGGCTGAGGTTGCTGGACATAAGTCAAATGCTAGGCTAGGTTAGGGTTAGGGTTGTTCAACCACCCAAGATATTGCCAAGATTTGCAAGCTACTAATAAAAAAAAATGCACAAAAGGGGCATTTTTGTCATTTCCATTTATTTTCTAGATTTTGAATTAGATGAAACCCTTAGGGTTTAGGGTTTGGAGTATTTAGGGTTTAGGGTTTAACCCTTTAGGGTTTATATTTTATCCCACAAATATTTAGCAACTTGAATTTCCAGAAATTTTCTAATAAAAAAAGAAAATTTTGATTTCTAATTTATAATTAGGGATTCCTAATTATATTATAATTTCGTAATTACATAACAATCCTTGCTAATTAGGACTAATTTATCCTAATCAAAATTGTTAATTGAGCACTTAGGGCCAAAATGGTCATTAGGGTTCAAAACCCTTGAATTAGGGTTTCTAATAGAAAATAAAATTTTTAATTTTTTAGAAATTAAATCTCGTAATTAGATTAGAGTTTTCCAATTACTCATAAATTGAAATAATTAGGATTAGGGTTTCCTAATTAACATTGCTAATTTTAACAATTAAATCCACAATTGAACATTAGGATTTCTGACGGAACAATTAGGGTTCCAAAATTTGAAATTAGGGTTTGTTAATTAATTAACCATTACCCTAATTAATACTTAATTAATACCACATAAGCATTATAATTATCATTTCTATTCCCAGATTAGGGCTTTCATTTTATCAGAATCTGAAATTAGGGTTTTCAGATCTGGTATTAGGGTTTCTAATAATCAACTATAATTTCCAGTAATTCATTAGGGGTTTCCCTAATTTCCAGTAACACAAACATATTCACATAAATCCTTAATCCTGAATAATTCACCTACAATTTTCATGGCAATCAGCAATAATTAACCATAAGCTTGAATAACATACTCTTATTAGAGTTAAGTACAAAGAAAACTTGCCTGAACCGTTGATTATCGCAACGAAATTTAATAACGCTTTACCCCGAAGACCTAATATTAATAATATAGATCTCCAATATTAGAATAATATCATCACAGTATAATACTGTTATATTTATATCCACAGAATAACCTAAATACATTACCACATAACCCTTTCAGTCTATAATTCACATAAGACTTAGCATCAAGTCAAACTATTTCAGTCTGACTTGAAACCGACACAATTCTATCATCCCAACGGTCTAGTCTGACGAATATCGAGTTTAAGTTCAATTAAACTTTGCCTAAACATTTAACAATTATCACAGATAAATTTCTAATCAGACAAAACATTTTTCCCAGGCTCGTAATAATTTTCAGATAATTATTACCATTTATCAACATTTTTCAATCATTAGTACCGTATTAAATGAATTAAACACCACTTAATACCTTAAGCATTAATATTTATTTAATATAAAATATTAACGAAAATCATTACATAATATTATAATATAATTATAATATATCAAAGTATTTTTAATACTTAAAATTATTTTTATATGATTTTCCAACACTTTAAATCCTTTATTCGATAATTAATATTCATATTAAAATATTAATATTTTCATGCCAAAATATCAAAAGTTATATTTTATAACTTAAAATATTTTTATAACACTTAAATCATTTTTATATGATTTATAAAGCATTAATACTATTTTTCCATAATTTATTTAATATATCTATTAAATAAACTAATTATCATTAATATTGATTAATTAATGAAATTCATCCCAAAATATTAAAAGTCATCAAAAATAACTTAAAATATTTTCTTATACCATAAAATATTTTTTCATGAATTTTCATGAATTAAAATTATTTTTAAATAATTTATTTAATACAAT
Organism: Panax japonicus; assembly: GCA_020205505.1. Taxonomy (NCBI): domain Eukaryota; kingdom Viridiplantae; phylum Streptophyta; class Magnoliopsida; order Apiales; family Araliaceae; genus Panax; species Panax japonicus. Next base: position 53,422,736 of record CM035107.1, on the reverse strand, counting down.
AATTAAATAAATAAATACCATTTATATTCCAAAAATATTAAATATTTTCAAAATATACTCAAAATAGTTAAAAACTATTTTTCAGACTTTAAAATAATTTTTCGGAATTTATTTTGTATTTTTAATAATTAAAAACCATTTTTTTCTATTTATTAATCATTTTCTGCATTTTTCCGAAAATAAAGCGTCGCTAAAGGGTCTTTAGGTGACAAAAGTGTCGCTAAATGTGTTCTTCAGCTGTTCTTGAGTGTTCTTGTCAGTGTTCGGGTTTGGTGGTTTGACCGAGATTTAATCCGTGTTCTGTTCGATTTCTGGGCCATGTTAAATATTGATCGTGTAGTGTTTATGTAATACTACACGAATCGGTCATCAAATATGTCATACAACAATTACATGTCGAAGATCTGGGCCTCCAAAGTATCTGACAACTATGTTCTTCATTTTCTGGGTTTTTCAGAAAATGAAGAACAGCCGAGGTACTAGTTTTCGATCCTTATAACGTTCATTTCATGTTCGGTTTATGTGATCTAGAGGTTGAATCTTGTAGAACATATGACAGGGTACAAATACATAACATCCGATCATCATAAGAACAATTAATCTAAGCGAAATGGACCGGTCAAAGTCTGACACAGAAATCGTATATGAAGATTTCTGGGTTTTCCAGAAATCCTCAAGAACAGTCGGTCATCCCTACTTTGACCCTTTTTATCTTTAATTCTATACATGATCTGGTTAACTTAATGGTTTGGATGTATAGCCTGCATGTCAGTCTACAAGATAAAACAAACAAAATTACATAACAACGTGAACATAGCAAGATCTAGCGACTGAAAAACTTGTCAGAGGCTACTGAAATTTCTGGGAATTTTTTGGGCTGCCCAGAAAGCAGTCTTCGTGATCGGTCAACTAGGTTTGACCGTTCATATCTTTTGAAATAGACAAGATTTGGACTTGATTCAAGTTGGAGATCAAAGACAACATAACACACTACAGATTCATTACCTAAAACACATAAAACACTTAACAAACACGGATCTAGAAGCCCTGACATGTGACTGTCAGACAACATTTTCCAACTTTTTCCAGATTTTTATAAACATTAGATCCGGGCATCTAGGTGTTATGGATCCATGATCCAACAACCCAGATCTCTAATTGACACCTTATAACACATATTTAACCAACAAACAACAACATTAAACATCAAAATCATTGATTTCGAAATTTAGGGTTTATACATCTTTAGGCTTTGATTTTTGAATCTGGTTCCCTGAATCTGTTATTGATAAGCAAAAAGGTGATAATAGCTTAGCATCTCTCTCATTCCCACTCTCAATTTCGAAGTTGAAGAGAGAGAATGGCTTGGAGAGAAATGAAAATGATAGTAGTCATTTCTCTTTCTTAATCCAATTAAATGATGTGATTCAATGCATGTTGCTGATTTTCTAGCAATGTAGGCTGAGGTTGCTGGACATAAGTCAAATGCTAGGCTAGGTTAGGGTTAGGGTTGTTCAACCACCCAAGATATTGCCAAGATTTGCAAGCTACTAATAAAAAAAAATGCACAAAAGGGGCATTTTTGTCATTTCCATTTATTTTCTAGATTTTGAATTAGATGAAACCCTTAGGGTTTAGGGTTTGGAGTATTTAGGGTTTAGGGTTTAACCCTTTAGGGTTTATATTTTATCCCACAAATATTTAGCAACTTGAATTTCCAGAAATTTTCTAATAAAAAAAGAAAATTTTGATTTCTAATTTATAATTAGGGATTCCTAATTATATTATAATTTCGTAATTACATAACAATCCTTGCTAATTAGGACTAATTTATCCTAATCAAAATTGTTAATTGAGCACTTAGGGCCAAAATGGTCATTAGGGTTCAAAACCCTTGAATTAGGGTTTCTAATAGAAAATAAAATTTTTAATTTTTTAGAAATTAAATCTCGTAATTAGATTAGAGTTTTCCAATTACTCATAAATTGAAATAATTAGGATTAGGGTTTCCTAATTAACATTGCTAATTTTAACAATTAAATCCACAATTGAACATTAGGATTTCTGACGGAACAATTAGGGTTCCAAAATTTGAAATTAGGGTTTGTTAATTAATTAACCATTACCCTAATTAATACTTAATTAATACCACATAAGCATTATAATTATCATTTCTATTCCCAGATTAGGGCTTTCATTTTATCAGAATCTGAAATTAGGGTTTTCAGATCTGGTATTAGGGTTTCTAATAATCAACTATAATTTCCAGTAATTCATTAGGGGTTTCCCTAATTTCCAGTAACACAAACATATTCACATAAATCCTTAATCCTGAATAATTCACCTATATCATTCACCGAATTTTGAAATCCTCAAAATTAAATCCCAATAACATTAAACGCATACACTTATTTTCTATCTAGGTCTAATATTTGACCTTAAATCAATCATTTAAGATTTTAATAAATTGCCCAAATTCTTGGGTTGTCACACATCCAATTACTATTCACTCTAGTATCATTCACTCGAGTATTCGAGACACTTTTCGTGTCAGAGTACTATTCACAGGGTACTATTCCCGAAGTACTATTCACGGGGTACTATTCACCCAAAAAATTTATTTCTTTTCTGTCTAAATTATGTTTGGTACATGAATATTATTCTTGAATTTTACTCCATAAAGCAGTATCATGTTGACAATTTGGATGTTATTGATTTCTGGATAAATTAAATTATAAATCTGTAAAATTTATCCTTGAACTTATTTTATTGAATTATTATGTCATTATCATCATCTTCATGTTTATATTGTAATGAAAGTAATCTTTGGCTTACGTGCATAGATGGACTTGGTATGATTATGACTAGGGATTATTCGTTATAATCATGACCGTAATGTAACGAATGATGTGGTAACAGTCCTCATTAGCCTGTAGTTCATTGATGGACAGTTGTTGGTATGATTATGACCAGGGACTATTCGATGTAATCATGACCATTGATGATTACATGAATATCCTTGGCCATGGTGAAGGGATGATTCGATGATGTGGTTTATTTATTATGCTGAGTCTCAGCGATAAGGTTGATGAATTTTTTTTAAAATCTTAGAAGATAGTAGATTTTATGCCCTACTTGACTCTTCTAATGGATTGCTTATTCCGCTGCAGTTGTTGATCTAAAACTTGTTGTCTATTGTATTCTATCAGTTGTTATATTGTTGAAGGCTAAGAATAATTTATTCTACATTATCTTAGTCATAATATTTCTTACTGTGCTAGTTGAGCTCACCATTTCTTTCATTGTTCTCTTCAGGAAATGAGAATATAGCTGGGACGAGTCGGGGAATGGAGTGATGGTCCAGGATAAATGGCTTTAGTAGTCCTCACTATTCTACGAAATAATGTGATAATAATTGTTATGAGGACACCATTGAGTGTGGATATTATCTAGATGACAATATTCTTGTTTAAACTCTCAGCTATGTTTTGTCGTATTTTACACGACCGTTGTATAATTAAGTTGTATTTGAATTTATGTATCATGTATCTGGCGAATCAAGATGGGTGATGTATACCTGTTTTGGGGGAGTCACGCATGGTTTTAGGGGGAGCCATAATTATTATATTGTCATCATCAAAAAGGGAGAGGATGTTGACTTGGTTATATTCCAACCTTAGGTTTTGACGATGACTTTCCTATTGTACTAAAATGTTTACTAATGCATTTACAGGATATTAAAAGAATTCTTAAAGCTTTGATTTATTAAAGGATTGAAGACATGAAGGCTTGAAGAATTACTTGAGTTATTAAGAAATAAATGTATGATCCTAGCTTTAATTATTTCTCAATTAAGGCTCTAGGACATGTGCATTGCATACATACTTGTAGTCACATATTTGATTTCACATGATAATTCACTAGCCCCTGATATGCATGACCGAAATTTCTCACCATAAATTAAGGAATCAAATAATGTTAACCAATATATATATATATATGGAAATTTGGAGTAAATGGTTGATTAAATAAAATAACATAAATTATTCATTTTCATCGACTTGATTCACAGTAATAACAAATATGGCATATCATAAGTCATGCATCATAAATCGTGCCTCATGAATCAAGGACTCTAATTCTGTGCAATCAACTAAGGTAACTAGCTAATATCATGAATCATACTTTATGTAAAAGCTTAAGTTAAGGAACATCACTAGATTGTTGTTTTAAAGAAAATCTGCTTCGTGATGGAAATTGATTATATCCGGTAATTGCCAAAAAGAAAGCTTGTAAGACCCCAACTTTTTGAATAAAGATGAATTTTCTATAAATATCATTTTTGAATATTATGGAGTAAATTTGATATATTATTATAGTTGTGGGTAATATTTATAAATTTTGCAAAGTACGCAAGTTGTATATAATATTCGATTGGTCGGGGAATATTCGTACAATGACACAATCATTGGTGGACCCCACAACGAAATTATTGTCGGATTGAGAAAACGACAAAAATATTTTATTGAAAATAACTGCGGAAGTTTTACCATTAATACCGTTGAACTACTCGGTAGTAAAAGTACAGTAATACGCGTGGTTACATAGTAGCACACAGTATTGATTATTGATGCTTATGTGATAAGTCACTCAGTTTTATTTTATTGGTATTATTAATGTAATAAAATAGAAAAGCTTTTTATATATAAACAGAATACTTATATAAAGTTATTCGTTTTATTAGGCTAATAGTAAAATCTTTTTATATAAAAAAAAATATTTTTATAAAGTTATCTGTTTTATTAGATAATAATTAGAATATATTATATTTTATTATGCATAGTGCCTGCATAGTATTTTCATAGTAAAATCGTTTATAAAATTATTCGTTTTATTAGATTATAAATAGAATATATTATATTTTATTTAAAATATTTTTCTTTAAATATGGACCGTCAGATTAAAGTAAAATAATCTGGACCGTTCATGAGTTAGTTACTATGCAGTACATTTTTTGATAAATAGAAGCTCATTCCTTCATTATTTCTTACGAATTCACTGAAACTCTAGAGAGATAAACTATAGAGAGAAAGAAGAAAAGTATTCTGCTACTTCACTACTTATATATCTAGTACTCTTCTTCTTAAGATAGGGGGTATTATTTCTTTTGTTTTCATGAAGAGAACTTCTGTTATTCAATTCTTTATTATTCTGTTGGAATAACCTGTATACGCGAACTTCCCTATACTTGGTGAAATTCTCCTGTTATTCTATTCTTTATTATTCTGTTGGAATATCCTGTCTGTTCGTTTTACGCCGGACCTGGTTCCGTCTTTACTATTATGTTAGAACATCATGTCGGTGCGTATTACGTCTGACCTGGTTCCGTTATTTAGTATTCTGTTGGAATAACCAGTCTATGCGAAGTACCACATGCATAGTGATTTCTGTTGTTATTCTATTCTTTATTATTCTGTTAGAAAATCTTGGCGGTGCTAATTTCGCCTGACCTGGTTCAGTTATTATTATTCTGTTGGAATAACCTGTTTATGCGAAGTACCGTATGTATGGTGATTTCTTTTATTATTCCATTCTTTATTATACTCAGTTGGTTAAAGTTTTGACTTCTATACTCCATGAAATTAGTGGAATATCCTAGATATTTGCACTTCATCCAGTATCTTTTCATGGAAATATTCTTCTGAGTATTCTTGAATTTTACTTTACAAAGAAGTATCATGTTGACAATTTGGACGTTATTAGTTCCTGAATAACTTAATTCTTGAACTTGTTTTATTGAATTCTTATATCGTTGTCATCATCCTCATGTTTATATTTTTTTTAAAGTCATATGTGGCCTTTAGTGCATTGATGGACTTGGTATGATTATGACCAGGGATTATTCGGTGTAATCATAACCGTAATGTTACAAATGATGTGGTAAAAGTCCTCATTGTCCCGTAGTGCATTGATGGACAGTTGTTGGCATGGTCATGACCATTAATGAATACACAAATATTCTTGGCCCGTAGTGCATGGATAGTTGTGGTCTTGATACTAAAGAATATCCTTGGCCGTAGTGCAGGGGTGATTCGATGATGTGTATTATTTATTAAGCTGAGTCTCAGCAATAAAAGTGATGAAAAACCTTTTAAATCATAGAAGATAGTAGATTTTATTTTCTACTTGACTCTTTTAATGGATTGCTTGTTCCGCTGCAGTTAAGCTTGATGTTTGTTATATTGTATCAGTTTAACACTGTTTAAGGCTAATGATAATTTATTCTGCAATATCATATTATCCTAGTCATAATATTTCTTACTGGGCTAGTTGAGCTCACCCTTTCTTCCATTGTTCTCTTCAGAAAATGAGAATATAGCTGGGACGAGTCGGGAAACGGAGTGATGGACCGGATGATAGTATTAGTAGTCCTCACTATTTTGTTAAATAGTGTGACACTAAATGTAATGAGGACCCCATTGAGTTTGTATATTGTGTAGATGAAAATATTTGTATTAAAACTCACAGCATATGTTTAGTCGTATTTTACACGACTGTTGTATAATTAAGTTGTATTTAAATTTTGTACCATGTATTTGGAGACTTAAGATGGGTGATGTATACCTATTTTGGGGGTGTCACAGTTGGTATCAAAGCTTAAGGATATGATCCCTGGCTAAGATGTGAGAATAGAACTAGGAGGGGAGAGACGGGGAATTCCTTCGCTAGTATGACCTACCTAAGTTTTTTTTTTGTATTTAATTGGTCGGTCAGAATATAGGGATAATATGTTACATGTCAATTAACTTTTGTTTTGTGGCAGTATCTGAAAATGACAGCTGAGAATGTTGAGAATAGCAATGGAGCACATGCGACCATTGATTCACCACATATTAATAATCAGGATAATGTGCATCAGGAAGGCGGCAATCCTCATTCAAACAACAACACTTACCAAATGATGAATGATGGAATGTTCAGAGGCATTATGCAATTCATTCAACAGCAGACGAGAACGGCTCCTATCCAAAATGTAGTTGGAAACACTGGAAACTCTCGAACGGTCACTTCTAAACAGTTCAAGGAGCTGGGACCACTAGAGTTTATTGGAGAGCTAAAACCACTTAAGGAAGAAGCATGGATAAAGCAGATCACCAAGATATTTGATGTCTTGGGATGCTCCGAGGAGAAAAAGGTTCCCTTTGCAGCCTTTATGTTGCGAGGAGAGGCAGATTACTGGTGGGAATCGGTAAAGCGTACTCAACCTGCCACACTAAAAATGTCTTGGGAGAAGTTCCAAGAACTATTCAACGACAAGTACTTTCCTGAAAGTATTCGTCACATGAAGGAGGTGGAGTTCATCAAGTTGGAAAAAAATAACATGACCGTGTCGCAGTACTAAGACAAGTTTACCGATTTGTCCCGGTTTGCGTCCCACTTGGTAGATAATGAAGAGAGAATGAAGCGTATGCCTTTAAGAGGTTTGAAGCCGGAGATACGTCAATATCTTATTTCTTAGAAACTGTGTTTGTATTCAGATGTTGTAAATAGGGCTCAGTTTGTGGAGCGCGATAATGAGTCAATGCAACCAAAAGAGAGCAGTCGACAAAATGATAACACCAGTGAGAGCAGTCATCGAAGAGGTGACAACAAGCGTGGAGGGAATCAATAGGTCAGAAATGGTAACCACTACGGTGGTAATAAGGGCCAAAGCAATAAGAATGGACATTTCAAGAAGAGGAGATTCAATAATGATGGAAAGACGTCAGCACCAGCACCCGTTGTTAAGGAAGGAGAGCGATCACCTATCATATGCTTCAAATGCTGAGGGGAGGGACACATCAGTCCAAACTGCGCGATGCCATCCAAAGCATGTTATAATTGTGGAAGAGAAGGTCACCTAGCCCGATTTTGTCGTTCACCAAAGACAAGTTCTGCTAGGATGGAGGCACCAAAGGCCGTCCCAGAAAAGTCAAAGCCGGTAGTGTAAGGGAGAGCATTTGTTGTGACCTCCCAGAAAGCAAGGAACCGAAATGATATCATCACAGGTAAGCTTATCATAAACTCTAGCGAAGTCTATACTTTATTTGATACCGATTCTACCCATTCTTTTATTTCTCCTACTTGCGCTCAACGATTAAATTTGACTCCGGAGAAATTAGAAGTTGACTTATCCATCGAAACTTCGTTGGGAGAAACCTTCATTACATCCACTGTTTATAATTCTTGTTTAGTTCAAATTGGTACCCTCACATTACCTGTCGATCTTATTTCATTAAAAATACTTGTATTTGACGTGATTCTAGGATTGATTGATTAACTACTCATCATGCAAAAATTGATTATTTTCGTAAGGTTGTTAGCTTTCATATTCCTAATCAACCTATTATGCAAATTCAAGCAACAAAACCATTAAAGTCAATCACGGTCATCTCAAGCCATAAAGGTATTCATTTATTGAAAAACGCATGATATTTCTATTATTAATGAATTTCCTGACGTATTCCCTGAAGAACTTCCTGGCCTACCCCCAGAGCGTGAAATTGAATTTTGTATCGACCTTGAACTTGGTAAAAAACCTATTTCCAAAGCCCCATATCTAATGGCTCCTATTGAACTTCAAGAGTTAAAGACCCAACTGCAGGAATTGTTAGACATTGGCTTTATTCGTCCTAGTACTTCTTCTTGGGGTGCTCCTGTTCTATTCGTGAAGAAGAAAGTTGGGAGTATGAGACTTTCTATTGATTATCGGGAGTTGAATCATGTCACCATAGAAAAATATGTACCCATTTCCACGTATTGATGACATGTTTGACCAGTTGCAAGGAGCCAAATTCTTTTCAAAGATTGATATTCGTTCCGGATATCACCAATTGAAGATTAGAACCGATGACATTTCAAAGACGGCTTTCAGAACTCGGTACGGGCATTATGAATTCCTAGGCATGTTTTTTGGATTGACTAATGATCCTGCTGCCTTCGTGGATATGATGAACCGAGTATTCAAGGAATATTTGGATCACTTTGTGGTCGTCTTTATTGATGAAATCCTTATTTATTCCAAAAGCCATGAAGATCGTGAGCAACACTTGAGGCTGACATTCCAAGAGCTTCGTGAATATAAGCTTTATGCTATGTTGAAGAAATGCGAGTTCTGGCTTGAAGAAGTAGCATTCCTTGGGCACGTGGTATCAAGTTATGGAATATCTGTTGACCTTGCAAAGATTGAAGCTATTCAAAGATGGGAGCAACCTAAATCAGTGACCGAAGTACGTAGCTTTCTCGATTTAGCTGGTTATTATCGGAGATTCGTGGAAGGATTTTCTCAAATCGCTACTCCATTAACTCAGCTGACTCGGAAAGATACAAAGTTTGTTTAGAGCGAAGAATGTGAGAAGAGTTTTCAAGAACTTAAGAGAAGACTCATTTCAGCACCTGTTCTGACAAAACCATCTGGCTCGGAGGGATTTGTCATCTACAGTGATGCTTCGGGGAAAGGGTTGGGATGTGTTCTCATGCAACATGGGAAAGTCATAGCCTATGCCTCAAGACAACTCAAAAAATATGAGAGGAATTATCCTACTCATGATCTAGAGTTGGCAACTGTTGTCTTCGCACTAATGATTTGGAGGCATTACTTGTATGGGGAGAAAGTGGAGATCTTTACGGATCATAAAAGCATCAAATATTTCTTCACTCAAAAGGAACTCAACATGCGACAACGACGTTGGCTTGAGCTGTTGAAAGATTTTGATCATACCATCCAATACCATCCTGGAAAAGCAAACGTGGTAGCTAACGCATTAAGTAGAAGATCATATGCAAGTGCGAATGCGATATTGTCAACGTAAAGGCCCATTTTGTGTGACTTGCAAAGGATGGAGATAGAGTTAAAGACTACAGGGACCCATGTGATGATGGCGAATATACGAGTAGAACTGACTATAATTGATAAAGTTAAAGCTGCTCAAGCTACAGACCTGGAGCTGATGTGTATGAGGAAGAAAGTGCAAGAAGGTGCTATGCCGGAAGCAAGAATCGATGAAGAAGGAATACTTCGAGTCAACTCCAGACTTTGTGTTCCTAATGACCCTGATTTAAAGTATAAAATCATGATGGTGGCGCACAACACACCGTTTACAATCCATCCTGGGAGTACCAAAATGTATTATGATCTTCGACATACATTTTGGTGGAGCAATATGAAGAGAGAGATAGCGTTGTTTATCTCAAGGTGTCTAACTTGTCAACGAGTTAAAGCGGAGCATCAAGTACCAAAAGTTCCATTGCACCCACTTGAAATTCTAGAATGGAAGTGGAAACACATTACCATGGATTTCGTTACTGGTCTTCCTAAGGTTTTTCAAGGCATAGATGTGATTTGGGTCATTGTTGATAGATTGACCAAGTCTGCTCATTTCTTACCGATACGAGAAACTTATACACTTGAACATCTTGCTCGTATGTACATAAATGAGATTGTAAGACTACATGGTATGCCGATATCCATAGTTTCTGATCGAGACCCAAGATTCACTTCACAATTTTGGGTTAGTTTGCAAAAAGATATGGGCACACACTTACGATTTAGATCGGCATATCATCCTCAGACGGACGGACAGACGGAAAGGACTATTCAAACTCTTGAAGATCTATTAAGACTCTGTGTCCTTGATTTCAAGGGAAGTTTGGACAAATTCTTACCATTGGTTGAGTTTTTCTACAATAACAGTTATCAAGCAAGTATTGGCATTGCTCCATTCGAAGCGTCGTATGAAAGAAAGTGTCATTTTCAAGTATGTTGGGATGAGGTGGGTGAAGCAACGTTGTTAGGACCGGAGTTGGTACGAATAACTACGGAAAAGATTCAAACGATCCAACAACGTATAAAAACCTCACAAGATCGACAAAAGAGTTGTGCTGATCTTCATCGAAAGGACGTGGAGTTCGATATAGGAGACCATATGTTGTTACGTGTTGCTCCATGGAAAGAAGTTACGAGATTTGTAAAGAGAGGAAAACTCAATCCTCGATTCATCGACCAATTTTTAATCCTCAATCAAGCAGGAACTATGGCCTATAGACTCACTTTACCGCCAAGTATGTCTCGTGTTCATAACATTTTTCACATATCCATGTTACGTAAATATGTGAAAGACCCAAACCACATTATTTAGTTAGAAACGAACGAAATAGCGGAAGATTTGACATATAAAGAGGTTCCTGTTCAAATCTTGGATAAGAAGGAACATATTCTACGCTCCAAGGTTATATCTCAAGTCAAAGTTTTGTGGAGAAACCACGATGTTGAGGAAATGACTTGGGAGTTAGAATCTGAAATAAAATCAAAGTATCCTTACCTCTTCGACATACCAGGTACATACCCTAATTTCGAGGGCAGAATTTAATAAGAAGGGGAGGTTGTAAGACCCCAACTTTTTGAATAAAGATGAATTTTCTATAAATATCATATTTGAATATTATGGAGTAAATTTGATATAATGTTATAGTTGTGGGTAATATTTATAAATTTTGCAAAGTACGCAAGTTGTATATAATATTTGATTGGTCGGGGAATATTCGTTTTAACAGGGAATATTCGTACAACGACATAATTATTGGTGGACCCCACAACGAAATTATTGTTGAATTGAGAAAACAATAAAAATATTTTATTGAAAATAATGGCGGAAGTTTTACCATTAATACTGTTGAACTACTCGGTAGTAAAAGTACAATAATACTCGTGGTTGCATAGTAGCACACTCTATTGATTATTGATGCTTATGTGATAAGTCACTCAGTTTATTTTTATTGGTATTATTAATGTAATAAAACAGAAAAGCTTTTTATATAAAACAGAATACTTTTATAAAGTTATTCGTTTTATTAGGCTAATAGTAAAATCTTTTTTATATAAAACAGAATACTTTTATAAAGTTATCTGTTTTATTAGACAATAATTATAATATATTATATTTTATTATGCATAGTGTCTGTATAGTGTTTGCATAGTAAAATCTTTTATAAATTTATTCGTTTTATTAGATTATAAATATAATATATTATATTTTATTTAAAAGATTTTGCTTTAAATATGGACCCTTAGATTAAAGTAAATCAATATGGATCGTTCATGAGTTAGTTACTATGCAGTCCATTTTTCTATAAATAGAAGCTCATTCCTTCATTATTTCTTACGAATTCAAAGAAACTCTAAAGAGATAAACTATAGAGAGAAAGGAGAAAAGTATTTTGCTACTTCACTACTTATATATCTAGTACTCTTCTTCTTAATGTAGGGGGTATTATTTCTTTTGTTTTCATGAAGAGAACTTCTGTTATTCCATTTTTTATTATTCTGTTGGAATAACCTGTATACGCGGACTTCCCTATACTTGGTGAAATTCTCTTGTTATTCTATTCTTTATTATTCTGTTGGAATATCCTGTCTGTGCATTTTACGTCGGACCTGGTTCCGTCTTTACTATTCTGTTGGAACATCCTGTCGGTGCGTATTACGTCTGACCTAGTTCCGTTATTTAGTATTCTGTTGGAATAACCTGTCTATGTGAAGTACCGCATGCATGGCGATTTCTGTTGTTATTCTATTCTTTATTATTCTGTTGGAACATCTTGTCGGTACGATGTTGCCTGACCTGGTTCAGTTATTATTATTCTGTTGGAATAACCTATTTATGCGAAGTACCGCATGCACGGTGATTTCTTTTGTTATTCCATTCTTTAGTATACTCAGTTGGTTAAAGTTTTGACTTCTATACTCCATGAAATTAGTGGAATATCCTTGTAATTTGCACTTCATCTAGTATCTTTTCATGCAAATATTCTTCTGAGTATTCTTGAATTTTACTCTACAAAGAAGTATCATGTTGACAATTTGGACGTTATTAGTTCCTGAATAACTTAATTCTTGAACTTGTTTTTATTGAATTCTTATATCGTTGTCATCATCCTCATGTTTATATTTTATTTTAAAGTCATATGTGGCCTTTAGTACATAGATGGACTTGGTATGATTATGACCAGGGATTATTCGGTGTAATCATAACTGTAATGTTACAAATGATGTGGTAAAAGTCCTCATTGGCCCGTAGTGCATTGATGGACAGTTGTTGGCATGGTCATGACCATTAATGAATACACAAATATTCTTGGCCCGTAGTGCATGGATAGTTGTGGTCGTGATACTAAAGAATATCCTTGGCCGTAGTGCAGGGGTGATTCGATGATGTGGATTATTTATTAAGCTGAGTCTCAGCGATAAAAGTGATGAAAAACCTTTTAAATCATAGAAGATAGTAGATTTTATTCTCTACTTGACTCTTTTAATGGATTGCTTATTCCGCTGCAATTAAACTTGATGTTTGTTATATTGTATCAGTTTAACACTGTTTAAGGCTAATGATAATTTATTCTGCATTATCATAGTCATAATATTTCTTACTGGGCTAGTTGAGCTAACCCTTTCTTTCACTACTCTCTTCAAGAAATGAGAATATAGCTAGGACGAGTCGGGGAACGGAGTGATGGACCGGATGATAGTATTAGTAGTCCTCACTATTCTATTTAATAGTGTGACAATAAATGTAATGAAGACCCCATTGAGTTTGTATATTGTCTAGATGACAATATTTGTATTAAAACTCACAGCATATGTTTAGTCGTATTTTACACGACTGTTGTATAATTAAGTTGTATTTGAATTTTGTACAATGTATTTGGCGACTCAAGATGGGTGATGTATACCTATTTTAGGGGCATCACAAAGCTGCCATATGATAAGATGGGTATTAAATAGAAAAATCTTAAACGATATAGACTAACGTGATGGAATCTCTATTAAGAAAAACTTCCTTAGTCATCAAGATACTCCTATATTCTATACTAATCATGACGTGTCCCTTATTTATATACAACTATAAGATGCCTTGATCCTTGGCACAATCTCTGGTTGACAGTCTAAATATTACGTGACTTGTGCATATTGTTTCTAACGATCATATCTTGCATGAGCAACAAGCAACGGTAACATTTTCGAAAAGCCTATAAATGAACGGGTCTCTTTAACGAGAAACACATAAAAAAAATAGATACTGTACTTCAAGGCATACAAGCTGCTCAGCAATTCTACTGACTATATTTTCAGCTACTTCGTGAATATCTAATTGGTGATATCTCTTCTATTCTTTAGTCACTGAGATTAATCTTTGCACTAATATACTTGAAAGATATTTTATTATTTTGAGTGCAAGCATAAAATTTGCTGGGTAATTAAATCGAATATATATTTTCAACTAAGTCTCATGAGCTTAAATCAATGATATCTTTATCTTTTATATTAAGCATTGCATTTTAGTTGAGCCTTGAATTGTTGATATAATTATTGCTTTGATTATAGTTTATTTTGTTATCATATATTTGATCAATTCTCTAAACATGTGGTAGACTAAGTTGTTAGTCTAAGGATTCTAATCCGGGTTGGATTAGGGGTTTTGCAAATAAGTTCAAGGAAGCATGGGTGCTTAAGGGTTCATAGGTGCACGGGGAGCAAAGGTGCTTGGGAGAAAAGGTGCTCGGCGAGTATAAGTACTCAAAGGTTTTGAAACTTGTCTTGTAAAGGGGTTTAATTATAAACAAAGTTAATTAATAAAGTGATTCTCCAATACTAGTTTGTATCGGACGTGGATTAGGCCACTAGAATAGAGGATAGGGGTTGAACCACGTAAAAATTCCTTGTGTTCATGTGATTGCTTATTGTGCTAAATTATCTCATCATTCGGCTATCTATCCAGCAAGCTGCATTCTATATCTATAAATTTACAAAACTAATTTAGCAAATTGTTTTCAAATAATCACATTCTAAAAAAGGCTATGTCTCTAAATTAAGCATTTTAGAAAGTCTTACATCAACTCAACATCTTGTCTTACCTTTTTAATCTATGAGGATTTAGAATCCAGCCTCCTGCATTAAATATCCAAAAGAAGTTTTATTGAATCAAATGTTTGACACCATTTATTCCCACACTTATTCAATCCCCCCCTTCTAAGTGTGCCTACTTAAATTTTAGGCATGTTCTGATTGCCTTTTTGACCCTGTACTATTAGGGAAACATCCTCCTCTTTCTTTTTATGGAGCCTTCGGGAGTTGTTTCCAGAATTTCCGGATTGGATATGCTCAGCAACAGCTTTAAGGGTAGCTAGGTCTTGAATCTTTCTTGACTGTAATCCCATCTTTGCCATCTCCCCGTGTTTGATCATTTCAAAAAATGGTTTACCGATGCTGGATTATACTCTTTCATAGAAAGTAGCTTCCTGTATGTCTATAAAGGTCATGACCATTTTTGATTCTTTCATGGAAGGAATAACTTGGGCAGCAAGGCGCCTCCACCTCAGGGCATACTCTCTGAAAGACTCGTTGGACTGTTTCTTGACCTTAGTAATCTGGTACCGGTCAGGAGCCATCTGAGACTGGAAGTTGTATTGTGTGAGGAAGGCGTGTGCTAGCTCTTCCCAGCTATGGATCTTTGAGTTATCTAATCTGGTATACCATGAACTGGCTTCTCCCGTCAAACTCTTCTGGAATGGCTGCATCCTGAGCTTCTCGTCCTCTGCATAAGAACCGAGTTCTCCAATAAACACCTTCAAATGTGTGTAAGGGTCTCCTAACCCATCATATTTTGATAATGAACACCAAGGAATATACACAGGTCAGCATATGAAACACTCTCATATGGTCCAATTCCTTTGATAACATGAAGGGTTTCTTCCATTTGAAGGACTTTCATTTTGATGTCATCAGTGTCTAGATCTCCTGTGAGATGGGTAGCATCATGAATTTTGTTGGTCGTATCCAACTGCAGTTCAGGTATCATATCAGCTTGAGTTCCCCCTTGTGTAGAGGATTCAACATTAATGGGTATCTTTGGACCCTGAGTAGACTAGTGTAGTTCTTTAAGTAGAACAGCCAAATCTGTGATTTGTTTGCTTAATCCGTCGAATTCTTTTCGAGAAACTAGATTTAATTTCAGTTTGGTCGGATGACGACATAATTGACTGTAGGCTCACGGCCTTTTTGGATTTTAACCGGGTAATATGTCTGATTGTTTCTATGCGAAAGACTTGCATAGTTTAGTCTTTAGGGAATGTGTAAATATTAACATGCTATATGAGTGTGTCTGTTTTAGGAATTTTATCCTGCAAAGCGGATGTTAGCTGTTTGTAATATATGGTAGCATGTTAATTTAAATATGTATGTATACACATTTCTTCATATTTCTCATTACATGGAGATGGATATAGAATGAAATTATAAGTAATTGACTTTACATGTAATTAAAAGCACGAAGAGACTTTCCTCCGTGTTGAGTTTATCAGAAGCTGACCTATCTTAAGTTACTATCGTGGCTTTTTGGCATAAAGGTTCCCAAATTATCGCAATTTACTCGACGGGAAGTTAATCCGGTCTTTTAACTGGAGCAAATTTGGGTGGTGCCTTTCCTGAGCCTCGTTGGAATTAGTCTTCCTACGAGTTCATTAATCAAACACCGACATGATAGAATCTTGGTGGAGGGACCACACAACATACATCGTGTCTCACTGTATGGAAATGATGACATATTCGAAGCACTAATATCACAAGCAGATATGGTGTGAAGAACTAAGTGCAATAAGTAAATGCATTCGTACACATTCATCATTAAATGTAAATGCAACATCCACACACAAGTAGACAACAGTTTTGAAAAGATTTTAATAGTGGCTTAAGTCCTCTTACTAGAAGTCCCCAGCAGAGTCGCCACATGTCGACGTCGGGATTTTTAGTTGTCCTTTTTTCGTTACTTGTTCTTTGGTGTTCTCGTGTTAGGTTAGATTTGTTTGAAAAAACAAGTGAAAAAGGTTCGACATATATAATATCAACGATGGACTGTTAAGTGTCGCCAGTTGGTTTTTTAAATGGTTGTACCAACAAAACTGAGAAAAGGTTTGCACATTGACCCAGTGATGTAACACTGCTAAACGGGTCAATGAAACCGAGATTCATTAGGCACCCCCCGACATCCGTGTTACCACGGAGACCACTACTTTTCCAGAAACTGTTATATGAATGTGTGTGTGTGGGTCAATGTGCTGCTTATTTGGAAGTAGCGTGAGGCCTCGTTCGCACCTATATACATAGGGTTTGAATTTATGTAAAAATTCAGTTTTTAGCAAGATATGGCAGAGATGTTTTATAAAAAAGGTTTTTCAAACCATTATGCTCAATAGTAATTGAGACCTTTTACACTCCAATTTTATTAAGTGTTCGGCATGATTGCTTTTATTTTTAAGATGTGAAGCATTTATAAGAAAATAATGTACAAAATAATGCCAACTTCCTCGTGGGTATGAAAACCATCTGAGAAAATTCAGACACCGCAGATAAATTTACAAGCTGCTTACAGCTGAAAATGTCCATCACGTGAAACAAATCTAGATCCAATAGATTGAATATGTGATCGCATGATTCCCAGGCTCACATGATGTTGCAATTTGTATAAAAGTAGTAAGCAGGTATATATATATATATATATATAGACATGATCACCAACCACGAAGCACCTCCATGGGGGATCAGAAATGTAAATAAAGCTGTAAAAGCTATCAACCGCCACGGAGGAAACTCCAAGCCGAACGAAACGTAAAGAAAGCTGTAAAAGCGATCAACCACCATGAAGTAAATTCCAGGTGGAACGAAAAAAAAAAAAAAATATATATATATATATATATATATATATATATATATATATATATAAGCAATAAACGCACTGAATATAAAATCCAGGCTCATCGAACAGAGTTCGACCACAGTTGATATATATATATATATATATATATATATATATATTAAAACAGTAAACACTCCGAATATAAAATCCAGGCTCATCGAACAGAGTTCGACACAGAATTCATATATATAAGTATATATATATTAAAGCAGTAAAAGCTCTAGACCAAATTCTAGGCTCATCGAACAAAGTTTGACACACAGTTAATATATATAAGTATATATATATATATATATATATATATATATATATATATATATATATATATATATAAAGATATATGTATATACAAACTAAAATAAAGCCACGAACAGAAGTCCGGGCAAACACACGCAACACGACTCTCAACGTGAAGAAAGGTGTGTGCAAAGATGAAGAGAAAGATTTTAAATTGGATGAAACTCGGCTCCCGCCGGTACAAGAGTTGCTATATCTGAGTTCACAAGTGTTTAAAATGAGAAAGCACTCAATATAGGGTGAGTACGGAGAAAATTTGATAGGGCTTCCTCGCCTTTTTCTCTTACAAAATAGACACCGCCGCAGGTGTACCTGAGGCTGGCCGGGTTGCCCCGGGTTTCGCGGGTTTCGCAGTGTCGAAGTACATGCACGCGGGCAACGTGATGTCCTCTTGAACTTTCAAAATTACAATCCGGGCATCCGACTGAGGTATGTAGGACTTATTTCGGACCGTCGTTGTCGAGAGTTATGCAATGGCATGGGATTAGAGGTTGTGCAAAGTCATGAAGATGGGACGGTGCCCTCCGGTCTTCAAGCTTCAAATTATATCTGTTACCCTGCGTAATAGTCACTCGGGATTTGTTTTCCTTTATTCTTATGGGACACTGTTGTGTATAAAATGTTGAGACAGTACGGTGTGGCATCAAGGTGGCAAGATGACGACTTTTCCCTTCACTGGGGTTATCGCTGATTTGGGCTAATAAAGCAGACGTCGCTCAGGCTTATCACTGCGATTGGACTGATGCAAGTGTTGAAGATCCTCAGTGTCATCACTGAGGTGTGCATGTCTTCCCAGTGTTATCTCTGGGTCTGGTACTAAGTTCCTCGGTGTGAGTGCCGAGTTTGAAGCTAATTGCAGACTTTTGAAAAAAGTATTTTTGGGGTTATCTCCAGAACTGCAACTGCCTTCCTTGGGGTTATTGCCAAGGTTGATAAATGTTATTCCCACTGTTGGGACTGAGATAGGACACCTCGGGGTTATCTCCGAGATTGATCTGTCTTCTGTAGTGGATTTTTTGGTATTAAAACTGCATGCCTCAGGGTTATCTCCGAGGTTGGAACTGTTACTCCTGATGTGTGTTACGGGGTTGAGGCTGAACATCCGGTAGTATCCGGACTTAACATGAACTGTCTTCTAGGGTTACCTCTTGAAAGACGAATCTGCCTTCCTGCAATGTCAGTGACAGGTGTGCAAAAAAATTTGAATGTCTACAAATGCCCCTCTTTATCATATTCATGCAATGGAATACATGGGTAGGATAAAGAATCCTAGACATTTGAAATGCAACATAATGCAAATGTATGATGCATGTGTATGGGGGGGTTGTTGCCCAACATGCTGGGGATGATTGTCGGCTCCTTGTTGCTTCTACTGGGGATTGACAACAATGACCCGGTTGGATGTGTGATCCAAATCTTCTAGGATGTTGATTTTTGGAATTATCACCAAAGTCCCTACTCCTTGATACAGACTTAATTCCGAAGAGGTGCCTATTGGATTTACTGCCAACATCATATGCTGTCAGGACTGCCTAACCTCCGTTGACGTGTACTTCACCGACGTCTGAATCAATGGATGATACCCTGTTGGGTCGATTGTCAAGGCTGTTTTACCTTTATTGACGTGTGAATCAATGGAACATCACATTGTGACCCCCGCCGGGGATATGTACTTTGACATATACCAACGCGTTGTAACCCCTGCCAGGGTATACATTGTAAATGAGGATGACGATATTGAATGAATGGCATTGGACCTGCATAAGGTTTTGCTGAATGTAACTTGTAATGTCTGCGATCATTGGCATAGTATACCATATGCTTAGGCGAATACCAATGAGTGATATACAAACCAAGGTTTAATCTAAGAAGACCCGGATTGTAAGTTATTCTGCTCAATCGCCTAGAATTTTTATTACTGATTTAACCTTTTCAGCCTTTAAGAACTCCTTTGCAACTCGAACTGGACCGAGTTGGAGGGGTGGGACCCACACAGGGGTGATGCAGGTATACCTACTGCAGCCGCAGATGGACCTGCGGCCAACTGTGGATATTAAAATCTTGCAGGTTACTTTCATAAGTCATTTTCAAGTTATACCGCAAAGGAAATCTGAGAGCTCTTCTTCAGATCTGTTGAGTTCGGGCAATTTTCCGCAAATTCTTTCACCGTACAAGTGTTCTACACTATCCTGGTAACGTATGCATGTATTTTTTCCAGTTTTTATCCGTTGGAAAATGAATTATCACATGAAATGAATCTAAACACATAGTAGTGATTATGTATGCTCAAATAACTTGATAAAAAATATTCAATATAGTAAATGTTAGTATTAAACCATGCTAAACATAATGATGTGACAAAATTTGACTTCTGAGACAATCAAATTGGCACCTTTTTCTGCTATTTCTTATCTTATTTGGGGACAAATGAGCAAAAGGTAAAAAAGGCAAATTACTCATGGTATTGAGGTTAACCTTATGGATTGATGTTTTTGATTTTTGATGCATATATTATGTATATGACTTTGGGGCAGGTGTGCTACTGAATGGCTACCTAGTCATGCCTATGTGCATGTGGATAGTCCGATTTACAAAGGGGACTATGGAAAAATTTTCCAAAATGTAGACATTTGATTAATCATGCATTTTTAACTCTACAGTAGATGTATGTTAAAGTAATGCATGCATGCATGTAGTCATACAATACATTTTAAAAGCTCCAGGCTAGAAAATACCACACCCTTTCTGAGGTGATTTGGAGACTTGTTGTACAGATATTATGGATCCTGATCAGCCGAGTAGTTCCCGCACGACCACTTCTGGTGTACGGAGGAGGGCTTCTGAAGTGCCTCGACCCTGTTCTGTTAGACAACCTCGTCGGTTGGTGGAGGCGGTGATACTTTCAGTCTAGGTTGATGTGTCGAACGTCGAGGATAAGGAGGAGGATGTTTTGATTATGGACCCCGCTCCTGTTACGCATGTTCCCCGTAGGGTCCTCCTGAGTATTCAGGTTGTAAACCCAGAGCTTCTTGGTGATTTGAGTCGATATCCCTCGATGTATTTGCATGCCAACGAGGTATGACGTTAGATCTTAATCTTCCTTCTTTCCTATTGATGATGATTAAAGGGTTTTGATGTTGATATGCATTTCATGTAGGTTACGGGCTTTATATAGCCTCGAGTGAACTGGTTCAGCATTCACTCCATGTACCAGGCTCTTCATCCTGACTATAGAACGACAGTGCATGACTGGGGTTTTGGAGTATTCTTTTCCATCCTTCCCCGTCGATGTCCCTGGGGTTACCTCAGGGCATTGTTTGAGCGCTGGTTTCACCAGACTCAGTCACTTCATTTGTTGGACTGTGAGGTGATGATGACGCCGATGGATTGGCAGTTTATCACAGGTATAGAGTTTGGAGGGTCATTAGTGCCTTGCATGGCAGATATTACCCCTACTACCGTCAGATCCTTGCTAGGAGTTCTGGCAGATACGCTTAAGGGCAAGACTGTCCGTGTAGGTCCTTTGAGCGTAGATGTTGTGCGTGAGCTGTTGAGTGAGCCCATGCCCAATGATGTTAGAGTCAGGGATCAAATTCTTCGGTGATTGTTCTTGATGATCATTAGGGGCTGCTTTATAGCAGATAACTCTTCTACGGTGTCCTTCGCTTTGATAAGTGCCACACGTCATGTGGACCGTATTGCAGAGTATGATTGGGGTTCCTACACCTTTGTTTTTTTCCTCAAGGGCATGCATATGCGCTCACAGGGTTTGACTGAGGCTTAGCTAGGATTTTACCCATTTCTGTTTATGAGTATTTCTCTTATCATTTCCCATTTATAGGTTAAGAGTGTTTACTTACCGCAGATGTTTTTCCATTATGTTGGCAGTTTTGGGCCTATGAGAGGCTTCCATGCTTGCGTCCTGTGAGTTTGTTAGGTTTAGATAGCTATCCACGAGGACGACGATGACATCATTCAATACTGGCGGAGGTCCATGTAGCTGAGGGTTTCACTCATTGCCGCCTGCAGCTGGAGTTGTTGATAACTGATATTATCACATGGATTCCCTATTCTGGGGAACATTTGGCCATGGAGTATGTGATTTCCACCCGAAGAGTTCCTCTTTTTACATATGGATGATGGGATATCAATTTAGGAGAGCGTGCTATTAGGAGCACCACATGGGAGATTTTTATGTTGATCTTGCCTCCTATCAGGCGTTATTGGCATGTATCGCAGTCATCCGTCACTGATATCTCATTGTTGGGGGTTGACGGCTTTACACTGTCAGAGGGTCCCTGTACTAAGGAGATATTCCAGTGCTGGTGGTTCCCTCATACTATTGGATCCCAGTCCCGCGCCACTCAGTTCATGGTGGATATGGTTCCAGGATCCGTGATGACGACGAATTTGATAGCCTGTGTTCGAGATCCGACTCATGTGACACAGATTGACAGTTTGACCCGACGACTAGACCAGACACATTTCTTTATCCGGCATTTGGGCAGAGATCCGGCAGAGGCAGATTCGTTTGATCCTTCCAGCTCAGGCGCTGGCCCCTTAGATGGCCCATTTGGTTTTGCCGATACAGATCCTCCTTTGTATAGGCCTGACATCCTTGTTGATAGAGATCTAGTGACTCAGGAGGAGTTACATCAGGAGGATAGGATTGATGATGTAGACATTGACACCATTGTCTTCTTCTGATGTGTATTCTCGTTATCTCTTTTGATAGGCCTTTGTTAGTAGTATGGGGTCTGTGCCCCATTTCCCTGTATTTGTAGATGTAAAAAGATGATGTATTAGATGTTGATATACTTAAAAATGTATGCACAGTTTTTCATTCCCTATATCATATTGCCATATATTATCTGCAATGCATGTATCATGTTATGCTTATGTATGTCCAGAGATATTTATCATTGACCCCTGGATGGTCTTATGACACGGCCCGTACAGATGACTTCTTTGACAGTTAGCCATATTGATCATACCTCACCATTATTGGTGGCATCTGGTATGCGATCATGGTTTGATAGCATGTCACCATCAGACAGGGTTACCGTAGATCATTTGTTTCAGCATACTATGACCATGTTGATGTTTCAGGTTCCCACAGGATTCATGAATGGCATGCTGGAGCACTGGGTATCGGAGAGGCAGGTTTTCTGATTGGGGACCCAGGAGTTGACTCCCACTCTAGAGGAGTATGCACAGTTAACGATGCTGCCACTGGACAGACCTTGCATGCATATGGCTTTAGGGGACATTAGTCGACAGTTCATGACCCTTAATCGATTGAGGCATAGGGTGGTGCAGGATGTGATAGCCCCGAATCTGGGCCCCAAATCACCGCGGATTCGGTACACTAATCATTCTATCACTATTTGCGGAAGATATAAACATAAATTGTTTATACAATACATTACACACTATTCCCCAAGGTCGAGTAACCTTAACTTATACACAATTCATAAACTTTCTAACATATAACACATTTATCAAACTATACTATTACAACATAGCTGCACTTTATACCCCAAGCTTAACTTGGCCTTAACCTTTTCCTCTATCCGAACGCATTCACCTTATCTGCAATGTTTTATCATGATATAGCAAGGGTGAGCATGAAAGTTGCCCAGCAAGTTTATATACAACAATATAACGATATATCATGATTGAAGAGTATGAATAATGAGCTTGCTATAATTCATCAGTATAATTGAAAACTAGCACGAACAAACTTTTGTCTGAACAAGTATTTTACATGAACAAACATTTCTGAACCAACTGGTAATGAAGGTGATCAGCCTTTCATACCTGACTTATACATGCAAGATGTACAGAGTACAAATTTCATGGCAATCAGCAATGATTAACCATAAGTTTGAAGAAACTACTCTTATTAGAGTTAAGTAAAAGAAACTTGCCTGAATCGTTGATTACCGCAACGCAATTTTTAACGTTTTACCCGAAGACCTAATATTAATAATATAGATCTCCAATATTAGAATAATATCATCACAGTATAGTACTGTTATATTTGTATCCACAGCATAACCTAAACACATAACACATAATACTATCAGTCTATAATACACATAAGACTTAGCATCAAATTAGACTATTAAGTTTGAGTTGATACCGACATAATTTTATCATCCCGGCGGTCTAGTCGGACAAATATCGAGTTTAAGTTCAATTAAACTCTTCCTAAGTGCTTAATCATGCCATAGAGTCACATTTATATGATTTAACACTCGCCTTTTCATTTCATAAGGATTCATTAACATCTAATAAGTCTAATTCTAATCCAGCAACCTGAATTCTAAATCTAGCAACTAAATTACCAACTCAGCAACCTGGATTCCAAATCCAGCAACCTGAATTCCAAATCCAGCAATCTAAACTGCAATCCAGCAAACTGGATTCAACATATTATATAATCCAGCAAGCTGTATTCTATATCCGTGTCACAAAAATACCAAATCAGTTTATTATTCTCCTATCCTTTGGTCAAACACATATACATGTATTTCATGCATAAAAAAATATTGTTTCCATAATTTTCTAACTTCCTTTGATATTTTTCAAAAATTAATACTTAGTGCGTAGCTTAAGAAATTAGCTACCTCGTGCTTAACTCCAAACATTCTCATCTCTTGGCATAACCTTATATATGTTAACGTGATGCTCCAGTTTTAAATTTCGTGACAATCGGAGTTGTAGAACTCCGTTTATAGCGATTTCCGTCGAAAAATCACAAAAATTGTAATGGTCATAACTTGGTCGTTTTAACTCGGAATCAGCTCATTTTTGTACACGAGCTACATAATACCATATATTTTCATTTTCCAAAAAACTGGAATTTTTCTCATTAAATAAATGTCCGAAACAACCCCCAGAAAAATATGGGCAGCAACTTTTTGTCATTTGGCAGTTTTGGAGTCCTTCACCAAAACTTAAATAAAATGAAATCTATAACTCCGATTAATGATCCGTCTATTTTTTTGGGTTCATATCTTTCCGATCTACAATTTTCATCTATCACAATCAATATTTGGATATGTTAAGCTCCCGGAATTTAGCCCGGAAGTGGCTGTTACAAAACTGTCCTTCTAACAGTTTTCTTAACTTTGAGTAGTTTGGGAGAAATCCCATAACTTGCTCAATATTCCACCTAATTGAGTAATTCCAAAGGGATTTTACCCTTAACACATATATCTAGCATCCCAAGAACATAAATCACAAATATCCATCATAGATTTCAAGAAAAATCAAAACCTAGCTCTCACTTTAAAAGTTCAAACTTTTCCGAAAAAATTACATTTTTCTCTTCCTTTGATTCCAACCAATTTATCACCCATATGGGTAGATCCAAACAATAAACACTTATTAACATGTATATACATAGTTTTTGAGTTTAGAAACAAAGTTTCTTATTTCATCAAACAAGCATCAACACAATCAAAGCTAAGAAAAAATTTAGATTTTCTATCATTTGAAAAACCTAGTTTCCATTCCACACTTTAGATCTAACTTTGGATCTACAAAAGAGTTGGATCTACATATTAAAGACTTATATACACATATATCTAAGGTTTTAAACCTCAAAATCACAACTTCAAGTTGTCAAAAATCAAATCAAAACATAAAGGAAATAGACTACATAAGTAGACATTTTTGCTATACCTTAGCTTTTCTTCTTCTCCTTCTTCTTAGTTTGATCATGGAGCTTGGATGTCTCACCTAAAACTCCCCTTTCTCTCCTCCATGGTTGTCGAATGGCCTCTCTTCTCAGTCTCTCATCTCTAGTTCTTAGTTACTTGGAATAAAGATGAAAGAGAAAAATAAGCTAAAGTTTTATTAGAAGTGGATTATATCATTATCCAAACTCACTCTCTTTTTTCCTCTTGTGCATGATCCGACCATATGGCCTTTGATTCTCAATTGCTCCCACTAATACTAGTTCTTTCTCCCTTAAACCACCAAGTTTTTACTTGGAAGAAATGCCAAAGTGTTGGATTAAACAAATGAGGACACATGGGGGAGTTGGTAGAAGTTGGTAACCAACTAAAGTGAGCAATTAATACATTCATCTCCCCTTTCTTCCTTCTCTAAATAGCCGTCCACTTGGCCTTAGGATACTCCAAGTTTGGTTTCTTGTAAATGAAATATCTATTATCCCAAATGTCTAAAGTACCATTCCTTCAATTGGGCTCCAAAATTGGGACATCACTTATAAATCTTTTGGGCTTAACAATAAAAATATTTGGGTCATTCCATTAATGTATTGCTTGGACCTCTAACTAATTTATTTGGCCAACACTTGGGCTATAAAATATACATAATCCACTACCTTAAATTCTCATCCAACCTAATTCATTTAATTAGGGTTTTTACTTCCTCAATTATAACATAAATCCTTACTCACAAGGCCATTCATTTCATTAACCCAATTAGACTTGCTATAATTAGGTTATAAAATTAATCATTTGAGATATATAAAATAAATCTCCTAGAATTAGTAAGTATTCTAAATACCACAATTCTCTTTTTCCATAACCCTTAAGTTATTAAATCCTTCATTCCTAATATATAATTAGGGTTACATTAGTTTCTTTTGTTTGTTTATATAATAAACAAAGATAAACCATCACATAATGTTCATATTCCTTACACACAACTTTTTAACCCTTAGGGTTTAATACTTCGTATTAGGATTCCCAAATTAGGGTTTAAATTCTCGATACTAAAATTAGAGTTTCTGAATATATCGTTAGGGTTTTCTAACTTAATCACCATATTCATATCATGAATTTAGGGTTTCAGATTCCC
Organism: Panax japonicus; assembly: GCA_020205505.1. Classification (NCBI taxonomy): domain Eukaryota; kingdom Viridiplantae; phylum Streptophyta; class Magnoliopsida; order Apiales; family Araliaceae; genus Panax; species Panax japonicus. The sequence goes on along the minus strand of CM035107.1, from coordinate 53,395,815 downwards.
GGAATTGAAACTAGGGTTTCAGAACCGATTTCTACGATTTCTTATCCATTGCTAGGGTTTTCTAACAGAACGTTGACGTTCTTAATATATACTTAGGGTTTGACACATATATAATTAATCTGGTCAACCCTTGACCCTTAACCACATTTAGTACACATACATATTCACATAAATCCTTAATACTGAATAATTCACCTATATCCTTCACCGAATTTTGAAATCCTCAAAATTCAATCCCAATAACATCAAACGCATACGCTTATTTTCTGTCTAGGTTTATTATTTGACCTTAAATCAATCATTTAAGATTTTCATAAATTGTCCAAATTCTTGGGTTGTCACACAGGATGAACTCACATCTATCCACGTTATATCCCAGCGTTTTCTATTTGACAGATTTGGCTCTGAGGATAGTTATACACGACTTTCCAGGGATTTCACCACAACGGAGGATCATTGGCGTTTAGCCAGGGTGGATGTACTGCTATTATGTGTACTTTCGTATGTCTATATGCCACGGTACATGGATAAGATAGACATTGGAGTCAGCATGGCAGTGAGAGCTCTCAGGGAGGGTTGTACCATCATATCGATGATTATAGTAGAAATTCTGAGGTCAGCTACATACTGTTAGAGAGACCAGGCTAGAGCCTTGATGTTGACTACCCTTGATGGGAGAGACGCAACTCTGTTAGAGAGAGACGAGGCATTAGCCTGCAGAGATGTCGCTGTCGCTGAGCGGGATGAGTCCAGATCAGGCAGAAATGCAGTGATAGTTGAGAGTGATAGTGACATATCTACCCGGGATATAGCCATCATAGATAGTACTACAGTGAGGTCCCTTACCACTGGCATGATTGTAGAGATGAGCGCTTACATTGATGAGCATATGGTCACCATGCATCTGCAGATCTGTTGGGTCGTGTGGATACTCTCGTACAGGAGACCACAGCTTCGCCTCCTTCTGAGAGGGATGCCATGTTGAGCTTGTTAGCTCGCATATACCCTAACATGTAGATGGGCTGGTATTTTCCTGCACAGACTAGCTGTGAGACCCCGAATTTTATGAAATAAAAGTATTCAATTTTTCTATTTTGGTAAATAGTTAAATTGATAAAAGTTTAAAGTTAAGGGTAATATGTGAATTTTTTTTTTTTGCAAAGTAAACAAGTTGATATAAAATATTTGTTTTGTTGGGAAATATTCGTACGACGGTACAATCATTGGTTGACCCCACAAAAAAATTATTATCGGATTGAGAAAACGACAAAAATAATTTATGAAAATAACGGCGAAATTTTTACCGATAACTGTTGAAACACCCGGTGTTAAAAGTACAGCAATACGCGTGGTTGCATAGTAGTACACTGTATTGATTATTGATGCTTATGTGAGAAGTCACTCAATATTGTTCAATCGGGTATTCAGGACACTTTTCGTGTCGGTGTACTATTCACGAGTTACTATTCATGAGTTACTATTCACGAGTAACTATTCACGAGTTACTATTAACAGAGTACTATTCACCCATAAAATATATTTCTTTTCGGTCCAAATTATTTTTGGGTACAATATTAGTCCATGAGGAGATGTACTAATTTTTAAACCGTTGGTTGAAGATATAATATTAAATTAATATGGACTGTGATAGCCCCGAATCCAAGCCCCCAAATCGCCGCGGATCCAGTATACTATTTCTATCACTATTTGCGGAAGATATAAACATAAATTGTTTATACATTAAACTTACATATAATCCCCAAGGTCGAGTAACCTTAACTTAATACACATTTCATAACTTTTCTAACACAACATCTTTATCAAACTATACTATTACAAAATAGCCGCACGTTTTATCCCAAGTTGAACTTGGCCTTAACCTTTTCCTGTATCCGAACGCATTCGCATTATCTGCAATGTTTTATCATGATATAGCAAGGGTGAGCATGAAAGTTGCCCAGCAAGTTTAAATACAATAATATAACAATATATCATGATTGAAGAGTATGAATAATAAGCTGGCTATAATTCATCAATATAATTGAGAAGTAGCACGAACAAACTTTTGACTGAACAAGTATTAAACATGAACAAATATTTTTGAACCAACTGGTAATGAAGGTGATCAACCTTTCATACCTGACTTATATATGCAAGATGTACAGAGTACAATATTCGTGGCAATCAGCAATGATTAACCATAAGCTTGAATAAAATACTCTTAGTAGAGTTTAGTAAAAAGAAACTTACCTGAACCGTTGATTACCGTAACGTAATTTATAACGCTTTACCCGAAGACCTAATATTAGTAATATAGATCTCCAATATTAGAATAATATTATCACAGTATAATACTGTTATGTATATACATAAAATAACCTAAACACATAGCACATAACCCTATCAGTCTATAACACACATAAAACTTAGTATCAGGTCAAACTATTTTAGTCTGACTTGAAACCGACACAATTTTATCATCCCGACGGTCTAGTCGAACAATACTCGAGTTTAAGTTCAATTAAACTCTGCTTAAACGCTTAACAATTATCCCAGATAATTATCTTATCAGTCAAAATAATTTTTAAAGACTTATAATAATTTTCAAATAATTATTATCATTTATCAACATTTTTCGATCATTAAAACCATATTTAATTGAATTAAACATCACATAATTCCTTAATCATTAATATTCATTTAATATAAAATATTAATGAAAATTATAACATAATATTATAATATACCAAAGTATTTTTAATACCTTAAAATCATAATTATCTGATTTTTAAACACTTAAATCCATTATCCAATAATTAAAATATTAATATTTTCATGACTAAATATCAAAAGTTATAATTTATAACTTAAAATATTTTTCTAACATTTAAATCATTTTAATATGATTCATAAATCATTTATTCTATTTTTCCATAATTTATTTAATATATTTATTAAATAAACTAATTATCATTAATATTGATTAATTAATGAAATTCATCCCAAAATATTAAAAGTAATCAAAAATAACTTAAAATATTTTCTTATACCATAAAATAATTTTTCATGATTTTTCATGAATTAAAACTATTTTTAAATAATTTATTTAATATTATAAATACCCTTTATATTCCAAAAATATTAAATATTTTACATCTTGAAGCGTATTTCCTTTTTAGAAATATCTTTTACCTAAACTCGGAATTTCGGTGTTAAAACAGGTAACACATAACTTTTATACTAAAATTCAATTTACTAAAATATTTCTTTAATAATTTTTATATTATTTTATCCATTCATGAGTCAGCACAGATCGCTTTCTCATATATAAATATTTAATTCCGCTAGCACTTTCACTTTATATTTCGTTTTATAATAAATTCACTTTTTTTTTGCTTTATATATTAAAATTATATATTTCGTTACGTAAATCTCAACTCAAAAACCACATTTTGAGCACCAAAAATATCAAAATATCAATTTTATGATTAATACAATTTTTAAAAGATTTTACGTTCTTCGTTGCACCATAAATTAATTTTTATAGGCAATTGTAGTTTTTATTCCACTTAAATATGTAATTTATATTTATTACATATTTTTATTGCTTTATTTATGCCCGAAAAGAAGTTTATCGGCGTAAAATATTACATATAGCCAAATCTCACCCCGTAGGACTTTATTAGATTTACTATGACTAATTATTACGCCGGAACGCGATTCGAAACGCCGAACGTCAAAATCGCTCAACGCGCCGACGCTCGGCGTTCGCTCAAATTTTAGTTCTGACATGCATGTTCGCTCATTTTTAATTTTCAAATCATGAGTCATATAATAGAGAAATTTCGGGCGTATTATAGATCCCATGGCATAGTATTTTAGAAAAATTTCACACCGCGAAAATAGATCACGGAAACTAATCAAAACGGTGCACGAAAAATACGTCAAACCACAGCACAGAACGGCGTCGCGCGGCTGGGCAGGCGTGTGCGGGCGCTGCCTGGCTGCTGCTGCCCTGTCGTGCGTTTATCAACCTAGCTACTTCGCGAATTTCTTATGCATTCTTCGTTAATCGGATTAATTCCAAATTAGGATATGTTTATCGTATCATATGAGACTATTTTTAAAAAATATGAAACTCCCATTTTGGGTCTTTTAAACAGTCCAAATAATTCGCCAAAAATGGACGCTCATAACGATTTTAACATTTTTCCCAGATTTACCCTCTTTCGTTAAAACAAACATAACTTTTTCGTTTTAAAACATTTTTAGGCGATTTTTGAGCCCACACGAAGCTAACTTCCGGGACTACAACTCTTCCCTACTGACATTTTTCCAGATTACGAATATACCAGCCCAGAAATTTCGTTCAAGTGGACTGTATCGCACTTGTTGGACAGTTTTGACACTACTACTTTGAAATGTCATAACTCTCTCCTCCGATGTCGGATTTAGTCCATTTTGGAGTCTATGGAAAGATTATTCAGTGTAATACAACATACCAAAAGCCCAGAATTTTATGAGTAATTTAACTGACCCCGAATTTTCTGTTTAGGAGCAGAAGTCTACTACTTTTCTTAAGCTTTAAAAACTGTTTTACTTTTCTTTCTTTGGAACAAACTAGTTAGCATCCAAAATGACTAGATCTACATATAACACACTCTAAAACATATAGATCTATGATTTGTAGAGTTCAAGATCATAACTCAAAATTTGATATAAACAACTAAAATAACTTGGATAAAAGGTGTTTATACCTTTGATTTGTGGTTATACTTCCTTGATCTTTCAAAGTGGATTAAGATTTTGGGTAAACAAAATATCAAAACATCCTCCCTTCTCTTCTTTGCTCCAGCCGAAATGGCCCTCCACTCCCTCTCTCTTTAATTCCACAAATGAAGAGAGAAAAAGGCTTTGGGAGAAAAATGAGAGTGAAATAGCATTTTCTCTCTCTTTCTAATATTTATAAATTGATGCAATGTATCTATACAAGGCAAGGTGGCTTGCTAGATAAAAAAATTCACATGCTAAGCTAGGTTTAGGTTTAGGGTTGTTCACCAAACCAAGGTCATGGCTAGATATGCAAGCTACCTTATAAAAAAAAATGTGACACATAGCCTAATTGGGTGAATTATCTATTGCCAATTATGTGGTATATAAATGGATGATGTGCATGCACATCTCCCTCTCCTTTCACCTCTTCATTACCCGGCCATGTGGCCTCTCTTTCCCCCACATTTTAATTTCTATTAGTCTCCCAATATCTTAGCTTGCTAGCCTTGGTTAATAATTATGTATTAAGCTATAAAAGGCTAGGCTATTTAGGTGGGTTGGTAAACAACCCATTGACCAAAAAAAATGGAACTAATAAAATGTATCATGTGCTTCATTTCCCTTAGCTTTGCCGGATCAATGCTCCATATTTGGCCAATTTTTATTTATCAATTTATTTGTTATTTAACCATCTAGAAGGTCCATAAAAATTGAGCTATTGCTTGGGCCATTTGATTTCTTGTTTGGACTTTCTAATTAAATTGTTTAAGTAAAAAAAAATAACATAGTCCAACACACTAATTTTATCTTACCCTAATTATTTAGTTAGGGTTTCTAAATCACTCATAATGGAATTTAAATACATAGATAATTTAATTATGTAACCCAATTAATCTAGGTTTAAAAAAAATAATCAATAACTTGAGATAATAAAATTAATCTCTTAGGTTAGTATACTAGTATAAAATTTAAATACTAGCACTTACACTTGTTATAACCCTTAGGTTATTTAATTCTCATTCCTAATATATAACATTAGGTTAAATAATTTTCTTTTATAAAAATATAAACCATCACATAATGTTCATATTCATTACACACATAACTTTTAACCCTTAGGGTTTTATACTTGACATTAGAGTTTCTAATTTAGCAATTATGGTTATCCTTAATATATAATCAAAATACTTAAGACATTATATTTAGCCTTCGATTTTCCCAAATTAGGGTTTCTAGAATCGATTTCTAGGGTTTCTTATCAAACGTTAGGGTTTCCTAACTGAACGTTGACGTTCTTAAAATATACTTAGGGTTTGACACATATATAATCAGTCTCGTCAACCCTTGACCCTTAACCACATTCTGAACACATACCTAACCATAACACAGAACATAGTCACATATACCCTTAATCCTGAATAATTCACCTAAATCCTTCACAAAATTTTGAAATCCTCAAAATTCCATCCTAATAACATCAAACTCATACACTTATTATCTGTCTAGGTCTAATATTTGACCTTAAATTAATCATTTTAGATTCTCATAAATTGTCTAATTTCTCGGGTTGTCACATGGACCGCTGGTGGATAGTTATAATAGTAAATCAATATGGATCGTTGGTTTAAAGTTTTAATAGTAAATCAGTATGGACCGTTACTTTAAGTTGTAATAGTAAACCAATATGGACCATCCGTTTAAAAGTAAATTAATCTGGACTGTTCATGAATTAGTTACTATGCAGTCCATTCTTCTATAAATAGAAGCTCATTCCTTCATTATTTTTTATGAATTCACTGAAACTCTAGAGAGAGAAATTATAGATAAACTATAGAAAAGTATTCTGCTACTTCCCTACTCTTATATTCAGTTTCTTTTACGATAAGGGGTATTATTTCTTTTGTATTCATGAAGAGAACTTCTGTTATTCCATAATTTATTATTCTGTTGGAATAACCTGTATACGCGGGCTACCCTATACTTGGTGAAATTCTTCTTTTCATTCTTTATTATTCTGTTGGAATATCCTGTCTGTGCGTTTTACGCCGGACCTGGTTCTGGTCTTTATTATTCTGTTGGAATATCCTGTCTGTGCATTTTATGTCGGGCCTGGTTCCATTCATTATTATTCTGTTGGAATATCTTGTCTGTACGTTTTATGCCGAACCTTGTTCCGTTATTTATTATTCTGTTGGAATAACCTGCATGTCCGGTCTATCGCATGCCTGGTGATTTTTTTTGTTATTCCTTTCTTTATTATACTCTGTTGGTTAAAACATTGACTTCTATACTCAATGAAATTAGTGGAACATCCTTGATATTAGCTCTTCATCCAGTATCTTTTCATGGAAATATTTTTCTGAGCATTCTTGAATTTTACTTCACAAAGTAGTATCATGTTGACAATTTAGACATTATTGAGTTCATGATAAACTTACTTATAAATATTTAAAACATATTCTTGAACTTATTTTATTGAATTATTATGTCATTGTCATGATGAGTTATGTTGGTTATTATGTGAAAACATAAAAGTTCTTAGAAAACACAAAGGTTTGCAAATCAGATTTTGGTAAAAATGGAGTATGAAATTCAATTGACCATATCTCCTATTATATTTTGAATTTTTGAGTGTGGCCAAGTTCTAGAGTTAGATCTATGAGTTTTCTAACTTATCCAAGTGGAATCACTAGAAAAGGTGTTGTAGATTTTTGTGTGGACTGATTTTAGTAAAGGAGTCAAAAACGAAAAAGTGCCAAAAAGCTACTACCAAAAAATTTAAAAGGGCATTTTCGGCCACTTAAATTGTGAGAAAAAATTTGGCCTTTTAGGACATGAACATATATGGTATAAAGTACGTACTGCCCAAAAAAGAGCTCATTCCGACTTAAAATGATCAAGTTATGATTATTTTAATATTTAGGTTTTTTCGACGAAAAACGCTATAACCGGAGTTCTATAACTCCGATGACCATGAAATTTAAACTGGAAGCTCACGTTAACATGTGTAAGATCCTGTCAAGATTTGGGAATTTCTGGATTTAACCTTGAGGTAGCTAATTTCTTAAGGAATTAATTAGAAATTGATTTTTCAAAAATAGTAAATAAATTTTAAAAATTTCGAGAAAAATATATCTTCAATATGAGACTATATTCTGCTTAATCCCATAAAAGAATAATTTTTGGGACTTATTTGGAATTTTTCATGAAAATGATTTAGTTACGAACAAATGAATTAAATATGTTATGTGAAGTTGAAAAATTGGTAAATAGGATTTTATGGCTTGAAAATCTTATATAAGGTATATGCAGATTTCTGATGAGTAATTTGATTATTAGTGATGAAATCTTATGAGTATGGCATTTTGAATGATTAAATGCATTATTTGGAAAAGTTTAAACAATTAAATTAAATTGTTTATAAGTTTAAGGAGTGATTAAAATATTGTTTTAATATTAACAATATTAGATTATGATTTTATTAAGTGATTGATAATGTTTGGATAAATTTAAAGTCATTAATATTTATCATTAATTTAGTTTGACTAATGCTTATAATATTGTCATCATCCTCATGTTTATATTATGTTGAAAGTCATTTGTGGCATATAGTGCATAGATAGACTTGGTATGATTACGACCAAGGATTATTCTGTATAATCATAACCATAATGTTACAAATGATGTGGAAAAAGTCCTCATTGGCCCGTAGTGCATTGATGGACAGTTTTGGTATGATTATGGCTATGGATTCTCTTTGGACATAGTGCAAAGATGAATTATTTTATGGTATGATCAGGACCGTTAATGAAAACAATATTATCTTTGGCCGTAGTGTATGGATAACTTGTGGTCGTGATACTAAAGAATATCCTTGGCCTGTAGTGCTTGGATGATTCGATGATGTGGATTAATTATTGAATTGAGTCTCAGAAATGAAATATTAATTCATGGATGTGATAATAATGAATATCTTTGGCCGTAGTGCAAAGATGATTTAATGATTACGAGCAAAAATTTTGATTTGGTATAACCATGATTTTTGATGTTTCAGGTGAAGACAGGTGATGAAAATTATCTTCGTCCTCTATGTGAAGAGGAATTTTGAATCACAATTGTGATTATGAGTTATTCACATGATCGTGGACGGGAATTGTTGATTGATGTTACAGTGATAAAACATTATTGGTGGACTTTTAACATAGAGAAGATAATAGACCTTATGGTCTATTTGACTCTTCTAATGGATTGCTCGTTCCGCTGCAACTGTGGTTGAAAACTTTTATCATCTACCATACGTTCTAAATCTCTGATTTATTAATGATGAAGGCTATTGATAGTGTAAATTGGCTTTAGTCATGATATTCTTTACAGGTCTAGTTGTGCTCACCCTTTCTGCTTCACAATTCCTTTCAAGTAATAAGAGTGTTGCTGTAAGAGTGTTGCCGGGTCGAGCGAGGATAACTGGGGAATAGAACGGTGGTCTCTAGTTGTAGAGGTTCTCCCTAAATAGTATAGAAAAGTGTGTTGTATTCTATATATCATTTAGTAGTTATATTTGGTGAATCAAATAGGGTGAAGCGAACCCAACTTTGGAAGGGTGTTTTGCCACTATCATACAAGATGTCTAATGACATACAACCTCGTGTTCTCATAAGACATGGTTGTGCACATACACTTGCTAAATATATCTACGAGCACTACTTGTATGATCTTGGAGTTTATTTGAAACTTAATTTTCACTTGGAGACAACAGAGATATTTATACGTCAAGAGAAGACTCACCATTGGAAAGAAGATGATAGTAATCTTCTTATTTTTCTTTGGGGACTTTTAGGTCAACCAAGGATAATTCTTTGGACATATGATATCTATCATAACATAAACGCATGGCCTTCCATGTACGAAGATTTCCTTGAGCACTTCCCAAAGATTTTAATTTCTAAAACAATTTTTAACTATACTTTTATGTAAAGTATCATTGTAAGGTTGTGGTCGAGGTACCATAAGAGTTACATACATTTGTATTAAAACTCATAGTTAACTGTGGTCGTATTCTATACGACAGCTCAACAGTTGTATAAATGAAGTTGTATTTGAATTTTATACCATGTATCTGGCGACTCAGAATGGGTGATGTATACCTAATTTTGGGGGCGTCACACTAGCATAGCCATTTCATCATGTACAGTTTATATGGTGTATATCAAACAACATTATATATATAACAGGGAAATATATTTTTGATCACTTACCTTTTAGATATGCTCTAATACTTGCTTGATATTTTGCCTACTTCTTCAGGACTTGTGATCTTGATGTCTTCTGAACTCTCCCCAGATGGATGAACATTGAGTTATATCTAGACAGTTCAGAATGGATCATTGATCAATGTGTATCCCTACCATCTTTGGTGTCTTTGGACTGGTTTATGTATGGAAATATGGAGAGGAGTGTGGCTTTCCTCTCTGAGATTGACCGCACCACAAATGGTCGCCAGTACCCCTATTCAGGAGGAGCCTAGTTATTCCATCTCTTATGGATTGGTGTTTTTCTTCAAGGTACAACTGCAGCTTAGATGGTCGCCGAATCTCCTATTTGGGAGAAGTTCAGGTAATTTCATCCTTTTGGTCTAAAGCCAATGAAATGTGGTGGATTGAAGGATGATCCTAGTACCAGATGACAAGTGTTTATGCTTTGGTAGGGGATGAGACCGAACCATGAATGATTGCCTACGTACTCCTATTGAAGAGGAGATCAGGTCTGCGTAGTTCGAACCTGGTGTAAGAGGTTCAAAGTTGTATGGCAGAAAGGGTGTAGGAATGTTTTTGTTATTTTTGTTTTTGTAAGGAGAAGGGTGTAGAAATGTTTTTGTTATTTTTTTTATTGCGACTGGGCCATATGAAATGGTTGCATATGTACTCCTATCGAAGAGGATATCAGGTTGGCGTAGTTCATCCCTCAGGGCGAGTTGAAAATTTTGATCCCATGTGCAGGTTAGACTACGGGGAGGAGAAAGTTTGATCCTAGGTTGAGGATAAACTGCAGGTACGAAAAGTTTGATCTCATGTATGGGTAGCCAAACTGCAAATGTGAGAGGTTCAATCCGTAGTGGGATGACCTAACTTCTATAAACACAGGGAAGCCAGGCTATTGGCTTGAAAAGTATATTTCCCTAAGGGGCAAGGTATGAAAAAGCGTTGTATATGGTAAAGGGGTTACAGAACAGGAATAACTGGTGATCTGATGATCCAACACCAGGATGTTTGCTTGATGGTAACCTCAGACATATTACTGTTTCACGGCGTCTGAGTTGATGAGTTGTGGAAATTCATCGCCGTCCATTTCATGCAATCTGAGAGCGCCTCCTGTCAATACTTCCTTGACAACAAATGGGCCTTCCTAGTTAGGAGCGAATTTTCCCTTAGATTGATCTTGGTTATCAATGATCTTCTTCAAAACCAAGTCATGTTGTTTAAACTATCGTAGCTAAACTTTTCTATTGTAGGATCTGGCGATCCTTTGCTGATATAAATGACCATGGAAGATAGTCGTGGTTCACCTTTCATCTATTAGAGACAATCGGTGATACCTGTCTTGTACCCATTGGTCTTCCTCCAGCTAAGCATCTATCAACACTCTGAGGGATTCCATTTCAACTTCTGTGGGGAGCACTGCTTCCATCCTGTAGGTTAATGCGTAGGGGGTTTCCCCAGTGGAAGTGCGCATTGAGGTTCTATAGGCTAACAGAGTAAGAGGCAATAGGTCAGGCCATCCTTTGTGGTTGGCGGACATCTTTTACATAATCTTCTTGATATTTTTGTTAGCCGCTTCAACAGCACCATTCATCTTTAGACGGTAGATGACAGAGTTAAGATGTTTGATGTGGAATTTACTGCATAAGTCCTCCGTCATCTTGTTGTTGAGGATCTTAGCATTGTCTGATACAATCACCTCTAGTTATCTATATCGACAAATAACATTGTTTTTGATGAAAGCAATGATGACTTCGTAACCCTGGGGAAGGAGGTTGCTTCTACCCATTTGGTGAAGTAGTCGATCATGGTTAAGATAAACTGATGTCCATTAATGGCTTTAGGCTCAATGGGCCCAATAACGTCCATTCCCCACATTGAGAAGGGCCAAGGCGAACTCATATTATAGAGTTCCTATGGAGGGGTGTGGATAACATTCCCATGAATTTGGAACAGAGAACATCTCCTGACGTGGTCATTATAGTCAACTTTGACAGAGAGCCATTAATGTCCTATTCTGAGGATCTTCTTGACAAGGAGGGGGCCACTCTTGTGTGGGTCACAGACTCCACCATGGATCTAATCCATAAGCCTTTGAGCTTGGACTTTGTCTAAACATCTGAGGATACCTTGTCCTGCATCTCTCTTATAGACAGCATCTCTGCCCAAGTAGAATTTCATAGCAAGTCGATGGATTCGCCTTTTCTCGGTCGGGCTCGCCTCAGCGGGTGTAGATCCATCTCGTAGGTATTCCGTGATATGGCGATACCAAGGATGTTGGATGGGAGGTATCTCATCTGATACTTCTCGAACGTAGTTCCCATAGGCTGGTACCTAGTGCAGGGTAATTGTGACGCTTGACAAGTGTCCCTTGTCAGGTATGTGAGGCCCCCGAACCCGAATACTTGAAACCTGAACTCGGTACTTCACGATACCATTTCTATGAGCGGAATAATACTAATAATAATAACAATAATATAAAATATAACTTAAATTTATATATACATCAGAGTCTTTCTCCCAAGTACGTAACCTTTAGTCATTCATTACATGATATTAGATATTTAAATATCATAGCCTTCATAATCTAAAACTATTACAAACAGTACCACAAATCTTATTTGGTTAGCTTTCCATTTCCCTTGTTTCGGAATGAGCCTTCTGGTTCTTCACACTTAGCTGAAAAACATTTAAATTAAGCAAGGATGAGCATTTGAGTGCCCAGCAAGTATTATATATATATAAGCTGAAAGAATTTAAATGTTTTCTTTATAATACCCTTCTACAACCAGTCAATAGTTGTGAAGTAATCTATACCAATAATAGTATCATAACAACCCTCTTTCAAATTTTTGAAACTACGTATTGACTATATATGGGGTTTCTGTGACATACTATGAACATTGTTTTCATTTTTGAAAAGGTTTGAACAGAAATTCATTTGTAAACCGTCATGACTTATGGGCACGGAGGGTGATCAGCCCCATTGTACCCTGTATTGATCAATACTAAATGTATAAGAACGATGTTATCGTTCACTCTGTCCGCCTTGGGCGCATAAAAATTTTCCCATTATCGGGATGTTCATACCTGTCGGGTTTTCATAACAAAGGTCTTATCTTATTCAACAATAATATAATTCAACATATATGTATATCAAAGGTGTATCAACATGCGATTGAATACAATGATTATCCAAGTGGGGACACTTGTATAATCATTTCTAGAAATTAACGAACAGAATATATAACTGAATTATCATATACTAACATGTTGATAATCAATGGGTTTATATAATATAGGTTTAACAATCTATATATTAATAATAATAATAATTATTCTGAACTTCTTACTTCTGACCATTGCATAACGAAAATGCAAAGTTAGGATACTTACCTGATGCGCTGCTTACAATTCTCAACTTAGTTCTACCCTTTTCTATCACAACCTATCATTAATCAGATCATTTTACTGATTAGTACAACATATCGTACACATAACACTGCCTATTGCAGTCAGCACATTCCCTATTCACTTTATCACACATGTTCAACAATCGTTGACTCATAATCAAACATCAACACCTTCCTAATCACATTGTCATACAATCTTAATAACCATTGAATCACAAATAAACACATATTCAATTAAATTATTTAAGTCCAGATCAATTTCTGAAACATGTCGGTCTACCGACAACTTTTTTCGGGTAAATATCGAGTCTAAGACTCTAAACCGTAGTTCATTATCCATTTGAATAATTTAAACATCAGTCACACTATTTTTCATAGCCTTGTAATAATTATTAAATAATTATTATCATTTATCATATTTTTGAAATATCAGAATCATTATTAAATGATTTAAATATCAAACAATTCTATTATCATTAATATTTAATTAATATTAAACTATTAATGAAACCATTGCCAAAATATTAAAGTTATGTATAATAACTCAAAATGTTTTTAAAGTATTTATAATACCCTTAAATGATTTTTAAAACATTTAAAATCATTATTAAATAATTACCATTAATATTTAAATATTAATGAGCTATTTATCCAAATATTAAAAGTCATAATTATAACTTAAAATATTTTTAAATCATTAACATCCTTTTTAAATGATTTTTAAATAAATAAAACCATTTTTAAACTATTTATTTAATATTATTATTAAATAAATTTAATATCATTAATCATTAAATATCATTAATATTAAATTATTAATGAAAATATCCCTTAAAAATTAAAAGTTATATTTTATAACTTAAAATATCTTTAAACACTTTATTTTCATTTAAAATGATTTTTGTAATATTAAATTCATTTTAAAACTAATTTATTTAATATAAATATTAAATAACTTTAATATCATTAATAATCATTAATTAATGAAGTTTACCTTTAAATATTAAAAGTTATATTTTATAACTTAAAATATTTTTAAATACCTTATTATTATTTAAAATGATTTTTAATATAATAAAATCATTTTTACTTCATTTATTTAATTCATTTAATAAATAACTTAATTATCATTAATATTAATTTATTAATGAAAATTATCACATAATATTAAAAGTTATCAAAAATAACTTAAATTATTTTCTTATATCATAATATAATTTTAAATGATTTTTCATGAATTAAAATTATTTTTAAATAATTTATTTAATATTATAATTAAATAAATTAATTACTTTTAATATTCCAAAAATATTAAATATTTATGAAATATATTTAAAATAATTAAAAACTAATTTTTAGAATTTAAAATAATTTTTAATAATTTATTTTGTATTTTTAATAATTAAAAACTATTTTTTTTATTTTTTTATTAATTTTCAGAAATTAATAAACTATCTGTCGCTAAAGACCACCTATAGCGACAGAACCGTCGCTATAAGTGTTCTTCATGAACCCAGACATTCAAATGCAGTGACCGAGTGTACATGTTTGACCAAGATTAATTCCTTACACAAAGTGTTTCTGGACATTTTGTTACTCCGATCGTGTAATGCTAATGCAAGACTACAAGATACAACCATAAACAAGTTCATAAAACTCATAACAAAGAAGATCTGAGCCAACCAACTAGCTGTCAGAAGCTGTTCTTCATTTCTGGAAACCCAGAAATGAAGAACAGTTCGAGTATGCACTTTTGAGCTTACATTACAATCAGATAATTTAATGTTTTAGTGATCTAAGACTTCAATACTGTAGCTCACATGTAGAACTACAAATATAATACACAAAATCACCATGAAAACAAACACATAGCAAAATATTGATCGGTTAACCCTTGCCAGAAAACTCGTTCGTAAAAATTATGGAAATTCCAGAAAATTGAAATGTTACCGGATAGTCTACTTTGACCATCAACTACAACGATTCTGATGATATATTGAGGAATCTAGAGGCATATATCTAAAGTGTATATAACATACAACAATCCAGTTACAACAATACCAACAGATCGTACAACACCTGACAGATTAAAGAAATTGAAATCATTGTCAGACTCGGGAAATGACCTTTTGGGTTGCCCAGAAAGTACCCGGTCAATGCCGGTCAACGGCATTTGACCGTTAATAACTACAGATCTACACATTCAATGACTCTAATTGTTTTTTCAGATTAAAGACAGCATTACAGGCTACACATATTAACTTTTAAAACACAAAACCCAATTACAGAAATGGATCTACAAGGTCTGACATTCGTTGTCAGACCATAACATGAATTTTTTTCCAGATTTTTGAAAACATCAAATCCGAGCCTCTAGATGTTATGGATCGAACATCTAGCAACCCAGATCATCTATTTACACTATATCTAACATGTATAACACAAAAAACTAACATCTATCATCAGATTTTTGGACAGAACTTGAATTAGGGTTTTATACCTTCTTTGAAATTTTCTGATTTCTAGGCTTCTGATTTGTTATGGCTGATCGTGGGGCTGGTATTTGGGACTGATCTAGCTTAATTTTTCGGAGGTGTGGTGCTTGAGAGCATTTGGTTTGAGTGTTGGACAAAATAAGCTAACTAATGAATTATTTTCTCTCTCCAATCTATATATATGATGTTTGATGTATGTATGCTGAATTAGAGTGGTTTGCTGGCAAAAATAGGCATGTGGAGTGGTTAGGGTTGGGTGACCAACTTCACCAATTTTGTCAAAACCTATAACTAGCTTCTTAAATGCTAAAAAGGACATAATGGTCATTTGTTTTCTAATTTAATGGCTAAAATAGAACTTAGCAAACCCTTAGGTTTTAACCCTTAGGGTTTAACCCTAAGGTTTACCACAAAATAAATCTAGGATTTAGCAATTAGGGTTTGCACAAAAAAATTAAAATAAAATAACTAAATTTTAGTTTCTAAATTTTGAAAATAATAACTTTGTTAATTAAAGTAAGTTTGTAATTATCTAACAAATGGACAATAGGGTTTAGATCATATAATTATTGTTGACTTTGTTAATTTAGCAATTAGGGTTTACTCTTTCGGTAATTAGGGTTACCAAATTACAATTAGGGTTCCAATTACTAAATTAGGGTTTAATAATTTAGGGTTGCTAAAATTAACAATTATAATCGTAATACTTGTGAATTAATCACATTAATACAATAACCAACAATCTCAAACTCTAATTTCAAATTAGGGTTACTAATTATGTGACACCCCCAAATCCGGGTTACCTGACTCCCGAGTTTGGTGTTCACGATCCAAATATAAATAACATTTAACTACCCATAATATATATAGATAGTAACTTTCATAAGTATTTATCAGAGTTTACTAATAATACATCACCCAGGTTCACTAACCTTAACTTTACAAACATACCCTTTGGATATACAAAAAGGGTTTACAAATACAACATAATAAATATGCCAATTATAACTAGTTTATTACAACGCCTTTGCCTTTATCCTTCGCAGCACCTCCTGCCACTTCGTCCCTAGCTGAAAAGTTTTATTTAGCAAAGGTGAGCAACTAATTTGCCCCGCAAGTTAATACATACAATAAATGTATAAGGATTCAAAACAACAAACTATCTATTTTGATAGAATGAAACCAAAGTTCGGGGGACTTTGAAATAGCTGAACAAATCGTTATTTAATAACAAGTTTTCTCGTATTCTATACAACACAATAATTCAATAATGAAATAGTACAACGCTTTCAAGTTTCTACGGTATTCTAGTGAATAATCTAGATTCAATTCTACGAATGAAATATTTCTCCAGATTTATACTGAGTGATCACACTAGATCTTTGAACTTATTTTCTCGGGTAGATATCAAAGATTTACTTTGATAAATACTCAGGTGTATCAGATAACCATAAAGATTAAATCATACCCCTCTGCAAGTACTCAGAGCCGGCCAACTCTTTGTACCCTATATTATGCATAATACTCAAAACACGCGCAAATGTCGAATTCACGACCAACAAAATGTTCCCTTTATATAAAAGGTTGTTCTCCTCAGTTTTAGAATCAAGATTTTGATTCTACAACGAAATACTATGATTTTAAATTCTATTTGCTTCTCGATCTAGCCGAAATAATTGGCATCGACCTATCAATAATAATTGAATTCTCTTCTCTAACCTATCAAGTTCAAACAAATTTTTCGTCTAGCTAGAATAATTAGCT
The DNA here is from genome assembly GCA_020205505.1 of Panax japonicus. Lineage (NCBI taxonomy): Eukaryota > Viridiplantae > Streptophyta > Magnoliopsida > Apiales > Araliaceae > Panax > Panax japonicus. Next base: position 53,378,115 of record CM035107.1, on the reverse strand, counting down.
AAGACATTTCTCATAATAATTTGACAATAAACAGGAATTATCTGTACTGTCAATTCTAACTTCTACAGATATGAATATCCAACAACAGTAATTCTACGAATATATATTTTCTAATTCGAAAATTTAATTTCAACAATAAATCCCTGGACGTGGCTTAATCAACAATAATTAACCACCAATAATATTTGAATGAAATAACTCAAGGTTGAGTTAGGGAACTTGCCTCTTCCGCTGATTACAGCTACACAATATACTTATCTGATTTCGAAAGACCTATAACCAATAATGTAGGTCGCACAATTAGCACAAACATTTATATCACACAGCACTGTATTCACAGTCAAAATTCTCCTAAGCACATTACCACATAGTCACATTAGTGTTTATAACCTATATAAACACTTAACAAGTCAAACTAATTCAGTGTGGTTGGACTTCGGTCCATTCTCGGTGTTCTGGTCACCCTATCCGACAATTAACACATTGATTGTCAATTAAACTTGGTTTCTAAGCTTCAATATTAATTTAGATAAGTCAATTATCAATAATAATATTTTTCAGAAGCTTTTACTATTAATCAAACAATTATTATAATTTATAATAATTTTTCAAACACTTAAATTATTTTTAAATGATTTTAATTATCAAATAATCTTATCATTATTAATATTTAATAATATCAAAATATTAATAACGTACTTTTCAAAATATTAAAGTTATCATCAATAACTTAAAATATTTTTAAATCATCAATATTCTACTTAAATGATTTTTAAAGTAATTAAAATCATTTTTAAATCATCACCATTAATATATAAATATTAATGAAATTATTATCCAAATATTAAAAGTCATTAATTATAACTTAAAATATTTTTAAACCATTTTTCTCATTTTTAAATGATTTTTAAATCAATAAAATCATTTTTAATTCATTTATTTAATATAATAATTAAATAAATCAAATATCATTAATATTAATTTATTAATGAAAATTCTCCAAAAATATTGAAAATTATATTTTATAATTTAAAATATTTATTAATACTTTATTCTCAATTAAAATGAATTTTAAATCATTTAAATCATTTTCATCTTATTTATTTAATTTAATAATCAAATAAATATTATATCATTAATATTAAATTATTAATGAAAATTCTCCAAAAATATTAAAAGTTACATTTTATAACTCAAAATATTTTTAAATACATTTTCCTTATTTAAAAATGATTTTTCATAATATTAAATCATTTTTCTCTAATTTATTTAATACACTAATTAAATAAATTAAATACCTTTAATATTTAAATAATTATAAATATTAAATAAAAATATTCCAATTGGTCAGAAATTATTTTTCATAATTTAAAATAATTTTTAAAACCATTTTTGGTAATTTTTAGAATTTATTTCTATTTTTTAATCAATTTCCGAAAATCAGAAAATTAAAATAAATTAATCCGTCGCTAAAGGCCTATAGCGACACTATCCGTCGCTATAGGTGTTCTTGAGCAACCCAGATTTCTTTTCCGGCAGGCGAGGGTGCATGGTTTGACCGGCGATAACTGACGATCGGAGCACGATCTAAGCTATGTAAAAGTTTGGACGTGTAGACAATATATCACACTACAACATAAAACCAACACTTTGGTTAAACAACATCATAATAAGGAGATCAAAGCCTCCAAACTTTCTGACAAACCGTTTCTGGGCAGAAACAGATGCGAGTTGACACTTTGAAGCTCGATTTAAGATATATTCTTGTCATGTTTTACTTTATCTATCAACTCTACCTTGTAGACAAAATGTAGTACTACAACTAGAAAGCATAATAACAGAAAAAAATCAAACCATTAACTAGATATAATCGGTCAAACTTGAACACGGACACTGTCTCGAATTTTTCTGGGTTCGTGTTCTTGACAGATTCGGTCAACGGGGTTTTTACCGTGTATAACTTTTGATCTATAAACGATCTGGCTTTAATTCTTTTTGCAGCTTAAAGAACTCGTAACAGGATACAATTTACAAGTCTTAAACATCAAAAACATGTAACACACACAGAGTTATAAGATCTGACATTTGACTGAAAATCACAGATTTTCAAATTCCCAGATTTTGGAAAACTTAAAATTCGTGCACTTTGATGTTATGGGTTCATGATTTATCAACCCAGATCATCAATTGACACCTTATTACACATATTTGAACAATCAATTGCAACAAATAACAAGGAATCGAAGGATTTCAAAAATTAGGGTTTATACCTCTTTTACTTTGATTTTTGATTCTGCCCTTCCAATCTGTTATTGGCTGATATAGGAGCTGTTTCTAGGACTGATTTACTTGTATAATTCGTGGGTTTTGGAGAGAGAGATAGTTGGTGAGAGCTTATAGCAAAAATGGCCAATTTTCTCAACTTTCTCTCTCTTGAATCTCTTAAATAATCTTTAGATGCATTGAATGGTTGGCATTTTCGGCTGGGGCAGATGATTTGTGTCACAAAGTCAAGATAGTTGGTAAGGAGTTGGTTACCTAATAAAGCTTTGGACAATTTGGCAAGTTAACAATTAAAAATCCCATAAAGGGTATTATGGTCATTTCCAATTTTTCTAGATCTTCTCATTTGATGAAACATTTAGGGTTTAGGGTTTGGAAAATCTAGGGTTTAGGTTTTGTACCCTTTAGGTCTAAAAATTCTAATTTCCATAATTTACAAATTTAGGGTTTAATTAGAAAAATAAATTTTTCTAAAATACAATTAGGGTTTCTCAAATAGAATTCTAACTTACAAAAATATAATTAGTGATTTCTAATCATATTTATGTTTAATGAATACTTTAGGCATGCTAATAAAAATTAGGGTTGCCTAATTAGGGTTTACAATTCCCGGTTTTAACATTAGGGTTTCTCGACGTACAATTAGGGTTTCTAACGGTACGTTAGGGTTTCTAATCCTGAGATTAGAGTTTCTAATCTCATATTTGTGTTTAATGAATCCATTAAGTCTATCAATTAGGATTACGGTTCCTAATTTAAAGTTTACAATCCCCGATTTTTAAAATTAGGATTTTCTACACCACATTAGGGTTTTCTATAACTGAGATTAGGGTTTCTAATCTCTTATCAGGGTTTAATAATATTAAAACTTATCCGATCAATTATTGATCATTAAGCTCATATAAAACAAACACATTCTTAACAATATAATTATTTTAATTATATTTTCTATCGAATCCCTATCCGTAAATTAGGGTTAGGGTTTCTAAAGTTGTTAAGCACAACTCTACTCTATTTTCTCAGTCAATACACAAATTGACTAATTTTCAAAATTCGTATCACAGATACACAATACTTTATTAACAGTCAATGTTAATAATAAATAAAAAAAAATTATTCGTAAAATTTTAATTATTCGAAATCTCGGGTTATCACAAATTATAGCAATTAGGGTTTCCAGAATTTTAATTAGGGTTTACCTAATTAATACATTAATACACGATATAATTAATATTATACACTTATAAAATAATCTTGTACTCTAATTTGGATCTCAAATTAGGGTTTAATATCATTACTAGGGTTTGGTCAAAATACACCGTAATTGACCAACCATTATCAATACGGACATACCGTACATATTCATAGCACTGAAAAATCAAAATATAATTAATATTATATTATTATTCTAATACATTGACAATAATCCAAAATTAGGGTTTGGATTCCATATCTGATTATTCTTTCATATTTAACCTTAATAATTAAGGTAAAATATTTAACTTAATAATCTGTACAAAAATTCATATAATAAAATAATTATTATATTTATTCTAAAAATCACTTCATATATTATTTAAATAATATATGATTATATAATCATGGAAAATAATTAATAAAAACATTTTTATCTTAAAATTAATTATTATAAAAATATACTTTATAATAATCAATAATTCTAGAATAAATTTACTTGTAAATATTCATGTAATAAATATATTTTTATTTATCACATAAATACATATACACATAATCTTGTACAAATCCTCATTCTTAAAATAAAATAAAAATTTATACGCAAAATTTAAGATTTATTTATATAGAAAATATCGGGTTGTCACAAGGTATGTGAATCAAGGAGGCCAAAGTTGTTAATAAGTCTTCAAAGTCATTCCTATTACGAGGAATGTGCAGAAAGGAGATTTCTTCGAACTCCTAAACCATCTATAAAACTTGCCGATGGTAAGGCAGTAAATGTAGCTCTTTGGTTTGATAGATTCCCTTAGATTGTCTGACAACTAACTCCGAACTCCAAAGACAGTTAACCGTCAATGTCCATTGAACGGGCAAGTTTTAGTCCCATGAGACATCCTTCATACTTAGTTGTGTTGTTGGTGCTAACAAACTGCAATTTGACGGCGACGGGATACTGCTCCCCCGTACCAGATACTAAAACTGCTCCAGCTTTAGAACCTTCCATATTAACAGCTCCATCAAAATACATCTTCCATGTTTGGCGTATATCGTACTGATGGTGTTGCTGAACTGTCATTACCCCTTCATCAGGGAAATATGTCTCCAAGGGTTTGAAGTTCCCTGAAGGTGCGGCGACCAGTTGATCCGCAATTCCTTGACCTTTGATGGACTTTTGAGTCACGTAGACAATGTCAAATTGTTGTAGGATCAACTTCCATCTGGACAGACGGCAATTTAACATGGGTTTATTGAACACGTACTTGAGAGGATTCATGCGGGATATGAGGTGGGTTGTGTGACCATGGAGGTAATGTTGTAACCTCATGGACGCCAATGCTAAAGCACAACAAGTCTTTTCAATCAAAGTGTACTTGTGTTCACTGCTGCTGAATCTTTTGCTGAGGTAATAGATAACTCGTTCTTGGCCTCTATCGTCTTTATGTCCTAGCATGCAGCCCATGGCATTGTCACTTAAGGACAGGTACATGAACAGGGGATCATCATCCCTGGGTGGTACCAAAATGGGAGCTTTGACTATTTGCTCTTTGATTGTAAGGAAGACCTTCTGGAAATCTTCATTCCATTTCATGGAGGAGTTCTTCCTTAAAAGCTTGAAGATTGGCTCACAGGTTGCGGTGAGTTGAGAAATGAACCTGCTAATGAAGTTGATTCTTCCCAAAAATCCCTGTATTTCCTTCTCTGTCTGAGGAATGGGCATTTTCGTGATGGCCTGGATTTTGGTAGGATCTAGCTCAATCCCTTTATGGCTGACTAGAAATCCTAGCAACTTTCCTGATTTAAAACCAAAGGCGCACTTGGCTGGATTCAACTTCAAGTTGTACTTACGCAACCTGTTGAATAGCTTCCTAAGATGGTCTAAGTGGTCTTCCTCCTTCCGGGATTTGACAATGATGTCATCCATGTAGATCTTTATCTCTTTGTGCATTAAGTCGTGGAAGAGAGCCATCATAGCTCGCTGATAGGTGGCTCCGGCATTGATGAGACTGAATGACAACCGTCTATAGAAAAAGGTTCCCCAAGGTGTGATGAAAGTAGTTTTCTCATGATATTCCTCAGCAAACAAGATCTGATGGTACCCCGCAAAGCAATCAGCAAAGGAGTACATGCAGTATTGAGCAGTATTATTGTCAATGAGAGTGTGGATAAATGGCACGGGAAAGCTATCTTTAAGGCAAGCTTTGTTCAAGTCCCGATAATCCACGTAAACTCTCACCTTTCCTCCAGGTTTAGGTACGGGAACGATATTGGATATCCACTTAGGATATGTGGACACCATGATGATGACTGCTTAAAACTGTTTCACAATTTCTTCTTTCACCTTTAAACTTCACTTAGGTTTTAATCGCCTAGGTTTTTGCTTGACTGGCTTGAATCCCTCTTTAATGGGAAGGAGATGAAGTACAATGTCAGTGGACAAACCCACCATGTCTTCATGACACCATACAAACACATCCTGGAATTGGGTTAGTAGTTTAACCATGTCATTACTTTGGTTTGGGGTAAGGTCTGAACCAATCTGGATTAACTTAGGGTTTTCTAAGGTTCCGAGATTGAAGGAAGTTGTTTGACTAAGGTTGGGTTTAGGTTTGTCTTTGACCCATTCTTGAATTTCTGGAGGCACCTCAATGTCCTCATGTATTTCATCAAGGTTGAATTCATCTCTACATCAAATGTTTTAAGGCCCAACAATCTTGAGTATCATGTCCAGGTGCCCCGACATGATAAACATATTTCCGAGCAACATTGAAACCCCTTCCATTAGGGCTGGCTGGTGGAAGAAGATGTGTGATTTTCTTCTGCGTTGTCAGAAGAGTGAGAATATTCTCGAGTGAGTCCCCTAAGGGTATGAACACTAGAGGGCATTTAACTTCTCCACCTTTCGGTATTAGAAGGTTAGAAGACTGTGCTTGAAAGGGAGTATAATTTCTCCTCTGGATAGGCATGTTTTGATTGCCTTTTTGACCCTGTAGTATCAGGGAAACATCCTCCTCTTTCTTTTTATGGAACCTCCGGGGGTTATTTCCATAATTTCCAGATTGGATGTGCTCAGCAACAACTTTAAGGGTAACTAGGTCTTGAATCTTTCCTGACTTCAATCCCATCTCAGCCATCTCCTCGTGTTTGATCATTTCAGAAAATGGTTTACCGATGCCGGCTAATACTCTTTCATAGAAATGAGCTTCTTGTATATCTACGAAGGTCATGACCATTTTTGATTCTGTCATGGAAGGAATAACTTGAGCAGCAAGGCGCCTCCACCTCTGGGCATACTCTTTGAAAGACTCATTGGACTGTTTCTTGACCTTAGTAATCTGGCACCGGTTAGGAGCCATCTGAGACTGGAAGTTGTATTGTGTGAAGAAGGTGTGTGCTAGCTCTTCCCAGCTATGGATCTTTGAGTTATCTAATCTGGTGTACCACAAAAGGGCTTCTCCCGTCAAACTCTTCTGGAACAGCTGCATCCTGACCTTCTCGTCTTCTGCATAAGAACCGAGTTCTCCAATAAACACCTTCAAATGTGTGTAAGGATCTCCTAACCCATCATATTTTTCGAAGTCAGGAGTTTTATACTTTTTTAGATAATGAACACTAGGGAATATACACAAGTCAACAAATGAAACACTCTCGTATGCTCCAAATCCTTTGATAAGACAAAGGGTTTCATCCATTTGAAGGACTTTCTTTCTGATGTCACCGGTGTCTGGATATCCTATGAGATGGGTAGCATCATGAATTTTGTTGGTCATATCCAACTGCAGTTCAGGTATCGTAACGACTTGAGTTCCCCCTTGTGTAGAGGATTCAGGATAAATGGGTATGTTTGGACCCTGAGTAGACTGGTGTAGTTCTTTAAGTAGAACAGCCAAATATTTGATTTGTTTGCTTAATTCGTCAAATTCTTTGCGAGAAACTAGATTTAATGTCAATCTGGTCGGATTACGACATAATTAACTGTAGACTCACGGCCTTTTTGGATTTTGACCGGGTAATAGGTCCGATTGTTTCCCTGTGAAAGACTTGTATAGTTTAGTCTTTAGGGAATGTGTATATATTAATATGCTATGTGAGTGTGTCCGTGTTAGGAATTTTATCCTGTTAGCTATTTGTAATACATGGTAGCATGTTAATTTAAATATGTATGTATACACATTTCTTCATATTTCTCATTACATGGAGATGAATATGGAATGAAATTACAAGTAGTTGACTTTACAAGTAATGAAAAGCATGAAGAGACTTTCCTCTGTGTTGGGTTTATCAGAGGATGACCTATCTTAGGTTACTCTCGCGGCTTTTTGGCATAAAGGTTCCCAAATCATCGCAATTTACTCGACGGGAAGTTAATCCGGTCTTTCAACTGGAGTGAATTTGGGTGGTGCCTTTCCTGAGCCTCATTGGAATTAGTCTTCCTATGAGTCTAGTAATCAAACACCGATAGGATAGCCTCCTGATGGAGGGACCACACAACATACATTCATATACATCGCGTCTCACCGTATGGAAATGATGACATGTGTGAAGCACTAATATCACAAGCAGATATGGTGTGAAGCACTAAGTGCAATAAGTAAATGCATTCGTACACATTCATCCTTAAATGTAAATGCAACATCCACACACAAGCAGGTAACAGATTTTCAAAGATTGTAATAGTGGCTTAAGTCCTCTTACTAGAAGTCCCCAGCAGAGTCGCCACCTGTAGACGTCGGGATTTTTAGTTTTCCTTTTTCGCTACTTGTTCTTTGGTGTTCTCATGTTAGGTGAGATTTGGTTGAAAAAATAAGTGAAAGAGGTTCGACATGTATAATGTCGACGATGGACTGTTAAGAGTCGTCAGCTGGTTTTTTAAATGGTTGTACCAACCCAACCGAGAAAAGGTTTGTACATTGACCCAGTGATGTGACACTGCTAAATGGGTTTGTGAAACCGAGATTCATTTGGGTCCGGTGACTTGATTATGCGGAGGGAAGGTGTTAGGCACCCTCCGACATCCGTGTTACCACGGTGACCGCCACTTTTCAAGAAACTGTTGTATGAATGTGTGTGTGTGTGGGTCAATGTGCTATTTATTTGGAAGTAGCGCGAGGCCTTGTTCGCGCCTATATACACAGGGTTTGAATTTATGTAAAAATTTAGTTTTTAGCAAGATATGGCAATGATGTTTTATAAAAGAAGTTTTTCAAACCCTTATGCTCAATAGTAATTGAGACCTTTTACACTCCCATTTTATTAAGTGTTCGACTTGATTGTTTTTATTTTTGAGATGCGAAGCATCTATAAGAAAAGAATGTACAAAATAATGTCGACTTCCTCGTGGGTATAAAAACCATCTGAGAAAATTCAGACACCGCAGATAAATTTATAAGCTGCTTACAGCTGAAAATTTCCATCACGGGAACCGAATCTAGATCCAATAGATTGAATGTGTGATCACATGATTCCTAGGCTCACATAATGCTGCAATTTGTATAAAAGCAGTAAGCAGGTATATATATATATATATATACATATAAGCTGTAAATATATATATATATATATATATATATATATATATATATATATACATGATCACCAACCACGAAGCACATCCAAGGGGGATCAGAAATGTAAATAAAGCTGTAAAAGCTATCAACCGCCACGGAAGAAACTCCAGGCAGGACGAAACGTAAAGAAAGTTGTAAAAGTGATCAACAACCACGAAGTAAATTCTAGGTGGGACGAAATATATATATATATGTATATATATATCAACAATTAACGCACCAGATATAAAATCTAGGCTCATCGAACAGAGTTCGACCACAGTTGATATATATTATAAATATATATATATATATATATATATATATATATATATATATATATATATATATATATTAAAGTAGTAAACGCTCCAGACCGAAGTCTAGGCTCATCGAACAAAGTTGAACACATAGTTAGTATATATATATATATATATATATATATATATATATATATATATATATATATATATATATATATATATATATTAGGATATACAAACTGAAATAAAACCATGGACGGAAGTCCGGGCAAACACACGCAACACGACTCTTAACGGAAAGAAAGGTGTGTGCAAAGATGAAGAGAAAGGCTTTAAAGTGTGTGAAAAGGCTTACAGTGGGCAGCCAAAGAAGACTTTTATATCTTTAAAGTGGATGAAACTCGGCTCCTGCCGGTACAAGAGTAGCTATATCTGAGTCCACAAATATTTAAAATGAGAAAGCACTCAATATAGGGTGAGTACGGAGCAAATTTGACAGGGCTTCCCCGCCTTTTTCGCTTACAAAATGGCCACTTCCACAGGTGTACCCGAGGCTACCCTGGTTGCCCCGGGTTTCGTGGGTTTCGCCGTCTCGAAGTGAAGGCATGCGGGCAACGTGATGTCCGCTCGAACTCTCAAAATTGCAATCCGGGCATCCGACTGAGGTATGTATGACCTATTTCAGACCGCCGTTATCGAGAGTTACGCAATGGCATGGAATAAGAGGTTGTACAAAGTCATGAAGATGGGACGGTGCCCTCTGGTTTTCAATCTTCAAATTCTATCTGTTACAATGTGTAATAGTCACTCGGGAATAGTTATCCTTGATTCTTGTGGGACACTACTGTGTATAAAATGTTGAGAAGGTATGGTGTGGCATCAAGGTGGCAAGATGATGACTTTGTCCCTCATCGGGGTTATCACCGGTTTGGGCTGATAAAGTAGAAGTTGCTCAGAGTTATCGCTTAGATTGGACTACTACAAGTGTTGAAGGTCCTCAGTGTCATCTCTGAGGTGTGCCTGTCTTCCCGGTGTTATCTCCGAGTCTCGTACTGAGTGCCTCGGTGTGAGCACTGAGTTTAAAGCAGATTGCAAACTTTTGAAACAATCATTTCCGGGGTTATCTCTGGAACTGCAATTGCCTTCCTTGGGGTTATCGCCAAGGTTGGTAAATGTTATTCCCAGTGTTGGGACTGAGACTGGACACCTCGGGGTTATCTCCGAGATTGATATGTCTTCTCCGGTGGATTTTTTGGTATTGGAACTGTATGCCTCGGGGTTATCTCTGAGGTTGGAACTGTTACTCTTGGTGTGTGTTCCGGGGTTGAGGTGAACATCCGGTACTATCTGGACTTGACGTGAACTATCTTCCAGGGTTACCTCTTGAAAGATGAATCTACCTTCCTGTAATGTCAGTGACAGGTGTGCAGAAAATTTTAAGTGTCTACAATTAGGATTGTTAAATGATGTTTATTAGTACCTAATTGAAGTTTACTAACCATGATTAGGTGTTAAGATAATCTAATTAGAGTTAAATTAGCTAATTAGGGTTAGGTTTCTAAATTAGGGTTAGGGTTATGTTAATTAGGGTTAAAGTTTGTTAATCTAGGGTTACTAACCTAGATTTCTCATTAATCCTAACAAGCACGACAAAGCGTTTTGTTAGTGTAAGCACGACAAAGCAACTTGTCCCAACAAATATACCAAAAAGTCCATTTTTCGAAAGAAAATTTTAAGCACGAGGTGTCAAGCACGACGTTTTTGGGACAAAATTTTATTTGACCAAATTTGTTTAACATAGTATATATTAACACTTAACACATTCAGAATGGAGAAATTTTATTGATATGACTGAATTTTACATTACCGAATCTTATTAGTGTTTTTGGGTTTTTACAAATCATCCTGAGGGGAGAACTATGCTGACCTGATCTCCCCGATACCCGGGAGTACGTAGGCAACCATTTTATATGGCTCGATATCAATAAAACAAAAACAACAAAAACATTTCTACACCCTTCTCCTTATAAAAACAAAAATAACAAAAACATCTCTACCCCTTTCTCATTACAAAAAACAACAAAAACATTCCTACACACTTTCTGCCACATACAGTGTTGAACCTCTTACACCAGGTTCAAACTACGCAGACCTGATCTCCTCTTCAATAGGAGTACGTAGGCAGCCATTCATGGTTCGGTCTCAACCCCTACCAAATTACAAACACGTGTCATCTGGTACTAGGATCATCCTTTAATCCATTACATTTCATCGGCTTCAGACCAAACGGATGGAATTACCTGAACTCCTCCTAAATAGGAGATTCGGCGACCATCTAAGTTGCGGTTGTGCCTCAAAGAGCAATACCAATCCATAATAGATGAAATTAACTAGGCTCCTCCTAAATAGGAGTACTAGCGACCATCTGTGGTGCGGTCAATCTCATAGAGGAAAAGCCACACTCCTCTCCATATTTCCATACAGAAACCAGTCCCAAGACACCAAAGAGATGGTAGGGATACACACAAATCAATGATCCATTCTGAACTGTCCAGAGATAACTCAATATACATCCATCAGGGAATAATTCAGAATACATCAAGGTCACAAGCCCTGAAGAAGCAGACAAAATATCAAGTAAGTACCTAGACATATCTAAAAGGGAAGTGATCAAAAATATATTTCCCTGCTATATATAATGTTGTTTGATATATACAATATGAACTGTACATGACAAAATGGCTAAGCTAGTCTTTGCAGGAAAATACAAGTCCATCTACAAATCAGTGTATATGCGAGCTATCAAGCCCAACATGGCATCCCTCTCAGAAGAAGGAGGTAAAGATGTGGTCTCCTATACAAGGGTATCCATGCGAGCCAACAGATCTACAGCCATCTGCATGGTGACTCTGCAATTATGATCATCTCTGCAATCATGCCAGTGGTAAGGGACCTCACTGTAGGACTATCTGTGACGGCTAAATCCCGGGCAGATATGGCGCTATCCCTTTCGACTGTCACGACATCACTGGTTGATCTGGCCTCATCCCGCACAACAACAGCGGCATCTCTACGAACTAATGCCTCGTCTCTCTTTAACAAAGTTGCATCTCTCCCAGCAAGAGAAGTCAACATCAAGGCTCTAGCCTAATCTCTCTCAAAGGTCATCATATGAAGACTCTGCTCGAAGTACTGTGATGAATGCTGGATCACAACAGTGCTAGTATTGGGAGAATCTAAAGGAGATGTTGGCAAACCAGTAAATGGCTCCTCCTCGATGTGGGAATCAATGTCCTCCATGGGCTCTCCATCGTCTGAATCACTACCTTGCGGTGTGGATATTGTCGTGGCCGATGAAGTCTCTGTCTCCATCCACGCAGAATATTCTGGCGAATAGCCCGGATGGCTAACAGAAAAAAGAAGCTATCTCACGCTGATCCCAACATGCATGCACCCGGGATCGATCCTCTGCTGATAGATGGTGAGAAGCTAAACGCTGACCTAGCGCCCCCTCAATAGGATGGAAGTCCTGGAACTGGTCAAACTGCGACATCACAACCAACAGGTGGTAGGTAGTCATGCCCCTCAAGCTAGCCAGGGGGAGATAATTCATGCTCGGAGCATGAGTAATAAAGCTGTAGGGTGAGCTAAGCCCTGTGCATGGCAGAATGCCAAAAGGATCTTTGATATCCGCCAAAAATACCGACTAAGACATAGCGTCTATACACTCTGATGGCTGAAAGGAGTAAGACATAGTTATATCATGGGTAAAGCAGTACCTGTGCCGACGAAAGGTTCCAATCGGTCTCAAGTGTGACATAAACCACACATAAAACATGACCGAACTGCCTGTAAATACCTCTATAGGATAAGTGCTGTAAAACGTGGTTGACCTCAGCGTCTCCGCCACAATCATCGGAATGATGGTACGACCCTCCCTGAGAGCTCTCACTGCCATGATAACACCGATATCCAGCTCATCTATATATCGTGGCATGTACACATACACCACTATGCACATCAAGAATGCATCCACTCTGGCCAAATGCCACTGGTCCTCTGGTATGGTGAAATCCCCAGAATGTCGAGCATAGCTGTCCTCAGAGCCAAATCTGTCTGTCAGAAAATGATGGAATATCACATGGTCGAATGAGATCTCATCCTGCACAACTCTACGCCTCAGGCCAGTGAGGGTCATGAACTGTCGACTCATGTCCCCAATAGCCATATGCACGCAAGGGTTGTCAAGTGGCAGCATCGTCAAATATGCATACTCCTCTAGAGTCAAAGTCAACTCATGGGTCACAAACCGAAAAACCTGCCTCTCCGGTACCCAGTGATCCAGCATGCTCTCCATAAATCTTGTGGGAACCTGAAATATCAAGAGGGTCATAGTATGCTGCAATAGCTGATCTACAGTCACCTTGTCTGATGGTGACATACTATCATACCATGATCTAAGACAAGATGCCACTAATAATGGTGGGGTGTGATCTATACGACTGACTGTCGAAGAAGACATCTGTATGGGCCGTATCATAAGACCATCCAGGGGTCAATACATAATATCTCTGGGCATACATATATATGCATAACACGATACATGCATTACAGATAATAGATGGCAATATGATATAGGGAATGAAAAACTATACATACATTCCTAAGTATATCATCATCTACATACATCATCTTTGTACAGCTAAAAAAATAGGGAAATGGGGCACAGACGCCCTACTATTAACAGAGGCCTATCAAAAGATTTAGCGAGAAAGGGGCATAGCCACCCAATATCTAACAGAGGCCTATCAAAAGAGATAACGAGAATACACATTCGAAGAAGATAATAGTGTTAATATCTACATCATCAATCCTGTCCACCTGATGTAACTCCTCCTGAGTCACTGGATCTCTATCAACAGGGATGTCAGGTCTATACAAAAGAGGATTTGTGCTGACAAAGCCAAATGGGCCATCTGAGGGGCCAGCGCCTGAGCTGGAAGGATCAAACGAATCTGCCTCTGCCGGATCTCTGCCCAAATGCCGAATAAAGAAATGTGCCCAGTCCATTCGCTGGGTCAAACTGTCAATCTGTGCTAAATGAGTCGGATCTCGGACACAAGCTAGTCAGTCTATCATCATCACAGATCCTGGAACCATATCCCCCATGAACTAAGTGGCGAGGGTCTAGGCTCCAATAGTACGAGGGTGCCACCAATGCTGGAATATCTCCTGAGTGCAGGGACCCTCTAACAGTGCAAAATCGTCAACACCCAACAATGTAATATCAATGACGGGTGACTACGAAACAGCCCAATAATGCTTGGCAGGAGGCAAGATCGGTATACGTGTCTCTCTTATGGTGCTCCTAATAGTACGTTCTCCTAAATAGAGCTCCCATCCTCCATCTGAGAAAAGAGGAATCTTACGGGTGGATATCACATGCTCGACGCCAGTCGGGTACCCATCCTCAAATCCAATGGCCAAGTGTTCCCCAGAATAGGGAATCCATGTGATGACATCAGCTGTCAACAACTCCAGTTGTAGGCGGCAATGAGTAAAACCCTCACCTACAGGGACCTCCGCGAATATGGAAGGATGTCATTGTCGTCCTCATTGATAGGTAACTAAACCTAACACACTCACAAGACGCAAACATGGAAGCCTCTCATAGGCCCAAAACTACCAATATAAAGGCAAACATCTGCTGTCAGTAAACACTCTTAACCTATACATGGGAAATTAGAAGAGAAATACCCACCAACAGAAAGGGGTAGAATCCTAACCAAGCCTTGGTAAATCCCTGTGAATGCATACGCATGCCCCTGAGGAAATAGGCGAAGGTATATAAACCCCAGTCATACTCTCTAATACGGTCCAAATGTCGCATGGCGCTGATAAGAGCGAATGACACCGTAGAAGAGTTATCAGCTATAAAGCAACCCCTAATGATCATCAGGAACAATCGCCGAAGAATGCAATCCCTGACTCTGACATCAGCTGGTATGGGCTCACTTAACAGCCCACTCATAGCATATACGCTCAATGGACCCGTACGGACGGTCCTTCCCTTGAACGCCTCAACCGAAACTCCTAGCAAGGATCTGACGGCAATGGGGGTAATATCTGTCATACAAGGCACTGGTGCCCCTCCAAACTCCATACCTGTGATAAATTACCAATCCATCGGCGTCATCATCACCTCACAGTCCAACAAATGGAGTGACTGAGTCTGGTCAAACCAACGCTCAGACAATTCCCTAAGGTAACCTCAGGGACAGTGGCGGGGAATGATGGAAAAGAATGCCCCAAATCCTAAATCATGCACAATCGCTCTATAGTCAGGATGCAGAGCCTGGTACATGGAGTGAATGCTGAACCAATTCCCTCGAGGCTATGTAAAGCTGAGAACCTACATGAAATGCAGATTGACATCAGAATCATTTACTCCTCATCAATAGGAAAGAAAGAAGATTAAGATCTAACTAGATACCTCGTTGGCATGAAAGTACATCGAGGTATGTCGACTCAATTCACCCAGAAGTTCTTAGTTTGCCACTTGAATATTGGGGAGGTCCCTACGGGGAACATGTGCAGCAGGAATGGGGTCTGCAACCGAAACATCCTCTTCCTCGTCCTCGACATCCGACAAATCAACCTGGACTGGACGTATCACCGCCTCCACCAACCGAAGAGGTTGTCTAACATAAAGGCGTCGAGGCACTTTAGAAGTCCCCCTCCGTACATCAGAAGTGGTTCTGCGGGAACTACTCGGCTGATCCGGATCCATAATATCTGAACAAAAGTCTCCAAATCAGCTCAGAAAGGGTGTGGTATTTTAACCTTGAGCTTTCTTTTCAAAATGCATTTTTATGACTACATGCATGCATGCATTGCTTTAACGTACGTCAACAGTAGAGTTAAAAATGCATGAATATTCAACACCAACATTTTGAAATTTTTTTGCCGTAGTCCCCTCTGTAAATAGGACTATCCACATGCACAAAGGCATGACTAGGTGGCCATTAAATAGCAAACCTGCCCATAATCATATACATACTATATGCATTAAAAGTCAAAGTTATCAATCCATAAGGGTAGTTTAATTACCAAGATTACTTTGCATTATTACCTTTTGCTCATTTGTCCTCAAATAAGATAAGAAATAGCAGAAAAAGGTGCTAATTTAACTTTCTCAAAAGTCAAATTTTTTCACATCATTATGTTAAGCATAGTTTAATACTAACATTTATTATGTTGAATATTTTTTATCAAGTCATTTTAGCATGCATATTCATTACTATGTGTTTAGATGCATTTCATGGGATAAGTCATTTTCCAACAGATAAAATCTGGAAAAGAAGACATGCATGCGTTACTAGGACAGTGTAGAACACTTGTACAGTGACGGAATTTGTAGAAAGACGTCCGAACTCAGCAGATCTGAAGAAGAGCTCTCAGTTTTCCTTCGCGACGCAGCATGAAATGACTTGAGAAAGCAACCTACAACATTAATAACCACTCACGGTTGGCCGCAGGTCCATCTGCGGCTGCTGCAGGTGTTGTGACGCAAACAAATTTGGGTATCTTCTAACCCGACAGATGGTGCTCCATGATACTACAATCCATACAATCATTCCATTGAGATAAGAACAAAATGAGTGTAATTACTATCTTTGTATTACATTAGTAATAAATCCTTTCCCAGGTTCATAAACCTAATACATTCTTTGTTCTTCATAAGTATATTACATACAAATACATTAATCTATTACAGGACGATTAATTGTCCATCTTAGCCTTGCCTTTATCTCTCTTTGAACTCTCAGTTCATTCGGCTTTAGCTGCAAACATATGGTTCAAGCAAGAATGAGCATAACTAGCTCAGCAAGTCTTAACAAAGAATCATATGAATATCACGATTACTTCCAATTACATGTTTTACTTCCATAACTGAACAATTAACTACGAAGCACTATGACACATTTGACTAGTACTTCTCATGTCATAACAACAATTCCAAAGTACATATAATAGCTTCGGAATTCTGAACCGGTCAATAGACCATGAACATACTCTTTTCGTTTTCATACTTGAAAAGGACATCTGGCACTAAGGCCATCCATCCGTCTTTACTTACGAGCACTTCTAAGTGATCAGCCTATTATACTCTACGTTGATCAACACTCTTTCGTTAAACGTATTTACGTTCAACATTTGGCAACCTCGCGTGCCCATCGAATAATCGATGAAAAATACTTTTGTTTGTACATAGACAAACTTACCTTCTCATTCGTACCAAATACTTGGCATATGATAGAGTTAACAGTTCTATATCAAAATACTTGTAAACAAATCAATCAGTTCTTCAGTATTAGTCTAGCCGAGTTATAATAGGCATTGACTCTTTCTTTAAAACCATTCATGCATCTTATATCATGCATCACATAAAACTTGGCTAACATGAAGGTTAGACAAGCGTTAAGAAAGACTTGCCTTCAAGCGTCGTCGAATATACAATTCAACAATTCTCAGTCTTTATAGGATCTACATGATATATTCACATAGCACATTTTAATTAGTATCAAACAAATAACTTTATTCTCCCTAACCAACTTCTTTCTCTTTTATGTCTTACTTGAATTAACTTTGTTATTAAAGTCGATTCGAATTTCTATACTTTGTTACGGTTCGTTAACGTTCTTACGTTATTAACCGACATTCGATCATTATTGGTGAAGTACCAACGTTGAACATCATTTACGGTTTACTTATTACGTTCTCGCGTTCTTCGTGTAATTTCTATTAAATCTTACTAAATCTTCATACATTATCACCTTATAAGTGATTTAAGGTCAGCTTAATTATGTACATTAAGTACCTTCAATGTGTTACTTTAGGACTACATTCAAATGAAACAAAAACCTAACTTGGTCAACATTTTTACACTGTCGGTGATGCGGCACGATATCCCTAGTACTAATTCGGCACTGCAGTACGAGTTAGCAGGGGACATGGCCAGATCTGGAGCTGCGGCACGGCTATTTTCTACTGGTTTTGGCACTTTGGCGTCGCCTCTGTGCACCAGTTGGCCAAAATAGTTTGGTTTTCTAAAAAAACTCCCGGCTTCATAATTTGTTCGTTTTACATCCGAATTGACCCATTCGAAAGCCTACAACTCAAATATTACATCCTTTACGTGTTCATATAAGAATTTTACACTTTCAAATCTGTTAACTCAGAATTCACCTTTGAGTTAATTTTTGAGCGTTCATTTAACGTTTTCGACCGTTCAATACTCGTTTTCTTTGTTCTAAGTCAGAATTGGATGATTCATGCGCCAATGCCTCTTAATTACCTTATCTCACGTGTTGACATTGGAAACCAATGTTTTCCAGTCACACGAAAACTTTTGACCCCTAATCCGAGATGTTTAAGTTTTCGACGTTTAACGTCTATTTTCGCAAAGTTCGCCATAACTTCATTATTCGTGCTCTATAAGCCAAATCAAATGGAACACTCCATTGATTCACCATCTATATCCTAACCAAACAATATGCACATTCCTTAGCTATAACGATTTTCAAATCGTTCATTCATAACTAAGTTCACGTTCAAGACTTTCTACGGTTTTAACTCATGTAAACACTTATGATTTCTATTTGGTCATGACCTATCAATGATTTGATCATTAATAGACCTCCTTATCTCTCCTCAATAAACATGTTCTACAAATCTACGATTTTTCTACGAAAAAGAAATCGAAAAAGATGAAGATTACGATTTATGAGAATTTACCTTTAACGTACTTCTCGTTCTTGATAAACGTCTAAAGGTTTGCTTAGAAGTAAATTGATTAAGTGTTTCTAGCTCTTTTTCTCTCTCAATATATATTGGTCAAGCTTTGTAAATCAACAAAATAACCACACAAGTCTTGTATTTATAGAAAACCAATATGAGGGCAAAATGGTCCATTTTCCCACCTCCTTACTATTCCACCTCCTTTGCAACTTAGCCACCAATTAATCACTTTACTTGGTGGCCAAGTGGCCGGCCCACCTCCCTTTTTGTCATCCAATGGGTTGCCCCATGGATTTTACCCATCCCATGACCCGCCGGTTCGACCCACGATTTAACTTCTTGGATTGGGCTTGCCTTTATTTAATATTGGGCCTTGACTTGGGCTTATTCACTCAATTCATTGGGCTTGCTATTGATCCAAGTCTAATTGGATTTTATCAAATCCTTAACTCATAATCCATTACAACTTCTCATATTCTACGCGTATACTTCCGTATTCTCTTCATCCAATACTCATACGATATTCGTATTATACGTCTTATTATTCTTCCTACCATACCCGTATTCATACTAGTATAATACTCGTATCTCATATGTATAATAACTGATATGCGTATACGCACTACCTTTTCCCTTTCAGAAATCTCTTTCACAAACCCTTAGGTTTTTACGTCCGCAGGCGAAAACTTCGTTTGCCATAACGGAAATATTATTGGATATTCCATAATATCTTCATATTCTATCATTACGCGTTTCTCAGAATTTCAAACCTAAGCTCCGAACAAAATCGGATGAATAGTGTTTTTACGGAAAACTTCTCGGAAAACATTCATTTTCGTCTTGATAATTCAAAAAAATTAATCCTAGCACAAAGCCAGAATACTAACCACATCCATACATTCTAGGTCATAGAACGACCTTCGAACATCTTACTCACATAATAAATCAATTAAATTCATTTAATTCACATAATCAAATAAAAATTTAATTCATTCAAAATCTAAAATTCTCGGGCGTTATAGGTGTACCTGCGGCACCCCTACGTGGGTCCCACCACTCCGGCTCGGTCCAGTTCAAGTTGCAAAGGAGTTCTCACAAGCTGAAAAAGCCAAATCAGGAATAAAAACGCTACGCGATTGAGCAGAATGGCTTACAATCCTGGTCTTCTCAAACTAAACCGTGGGTTTGCACATTACTCATTGGTATTCGCCCGAACACAGGGTACACTATGTCGATGATCTCAGCTGTTACAAATTACACTCGGCAATACTTGACGCAGGTCCAATGCCGCAAATTCATAGTCGTAACTTTAATCCTCTCAAAGATCCTCGGCGGGGGCATCACACATTTGCATATGTCGAAGTACATATCCCCGACGGGGGTATAACACATTTTTTGTTGATTCACACGTCAGTGAAGGTCAAGCAGCCTTGACAGTCTGCCTAACAGGGTGTTTATCCGTTGATTCACACGTCAGCGAAGGTCAAGCAGCCTTGACAGTATGCCCAACAGGGGTTTAACCCGGTGACATAATGTCAGCGAAGGCTAGGCATCCCTGACAACACATATTGTTGGCAATAAATCCAACAGAACATTGATATGACCTGGCGATACAAACCAAGAAAGATCAACATCATCGAGGAGGAGCGATGATGGAATATGTTATACACATCCTCAAACAGACAAATGTGACAACCATATATTTTCTATATAAATAAATAAGAAATTTTGTGTATAAATTTTTTTTTATATTAAGGATGAGGATTTGTACAAGATATTGTGTATATGTATTTATGTGGTAAATATAAAATATATTTATTACATGAATAATTGTAAATGATTTTATTTTAGAATCATTGTTTATTATCAATTATAAATTTATAAAAATTAATTCCATATTAGAAATGTTTTTATCAATTATTTTCTATGAAAATAAAATTAAATATTATTTAAATAATCTATGAAATGATTTTAGAATATTTATAATAATTATTTTATTAAATGAATTTTGTTCATGATATTAAGTTAATTATTTTGACTTAATTTATAATTATGACAGATAAATCAGATATGGAATTCAAACCCTAATTTCGAGTTTTGCTTAAGGAATGAAAATAATAATATTATATTATTATTTGTCAGTGTTATAGATATGCATGGTTATGTGTGTAATGTTAATGTGAGGAACAGTTATGATGAAACAGTTTTATTGTTAATAATAAACCCTAATTTTGGTTATGGGATAAGGAATAATGATAATAATATTATAATATTTTAATATTTTAATTTTCAGTGCTATAAATATGTACTGTATATGTGAATTGGTGATGGTTGGTCAATTATGGTATATTGACCAAACCTTAGCATTAATTGATTTAACCTTATTTATCAATTTAAATGGGAAATTTAAGATTATTTAATATTTGTGTTATATGATATGTGTTATGTGTTACTTCGTGTTATGATAATTAGGAAACCCTAATTATAAATGTCAAACCCTAATTAGATTTGAATTTTTGATATTAAAAACCCTAATTCAAAAATTAGAGAATTCTATCTGTCAGAAATTGTGTTACTGTGATTAATAACACGTGTGATATACTTTAATTACTAATTAAGGTAACCCTAATTAGTAAATTAAAACCTTAATGATTAAAACCCTAATTGATTGTCGTGATACCCTAATTGCGAAATCAAAACCCTAACTGATATTTTTTTGAACCCTAATTGCTAATTTTAAACATTAATTGTTTAAATATCAAAGTTAATTATGTTATAATTCCCTAATATTCCTGTATAATAAAACTATTAATTTAATCTATTTAATAATTTTAATATTTCAAATTTTAGAAACTAAAAATTTTAGTTTATAATTTTATTTTATCCAAACCCTAGTTGCTAAAATGTGTTTGTGCTAAACCTTAGGGTTGAACAATAAGGGTTTGACAATTTCCAATTTTGCCATTAAATTGATTTATCAATTGACTAAAATACCCTTTTAAGCATTAAAGAGGCTAGAATAGGTTTTGACATTTAGGGGTAGTTGGTGACCAAACCCAACAACCCCATGTGATGATATTTGACAGTAATAAGCTTCCTTGATCAGCAATTCATGCATCTATCACCTCTATAAATAGATTAGAGAGAGAAAAATGAACCTTTGTTAGATATTTTTGTGCAAGCACTCAACAATTTTCTCTCCACTCTCTAACCCACGAAATTTTTAGACTATCCAGCCCAAACACAGCCCCACGTTCAACATAAGCAAATCAGAAACATAGAATCAAAAATTTGCTCATAGAAAGGTATAAAACCTAACTTTAGTTTCTGTCCAAATTCGGTGTTAGATGTTATGATTAAGTGTTAGAATATGTTGTTTATGTTGTCTAATGATGATCTAGGTTGCTAGATGTTAGATCCATAACATCTAGAAGCTCGGATTTGAAGATTTCAAGAATTTGGAAAATTTTCATGTTATGGTCTGACAACGAATGTCAGACCGTGTAGATCTTAGTATGTTTGGTATTTTTGTTGTTTAAGTGTTGGATTATGTAGCCTGGTATATGGTATTTAAGATACATGTGGTAGAATAGATATCTGATTTTTGGAATTGATGATATTTAAGGTCAAACAGCGTTGACCGAGCATGACCAGTCAAATTCTGGGCAGCCCAGAAAGTTAGAAAATCCGTCTGACAAGCTTTGTAACCTTCTTGATATGTCAAATTTTTAATGATATGTTGTTTTTGTTGTAGCTATGTTGTATCTTGTTAGTTGGGCTTTAGATCCATGTATTTAGACTCTCCAAAACATCCTTATACCGAGCACAGTGGACGGTCAAAACTGGCCACTCGGCCACGGTTGAGTTTCTGGGAAAAACCCAGAAACCGGAAGAACAGAGATTCTGGCATAGTTTGACCACACTGTAATGTTTGATATTGTTGTTGGTATACCGATTTGTTGATTTATAAATGTACTATGATGTATGTACTATAACGTTGAACCATCAGAACACATAAACTAAGACCCGAACATGTAGATAATTGAGTTTCTTGATGGCCAGTCGAACTAACTGGGTTTCTGGAAAACCAGAACCCACCTGACATCTTCTTTGGAGACTTAGATCTCTTTGTGTATTTATTGTATGGCCTATATTTTGATTGTTTATTGTAGTATTGTGAAATTACTACAAGACCATGGCTAGATATTACCAATAAACAATTTCTATTGAAATCCACACGCGGTCAAACGTGATAGGTTGTTAAGCCGGTTGTCAGTGTTCTTGAGGCTCAAGAACACCAACAGCAACACTTTTTGTCGCTAAAGCCCTATAGCGACGGTTTTTATTATTTTTAATTTCTGAAATTCCAGAAATTATTTAAAAATAGAAAATAAATTATAAAAATTACTAAAATAGTTTTAAAAATTATTGTAAATTATGAAAATAATTTGTGATTATTTAGAATATTTTTCATTAATAATTATAATTATTTGAATATTAATGATATTTAATTTATTTAATTATTATATTAAATAAACTATAGAAAATTGATTTTTAATTATTTAAAAATTATTTTAAATAAGATTAATGTATTTTAAAATATTTTAAGTTATAAAATGTAACTTTTAAATATTTTTGGAGAATTTTTATTAATAATTTAATATTAATGATATTAGATTTATTTAATTATTAAATTAAATAAATAAGATAAAAAAATTATTTTAATGATTTAAAAATCATTTTTAAATGAGAATAAAGTATTAAAAAATATTTTAAGTTATTTTTAATGACTTTTGATATTTTGTGATAATATTTATTAATTAATTAATATTAATGATATTAAAGTTATTTAAAATTTATATTAAATAAATTAGTTTAAAAATGTTTTTATTATTTTAAAAATCATTTTAAATGAAAATAAAGTGTTTAAAGGTATATTAAATTATAAAATATAACTTTTAATATTTAAAGGATAATTTCATTAATGATTTAATATTAATGATATTTATTGATTACTGATATTAAGTTTATTTAATAATTATATTAAACAAATGTTTTAAAAATGGTTTTATTTATTTAAAAATCATTTAAAAAGGAAATAAATGAATTAAAAATATTTTAAGTTATAATTAATGACTTTTAATATTTGGATAATGGTACATTAATATTTAAATAATACTAATGGTAATTATTTAATAATGATTTTAAATGTTTTAAAAATCATTTAAGGGTAATGTTAATACTTTAAAAGTATTTTTAGTTATTATAAATAACTTTAACCTTTTGGTAATGGTTGTTGGGCTTCAGCACAGAAACGCACAGCGGAAATTAAAATTTTAAAGCAATTTCCGAAACCCTAAAACATGATCCATACGAAAATCAATTAATTCAGAGGTTTAGAGATTATACCAGATATAAACAAAAAATGAGAATCTGAAACCGACTGCGCCTCGAATCTCCAACGCAATACAAACCGATTGCGCCTCTACGGTATCCACACGAACGCCGCACGAACCGTCGAACGACTCTGCAATAAGAAGGACTTGCGGTACTAGCCACCAAAAGGAATGGATTTTTGAAACTGTTTTCTCTCTAGTCTCTCTCTAAGAGCTGCTAGGGTTTTTCAATTATAATATCTTATCCTAAGTAGCTGCTATATATCATATATATAGTAGTTAAAAGGAATTAATCAAAATCAAAATCTAATTTTATAAAATCCGAATCTATATATATATATACATATATATCTTAATTAAGTCTTACTTAATTAATATACATATATAAAAATTCTCCTTTTAATTTAAATTCGTGATTTAAATACTATTAATCATATTAATATATTTAAATCCTTAAAATTTAAATTAATTCCCTTTTAAATAACGTTCTATGTGTGTGACCCTATAGGTTATTATTACGTTGGCAATAATTTTAAAATCATATTATAAAATTATAAACAGTGAGCGGCATCTAGTAATGCATCACTGCTACCTAAGTAATAATAAGATCGATGATTCGATGCAACCTTTTGTGACCAATGTTTCAATGCAATTTAATCCTTTTAACCTTAATATCCTAGATTAAACTCGAGTCATGGAATGTGTCATACTCTTCATAATTTAATCTGAGTTTTCTTGATCAATGAGTAGACTATATGAAACAAATCACTATTTGAGCATGGCCATGCATTTCATAGTCCTACTCAATCAAGAGGCCTATGGATATCACCCATAATATATAGGATGATTAAATTCCATCTAGATCACTCATATTTCTCACATGATTAATGATGAACCCAATAATCACCTTTATAGTCCACCCTATTAAAGGTGACATTTGATGATATCAAAGTACATAAATTCTCGTGTAGTAATATAGCGATTTCAGGTCGGAGGACCATTACATAATTGTCACTATGAGAATTGCTAATGACACTTCGCATAATGCTCCATATAGAATTCTCATGGTGGGTCTGTCCAGTACAGTGTTCTCTAACATGTACCTATGCATTGACTTAATATCTCATATATTTATGACCAATGAGATTTGGTCATCAGTCAATCCACATACTAGTCTCAATGCATCATTGTTGTCCCATCAACAATGATACTCGACTAGGGACATTTAAGAACACTGATACTAATGGTAATATATAATCTCATGTTCAAGTCACATACTTGAAACTATATAATTTGTATCACTATTCTAAGGAATTTTATTATGTTAACAATTATATTACGCAGTAAATAAAACCATAATAAAATCATATATTTATTCAATCAAATATAATATCAAAACGTTAAGCAATTATATCAAATAATTGGCCTCTAGGGCATAAACTCTAACAATGGTTTCATTAATCTATTAATATTTACTAAATGTTAATGATAATAGAATTGAGTAGTATTTAAATCATTTAATAATGATTCTGATATTTCAAAAATTATGGTAAATGGTAATAATTATTTTATAATTATTATAAGGTTATGAAAAATGATATGACTGTTATTTAATTAGTCTAAATGGATATTGAACAACTGTTTAGAGTCTTAGACTCGATAATTACCCGATAAAGATGTCGGTAGACCGACATGGTTCAGAAATTGATCTGGACTTAGAAATTTAGTTAGTTAATTATTTTATTTGTGATTCAATGGTGGATAAAGTTGTGTGACAATGTGATTAGGAATGAGTTGGTGTTTGTTTGTGATAACATGATTGTTGAAAATGTATGACAATGTGATTATTTTATGTGCTTACTGCAATAAGCAGTACTATGTGTTATGATATGTGATTCTAATCGATAGAATGATCTTATTAATGATAGGTTTCGGTATAATAAATAGATCTAAGTTGCGTAATTGTAAGCAGCGCATCAGGCAAATATCCTAACTTTGTATTTTCTTTATGCAATGGACAAGTGTAAGAATGTTTCAGAATTATATTATTAATGTACAGATTGTTAAACCTATATTATATACGCCCATTGATTATCAACATGTTAGTATATGATAATTCAGATATATATTCTGTTCGTTAATTTCTAGAAATGATTATACAAGTGTCCCCACTTGGATAATCATTATATTTAATCACATGTTGATACACTTTTGATATACATATATGTTGAATTATATATCATTGTTGAACAAGATAAGACCTTTGTAATGAAAACCCGACAGGTATGAACATCCCGAACATGGGAAAATTTTTATGCGCTATGGCGGACAAAGGATGAACGATGATATCGTTCTAGCAATGTAGTATTGATCAATATAGGGTACAATGGGGCTGATCACCCTCCGTGCCCATAAGCAATGGCCGGTTTACACATGAATTTTTGTTTAAACCATTTCGAAAATGAAAAAAATGTTCATAATATGTCACAGAAACCCATGTATAGACAATACACAGTTTCTAAAATTAGAAAGAGGGTTGTTATGTTATTGTTATTGGTACAGATTACTTCACAACTATTGGCCGGTTGTAGAAGAATATTATAAAGAAAATATTTAAATTCTTTCAACTTATATATATATAAATACTTGCTGGGCACTCAAATGCTCATCCTTGCTTAATTTAAATGTTTTCAGCTAAGTGTGAAGAACTGGAAAGTTCGTCCAAGTCCAAGTGAAAAGGAAAGCAAACAGGACATGTTATTGGTATCATTTGTAATATATAGACTGTATTAAGTTAATGATATGTATTATATATCATGTAAAAAAAATGTAGTAAAGGTTGCGTACTTGGGATTAGACTCTGATAAATGTAAATTTAAGTTTAAATTTTATATTATTGTTATTATTATTAGTATTATTCCGCTCATAGAAATGGTATCGTGAAGTACCGAGTTCGGGGACTTTACAACAAAGCTTTATCCCCATACATCACTTGTACACGAGAGGCACATCTTCGGAATGAAGTCTGTATCAAGGGTTAAGGACTTTGGTGATAGCCCCAACGTCAACATCCTAAAAGATTTGGATCACACTTCCAATCTGGTCAGCAAAGACATCGTTGCCAATCCCCGATAGAAGCAACAGGGAGCCGACAATCATCCCCATCATATGGGAAAACAATCCATATACATCATACATTTGCATCATGTTGCTACACATGGCATCATGTTTATCTTGTTGCATTTCAAGTGTCTAGGATTCTTTATCTTATCCATGCCATTGCATTGCATGAATATGATAAAGAGGGGCATCTGTAGACACTCAAAATTTTCTGCACACCTATCACTGACATTGTAGGAGGGAAAATTCGTCTTTTTGAGATAACCCTGGAAGATAGGTCATATCCAATCTGGATACTACCAAAAGTTCAGTCTCAAACCCGGAACACACACCGGGAGTATCAGTTTCAACCTCGGAGATAACCCCGAGGCATACAATTCAAATACCAGAAATTCCACCGGAGAAGGCCGATTCATCTCAGAGATAACCCCGAGATATTCAGTCTCAATCCCAGATATAACACTGGGAGTAGCAGTTCAAACCTTGGAGATAACCCCCAAGGAGCGCAGTTGTAGTTCTGGAGATAACCCCAGAAATGCTTGTTTCAAATGCATGCAATCAGCTTTAACCTCGGCACTCACACCGAGGCACTCATTATAAAGACCCAGAGATAACACCGGGAATACAGGAACACCTCAGAGATGACACTGAGGACCTTCAACACTTGTAGCAGTCCAATCTCAGAGATAACCCTGAGTAACGTCTACTTTATCAGCCCAAACCGGATATAACTCTAGTGAGGGGCAAAGTCGTCATCTTGCCACCTTGACGCCACATCGCACCATCTCAACATTTCATATATACATTTCTACACAGCAATGTCCCACAAGAACCAAGGAGGTCTAATCCCGAGTGACTATTGCGCAGGGTAACAGATAGAATTTGAAGCTTGAAGACCGGAGGGCATGGTCCCATCTTCCTGACTTCGTACAACCTCTAATCTCATGTCATTGTGTAACTCTCGAGAAACAACGATCTGAAATAGGTCTTACATACCTCAGTCGGATGCCTTGATTGCAATTCTAAAAGTTCAAGCGAAGATCACAATGCATACATGCACGTACTTCGAGACAGTGGGACCCGTTGAGCCTGGGGCACTCCGGGTAGCCGCAGGTACACCTGCGGCCCCCCCCCCTCTATAAATAGAGGGCTTGGGGTGGCCATTTTAAAAAAGAAAAAGGTGAGGAAGCCCTGTCAAATTAACTTTGTAATCACCCTAAACTGAGTGTTTTCTCATTTTAAACACGTGTGAGCTCACATATAGCTACTATTTGTACTAGCGGGAGTCGAGTGTTCATCCACTTAAAGTTATAGAAGTCTTCTTTGGCAGCCCAATATAAGCCTTCTTACACACTTTAAAG
This sequence comes from Panax japonicus, assembly GCA_020205505.1. NCBI lineage: Eukaryota > Viridiplantae > Streptophyta > Magnoliopsida > Apiales > Araliaceae > Panax > Panax japonicus. The sequence continues at coordinate 53,349,151 of CM035107.1, read as the reverse complement.
TCTTTCTCTTCATCTTTGCACACACCATTCTTCACGTTGAGAGTCGTGTTGTGTGTGTATGCCCGAAATTCGGTCCGTGGTTTCATTTTAGTTTATATATATATATATATATATATATATATATATATATATATATATATATATATATATATATATATATATATATATATATAATATTTTTATATATGGACTAACATTATCGAGTTATGCCTCGATTGAGCCTAGACTTATGTCTGGAGCGTTTACTTATTTTTGTATATATATATATATATATATATATACGGTCAGGATCAAAAGCATTCTCCTTAAATAGCATTCCTCCTTAAATAGCATTCTTTTATTAAAACTACGTCGTTTTGGAGGGACGCGGTGGCATTTTTGTAAATACGCGGTCGCATTGTATTTACAAAAATGTCACTGCTTCCCTCCAAAACGACGTAGTTTTAATAAAAGAATGTCATTTAAGGAGGAATGCTATTTAAGGAGAATGCTCTTGATCCTTACCGTATATATATATATATATATATATATATATATATATATATATATATATATATATATATATATATCAACTGTTTTCGGACTTTACTCGATGAGCCTGGATATATATATCCACTTTTTGTCCCGCTGGAGTTTACTTCGTGGCGGTTGATTGTTTTTAAAGCTTTATTTATATTTTCGATCCCCCATGGATGTGCTTCGTGGTGGTTGATCATGTCTCTCTCTCTCTCTCTCTATATATATATATATATATATATATATATATATATATATATATATATATATATATATATATATATATATACCGATTTTATATATTTACATTTCTGATCCCCCATAGAGGTGCTTCGTGGTGGTTGATCATGTCTGTATATATATATTTACAGCTTTTATATATATAACTGCTTATAGCTTTTATATAATCTGCGGCATCATGTGAGCCTAGGAATCATGTGATCACACATTCTGTCAACTGGATCTAAATTTGGTTCCCGTGATGGACATTTTCAGCTGTAAGCAGCTTATAAATTTATTCACGATGTTTGGATTTCCTCAGATGGTTTTCATGCCCACGAGGAGTTTGGCACTGCTTTGTACATTATTTTGTCGAAGATGCATCGCATCTTGAAAATTAAAAGCAATTAAGTCAAACACTTAATAAAAAATGGAAGTGTAAAAGGTCTCAATTACTATTAAGCACAAGGGTTTGAAAAACCTTTTTCTTTCAAAACATCACTGACATATCTTGTTTAAAACTGAATTTTTACATAAATTCAAATCATGTGTATACAGGTGCGAATGAGGCCTCGCACTACTTTCAAATAATAGCACATTGACCCACACACACACACATTCATATAACAATTTCTTGAAAAGTGGCGGTCACTGTGGTAACACAAATGTCGGGAGGTGCCTAACACCTCCCCCCCCCCCCCGCATAAGAAAGTCCCCAGATCCTAATGAATCTCGATTTCATCAACCCGTTTAGCAGTGTCATATCACTAGTTCAATGTGCAAACCTTTCCTAGGTTGTTATGGTACAACCATATAAAAAACCAACTGGCGACTCTTAACAGTCCACCGTCGACATGATACATGTCAGACCTTTTTTAATTATTTTTTCAAACAAATCTCACCTAACATGAGAACACCAAAGAACAAGAAACGAAAAGGGATAAATAAAAATCCCGACGTCGACATTCGTTTTACATCCGTTTTGACTCGTTCAACTTGGGTTGTTTTAATTTTTTCGAGTACTGTCATAATACATCATCAATTTAAGGTTTTCATCATGATTTAATAACTAAACATTGACTCCAACTAAGCCATAACATACATATTTCATTAAGAACACAAGTTCTTCATCCTTAGATAGTTTCATAAATTCAATTACCTAAAAATTGCTTATAGATGATATATAACAAAATATATATACCCATAAACATATACAAACTATACTTCAACAAATTCAACCACCAAAAACCTAATTACAAAGACTTTAGAAAACAAAAACCAAAAACTAGAAACTTAGGAATTTACCTTTTATTCTTCTAAGCTCGTGTTAGATAATTGGAAGTCCTTGTTTAATCCTCTTTTTCCTCTTGATTCTTCACGTTGAGAGTCTATTCCCTCTTCTCAATTTTCTCTAAGCTCCATCTTTCTCTCTGTGTTTTCTTCACTCATATAAAGGAGCTAGGAATAAACTGATGAAACATACGTGATCTTAACTTGTATTGGTTATAAACCCAAAAGCCCCAACTGTTATAAAAAGACAAAAGGTCTAGGCCATGTTTGGCTTAACCTCAAACAAACTCATTTGACTTATCTTCATTTTTTTTTTCATTTTCATACTATACAATATATATTTTTTCTTTAATTCCTCCAACATGTCACACTTCATTTTTTTTCTTTTTATTGCTAAATTATTCAGCCAACACTATTCCCATCTATTTACCCATATGACATATGGAATTACATTCATAAGTAAAATACATTTAATCAACTAAACATTTCTATTAAAATAATTAATATTTATTTCACTAATTATTTTAATAAATTATACAATTATTATGAATAATTATACAATTTTTTTCCTTTTATAAATTGTCTCAAGACAATTTATTTAATCTATACTTTAAATAAAAATTTAGATATTTATTTAATTCATTAATCCTAACACAAATATTTATTTATAATTATATTAGTTATTCTCATTCTCATACTCTATTTACATTCAATTGGCTAAATATAATATATTAAGCTATTACATAAACACATTACTCTTACATGTAATATATTACCTTCCAACTTTATTAAACCAATTATATTTACATTAACTCATTATTTAAATTTGGTCAATTACTCGTTTTATTTACGAGATTAAACTCATAATAATTTCATTGCCAACAAGGTATACTAATTAAATTATATTATTCCATAATATAATTTCCATCTTAATTAACTAATATTATTTAGTTAATTTCTTTTGCCACCATATTCCTTTTTCATAACTACTTTTCTTCACTTTCTTTAATAGTTTAATCAACTATTAAAACTCATATAAATTTAATTTACTCACACCAAAACACATAATTCAGAATATATACATCTCATAATAAGAATTTTAATTAATAAATTCTTATTTTAATAACTTACGAAAATTCGGGTTGTCACAGCGGCTGCCGCAGGTAGACCCGCGATTGATCGGGTCTATAAATACCCCCTCCCCCACCTTATTTATATAAAGAAAGAGAGAAGGAAAGGGCTTAGGAGAGAGAAAAAGAGGCTAGGAGAGCTAAACGGAGCTTTTATCTTACTCTGATTGTTGTAAAACTTCTTTGTAAAGACCTATATACATATATACAAACAACATATTAAATTTTAACCGGTGGGAAACGAGTTTTGAGGCGCCATAAGTCGTTCGATAGTCATTCTAGTGCGATACTATAATATTTCGCCATATCTACTCATTTCGCTTACTCTAATACATATATAAGTGCTATATATACATATTTATTAGCTTATATCCTTCAAATCTGACTTTTTAATCGTTCATTTCTTGTAAATAGTCAATATTTAAGATTTATTTACTAGATCTGTACTGGATCTAGCCAGATCTAGCTTTTCACCGATTCAAAAGTTGTAAAACTTGAACCAGAAAGCTAGAATGGCTAAGATCTATACATGTCTAGATTTCTTTCTAGTTTTTGTAAGTATTGAGATACCATGTGGCCCTAGATCTGTATCTAGAGGACACTAGAAGCTTTGACTACGCGCATGCAAGGATTTGACTAATGAATACTTTATTTTACGACGTCTAAAGTAAATATGCATCTTATTTCAATATATTCGGTATGCAGGCTATTTATATGATATCATGTGAGCCTCGGAGCTACAGGATCTACGATTCAATAAAGGAATCTAGATCTGGCTTCTGTGATGGGCCTTTTCGATTATACAATTAGCTTGCAAATATTTGTACTTGTAAATCCAGGGCCTTAAACACAGTAATACGGGCTTAAGGCTCCAAAATAGTGAAAAATGTGGTTGTGGTGTTCGGACTTACTTCGATGACTTTTATGCCCATAAGAGGTTTGACACTTATATATATATATTTATATATTGTCAAAGATGTTTCGCATATTGAATAAAATCAAATCAAGCTGAATATAGAATAAAATGGAAGTATCAAATGCCTCAATTCCTATTTGAGCATACGGATTTGAAAACCTGTTTTCAAAAAATATCACTTTTATATTCTTTGCTTAAAATTGAACTTTTCAATAAATCAAACCATTTTGTATATAGGTGCAAAAGGAGCATAGCACTACTTTCAAATAACGTACTTCTAGCATATTTATTTGCAACACAGAGATATACACACACTTCACATGCTTAGGGAATGAAAATACGCGGTAACCGTGTTTCACGGAAGTCGGGGGGTGCCTAACACTTTCCACTCGCTTAAGCAAGCCCCCGAACTCCATATATCTCGAGTTCCAGACCAATTAAATAGAGTCACATATTGAGCCATATTGTAAAACCTTTCAAAATTTCGGTTGACTTGGTACAACCATTTAACTCATACCAACTGGCGACTCTGTCTAATTCGGCTCAATCAATTAAAATCAATCTTTTTAAATTTTCGACATTATATGTTGGTCTCTTCCTAAAATATCACCCTTTAAAGCAAGATAAATTAAACCACATAGAAAACATAAATGGTAAGAATCAAACACATAGGAATTGAAGATTTTTCCAGCGTTGATAACAGCACTACTTTCAAACAACACAAATAAAACATAGAGAAGACTTTAAAATAAAAACACTAAGCACAATAAAATACACACACACACACACACACTTTATGAATAGGACATCAATATGATGCGGTAACCGTGTTTTCACGGAAGTCAGAGGGTGCCTAACACATTCCCCTCGCTTAAGCTAGCCCCCGAATTCTAACAATTTCGATTTCAGACCAATTCTACAAAGTCACATATTGAGCCATATTGCAAAAACTTTTAAATCCGTATGAGTTGGTACATCCATTACAAACCATACCAACTGGCAACTCTGTCTCATTCGGCCAAATCATCAAAAAATCAAAATTTGTCAAATAAGTCGACTAATGTCAGTTTTTTCCCAAATCTCACCCTTTAGATGAATTAATTGACATAACAACATAATAAGGGTAGAAACTATAGAAAAAGCGGAAAATAACGAAAAAAAAAAGAAAAAAAATCCCAACATCGACAATATAGTTCAACTTTTGGTTTCTTTTACTTGATAAAGTAAATATAGCAATAATTTATGATATTAAAATTTGTATAAATTAGAATCAAATAATTTATATCAATTTTAAATTCTAAAATTACACAAATTGTCTGAAAAATATAGATTGCAATGAAGATTGAAAAGATTGATGTTTTGCCCTATATATGTGCCCGATACTAATTGGCACTACTTCTATAAACTAGAATCTAATTTGATTAAATTTGACATAAAATCTTAATATTACCCTCTCAAAATACATTGAAATTGGAAACGATAAGAGAGAAACAAATTAATTTTTAATATAGGAATACTATGATAAATTAAGTCATTAATACTTTATTCAAATCTGATATAAACGATAATAAATAAATAAATTTTACACTAAAAAAACAAATAAAAAAGGAAATGAAGGAAGTACTACCTAATTTAAGCACCAATCAGTAGTCATTACTCATATTTTATCTTCCCCTCTCGTTTTCTCTATCCTACCGTGTTATTGAAGAAATTTACCCGACTGAGGACGCATCATTTGAGAGAACACAATTATTCACACATTCTCTTACTCTATGTTTTCTCTACCCTACCGTGTTGGCCAATCAATGACGCATACATCTTTCTCTTATTTGACATGCGACCAGCAATCTCTTGATTCCCAAGAAATTTACTCGATTGAGGACGCATCATTTGAGATGCGACCAAAATTTTAAGACCCCTCTCTAGGGAGAAATTTAAAGAACTACCATATTCAACAGCAAAACTGACCAAATGTAATCCATGTTTATATATATAACTGATCTAACAAAACTGCCCACGACATAAACTACTGTTGAGAAGGGATGGGGAAAATGAAGGGAAGAAGTGGGTAGGAGGGAGTGTTAGGGTTGAGAAAGAAAAATCACTCATTTATATACAAAAAAAATAAAGAAAAGAAAAACCTTGGACATGAAACTGATGAATTTCAAGTCCAACTTGTCAGAAATTACCATATGTGCCTAATTTTGCAGCTTTAGTTACAAGGGAATAATTTATGGGTTTGATGGGCCCACCATGTGCTTGTTTTCCAAATCTTTTGGTATTTAATTACTCTCAATCAATATGGAGTTGCTCTCACCAGCTACTGCTCCATCACCCCCTAACCGGAACTGATCTGCATGGATGGGGTTCATTCTCCGACTTTCAGGGGCCCTTGTCGAAAGCCGATTATTATTACATAGACATTGATAAGAATTCGCCATAAGAGACTCCATCCCGTAATGAGATCGGACGGCTGAACTGAACATGGGTTGCATGAAGCGCTTTTTCTCGGGAACGTCGTGCAATGATATTCGACAAACTGGACATGTTGAGTGCTGTTGCAGCCATATATCAATACAAGTTGCATGAAAAGAGTGTCCGCGGAATGGTAGGATACGTAGTGTATCTTCCGCGTGATATTCTGCTAGGCAAACCGAACACCTATCACAAGATTGCAATTACGTTAGTCAGTAATATAGAAGCTATAGTTCTGACAAGGAAACTACATTCCGCACCATACATTACTTGCCAAGCTGCTACCGCAAGAAATGTCCCACTTCAGTGTTAGGTGCAATACATCATTACATTTTTTAGTTTTTGTTCTCTTTTTTTCTCGGTTATAATGCTGTACTACAAAGAATAATATAAAGCCAACTTCATAGCTACTGTTGCAACAATATAACAAAAACTAATTGAGCATTAAGCATGATAGGAAATAATAGTAATGCAAAAGATGGCAAGGATAAGAGTTAGACAAGTAAATAGAAATTTTAAATTAAAAGGTCTCTCACATGCGATAATTACAGGAACTACGCACTTAGCGCAAGTCCTCAATTCAGATATTGTTCGATCCTTTGATATTTTATAATCTCAAAAAAGAGAATCAGTGATCAACTGATGCAATAGCTCTATTGACTTTATTTTCTACCTAACAACAAGCTTTATCATCTCCCCGAAGCTCCAAATGTGTTACATGTGTGTGAAGAATGTTTAAACTTCGCCCTGAAGAATGTTTAAACCTGGTCCATTCCACTCCAAAATACATATGCACCCACACATAGGTGAATAAAATTCAATTTGGGATCTTAATAGTAAATCTGAGTTGCACTAGCTCCAACTTATCAAAACCAAAAAAGTTAAACTATGCATTCGTATGCAAAGAGGATCAGATTTTATATTGTCGCATATGGCTTTCTGCCGGAAGCAATGATCTTGCATTCCCCATGATCCAGGTATATTTAGTTATTTCCCCTAAAACTAGAAACATAAAGCTGGGATACACCATGAAATTGCTCAAAAGATTTATGATACCAATATACTTGGGCATAAGATTTTACTTATATAGGTCATGTCAAAGTCATTTTCTCACCACTACGGTTAGCTCAAGTATGTCACAGATGCATGTTGATATCATGTTGTATTGACAACTAAGTTCAGTGTCTATGCTTCATAGGTACACCAACTAGTGTTCTCGTATAATGTAAAACTTCATCAAAGCAAATCTCAACCAGACAACCACTTGGTGTCTTTTAACAATCAAAACCCTGTAGGTAAATCAATTCCATAACTTGATCAACTTATTATTATAATATAGACGAGCAACAAGAATCTCTGTATTATAGTTTACTCAAAAAAATCAACAAAGGTAAAACAGGTCAAACCCCAAAATTTTGAGGAGAGACCTGGTCCAGCCCGTGTTTGTGGAGGCCTGGCTGGCTACCAATGGTCCCTCCTGTTGGCTGGACAAGGACACTCCCTAGTAATCGTCAGCTGGATAGTCCCAGCAGTAATTCATTGAAGTGCATGCTCACTTACTTTCTAGCAGCCTCCAACAGTACTACAAGGAAGCTTAATCTACCAACACAACAAGATTAGGTTGCAAATGAACCAAGCACCATTTAATGAAAGGTTGAAAATGAACTGAGCAAAGCTTAGTGTCAATTCATTTATTGAAGTAACAGGTTCGAATGAGATGCAAATGAGCGATTCCTGAAGTCATTGGTAATGCTCAGCTAATTGGCAGCTTTGCCTGAGATGAATTGAAACCTATTTATTGAATGTCTTCAGCTTAGAAAGAAGTGACTCTCTTTTTTATCTAAAACCTTGGAAGTGTCAACTAAAGAAGCTGCTGACAATACAATATACCGACTTACAAAACGAGTTGACCAAATTCATCTCATTACCAAAACAATCCATGGGTCTCCCTCTCGTGCTATCAATGTTGTTTCCTTTTTCATAACCTCTAAGGAATGATTTTCCTATTATTATTGCTAGAACTGGTTTCTATGAATACAAATTAGCTTTTCTCTAAAAAGAATAATTTGATTAGAAAGACGGGAGATATAAACTGGGATGACAAGAAATCCTCCAGTATGGAACAAGTGAAAAAAAAAAGAGCAATATCCTAATGAAGGACATCACGTGCTAATTCCTTTGAAATATGTGGTGTAAACTCTTTTTAAAGACCCAAAAGCCGAAGTGCAAAGCAATGCATGGAATAACACCGCATCACACATCAAAGAGAATGAAAGAGCATTATCGTTGATAATCCTTACATTTCATTCTATCCATGGCTACCATAATTTAGCAAAGCACGCTATAAGCCATAGCTTGTAGCAAGCTTTTCAAAGATGAAGAGCACACCACTAAAAAATCCCAAAGATTATTCCACAACCCCCTTGTTGGGTCATGATATTTCCCCTCTTTGGGCCGAATAGATTGGGCTTGCTTATTTGTTTTGTTCATTGGGTCCTTATTATTGAGTCTTAAAGATATTGGGCCTAGTCATTATATTACCCCCGTTGGATCCATTTAAGATCGGGTTAATCAGTGGATCGACCCATTAGATATTTTAATACCTCTATCTTTGACTTGTAATGATGAAAAAGGATGACGGTTGACTAAAACACATGCCATGCATTAATGTGGATGGGAATATAGCCGGGCGGCAATAGAAACAGTGATCGAACAGAGTAGATAGACTATATGCAGTCGGCAGAGCCCATCAGATCAGGGGAGTGTGTCAGATAGTAGTGGGTGGCACAGTAATCCGGGCAAAGAGAGTATAACCTAGCAAGGAAGTCTTCACAAAAAGGTACGTCTTCATATTCACATGCAGACAACTAAATTATTATCTCTCTCAATACACTAGACATTACATCCTCCATTGTTAACCTTGTGAACACGTTTACTCACTCTCACGCCTGAGCTATCCCCCGGCGATCCGGTCGTCAAGCTTGTGGTGTTTTTCGTGTTTACTGTGCAGGATCAGGGCGTCTTACGTGATTGGGACGTGGCAGAAGATCTTGGCGTTAACATTGGCACTAGAAGGAGGGCTGAGTTCTAGTGTCATTGAAATTTTCAATCACAATCGTTTAACCTACTTCGGAAGATGGTGAGGAGTAGAGATGGCACTCCAGAAGGGCAGGCGATGGCTGTTAGCTCTTCCCTGCCTCGTGTTTCGGTAAAGGATCGTCTGGGTCCTTCAAAAAGTGCTCACGAGAGCACGGCCTCCAAGCATAATTCAGGAGATCTCCGTCCGAAGATCCATGTTGGGGCCAGACGAAGGTTGGTTTTCAATGCGGATAAGGAGCGTGATCATGGTCGAGGGCGGGAGGAAGGCTCACTGACCAAGACTCATCGTCGAAGTGGTCAGGAGGACAGAGCTATCAAGTTGGCGAAGATGGCAGACGAAGCAGATAAAGCCTTGGAGGTTCTGTTGAAACAAAGAGAAGATATAACCGAACAGATGCTTCGGGTGGCGGAATTAAGGGATGAAGCATCTATCCATGTTCAGTCCGAAAGGCGGAGTAAGCATAAAGAGATGTCACGGCGAGAAGGAAAGGAGCCGGAGCATTCTGCACATGTGTCTAGGGATCGTTCTCACGGTAGGAAGAGATCGAGGAGCAGAACTGTCGTGGCCTCAAAGAATGCACTGATGGTCGTTGGTTCTCAGCATCGAAAAAACGACAGACGAAGAAGCAGGTCGAGGGAGACCGTGCCAGAAACCAGAAGAAGAGAGTATCAGCGTGACCGTTCTCATCATGAGGATAGATTTGTACGTCAGAGTAGATCAAGAAGCCCCTCAAAGACCATGGGATTGGCAGGAGGAGGTCAATCCACACAAAAGCAGAACGTCGTTCATGAGAAAGAGGTCTCCTCACAACCCGAAGGTGTTGATTTTCTGGTGAAGGAGTTGAAAGAGCTCTGGAAGCAACTGGCTGAGGTCCAGCAGGTGAAGGACACTCCGGGAAAGAAGGCATCCCCTTTTTCCTCAGATATTCTCAAGGAGAAGGCAGATATCACCAAAAAATTACCTCGAATGGAGAGTTACGATGGGTCCGGAGACCCTTATGATCATAGTCAGGCGTTCGACCTGCTGATGGACTATTATGACTTCACTGATGCAGCCAAGTGCCACACTTTTGTCACGACGCTGAGAAAAGATGCGAGACAGTGGATGGGGACTTTGCCATCAGATTCGATATCCTCATGGACCGAGCTTTGTTATAAGTTCCATGCCCGTTTTGGAAGCAACCGAAGAAGGGGAAAGCCCACGGGTTCTCTGGCACAGATCCGACAGTTCACCAGCGAATCTTTAGGACAATATGTAAAAAGGTTCAGAGAAGCGGTTGGTCAGGTGTCCAACCTTAATGATCTCAGGGCTGTATGTTTATTCCAGAACGGGCTGGATCTGGTAAAGTCCAAGAAGTTAGTGAAGAAGTTGATGTTCCACCACCCGAAAAGCCTGGCAGAAGCCTTCGACAAGGAAGAAGGTTATATTGTTGTAGAAGAGGCTATGAACAGCCTGAAGCGTCCTTCTTCGGACCAGTTAAAGGAGATAGAAGTTCCCAAGGCTGAAGGTGATCAGAGGAGAACGTGGTGGTATAATGATCGGCCAGAAGGCAGCTTAAAGAAGTACAATAACTCCTGGCGGCAGGGAAGCAACCGTCCACCAGTTTCTGCCCCGAAGGTGAATAAGGTCTACACCAAACTGAACATAGACAGGTCGATGATTTGGGATCAGATCAGAAATCAGCCTTTTTTCGAACCACCTCGTGATAATTATAGGACAGGACAAGGAAACTCTCGTAAATATTGTGGCTATCATCAAGCCGCGGGCCATGACACTAATGAATGTTGCAATTTAAAGGATTTCGTGGGGAAGAAGATACAAAGCGGCTTGCTGGTTCAGTATGTGGCCGAGAAAGGACAATATGATCAGCAAAATACCAACCGTACTGTCAATTTTGAAAAGTTTGGAAAAGACTGGGGTACTTAATTGTCATATGGCAGAATAAGTCATTTAGGGAGTGTTTGTTTAGAGCTGAATGACTAAATGACTGAATCAGTGCGTTTTTTTTGGTCTGAATGGCTGAATCAGAAAGATGGACGAGCTGAATGGCTAAGTCAAATTTTTTTGGTTGAATGAGTAGCTGAATGAAGTAAAAAAAAATTAAAAATTAAAAAATTAAAAAAATATATTAACTATTATATTAAGTAATATTAAATAAATTTACAATAATTTTGAATTTTTTCAGAAGGGTAAAATAATAAAGTTTTGTTATTCAGATGTTTCAGACATATCAATTATCAAACAACTTTTTTCATTCAGATTCAGATTAATTCAGTTTTTATCAAACACCCCCTTAGTTTCTTTACGAACATAAGAGGCTAGCTGGCAAGTGTTGCTTATTCCTTCTTCTTTTTTTCTCTTTTTCTTCCCTTCTCTAACAGGTGGAAATGGCATTCTTCTTCGTCTCTTCTTTTCTTTCTTTCTTTTTTTTTTCTTTTCTTTTTTCACTGATGTGTTTGAGATTTTGTAGTCTTGTTGGCTGATGGGGCCGATGCTTTTCAATCGGAGAAGGGGATTTGCTATTTGCAATTGGACAACAAAGGTGACACATGAAGGGCGTGTTGATTGGGTATTGTAATTTTGGTGGGGAGCAATGACATGATGGTGGTGGTTTCTGGCTGTGGCAGAAACAATTTTTTTTTTATTTTTAGTTTATGAGTGGATTACTGATATGATTGGTCATGAAGAGGATTTTGTGACCATGAATTGGATGATTGTTTGGAAGTGGCTGGTTTTGTTGGTGGTGGTAGATAATGAATAGCCAAAGTGGGACTGTTAGTACTGATGTAAAGAGAATAAAAAGCAGTTAATAAGACTAAAAAGCAAAAAAAACACAAGACTTGAAATCAATAATATCAATTCATTGATAAGCTTGTATGAATTACAATTCTTACATAGAAAACATAAGACTTGGACCAAATGAACTTGAGGACCAAGTATATCTTTAATCAACGAAAAATTCCTGATACCTACTCGGACATGGTGCGTCACGATACTATCTTCGTCTAACTATTAATAACTTCCATTCATAATTTAATGAATATAACTTAACTTTGATACTAATTAATATATTCATTCCTTTCTATTTCCAAGATCTATGAATCGATCCCAAAACCTTCACAAGTCAATTCCCGATCTTGATCATTAAGCATTCTTATTTTTACAATATATTCGATGTTATAATTAATAAGATACAAAATAATTAAAATATTTATGAATTCTTTATTCATTTCCCTGGATAACAACCTTCATCATTTACATCTCTCTAAATCAAATTTATTCTATGCTTCGATTCATCAGAGTTACATTATAAAATTTACATCTTAATTCGATGTTCTTTATTTGTCGAATAGTACAACTTTACAATTCTACAAGAATTAAACAACTATCAAGTACGTCATCTAAAACCTAAAACAGGGTTCGAGATTTTAACTTCAGGTAAACAAATCAATCTTCTTGTGATACTTTTGAACTCTATTAATCAAGTAGCACGTAACTTTACCATGAGTCCTTAACCTGCAAAAGTGGTTATTTGCAAGGGTGAGCTCGACAGCCCAGCAATTCTAACAATTTTCATCTATCACATAACACATAATCATTTAAACTCAATACATATGTTGCTTCTCACATAGAAAGTATAGAGATTAACTTACAAAACATATAATCGTAGATCTACTTTCAATCTCATACGTATCTCATAGACATTTCCACATTTCATGGCATAACATAATTCATTTCATACATATTTCATATGCATTTCATATATAATTTAACATATCATAGCATAAATTAATCAACAGTTATCAACACTATAAAGCAAATAGAAACTGAAAGACATGTCTGGCTCGTAGATTATCAACTACAACTTAACTACTTATTATTATCTGCACTTCGTGTATTCCTACACAATTGTATAATCATGGATTCATACCCATCAGTCATACATTTCCTTACATTCTCAACGTAATAACAATTGTTACATTGTTTTCTGACTCGGTTCTTAAAACCTTCATTTCACTTATCATACTTTTAGGATAGTTATGTATGTATAAGTATACCGTAGCCACACTTACTTGACATCAACATTCATAAACCTTTATCACACACTTGACTAGCTATGTGTTCGTTACACATTGATGCATGATTCTCATTATTCTTGCATTTTGTAAACCTTAATTAAACTTAACAAATCTGGGTTTTACATAACCATTACTTGCTCATATTCTTAAAACATCACTTAAGTCAAGCATTGAAGCTTAATACATTCATACACAATTGCTTAAGGGTTTAGATTACAATTTAAACAGTCAGGCAACACTGCCCTATAGCGCAGCTGCGCTACAGTTTGGCCAAGGATGGGCGCAGCTGCGCCGTCCCCTGGCCAGACCTGATTGGAAACTTTATTTCCCAGTTTACACCACATTACTTACCATGCTAACACAGAACACATACACACGTTAAGAGGTCTTGGTCCAAGTTTGGTGTCTTTTGTGTTTACTTCAAGTTATTTTTACACTTTATAGCTTTATTGCCATTTATTTCATGGCTAAGCGAGTTCATGCAACAAGGGTATAACTATGCAACCAATAACGATGTTAAACAACTTTTAATACACATGCTCACATGTATTCATCTTATCTACATATGACTAGCATAGTTTATTACTTGAAAACTTATTTTTAAAACATGCGTGAATGACTTTTATTGTGTCAAACTAAATAAGTGCACTTATAGGCCAAGTTTAATGATATAAGTAGTACTATCATGTCATCCTACTAGTTCAGAAGTTAGACAACACATTGCTCATAGATATAAATTTGCAAAGCGTTCAAGTTCACTTTTAAAAGCCATTCTAAACTATGTTAAAGTAACTTGGTGCAACTTAAATCTCATTTCTTAGCTAACTAAGCCATGTACGTATGTTATCACGTTTAGAACTTTAAGTACACATGTTCCTTCAAGTTCGTTCTCAAGTTTAAAGTTTTCTTTAGAAATATACACTAAAGTGACTAAGAGGTTCATGGTAATCAAAGGGGCTTGAAACCACATGTCATACTTAATTCCATGCATAACTAGGTCAAACTAATCATGTAAGGCAACTTCGAATCACATGTCATACTTATTTGTACATGTTTCTACACATGCTTACAAGGTCAAAATATAACCACTCCATGTTTATAAAACTTAGTTTACAAAAACATCCGAGTTTGCCTTTGAAATCGTTTTAAACCAAGTCAAAGCAATCAAACACATACGATACAACTTTGAATCTTATATCATGCATAATTACACTTCGTATACATGTTATCAAGGTCAAGTCTGCTTCGGCGTGCTAACACTTTCCTATAAATAGAGGGCTAAGTTAGAATTGAAAATCACACCTGAATTCATAAGTTTTCTCTCTTTTTCTCTCTATATTATCGAGTGTATTTTGTGAGTATTTAGATACTTGGTGAGTTGCTCTTCATCAGTGCAAGTTTCCTTCAGCATCATATCCGATATCCAATAGAAGTACTACTCTTTTGAGGTAAGGGATATTAAGGGATGTTATATTCTTCATAATGATATTATTCTTTCAATATCATTATAATGACATATTGGTATGAATCTTATTGTGGAATTTCTACCTTTTTGAGTCGGGGTTACTATTCACGTATACGACACTATTCACGTATACGAAAGTATTCATGTATATGGCACTATTTACGTATATGACATTATTTACGTATATGGTACTATGTACGAATACGGAGTACTATTCATGTGTTCATATTCACGAGTTACTATTCATGAGTTACTATTCACGAGTTACTATTCACGGGTACTATTCACGACAAAAATTGTTTTTTTTCTAACCAAAGTATCGTTGATTTACAATAGTTGCTCTTGAAAATAAATGCAGTTTTTGATCATATTGTTTTTTTTATCATATATAACATTTTTATAACCCTGATGTTGAATTTCTCTTTCACTTGAGATATGAATATATTTTTCCTGTAGTGCAAATATGAAATGTTGATGAATATATTGGCCTATAGTGCAAATATGAACTGTTGAGGAATATCTTTGGCCTGTAGTGCAAAGATGAATTATTGATGAATATCTTTGGCCCGCTGTGCAAAGATGGACTGTTGCTGAATAACTTTGGCCTGTAGTGCAAAGATGACCTGTTGTTGAATATCTTTTGCTTGTAGTGCAAAGATGAAATGATAATGAATATCTTTCGCCTGTAGTGCAAAGATGAATTACTGATGAATATCTTTGGCTCGTAATGCAAAGATGACTTGTTGTTGAATATCTTTGGCCTGTAGTGCAAAGATGATTTGTTGATGAATATCTTTAGCTCGTAATGGAAAGATGACCTGTTGTTGAATATCTTTGGCCTGTAGTGCAAAGATGACTTGTGGAAGAATATCTTTGGCTCGTAGTGCAAAGATAAATTTATTAGTATGATTATGAACATGAATTGTGATTTGGTATAACCATGATCTTTGATGTTTCAGGTGATGAAAATTATCTTTGTCCTGGATGAGAAAAGGAATTTAGAACTACAATTACGATTATGAGTTATACATATGATTGTGGACAGGAATTGTTGATTGATGTTACAGGGATAAAACATTGTTGGTGGACTTTTAACATGGAGAAGATAATAGATTTTATGTTCTATTTGACTCTTCTAATGGATTGCTCGTTCCGCTGCAACTATGGTTGAAATTTTTTATCATCTACCATATATTATAAATCTCTGATTTATTACTGATGTAGGCTATTGATAATTTAATTATCTTTAGTCATGATATTCTTTACTGAGATAGTTGTGCTCACCCTTTTTGCTTCACAATTCCTTTAAGTAATAAAAGTGTTGCTGGGTTGAGTGGGGGATAACAGGGGAATAGAACGGTGGTCTATAGCTGTTGAGATTCTTCCTAAACAGTATAAAAAAGTGTGTTGTATTTTATACATCATTTAGTAGTTATATTTGATGAAACAAATAGGGTGAAGCGAACCCAACGTTGGATGGGTATTTTGTCACTATCATACAAGATGTCTAATGACATTCGACTTCGTGTTATTATAAGACAAGGTTATGCACATCCACTTGCGGAGTATATCTACGAGAACTATCTATATAATCTTGGTGTTTGTTTGGAGTATAATTCTCAATTAGAGACAGTGGAGATAATTATATGTCAAGAGAAGACTCACCATTGGAAAAAAGATGATAGTAATCTTCTCGTTTTTCTTTGGGGTCTATTGGGTCAACCAAGGATAATTCTGTGAGGCATATGATAGCTATCATAACCTAGACGCATGACCTCCCATGTACGAATGTTTCATTGAGCACTTTCCAAAGATTCTAATTTTTAAAGTAATTTTTGACTATACCTTTATGTAAGGTGTCATTGTGACGTGCTATCCAAGGTTGGGACATGAGTCACAGTTGGTATATATTTGTATCAAAACTCACAGCATTTATGTTGTTGTATTTTGCACGACAATTGTTGTAATAAAGTTGTAGTTGTTTTTTGTACCATGTATTTGGCGACTCAGAATGGGTTGGATGGAATGGACCTATTTTGTGGTCGTCACACTTGAACTCTTCAAGTCCAGCAGACTTAGCTTTCTTATAGTTCACTACGAACTCTTCAAGTCCAGCAGACTTAGTACTCTTATTCATAATGTTGTGTTCTAGATGGTTGCTACTCAGTCGCTGTATAAGCACTTGTTCTGAAGAACTGAGCAGTTAAGCAAGCTTTGCAATATCTCAGATCGTAGAGCTGAGCTGGAGAGAGATGTTCACGTTATTTGTTTTATGCTTGCTTAGTCCTCTCTCATCTGTCTGATTTGCATATATGTGGTGTTGAAAACTATCCGTTGGATCCATCCGTTGTGGCATTAAATGCGTCTGAACTTTTTGTATTGTGATGGAGACATTTCTGAACATCTTCTAAAATTGCATTCTGGCCCACTGATACAGCAGACTGCTTTCTCACTTACCACCTGAAAGGTGTTTTGTCCCTCTTATCCATGGTACTATCCTTAGCTTCTTCAATACGCTTCTTTGTTGCATACTAAGGATATTTCTTTACTTTGGGACTGATGAGTACTGCAGCGTCTAGAATTCATTCCTCATATGTTGAAATGTACCTTTACACAATTCATGAGGCTCGACGTTTTCTAACATGAGACAGATGATGCTCTACGATTCAGATCGTAGTGACTTGTTGCCTTGGTGCTTGATCTGATGCTATCATTTAGAGAACACAACGATTTCTCTTAAACCCTTGCACACTACGATCCTTACTTGCTCGTGTTGTTGACTCTATGTTCCAGAGAGCACACTACGATCGTTGACTTGTAAACATCATGTTTCCTTCAGCACACTGCGATCGTTGTAAGACCCCGAATTTTATGAAATAAAAGTATTCAATTTTTCTTATAATTACTATTCAGTAAATGGTTAAATTGATAAAAGTTAAAGTTAAGGGTGATATATGAAATTTTTATTGTTGTCGGGGAATATTCGTTTCATCGTGAAATATTTGTATGACGGCGCAACTATTTGTGGGTCCCATAACGGATAACTGTCAGATGAAGAAAATGACAAATTTGAGTTTTTGTAAATAACGGCGTAGTTTTTACCGTTAAGACTGTTGGAATACCCGGTGGTTAAAATACAGTAATATGCGTGGTTGCACAGTAGCACACGGTATTGCAAAGTATTGTTGAATTATTGATCCTTACGTAAGAAAGCACTACTCAATAATTATTACAGTAATTACTGTTCAGTATTTTATTTTATTGATTCAATAATTGCTACGATGATATTTTATATTATTGTTGTTTCAATAATTGTCACTGCACAGTATCTCCATTATTAGATCAATAATTCATATTATTTGAATAATATTATTAGATAACATTATTGGCAATGTGTAGAAATTTCTGTCAAGGAGAGGTTTGGTCACCTAATTGCGCGCCAGTAAGGCGAAATCCTTATCGGAAAGCCCCCTATTTCCTGGGAACTACCTAGTTGCCATTATTGTGATTCTGTAATATTATTTATGAATAATTAATTATTGATTTATATGATAATGAAATATTTATTTGATGTGGATATAAATGATGGATTTATTTATGTGGTTATAAATGAAGGAATTAATGTTGAGGTATTAGATCAGTATTTTGTCGGATTGGAGGAATTAAAAGATCAAATCAATGTTCTTACAGCTTTATTGTGTGAGTTATAATTTTTAATCTGACCGTTGGATCGTTGTAATTTTTAAATATATTATACATATATAAGTTGAGTATATGTTCACAAATTTTGTAAGGTTAAAAATTAACGAATGATTTGTTATGAATTTTAAGAGGTGACTGATTCGAAAATTAGGTTTATAAATGATTTTGGTGGAAAATTCTAGAAATGGGTGGGCCCCACTTTTGGTTGTTGGGGATGGTGGCTGATTTTTGGTGGGTGGAATAGTAGCAGGTAAAGCCATCAGGTAGCAGGTCAAGTCTGCTTCGGCGTGCTAACATTTTCCTATAAATAGAGGGCTGAGTTAGAATTGAAAATCACACCAGAAACTGAAGTTTTCTCTTTACTTCTCTCTATATTATCGAGTGTATTCTTGTGAGTATTTTGATATCTTGAGTGTTTCTATACGGTGCAAGTTCGCTCAGCGTTATTCCAGTCAGAAGTACTGCTCTTTTGAGGTAAGGGATAGTAAGGGATGTTATATTCTTCATAATGATGTTATTCTTTCAATATCATTATACTAACATATTGGTATGGATCTTATTGTGGAATTTCTACTTTTTTGAGTCGGGGTTACTATTTACGTATACGGCATTATTCATGTATATGACATTATTTATGTATACGGTACTATGTACGAATACAGAGTACTATTCATGAGTTACTATTCATGAGTTACTATTCACGAGCTACTATTCATAAGTTACTATTCATGAGTTACAATTCACGGGTACTATTAACGATAAAAGTTGGTATCTTTTTTTGACCAAATTATCGTTGATTTATGATTGTTGCTCTTAAAAATAAATGCAATTGTTGATCATATTGTTTTTATTATCATATGTAACATTTTTATAACCCTAGTGATGGAATTTCTTTTGACTTGAGTGTAAAGATGGGTAGATTATTGGTATGATCATGATTATTGGTTCTCTTTGGCCAGTAATGCAAAGATGAATTGTTGACTGATATGATCATGACCATTGAATTTATAATTGAATATTTTTAGCTTAAGTGCATAGGTGAATTTATCAACATGATTATAATTATTGTTTATATAAATTTTGAAATGATTATATATTTCTTTAAGATATTAATATATTTGGCCTGTAATGCAAATATGAACTGGTGATGAATATCTTTGGCCTGTAGTGCAAAGATGAATTATTGTTGAATATCTTTGGCCTGTAGTGCAAAGATGAACTGTTGTTGAATATCTTTGGCCTGTAGTGCAAAGATGACTTGTTGATGAATATCTTTGGCCCGTAGTGCAAAGATGAATTTATTAGTATGATTATGAACAGGAACTGTGATTTGGTATAACCATGATCTTTGATGTTTCAGGTAAAGACATGTGATGAAAATTATCTTCGTCCTGGATGAGAAAAGGAATTTAGAACCACAATTATGAGTATGAGTTATTCATATGATTGTGGAAAGGAACTGTTGAGTGATGTTACAGGGATAAAACATTGTTGGTGGATTTTTAGCATAGAAAAGATAATAGATTTTATTGTCTATTTGACTCTTCTAATGGATTGCTCGTTCCGCTGCAACTATGGTTGAAAATTTTTATCATCTACCATATGTTATAAATCTCTGATTTATTACTGATGTAGGCTATTGATAATTTAATTATCTTTAGTCATGATATTCTTTACTGAGATAGTTGTGCTCACCCTTTTTGCTTCATAATTCCTTTCAGGTAATAAAAGTGTTGCTGGGTTGAGTGGGGGATAACAGGGGAATAGAACGGTGGTCTATAGCTGTTGAGGGTAAGGCGAACCCAACGTTGGAAGGGTGTTTTGTCACTATCATACAAGATGTCTAATGACATACAACCTCGTGTCATCATAAGACAGGTTTGTGCTCATCCACTTGCTGAGTATATCTATGAGCACTACCTATATAATCTTGGTGTTTGGTTGAAGTATAACTCTCAATTAGAGACAATGGAGATAATGATATGTCAAGAGAAGACTCACCATTGGAAAGAATATGATAGTAATCTTCTCATTTTTCTTTGGGGTCTATTGGATCAACCAAGGATAATTCTGTAGCCATATGATATCTATAATAACCTAGACGCATGGCCCCCCATGTATGAAGGTTTCCTTGAGCAATTCCCAAAGATTTTAATTTCTAAAACACTTTTTGACTATACCTTTATGTAAGGTGTCACTGTGAGGTACTGTCCATGGTTGGGACATGTGTCACATTTGGTATATATTTGTATCCAAACTCACATCATATGTGTTGTTGTATTTTGTACGACAATTGTTGTAATAAAGTTATAGTTGTTTTCAGTACCATGTATTTGGCGACTCAGAATGGGTTGGATGGTATGGACCTATTTTGGGGTCGTCACAATCGTGGAGTTGGCTCGTTACACGTTGGGACCATTCTACGATTTCCGAAGAGTCCCTTCAAGGCAGGCACACACTATGATCCGTTAAGCTCTACGTTTCTGCCTTGACTTCTGCACTGTTGATTAGATGATACACTACGATTTCTTTGAACCCTATTTATTACATCTCAAGATCAACCTAACCACTTTGATCTTTTCTATCTATACATTCTATTAAAGAATGATACACGTTAAGATCTTAGATTAACCTAACAACTTTGATCTATCACTAAGTCCTTCTACATATATTCATTGAAGGACCTTACAAACAACCATGAGCTTATACATTAAAACATCAAATCAGAAAATGCATTCTCCCAATATATTATAAATCGGGAGGATTCTAGCTATGAGCTGGATTGAACGAGTAAGATTTTTCAAGACGAAAATAAAATTTTTCCAAGAACAAAAATATTTTTGAGGAAAATGTCAAAATAGACATTATTCACCAGATAAAACCCTAAGGGTTAGGGTTTGAGTAACCTAAGCCTTTCCAAGAGTTCGGTATGTCGAAATTGTAGCAGCCCCGAATCGCCGCGGACTCGGTACGCTATTTCTATAACTATTTGCAGAAGATATAAACACAAATTGTTTATAC
This sequence comes from Panax japonicus, assembly GCA_020205505.1. Classification (NCBI taxonomy): domain Eukaryota; kingdom Viridiplantae; phylum Streptophyta; class Magnoliopsida; order Apiales; family Araliaceae; genus Panax; species Panax japonicus. The sequence goes on along the minus strand of CM035107.1, from coordinate 53,327,238 downwards.
AATACATTACACACTATTTTACCCAAGTCGAGTAACCTTAACTTAAACACCATTCATATAATATCTACTATACAACAATATTTATCACAATATATTATTACAAACAAGCCGCACTTTATATCCCAAGCTGAACTTGGCCTTAACCTTTTTCCTGTATCCGAACACGTTCGCCTTATCTGCAATGTTTTATCATGATATAACAAGGGTGAGCATGAAAGTTGCCCAACAAGTTTAAATACAATAATATAACAATATATCATGATTGAAGAGTATGAATAATAAGCTGACTATAGACTATAATTCATCAATATAGTTGAGAATTATTACGAACAAACTTTTGACTGAACAAGTTTTATACATGAACAAACATTTATGAACCAACTGGTAATGAAGGTGATCAGCCTTTCATACCTGACTTATACATACAAGATGTACAGAGTACAATTTTCATGGCAATCAACAACGATTAACCATCAGCTTGAATGAAACACTATTATTAGAGTTAAGTATAAGAAAAACTTGCCTGAACCGTTGATTACCGCACGCAATTTCATAACGCTTTACCCCGAAGACCTAATATTAATAATATAGATCTCCAATATTAGAATAATATCATCACAGTATAATACTGTTATATTTATACACACAGAATAACCTAAACACATAGCACATAACCCTATCAGTCTTTACAACACATAAGACTTAGTATCAGGTCAAACTATTTCAGTCTGACTTGAAACTGACACAATTCTATCATCCCGACGGTCTAGTCGGACAAAAATCGAGTTTAAGTTCAATTAAACTCTGACTTAATACTTAACAATATCACAGATAACTTTCTTATCAGTCAAAACATTTTTCCTAGGCTCGTAATAATTTTCGGATAATTATTACCATTTATCAACATTTTTCAATCACTAAAACCGTATTTAAATAAATTAAATACCCCATAATTCCTTAATCATTAATATTCATTTATTATAAAATATTAATGAAAATCCTTACATAATATTATAATATAATTATAATATCAAAAAATATTTTTAATACCTTAAAATCATAATTATATGATTTTCCAACACTTTAATTCATTATCCGATAATTGCTATTAATATTAAAATATTAATATTTTCATGACTAAATATCAAAAGTTATATTTTATAACACTTAAATCATTTTTATATGATTTATAAAGCATTAACTCCATTTTTCCTTAATTTATTTAATATATCTATTAAATAAACTAATTATCATTGATATTGATTAATTAATGAAATTCATCCCAAAATATTAAAATTCATCAAAAATAACTTAAAATATTTTCTTATACCATAAAATAATTTTTCATGATTTTTCATGAATTAAAATCATTTTTAAATAATTTATTTAATATTATAATTAAATAAATAAATACCATTTATATTCCAAAAATATTAAATATTTTCAAAATATACTCAAAATAGTTAAAAACTATTTTCCAGACTTTAAAATAATTTTTCATAACTTATTTTGTATTTTTAATAATTAAAAACCATTTTTTTTCTAATTTTTAATCATTTTCCAGAAAATAAGAAATAAACTGTCGCTATAGGCCTTTAGCGACACTTGTCTGTCGCAGTATATGTTTCGTTTATGATATCTAATGGTTATATCATGTAGACAAAATATCAGACTACAATTACATAGCATCAGATCATCAAATTAACACCATAAACAGAAAATTTAGCTCGGTCAAAGTTATACTCAAGAACCGGGTCTTGAACTTTCTGGGTTTTCCAGAAAGTTCATATGGTTGATCGGTCAACACTTTTTGACCAACAATATAATCTATTCTGATCATGATCTGGTGGCTATGAGGACTTAGATCTGTAGATTACATGGCAGGCTACAAGTACAAACCAACAAATGGATCAAAACATTAAACAACCGTAAGATTCAGGGCCCTAAAAACCTTGTCAGAAATCTGGGAAAATTCTGGGTTTTTCCAGAAACGGTTTTCCAGAGTTGGTCAACCATGTTTGACCGCTCATATCTTTTGATCTAGTCATGCTATGAGGTTGATTCCACTTCCAGTCTACTCTTTTCATGGCAAAGAAAAAGTATATAACTTAAAACACAAAAAATAATTAACATACACAGATCTGTGGGCACTGACATATGGCTGTCAGGCCATATTTTTCAAGTTTTCCAGATTTGATAAATCCTTAATTTCGAGCATCTAGATGTTATGGATCCATGATCCAACAACCCAGATCTCTAATTGACACCTTATAACACATATTTAACCATTCAATTTCAACATATAACTTCAGATCATAAAATTTCTAAATTTTTGGAATTTTATACCTTCAAGCTTGATCTTTGATTTCTGATCGTGATGATCTGATAATGGAAGGCTAAGGGATGTTCCTGGCTTTACTTCTCACACTCTATCACTCTACAATCCGAAAATATAGAGAGAGAAAGGATTTAGAGCAAAAAATAAAGTAAGTATTTCTTACTTTATACTTAGTAAATTTTGATTCAATGAACCAAATCTTGCTAGGTGGCATCTAATCAGATTTACTGAGATTTTGCACATGCTAGGCTAGGTTAGCTCTAGGGTTGTTCACCAACCCATATTTTGCAAAGATTTGCAAGAAACCTAAAATAATACTAAAAAGGGCATTTATGTCCTGTCCTTAAATTTCTAGATTTTGCATTTGATGAAGCCCTTAATCTTTAGGGTTTGGATCATTTTAGAGTTTAGGGTTTAACCCTTAAATATTTGGCAACTTGGATTTCAAAAATTTATAATTTAGCTTTCGAAAATAGAAATTCAATATTTCAAAATTATAATTAGAATTTTATATTTATAATAAAATTTTCCTAATCATAATTTCAAGATTACTAATTAGGATTTAGTATTTCCTAATTAAAATCGCTAATTAAGCAATTAGGGTCAAATTTGTACATTAGGTCTCAAAACCACATATTATGGTTTTAAATAGAAAAATAATAGTTCAATTTTAGAAATTAGATTCCTTAATCCGATTAGGGTTTCTAATAACTTGACAATTATGATATATATTTCCTAATTAACATTGCTAATATAGCAATTAAATTCACAATTGAGCATTAGGGTTTCTGACGGAACAATAAGGGTTCCATAAATTGAAAATTAGGGTTTGCTAATTAATTAACCTTTGCCCCAATTTAGTACTTAATTAATAGCACTTAAGCATTAAAATTCTCCGTTATATTCCCATATTAGGGTTTCGTTTTATCAGAATCTGAAACTAGAGTTTTCAGATCTGGTATTAGGGTTTTTAAATAATCAATTAAGATTTTAGATAATTCATTAGGGTTTTCCCTAATTAATTTAATATTAATGACGTTTAACCTTGTACATACATTACATTCCCAATCTAGGATTTTCAATATCCGATTTAGGGTTTCGGATTTCCGAAACTGAAACTAGGGTTTCCAGAACCGATTTCTAGGGTTTCTTATTAATCGTTAGAGTTTTCTAACCGAACGTTTTTGTTCTTAATATATACTTAGGGTTTGTCACAGATATAATTTATCTGATCAACCCATGACCCTTAACCACATTCTGAACACATCATTAACCATAAACACAAAACATATTCACATAAATCCTTAATCCTGAATAATTCACCTATATCCTTCACCGAATTTTGAAACCCTCAAAATTCAATCCCAATAACATTAAACGCATACACTTATTTTTTGTCTAGGTCTATTATTTGACCTTAAATCAATCATTTAAGATTTTTATAAATTGTCTAATTTCTCGGGTTGTCACAGAAATGACATTCCTTCAAGATGTGACACCCCCAAAATAGGTCAAATCCATCCAACATATTCCGAATCACCAAATACATGGTACAGAAAACAACTACAACTTTATTACTACAATTGTCGTGCAAAATACAACAACACATATGTTGTGAGTTTTGATACAAATATATACCAACTGTGACTCTCTTCCCAACCTTGGATAACACGTCACAATGACACCTTGCATAAAGGTACAATCAATAACTGTTTTACAAATTAAAATCTTTGGGAAGTGCTCAAGGAAACCTTCATACATGGGAGGCCATGCATCTAGGTTATGATAGATATCATATGTCCATAGAATTATCCTTGGTTGACCCAATAGACCCCAAAGAAAAACGAGAAGATTACTATCATGTTTTTTCCAATCAGGGGCGGATCCAGCCTTATAATTTAGTGGGGTCAAAATCGAAAAAAAAACTCTTGAGAATTTTTTTTAATAACATGAAACACAACTAAATAATTCTCAAATATTATTTACAATAATATTTTTTGAGGTTTAATTGTTTAAAATTGTTGCATGATAACCTCATTTTTAATAGTTGTAAAAATATCACGCTCAATGTAAGTTAATAAACAGTCATTCAATCATTCATCTCCCATTTGGTTACGGAGTTCAATATTCACGATATTTATGACTAAAAATGTCATTTCAACAGTTGTAGTAGTAACGAGCAAAAGTAGAACCAACTTTAACAACAAATAGACTTAAGGATACACATCATCCTTTCTTTTCTTAATTTATTCATATCAATTAAAATGTATTAATATTAAAATTAAAATGTATTCATATCAATTTTAAACTTGAAAATACCTAAACTTAATATCAAAATTGATTCTCTATTAATTTGGAACGGAGATACTAAATTACTCCATCAAGCATTAGAGAAGGGAAAAAATCTTAATTTATTTATATACTCTCTCTCCCTAAAATTTGTATAAAGAAAAAGAAAATTTAGAGTGAGACAGTGAATGCATTTTTTTTAAATAGAAATAATAAGTAAATAGTAAAAGAAAGTGACACGATAGGAAATAAATGTTAGAGATAAAATGTGTATAAAAATCAAAGAGAGAAGTTGAAAAAAAAATTTAAAATTAAATATAACACAATTTTAGAGAAGAAATTAATTTAGGAGGTGCTAAGTTGAATAAAATATTTATTGCTGTTAAATGTTGGGGGAAAAAATACAAAAATTAAATAAATTGTAATTGTTAAAAAGAGAACAAATTTTTTTAAAGAAAAAAATAAAAGAGTACAATTGTTTATTAATTATACACAATAGAATAAATAAGACTAAATAATTTTACGAAAAAATGTATAATTGATATTTGATATTTTAATATGACACAATTGAATTATACAACACATGCTCCATGACCCTTAAAAATTCAGTGGGGGTAGATGCCCCCCTGCCCTTACCTTGGATCCGCCCCTGTTTCCAATGGCGAGAGTTCTCTTGACATATAATTATCTCCATTCTCTCCAATTGTGAATTATATTTTAACCAAAGTCCAAGGTTATATAGGTAGTGCTCGTAGATATACCCAACAAGTGGATGTGCACATCCTTGTCTTATGATAACACGAATTTGTATGTTATTATACATCTTGTATGGTAGTGGCAAAACACCCTTCCAACGTTGGGTTCGCTTCACCCTATTTGATTCACCAAATATAACTATTAAATGACGTATAAAATACAATACACTTATCTAAAGTTCTTAATAAAATTATTTCCATATTGTTTAGGGAGAACCTCAACAACTATAGACCACTGTTCTATTCCCCTGTTATCCCCGTTCGATCCAGCTACACTCTTATTACCTGAAAGGAATTGTGAATCAAAAGGGTGAGCACAAATCGCCCAATAAAGAATATCATGACTAAAGATAATTAAATTATCAATAGCCTTCGTCAGTAATCCATCAGAGATTGAGAACATAGATGATAAAACTTTTCAACCATAGTTGCAGTGGAACGAGTAATCCATTAGAAGAGTCAAATAGACCATAAAGTCTAATATCTTCTCCATATTAAAAGTCTACCAACAATGTTTTATCCTTGTAACATCAATCAACAGTTCATGTCCACAATCATGTGAATAACTCATAATCATAATTGTGGTTCTAAATTCCTCTTCTCATCTAGGACGAAGATAATTTTCATCAGCTGTCTTTACCTGAAATATCAAAGATCATAGTTATACCATATCACAGTTCCTGTTCATAATCATACTAATAAATTCATATTTGCACTACGGGCCAAAGATATTCATTAACATTTCATCGTTGCACTACATGCCAAAGATATTCAACAACAGGTCATCTCTGTACTACATGCCAAAGATATTCAAAAATAGGTCATCTTTGAACTTACAAGCCAAAGATATTCAACAACATGTCATTTTTACACTACGGGCTAAAGATATTTAACAACAGGTCATCTTTGTACTACGGGCCAAAGATATTCAACAACAGGTTATCTTTGCATTACAAGACAAAGATATCAATCAACTATTCTTCTTTGCACTACAGGCCAAAGGCATACAATTGTAAAACCAATAAACAACAGTCCATCTATGCACTACGGGCCAAAGATGACTTTCATCACAATATAAGCATGAGGATCATGACAAAGATATAAAGAATCAATCACATGAGATAAATAATAAAGTTTAAAGACTTTAACAATTTAATTTATCCAGAATTCAATAATATCCAAATTGTCAACATGATACTACTTTGTGGAGCAAAATTCAAGAATAATATTATATCAAAAATGATTTGAACAGAAAATAATATTTCAACAAATATTTAACGATGATAATAACATTATTCATTATATTATAAACTCCATTTAATATTATTCATTATATAATAACATTAAATTCATTTACTAATACTATTAATCATTAAATAATATTTTAAATCAATGATTTCATAACACCTTAATCCAAATGTTATAAATTACTTAATAATCTCATTATATAATATTATTAATATTACCACAATATTTAATCATTTCTTAAACTTATAAACAATTTATTTTAATTGTTTACACTTTACTAATTAATGCATTTAATCAACCTAAAATGCCAAACTCATAAGATTTCATTACCAATAACCAAAACCCTCATCAAAAATCTGCATATACCTTATATAGGATTCTTAAGCCATAAAATCATATATTCCAATTTTCTTTCTTCACATAACATATTTAATTTATTTATTCCTAACTTTCCATTTCATGAAAAATACCAAATCAGTCCTAGAATTTTTTTTTTCTGGGATTTAGCAGAATACAGTCTCATATTGAACATATATTTTTCTCGGAATTTTTAAAATTCATTACCTATTTTTCATATGGCCAAAACTACCGAATATTTAGACATTTATCATAAACTGTACTTTTGTCAAAGAATTCTGAAATTTACAGAGTATACTGCTATTATATACATGTACTCCCAATAAAAATTTCACCAATGTTGGAGTTAACCACAAGGAGTTATAAGAGTTTACTTTTAAAATAGTCTTTTCCCATAAAATTCATACCTCCTAATCTATACATCCACAAATCGCCATTTTTGGACACAATCTAGAAAACTCATCAAATTATCATTTCAAATTTTTCTAGAATTTTTGAGGGTCGAAAAAATTACGAAACTAAAAAACATAATAACCCTTACAATCCCTTACCTCAAAAGAGCTGTATTTCTGACTGGAATATCGGATGAAAAATTGAAGGAAACTGCACTGAATAGCAATTCTCAAAGTATCTAAATAGTCACAAAAATACGCTCGATAATATAGAGGGAGAAAACTTATGTTTCTGGTGTGATTTTCAATTCTAACTTAAGCGCCTATTTATAGAAAAATGCTAGAACGCCATAGGAGACTAAAATAATAAAATATTATTTTTATTTTTTCTTTATTCTATGCATGTCCATCTTGAATTGCTGGTCAGCCATCTTGGAAGAATTTTCAGCCCACATGTTTTGAAAAAAAACAAAAGTTGGTCCCACCTATAATTTTAATAAAAACATTTTAATTTCTAAAACTTCAACAATTCATAATAAATAGCTCTTTTATCAGAAAAATACGAATTTTATGTCCATTTTATACAAAATTGAATTCTCTACAACTTTGTAGCTTTAAGGTTTTCCAAATTTCAAGCAGAAAATATCTGAATTCCACAAACGGACATTTTTCAACACCTCTTAAAATTCATAAAAAATCATACGTTAATTTTTAACGGTTCAAAATTTGTGGACATATACTCAACTTATATATGTATAATATATCCAAAAATCACAACGATCCAACGGTCGAATTAAAATTATAACTCACGCAATAGAGCTTTAAGAACACCGATTTGATTTTTTAATACCTCCAATTCGACAAAATACTGATAAAATATCTCAACATTAATTCCTTCATTTATAACCACATAAAATAAATAAATCCATCATTTATATCCACATCAAATAAATATTTCCTTATCATATAAATCAATAATTAATTATTCACAAATAATATTAAAGAATCACAATAATGACAATCAGGAAGTTCCCAGGAAAGATGGGGCTTTCCGATAAAGATTAGGTGACCAAACCCCTTTCCTACACAGAACTTCCTTAGACATTGCTAATAATGATATCTAACAATATTATTCAAATAATATGAAATATTGATCCGATAATGGAGATATGTGCAGTGAAAATTATTGAAACAAAAATAATATAAAATATCAACGTAGCAATTATTGAGTTAATAAAATAAAATATTGAACAGTAATTATTGTAACAATTATTAAGTAGTGTCTTCTTACGTAAGAATCAATAATTCAAAAATATTGTGCAATACCGTGTGCTACTGTGCAACCATGCGTATTATTGTATTTTAACCACCGGGTATTCCAACAGTGTTAACGGTAACAATTACGTCGTTATTTATAAAAACTCAAACTTGTCGTTTTCTTCATCCGATAGTTATTCTATTATCGGGCCCACAAATGGCTGCGTCGTCGTACGAATATTCTCCGACAGCAAGAATATTCCACGACCAAACGAATATTCCCCGAAAACAATCAATATTTTATAACCACTTGCGTATTTTGTAAACTTTATATATATCACCATTAACTTTAACTTTTTATCAATTTAACCATTTACTGAATAATAATTATATAAAAAAAATTGAATACTTTTATTTTATAAAGTTCAGGGTCTTACAATATACCCTCCTTATGAAATTTCGTCTCCGAAATTTACGTACCTGATAATTCGAAGAGATGAGAATACCTTGCTTTCTTTTTCGATTGTATTCTTCCGGTCATCTCCTCTGTATCATGATTTTCCCATTGCTCATACGTATTTCAGATATCATTCTAGAATACAGCTTCAAAACAAAGGTTATTTGACATATCACAATTTGTCAACTTAAGTAAGAAAATTCAGCTTAGGTAGGACATACTAGCAAAAGGTTTACTCATCTCTACCCTCCTAGTTTTATTATACGATCTCCGCCAGAGACCATATCCCTAAGCTCTGATACCAACTGTGACACCCCCAAAATAGGTTCAATCCATCCAATCTATTCTAAGTCGCCAAATACATGGTACAGAAAACAAGTACAACTTTTTTACTACAATTGTCATGCAAAATACAACAACACATATGTTGTGAGTTTTGATACAAATATATACCAACTGTGACTTTCATCCCAACCTTGGATAACACGTCACAATGGTACCTTACATAAAGGTACATTCAATAACTATTTTAGAAATTAAAATCTTTGGGAAGTGCTCAAGTAAAACTTCGTACATGGGAGACCATGCGTCTAGGTTATGATAGATATCATATATCCACAAAATTATCCTTGATTGACCCAATAGACCCCAAAGAAAAACGAGAAGATTTACTATCACGTTCTTTCCAATGGTGAGTCTTCTCTTGACATATAATTATCTCTATTGTCTCTGTCAGGAGAATGCATATTTTGATTTGATGTTCAAAATTCTCATGATTATATGTAAAGTCCTTCAAGGAATATATGTACAAGGTCTTAGTGATAGATCAAATTTGTTAGGTTGATCTAAACTCTTAATGTGTATTATTCTATAAATGAATGTATAGATAAAGAGATCAAAGATGTTAGGTTGATCTTGAGATGTAATAGATAGGCTTCAAAGAGATCGTAGTACATCAAGATGATCAAGATTGCTAAAGCCAAGGCAAAAACGTAGAGCATCAAGGATTGTATTGTGCTTGCCTTGAAGGGCCTCTTCAGAAATCGTAGAGTGGTCCTAATGATTATCGAACCAACTCAACGATCGAAGTGTGCTCTCGGAAACGTAGAGCTTCCAATGCAAGCAAGTGAAGATCGTAGTGTGCAAGTCTTTAAGAGAAATCATAGTGTTCTTATTTGATAGAATCAGACCAAGCACCAAGGTAACAAGACACCACGATCTGGATTGTAGAGTATCATATGTCGTGTGTCAGAAGCATCGAGCCCTACCTTTTTGTTTGAAGATATATCTCCAACAAATGTGGAATGAGTTTTAAACGTTGAAGTACTCACCAGTCCCAAAGTCATAATAGATATCCTTAGTATGCAACAAAGAAGCGTATTGAAGAAGCTAAGGAAAGTACCATTGGTAAGATGAAAACACCTTTTCAGGTGTTAGGTGAGAAAACAGTCTGCTGTGTCAGTGGGACAGAATGCAACTCAGAAGTTATGCAGAAAAGTCTCCATCAAAGTACAAAAATTTCAAACGCATTTAATGCTTCAACGGATGGATCCAACAAATAGATTTCAAGATCACATATATGCAAAACATATGCAGACGCAAGAAGAAAGCAAGCATTGAACAAGAACGCAAAAGAAATCTCACTACTCAACTCTATGATCTGAGAAAAAGGGAAAGCTTGCTCAGCTACTCAGTTCATTCGAACAAGTGCTTAACAGCAACTGAGTAGCAACCATCAAGAACTCAACAACTACCAATCAACTGAAATAAGAGTTCCAAGTTAGAAAGACTTGAAGAGTTCTAAGTGAACTGTAAAGAGCCAAGTCTGCTAGACTTGAAGAGTTCAAGAGTGAACTAAGAAGTTCCTAGACTATTGGTCTAGAAGGAATCCGTGTGATTCAGAAAGTGTAAAAGGCATCCTTAGTGAATTTCCTACTCGAAGAGTAGAAGAGTGGACTAGGAGCTTTAAGTGCTCTGAACAACTTAAAACGATTGTGTCTATTACATTCTTGCTATAACTACCATATCTTCCATAACTGCTATAACTACCTCACTCTCATTAACTCACTATTTTAAGGGAGATTAAAACAAATATTAATTCCCCTAAGTTTTAATCATTATCAACTAACAAGTTAAAACGAAAAGATTTTTAAATATCTATTCAACCCCCCCTTCTATATAACTATTGTGCCTCCAAGAACTAACAATTGGTATCAGAGCAGGTTCTATTATACAGCCTACAAAGCTTAAGTAGATCCAATGGCATATTTACCGAGAGAATCAAGGACTGGAGGTGGCATCAAGCCACCAATGTGCAACAAAGATAAATTTGAAAACTGGAAAGTTAGGATGCAAGCATACATGGACTCAATAGATGAAGATCTATTTGAGACTATTCAGAATGGGCCCTATGTTCCAACAAAGCTTGCACCAACTACAGACGATCCAAACAGAATACAAATTAAAGTCAAAGAGGAGTGGACAGACAACGAGAAAAGAGATGTTCAACTCGATACGAAGGCTAAGAAAATTTTATTTCAATCATTAGAAGATGATCTATTTGAAAATGTGGTCAATAACAAAATAACAAAGGAGGTTTGGGAAGAACTACTCATCATGCATTAAGGTACGGAAGAAGTAAGAGAAAACAAACAATCTCTCCTAACACATCAATATGCAATGTTCGCACACATTCAAGGAGAGAATGTCACTGCCACCTACGAGAGATTCAACGTTCTACTCAACTCTCTACGAGGATATGGAAAGATCTATCCAAACAAAGATCTAATCATAAAGTTCATGAGAGCCTTACCAAAAAGATGGGATGCCAAAACCACTACTATCAGAGAATCAAAGAATCTCCATGAGATGACTATTCAACAGTTATATGGCAACCTTCTGACATACGAATTGGAGCTGAATCAACGAGCAGAAACTCTATCAGAAGGAATAAAGAAGGATAAGGGTGTTGCTTTCAAAGCAACTGAAAGTACCTCAAAGGTCAACACTAAAATTAACTCTGACTATGATGAAGACGATGATGAGGACTTTGCATTGCTGGTAAAAAGCCAAAGAAGGTCAGCAACTACAGCAGCTAGGAGCAAATGAATGATCTATGCTACAACTACAAGAAGCCTGGCCATTTCATTGTCAACTGCAACAAACCTCTCAGAGAAGAACTAAAGAAGAAATCACATGAAAAAAAGGAATATAAAGGCAACAAAAGGCCTCAGAAGAGAGACAAAGGCCTTGTAGCTGGAGGATCGTGGAGTGATTCAGACAATGACTCAGCTCCCAAATCTGGAGATGATGAAGATCCTCAAATGGCTAATATGTGCCTAATGGCCAAACATGCAAAGGAAAAACTGAACTCCAACATACATGAAGTAAGTATCGATGAGGTATTTGACTTCAACTCACCTGATGTAGACATTAATGATTTGAGAACTACACTGCATGGCATAACAACTGATCTGCATTAATACATGAAGTGGTTCAGAGTTCTGTCGAAGGATTATTCACTTCTTCAAGAGGAGAAAAAGAAAGTTCAAGAAGAACTTGAAACAACTCTTCTAAGTACTAACTTTCTCTCCAAGCTTGAGGCCGAGAATGAGATCTTAAAACAGACCAATGAGCTTAATGCACAAAGAGAGTCCAATCTTACCTCTAAAATTGAGGAACTAGAAACAACCATCTCTACATGGAACAAATCCTCATCATCCATGGACTCCCTGATCTCTAGTCAAAGAAGTGCATTTGACTGAACATGCTTAGACTTTGGGGAATCCACCTCAGAGACATGTGTATAAAAATTAAAGGAAACTAGCACTATTTGTAACGACCCCAAAATTCATACAATTTAATTATCGATTTCGGTCGTTAACCATACATTAAATCTCTAATTTTACATCATTATTTGATATTAAAAACACTAAAATTGCAGAATATTTAAAACATTTATAAATTTCCTTCTTTCTTGCCCTGAATTGCAACCTTTACATTACATCTGTTTGATTCAATTTTATATCATGAATTGTTATAAAAAAAATGACTATATAAAGTCTTACATCATAACTAAATATCCATATACATTGGATAGCTCAACTTACAATTCAACAACATGTTACGTTCAAAATATGAAATACATTTCTCATAAAACACAAGTAATCTTCGTGAATATAGATCCTTATAACTCACTTAGCACATATCTTTACCTTAAAATCTTGACCTGCAAAAGTGGTTATTTGTAAGAGTGAGCTCGACAGCCCAACAAAGTCTAATAGTTTTCATGCATCACATAGCACATAATAACATGCGCGATATACATCTCATTAAAGTAACATGGCATTCATGCTTTTAATTCACATAACAAATATAAAGATTGAGTTCCTTACTCAATCATCATTATTTAGCCAAAACAATGCAGTCATATATCGACTTTAACATTTCATGATTTCAACATGTATAAGATATCATGCAATTTAAAATAGTTCATCAAGTCCACGTAGAAAATAGGAACCGAAAGACTTGCCTTGATCGTTGTTTACCAATAATAGATTAACAACTTACAGTTATCTGCACTTCACGTGCCCTACAAAATTATATAATCATACACATCAACTATTAGTCATATAACAACACATAGTAATTGTAATATAAACTCTACTCCACATCTCATAATCTTTCTTATTAATTAGAACACAATGTTCAATTAGATTGTGTTAACTTTTCGACTTATGACTCACTATATTTCTTCTTAGTCAAACTCGAAGTTCATTCAAGTGCTTAAGTCTTGCTAGGACTACTTATTGGTTTTATGTTACACCCATTTCATATCCTATAATATTCATTTCAATTGAATTGAAACACTTTTTAAGTTCGTTAACACTTGGCACGGCGTTTCGACGTTCTTTTGTCACACGCCCGATTTGCCTCTCTTGTGTATGCTTACTATGCTTCAATAACTTATCTAATACATCATTTATTAATGTTAAACATCATTATATTTACTAACATTCATGTTTTATAACTTAGGACATCATTTTTTATGGTCAGGATCACTACACATGCATATGTGCATGCCCAACGCCCTCCGATTGCCCCAGAAAACACAACAGTCCTAAAGATGACCATTTGACTAATGTTACACACCTCAAATCGGAGTTCGTATGAGAAAGTTATGGACATTTTACTACAGGAGGTCAAAACTGTCCGACTCAAACTTTTGTTCCAGCGCCGCGACACGAGAACTAAGTCATACAGTGGCGCCGCAGTGCGAGATTGGCGCTGGGGCATGAATTTCAGCGCTTTGCCATGAATTTTGGCGCTAGGGCTCCATTTTTAGCGCTAGGGCGCCGAAACTTGCAGAACCCAACCATGAATATCAGAATAACTAAATTCTGGACTAGTTACTACTGCTAACATCTAAATTAAGACGTAAAACTTATAAGGATTCCTCATAAATATTTACTTATCATACATATACCAATTTAGCACAACTTAACGACAATTTTAGAAAACTTAAATTTTGAAAACACGGTTTAAAAACCAAAACTCCATAGTTGATATATTTTAACACAGTAAACACTGTAAATTCTAATAACAACCAATTTATTTATGTAGCATCCCCGAATCCAGGTCCCAAATCACCTCGGATCTGGTATACTATTTCTTTCACTAATTGCGGAAGATATAAACATAAATTGTTTATACAATACATTACACACTATTTCCCCAAGGTCGAGTAACCTTAACTTATTACACAATTCATAAGTTATCTAACACAGAACATTATTATCAACTATTCTATTACAAAATAGCTGCATATATTGCCCCAAGCTGAACTTGGCATTATCATTCCTATCGATAATTCCTTTGTTTAAGAATCATATCTATTCTCATTTCAAAATAAACCTTCTTTATCTATACAACATTTCAAACTGTATATAGCTGCCAATTACACTTGATAAAACTATCAATTATAGATTTATACGATTTCTAATTCAAGAAAATGTATTCATTTTGTGCATCGTTCAATTTTCATCATCCTTATAGCAAATAATATTGTCTAACATCATTAACATGCAAAAAGTTTATGTTTGCAAGATTGAGCTCGACAGCCCAACAAATTTAACAGTCTATCATGTTTCACATAGCACACAATTCTACATGCACTACAATTCCTTTAACATACATGTCTACATGCATCATATATTCTTTACTATGCATATCCTACATGCATCAATAATTCCTTACAAAACATACATTCATGCATTATACAATTCTAATTTATCGAGTTACATCATACAACATGTAATTACGTATAGATTGAGTTCCATAACCCAATTAACTTAGTCATATTTTGACTTTTAACAATTCATAGAGCATGATATGTAATTTAACACATAACCACATTCCATCCACAAACATAATAGAACTGAAAAACTTGCCTGAACCGTTGATTACCGCAACGCAATTTAATTTAATCTCTCACGAAAGACCTATCAGTTATAAGAATGATCTTATAATCAGTATAACATGCTTTATTACATAATACTATCTAATACTTAATCAAATATTAGATAACAGCTTAACACATCAATTTTGTTATCATCCTTTTATAATTATTCAATCACTATATCACATCCCTTATGATTTATCACTTGCTCTTTATTTCATAAGTTATTCATTAATATGTAATAAGGCAAACACTAATCCAGCACCCTGGATTCTACATCTAACAACCAACTTTATAATTCAGCAACTTGGATTCCAAGTCCATCAATTTAAACCTCAATCCAGCAAACCGGATTCAACACATTTTCAATACAGCAAACTGTATTCTATATTCTTATCAAGAAAATATCAAATCAGTGAATTATTGTCCTATCCTTTGGTCAAACATATAAACATGTATTTTATACATAAAAATTATTTTTTCATAATTTTCTAACATCCTTTGGTATTTTTCAAAAATTAATTTCTAGTGCGTAGCTTAAGAAATTAGCTACCTCGTGCTTAATTCCAGTAATGCCCATCTCTTGGCATAACCTTATATATGTTAACGTGATGGTCCATTTTAAATTTTGTGACAATCGGAGTTGTAGAACTCCGGTTATAGCGATTTTCGTCGGAAAATCACAAAAATTAGAACGGTCATAACATGGTCGTTTTAACTCGGAATTAGCTCATTTTTGGACACGAGCTACATAATACCATATATTTTCATTTCCCAAAAGCCTAGAATTTGTTTCATTAAATAAATGTCCGAAACAGCCCCCGGAAAATTTTGGGCAGAAACTTTTTGCACTTTGGCAGTTTTGGAGTCCTTCACCAAAACTTAAATAAAACGAAATCTGTAACTCCGATTAATGATCCATCAATTTTTTTTGGGTTCGTATCTTTCCGAACTACAGTTTTCATCTATCACAATCCATATTTGGACATGTTAAGCTCCCGGAAAGTATCCCGGAAGTGACTGTTTAAAATCTGTCCTTTTAACAATTTTTCTTAACTTTGTGTAGTTTGGGAGAAATCCCATAACTTGTTCATTTTCCAACCTATTCGAGTAATTCCAAAGGGATTTTACCCTTTACACATAGATATAGCATCCCAAAAACATAAATCACAAATATCCAACATAGATATCAAAAATAATCAAAACCTAGCTCACATCTTAAAAGTTCAAACTTTTCGGAAGAATTCCATTTTTCTATTCCTTTTGATTTCAACAAAATCAACACCCAATATGGGTAGATCCAACCAATAAACACTTATTAACATGTATATACATGGTCCTTGAGTTTTTTAAACAAAAATTTTTATTTCATCAAATAAGCTTCAAACACAATCAAAGCTAAGAAAAATTTAGGTTTTCTATCTTTTGAAAACCTATCCTCCATTTCATGCTATAGATCTAACTTTTGATCTTCAAAAAGGTTATATCTAAACATGTAACACTTATATACACATAGATCTAAGGTTTTAAACCTCAAGATCACAACTTTAAGTTGTCAAAAATCAAATCAAACTACCAAGAAAATTTAGCCTACACAAAAATAGATTTTTGTTATACCTTAACTTGATTTCCTTCTCTCCTTCAAAGATGTAGATGGATCTTGATTGCATCAAAATCCCCTCTCCCCCTCTTCTTAGGATGGCCGAACCTCTCTCTCTCTCTCTCCCTCTCTCTCTTGATCTTAGCAACTTGTAAAGATAAAAGAGATGAAAGAAAGAAAAATATAAGCTAGACTTTTTATGTGTAGTTTTTTTTATCAATTGACCACACTCACTCTCCTCCTCTTCTTGCATGATCCGGCCATGCCTTCATTCTCCCACTAATTCTCTCTTTCTTTCCCCTTAGAAACATCCAAGTGTTTGCTTGCAAGATTAATGAACAAAGTGTTGGACAAAAATAAAAAATTTGACACATGGAGAAGTTGGTGAGAGTGGTTCAACCACTAAAGTGAATCATTTAATACCACATTCATTCCCCCTTCATTCCTTCTCTCTTGGCCGGCCATGTGGCCTTAATAATGCTCCCAATTTGCTTTCTATTTTATCTCTTATTTGATTTAACAATTGTCCAAAAATTCTTCTCCCACTTGGATAAAAGTTGAGCCATTCATTTAATGTTTTGTTTGATCCTCTAATCAATTTCATTGGCCAACATTTGGGCTATACATATACATAGTCCAATTCTTTTAATTCTTATCCAACCCAAATCATTTAATTAAGGTTTTTACTTCCTCAATTAAAACACCAATCCTTGCTCATGCACACTTATTTTTCTTAACCCAATTTAGACTTGCTATAATTAGGTTATAAAATTAATCAACCGAGATGTATAAAATAAATCTCTTGGAATTAGTATATAATTAAATACTATTATTCTCCCATATATTTACACTTAAGCTTTTAACACTTAGCTTTTAAATTCCCAAATTAGGGTTTTAAATATCCGAATTAGGGTTTCGGATTCTCGAAACTAAAATTAAAGTTTCTGAGCGTATCGTTAGGGTTTCTAACAATTCGTTAGATTTTTCTAACTTAATCAACATATGATTAACATAACTTTAGGGTTTGCTAAAGTTATAACTTATCTGATCAATCCTTGATCTTAAATCATTATGGTTCACATATGTAACCAAATATACCGACTAGTATTCACTTCGATACTTATCCCTGATAATTCTTCAAAAGAATTTTAAATCTACCATAATCTTATACCTCATTACTAGACTATCACTTACAGTCTATCACATAATTCAAGTTTTGTTCAAAACTTTTGAAATTCTTGGAATTTCATTACATAACTGCCAATTCCATACACTTATTTCCTGTCTAGGTCCTAATATTGAACCTTAAATCAATCAATTATGATTTTAATAAATTCTCCAAATTCCCGGGTTGTCACATTCACCCCTCCTTATAAGAATTTTGTCCCCGAAATTCACCTTATACCTTACACCGTGCACCTTACACCATTTATACTGAGCGATCACACAAGACCTTGAACTAATTTTCTCGGGTATCTATTAAAGATATTCAAACTTCTCGGGTGTCTATCAAAGATACTCCAACTTCTCGGGTATCTATCAAAGATACTCAAACTTCTCGGGTATCTATCAAAGATACTCAAACTTCTCGGGTATCTATCAAAGATACTCAAAATTCTCGGGTATCTATCAAAGATTTACTTTGATATATACTCAAATTTCTCGGGTATCTATTAAAGATACTCAAAACGCGAACAAAGATCAAACTCACACTAAGTATTCCTGTATTTACAACTCCATCACATTTTTAGCATCTCTGCACCAGGTTACATGGTACATGAGTGATAATTAAAAACAAATTTTGATATTTCAAATCATTTGCTTAAACATTCTATCTGTTTCTATAATCCTCAATATTCCATTCACACACAACTATACCCAGTTCATAAAACCACACTTATGAGTCCATAATTTGCCATAATCATATGAGTTCATGAACTTTCCTAGACAGACCTTTGGCGTCCATTCGCTGAGGGGTTCATAAACATTTCATATAACTATGCATCAAGTATGTCACATAAGTATGAATTTTAAGAACTCGCACTTAACCTTATATTCTCTAACTATGACCTATCTATCTGTCATACACATGAGA
Source organism: Panax japonicus (assembly GCA_020205505.1). Classification (NCBI taxonomy): domain Eukaryota; kingdom Viridiplantae; phylum Streptophyta; class Magnoliopsida; order Apiales; family Araliaceae; genus Panax; species Panax japonicus. The sequence goes on along the minus strand of CM035107.1, from coordinate 53,307,993 downwards.
AAGGAATCACCCTCTTAACACGCATATAGCAAATAGCGCGACACAAACATTTCAATGATTATCAGTGCCATAAACTAAGTGGTTGTCAAACCAAACTCAGCCACTAATCAATATAGAAAGCTAAGCGGACAATTCCCCGCCCATACAAAGAATTGGTCAACCTAACCACTACATCGACCAGGAAGCTAAGTGATTCTAAAACCAAGTACAAATTCTCCGCCCATACAAGGAATCATACAACTCAGCGGCTGACACGAGTCCTCAATTGAAATCCCACATAATTCTAGCTCCACACTTACTCCATACGAATTTTATTTAATCCGAATTTACAATTCATAACTCTTTCATGGGTTTTCATAGTACAATTTCATAGTACAACTGATACACAGCATCTTGCTGTAAACTTTTCAATCATTATTAGATTGATTCTTTTCCCACATCATAACCTTATCAGATCACGGGGTGATCTTATCGTATATATTACGATTCATTTCTATGCATTATGATCGTTTTATTTTATGATCTTCTATCCCTGCATTTTCAGTCTTTTAGACTCAATCTATTCATCATTACTGTTCAACTTTATTATCAGAGTTAGGAAACTCCGTATCTTGACAACTCGCCGAGATTCATCTTTGAATCTTACCGACACACTAACTCAATTTGAGTTAGTACTTAATCCTAATCACTGCGGTTATTGGTCTCAGGTATTCCTACCTAAGCTTCATGACCAACAGCTCTGATACCAACTATAGCATCCCCGAATCCAGGTCCCAAATCACCTCGGATCCGGTATACTATTTCTTTCACTAATTACGGAAGATATAAACATAAATTGTTTATACAATACATTACACACTATTTCCCCAAGGTCGAGTAACCTTAACTTATTACACAATTCATAAGTTATCTAACACAGAACATTATTATCAACTATTCTATTACAAAATAGCTGCATATATTGCCCCAAGCTGAACTTGGCATTATCATTCCTATCGATAATTCCTTTGTTTAAGAATCATATCTATTCTCAAACCAAAATAAACTTTCTTTATCTATACAACATTTCAAACTGTATATTGCTGCCAATTACACTTGATGAAACTATCAGTTATAGATTTTTACAATTTCTAATTCAAGAAAATGTATTCATTTTGTGCATCGTTCAATCTTCATCATCCGTATAGCAAATAATATTGTCTAACATCATTAACCTGCAAAAAGTTTATGTTTGCAAGATTGAGCTCGACAGCCTAGCAAATTTAATAGTCTCTCATGTTTCACATAACACACAATTCTATATGCACTACAATTCCTTTAAAATGCATATCTACATGCATCATATATTCTTTACTATGCATATCCTACATGCATCAATAATTCCTTACAAAACATACATTCATGCATTATACAATTCTAATTTATCGAGTTACATCATACAACATGTAATCACGTATAGATTGAGTTCCACAACCCAATTAACTTAGTCATATTTTAAGTTTTAACAATTCATAGAGCATGATATGTAATTTAACACATAACCACATTCCATCCACAAACATAATAGAACTGAAAAACTTGCCTGAATCGTTGATTACCGCAACGCAATTTAATTTAATCTCTCACGAAAGACCTATCAGTTATAAGATTGATCTTTTAATCAGTATAACATGCTTTATTCCATAATACTATCTAATACTTAATCAAATATTAGATAACAGCTTAACACATCAATTTTGTAATCATCCTTTGATAATTATTCAATCACTATATCATATCCCTTATGATTTATCACTTGCTCTTTATTTCATAAGTTATTCATTAATATGTAATAAGGCAAACACTAATCCAGCACCCTGGATTCTACATCTAACAACCAACTTTATAATTCAGCAACTTGGATTCCAAGACCATCAATTTAAACCTCAATCCAGCAAACCGGATTCAACACATTTTCAATACAGCAAACTGTATTCTATATTCTTATCACGAAAATATCAAATGAGTGAATTATTCTCCTATCCTTTGGTCAAACATATAAACATGTATTTTATACATAAAAATTATTTTTTCATAATTTTCTAACATCCTTTGGTATTTTTCAAAAATTAATTTCTAGTGCGTAGCTTAAGAAATTAGCTACCTCGTGCTTAACTCCAGTAATGCCTATCTCTTGGCATAACCTTATATATGTTAACTTGATGCTCCATTTTAAATTTCGTGACAATCGGAGTTGTAGAACTCCGGTTATAGCGATTTCCGTCGGAAAATCACAAAAATTAGAACGGTCATAACTTGGTCGTTTTAACTCGGAATTAGCTCATTTTTGGACACGAGCTACATAATACCATATATTTTCATTTCCCAAAAGCCTAGAATTTTTCTCATTAAATAAATGTCCGAAACAGCCCCCGGAATAGTTTGGTCAGAAACTTTTTGCACTTTGGCAGTTTTGGAGTCCTTCACCAAAACCTAAATAAAACGAAATCTGTAACTCAGATTAATGATCCGTCAATTTTTTTGGGTTCGTATCTTTCCGAAATACAGTTTTCATCTATCACAATCCATATTTGGATATGTTAAGCTCCCGGAAAGTATCCCGGAAGTGACTGTTTAAAATCTGTCCTTTTAACAGTTTTTCTTAACTTTGTGTAGTTTGGGAGAAATCCCATAACTTGTTCATTTTTCTACCTATTCAAGTAATTCCAAAGGGATTTTACCCTTTACATATAGATCTAGCATCCCAAAAATATAAATCACAAATATCCAACATAGATATCAAAAATAATCAAAACCTAGCTCACACCTTAAAAGTTCAAACTTTTCGGAAGAATTCCATTTTTCTATTCCTTTTGATTTCAACAAAATCAACACCCAATATGGGTAGATCCAACCAATAAACACTTATTAACATGTATATACATGGTCCTTGAGTTTTTTAAACAAAAATTTTTTATTTCATCAAATAAGCTTCAAACACAATCAAAGCTAAGAAAAATTTAGGTTTTCTATCTTTCGAAAACCTATCCTCCATTTCATGCTATAGATCTAACTTTTGATCTTCAAAAAGGTTATATCTAAACATGTAACACTTATATACACATAGATCTAAGGTTTTAAACCTCAAGATCACAACTTCAAGTTGTCAAAAATCAAATCAAACTACCAAGAAAATTTAGCCTACACAAAAATAGATTTTTGTTATACCTTAACTTGATTTCCTTCTCTCCTTCAAAGATGTAGATGGATCTTGATTGCATCAAAATCCCCTCTCCCTCTCTTCTTAGGATGGCCGAACCTCTCTCTCTCTCTCTCCCTCTCCCTCCCTCTCCCTCCCTCTCTTCATCTTAGCAACTTGTAAAGATAAAAGAGATGAAAGAAAGAAAAATATAAGCTAGACTTTTTATGTGTAGTTTTTTTTATCAATTGACCACACTCACTCTCCTCCTCTTCTTGCATGATCCGGCCATGCCTTCATTCTCCCACTAATTCTCTCTTTCTTTCCTCTTAGAAACATCCAAGTGTTTGCTTGCAAGATTAATGAACAAAGTGTTGGACAAAAATAAAAAATTTGACACATGGAGAAGTTGGTGAGAGTGGTTCAACCACTAAAGTGAATCATTTAATACCACATTCATTCCCCCTTCATTCCTTCTCTCTTGGCCGGCCATGTGGCCTTAATAATGCTCCCAATTTGCTTTCTATTTTATCTCTTATTTGATTTAACAATTATCCAAAAATTCCTCTCCCACTTGGCTAAAAGTTGAGCCATTCATTTAATGTTTTGTTTGATCCTCTAATCAATTTCATTGGCCAACATTTGGGCTATACATATACATAGTCCAATTCCTTTAATTCTTATCCAACCAAAACCATTTAATTAGGATTTTTACTTCCTCAATTAAAACACCAATCCTTGCTCATGCACACTTATTTTTTTTAACCCAATTTAGACTTGCTATATTTAGGTTATAAAATTAATCAACCGAGATGTATAAAATAAATCTCTTAGAATTAGTATATAATTAAATACTATTATTCTCCCACATATTTACACTTAAGCTTTTAACACTTAGCTTTTAAATTCCCAAATTAGGGTTTTAAATATCCGAATTAGGGTTTCGGATTCTCGAAACTAAAATTAAAGTTTCTGAGCGTATCGTTAGGGTTTCTAACAATTAGTTAGATTTTTCTAACTTAATCAACATATGATTAACATAACTTGAGGGTTTGATAAAGTTATAACTTATCTGATCAATTGTGAGGTCCCCGAACCCGGATACTTGAAACCCGAACTCGGTACTTCACGATACCATTTCTATGAGCGGAATACTACTAATAATAATAACAATAATATAAAACTTAAACTTAAATTTACATATACATCAGAGTCTTTCTCCCAAGTACGTAACCTTTAAACATTCATTACATGTCATAACATATATAATTATATATATCATAGTCTTCATAATCTAAAACTATTACAAACAGTAGCATAAAGAGTCATTCAGCAACTTTCCCTTTTCCCTTGTTCTTGACAGTTCCTTCTGATCCTTCATACTTAGCTGAAAACATTTAAATTAATCAAGAATGAGCATTTGAGTGTCCAGCAAGTATTATATATATATAGGCTGAAGGAATTTAAATGTTTTCTTTATAATATTCTTCTAATAAAGCAATTAGGGTTTATTCTTTTGGTAATTAGGGTTACCAAATTACTATTAGGGTTTTTAATTACTAAATTAGGATTTTATTTTAGTAATTAGGGTTTAACAATTTAGGGTTTCTAAATTTAATAATTGTAATCATAATACTTGATAGTTGATCACATTAATACAATACCCAACAATCTCAAACTCTAATTTTAAATTAGGGTTACTAATTATAGCAATTAGGGTTTTCGGAATTTTTAATTAGGGTTTACCTAATTAATACATTAAATACATGACATAATTAATATTATACACTCATAAAATAACCTTATACTCTAATTTGGATCTCAAATTAGGGTTTAACATGATTACTAGGGTTTGGGTCAAAATACACCGTAATTGACCAACTATTTTCAATACGGACATATCGTACATATACATAGCACTGAAAAATCAAAATATAATTTATATTATATTATTATTCTCATACCTTGACAATAATCCAAAATTAGGGTTTGGATTCCATATCTGATTATTCTTTCATATTTAACCTTGATAATTAAAGTAAAATATTTAACTTAATAATCTGTACAAAAATTCATATAATAAAATAATTATTATATTTATTTTAAAAAAAATCACTTCATATATTATTTAAATAATTTATGATTATATATTCATGGAAAATAATTAATAAGAACATTTCTATCTTAAAATTAATTATTATAAAAATATTCTTTACAATAATCAATAATTCTAAAAGAAATTTACTTGTAAATATTCCTGTAGTAAATATATTTTTATTTATCACATAAATACATATACACATAATCTTGTACAAATCCTCATCCTTAAAATAATAAAAAAAAAATTATACACAAAATTTATGATTTATTTATATAGAAAATATCGGGTTGTCACATTCACCCTTCCTTATAAGGATTCCGTCCCCGGAATCACCACTTTAAAACCTACACATAACCGGGTACATAGCATACATATTCTTCACAAGTAGATCTCGATCAAATTTGATCGAACTGATCTTTAACTAATCACATAAAGCTTGTCTTTCTGATTAAACGGAAATTTGATTTCTAAAAGAACTCAAATTCCTCCCTCAAAATTTCTTTATAAAATAATTTACTATACATAGAATAATTATAAATACGCAAATAAAAGTTATTCGAATATTATCTGGAACTGCATTGCCAGCTGCCACCGTGTCTTGAACCGTCATGTTGAAGATTCTTGATGTTGACTTTGTTGGTTTGTTCGATGATGTCGGTCCCGTGATTGCTAATGTTCCACTACTCTTCCCAGTATTCACACTACCAGCCTCTACCCTCCTGTTTGGACAATCCTTCACCCTGTGCTCCATTGATCCGCAAATAAAATATCCACTATTCATTCTGGGATTGGGGCAGTTGGGAGAGATATGACCCTCCTGCCCACACTTATAACACACAAATTTCCCTTTTAAACACTCCCCGGAGTGGTTCTTTCCACAATTTTCACACTGCACCGATGACTTCTTAACACCTTCTTGTTTAACCTGGACATTGCCAGAATAGTTCCCCTTCCTTTTTCCGTCAACACTTCTGCTTCCACTATTTTTCCTCATCTTCTCAACTCCCTCGACCTTGGCCTTGTTCTTCTTCTCCTTATTGTAGAGGCTCATAGCCTCACTTCCTTCCTCCGCAATTATCGCCCTCTCCAAGAGTGATGCAAATGTTGGAATCTGCAACACTGCCACCTTGTTATAGAGCCAGGGTTTTAATCCCAACTCAAATCTCCTCACCTTCCTAGCCTCCGTATCAACTTGATGCGGAGCAAACCTAGCTAACTCATTAAATTTAGCGGCATATTCTGCCACTGACATATCCCCTTGCTTCAACTCCAAAAATTTTACCTCCATTCCAGACTGCATACTGGCTGAAAAATAATTTTCGAAAAATAACGTCTTAAATCTATCCCATGCTATCACACCTGTTCCTGCCCTCACCTGATTTGCTTCCCACCAGAAATTTGCCTCACCCTTCATCATATAGGTGGGAAAAGAGGTCTTTTGCCCCTCAGCTACCCTAGCTATTATAAACGCCTTCTCAATTTCCCTAACCCAATTTTGGGCTTCTACAGGGTCCGTCGTACCTTTAAATTCTGGTGGTCCTATAGCCTTAAAATTTTTAAAATTCGCCAAGTGATTATCCGGCTGGTTTCCTTGTTGCATAACCTGAGCTACCATATTCGCGAACTGCTGCATTGGGTTCGTTTGTTGTTGTCCTTCAACATTGTTGACAGACTCTTCTGCCCTTTGATTCCGAGTTTGACGTCTTGGCGGCATTATCTGGTTAAGTAAAACCATAAATTAACTTACATTCTAAACCTTATCATATAAGTTTAAACTTATTAAACTTGTTTCATAACTTAAACTTTAATTCATATTCATTCATTGCTTTCAAAATATTTTACATATCATAGCACATAGTGCTTTAAACATCAGTTATCCCTTTGTGACTGTAAAAGTCGGGATTTACATCACCACTTATACAAAAGTCTTATAATAATGCATTACACAGACATACTAAGCACACATATAATATTAAACACGCTTACACAACATAACTTATACTACCTATTTACTAAGTCTTCTTCTTGGACATTCATACGCTCGATGTCCTTCCATCCCACAATTAAAACATCCACCTTTCTTATAGTCGGGGCAATGAGGAGAGGTATGTCCCTCTCGGCCGCAAATATAACATATCTTCTTCCCTTTCTTCTTATCAGGTTTTCCTACCTCAGGGTCTTCTATCTTTCTTTTTCCCTTATCTCTCGGAGCTGCACACGAAGTGTTGCTTGAGGCTCCTATCTGATCAATTTGGATTTTAAGATTATCTTGTTCTTCCATTATTTCTATTAATGCCTGACGCAGTTGACTATTCAACAGCTTTTCTATCTCCCACAGCCTTTCCAGAGAAGAAACCTTGTTCCTCAGATTCTGTACCTCCGTTGATGCTTGTTCAGCTTCAACTTTAGTGTCTGAATCATTATCTGTCAGATCCACTATTTCCGGATCTGGTACTATGTTTTCTACGATAACCACCTCGTCCGAGTTAATTTCATTGTGAGCTTCTATTTCCGCTATTGGCTTCGATATTAGCTCATTCTTTACGACCCGTGGGTATCCTAGTTCTTTTTCACCTGACATCTACACACAAAAATTATCCTGATTAGCATATAATATATACACATAACACATAAAGGTTTCATATAAGTTATCTTTTAGTTTGTTTGACGATGAATTTATCCAATTCATCTTTATTTAAACTCTATATGAGTTATTTATATTTTCAACGTTTCCCTCTGTTCTAAGGTTATAGCCTAAGGTCTAACCCACCTAAGGTTTCTAACCCTATAGCTCTGATACCATTCTGTGAGGTCCCCGAACCCGTATACTTGAAACCCGAACTTGGTACTTCACGATACCATTTCTATGAGCGGAATACTACTAATAATAATAACAATAATATAAAACTTAAACTTAAATTTACATATACATCAGAGTCATTCTCCCAAGTACGTAACCTTTAAACATTCATTACATGTCATAACATATATAATTATATATATCATAGTCTTCATAATCTAAAACTATTACAAACAGTAGCATAAAGAGTCATTCAGCAACTTTCCCTTTTTCCTTGTTCTTGACAGTTCCTTCTGATCCTTCATACTTAGCTGAAAACATTTAAATTAAGCAAGAATGAGCATTTGAGTGCCCAGCAAGTATTATATATATATAGGATGAAGGAATTTAAATGTTTTCTTTATAATATTCTTCTACAACTAGTAAGTAGTTGTGAAGTAATCTGTACCAATAATAATAACATAACAACCCTCTTTCAAAATTTTGAAACTACGTATTGACTATACATGGGGTTTCTGTGACATACTATGAACATTGTTTTTCATTTTCAAAAAGGTTTGAACAGAAATTCATCTGTAAACCGTCATGACTTACGGGCACGGAGGGTGATCAGCCCCGTTGTACCCTGTATTGATCAATACTACATGTATAAGAACGATGTTATCGTTCACTCTGTCCGCCTTGTGCGCATAAAAATTTTCCCATTATCGGGATGTTCATACCTGTCGGGTTTTCATAACAATGGTCTTATATAATTCAATATATATGTATATCAAAAGGGTATCAACATGCGATTAAATACAATGATTATCCAAGTGGGGACACTTGTATGATCATTTATAGAAATTAATGAACAGAATATATATAACTGAATTATCATATACTAGCATGTTGATAGTCAATGGGCTTATTTAATATAAGTTTAACAATCTGTATAATAATAATATTAATTCTGAATTTCTCACTTCTATCCATTGCATAAAGAAAATGCAAAGTTAGGATACTTGCCTGATGCGCTGCTTACACTTTGCAACTTAGTTTTATCTTTTATGAAATCACCTAACATTAATCAGATTATTTTACTGATTAGTACAACATAACGTACATACAACACTGCTTATTGCAGTCAGCACATTTCCTATTCACATTATCATACAACCTAAATAAACCATTGAATCACAAATAAACAGTTAACTAACTAAAATATCTAAGTTCGGATCCATTTCTGATCTATGTCGGTCTACTGACAGCTTTATCGGGTAAATATCGAGTCTAAGACTCTAATCCGTAGTTCAATATCCATTTGGATAACTTAAACATCAGTCGCACTATTTTTCATGGCCTTATAATAATTATTAAATAATTATTATCATTTATTATAATTTTTGAAATATCAGAATCATTATTAAATGATTTAAACCTTAAACAATTCTATTATCATTAATATTTAATTAATATTAAACTATTAATGAAACCATTGCCAAAATATTAAAGTTATGTATAATAACTCAAAATATTTATATTACCTTTAATTGATTCTTAAACATTTAAAATCACTATTAAATAATTACCATTAATATTTAAATATTAATGAACTATTTATCCAAATATTAAAAGTCATTAATTATAACTTAAAATATTTTTAAATCATTAATATCCTTTTTAAATGATTTTTAAATAAATAAAACCATTTTTAAACTATTTATTTAATATAATTATTAAATAAATTTAATATCATTAATCATTAATAAATATCATTAATATTAAATTATTAATGAAATTATCCTTTAAATATTAAAAGTTATACTTTATAACTTAAAATATCTTTAAACACTTTATTTTCATTTAAAATGATTATTATAATATTAAAATCATTTTTAAATTAAATTATTTAATGTAATTATTAAATAACTTTATAATCATTAATCATAATTAATTAATGAAATTTACCTTTAAATATTAAAAGTTATATTTTATAACTTAAAATATTTTTAAATACCTTATTATTATTTAAAATGATTTTTAATATAATAAAATCATTTTTAATTCATTTAATAAATAACTTAATTATCATTAATATTGCTTTATTAATGAAAATTATCAAATAATATTAAAAGTTATCAAAATAACTCAAAAATATTTTCTAACACAATAATATAATTTTTCATGATTTTTCATGAATTAAAATCATTTTAAAATAATTTATTTAATATTATAATTAAATAAATTAATTACTTTTAATATTACAAAAATATTAAATATTTATGAAATATATTTAAAATAATTAATAACTAATTTTCAGAATTTAAAATAATTTTTAATAATGTATTTTGTATTTTTAATAATTAAAAACTTTTTTTTTTCTATTTTTTTATTAATTTCCGAAAATATTAATTAAATCTGTCGCTAAAGGCCTATAGCGACGCGTTCTGTCGCTATAGGTGTTCTTGAGGGCTTGCCCAGAATTTCCGGCAGAGCTAGGTTGCTACTTTGACCGGAATTTAAACAGTGATCCCTACGTTTTTCTGGCTTGCTAAAACTCTTAGATTGTAGTACTTTTGCAATACTACAACATGAAACCAAGTTCATGGCTAAACAATAACATAATTAGCAAGATCTGGGCTCTCAAAGTACCTGTCAGACGTGTTTTTCATTTTCTGGGTTTCCCAGAAAATGAAGAACAGTCAAGGTACCTCCTTTGTCATTTTATAACTTGGTGATCGTGTAAGCTTTATGCGATCTATCAATTACAAGTTGTAGATAACATGTAGTACTACAACTATAAAGCAACATAACACAAAAACATCACAGAATGAACAAGTTATGGACGGTCAAACTAGGACACGGACACTGTCCATCAAGTTTCTGGGTTCGCTACGATAGGCAGTTCGGTCAACGACGTTTGACCGTGAATATCTTGCTATATATAATAGATATAAGCTTGATTCTTTTTGTATATTACAGATCACCTTACAGACTACATATAACAGCTTAAAGACCACAAAAAGCATAAACAACCCGAGAGTTATAGGGCCTGACATTTGACTGAAAATCACCAGAAAAATTTTCCCAGATTTTTGAAAAAACGTGATTTTGATCATTTAAATGTTATGGGTCTAGTTTCTAACAACCCAGATCATGATTATACACTAGATTCAACATATTACAACAACAAAAACCATCATCTAACACCAAATTTTGGACAGAAATTCAAAGTAGGGTTTTATACCTTCTTGATCGATTTCTGATTTTTCGTTGCTGTTTTGTTGTTGATGTTCGTGGGGCTTGTTTCTTAACTGATTTTACTAGATAATTTCGAAGGTTTTAGATAGAGAGAGAGTTGGTGAGAGTTGTTTAGCAAAATGGCCAATTCTTTGCATTTTCTCTCTCTCAACTTATTTATACTAGTGTATGATGCATGAATGGCTGATGTATATTGCTTGTTGCTGGAGTTTTGGGCATGTGGGGTTGTTGAGAGTTAGCCAACCACTTAACCTATTGTCAAAACCTAAGGTTGTAGCTTCTTAAATGCCTAAAATGGGTATTTTTGACAATTCCTTAAATTTCTAGAAACTTGCTTTAGGTTTAGGGTTTAGATATTTTAGTGTTTAGGGTTTAACATCTAACCCTTAAAGATTTAGCAACTAGGATTTCAAAAATTTCCAATTTTAGGATTTAGCAATTTAGGGTTTATTACAAAAATAATAACTAAATTTTAGTTTCTAATATTTTGAAAAATTAACTTTGTTAATTAGAATAAGTTTGTAAATATCTAACACATGGGCCTTAGGGTTTAAAACCCTTAATCACAATTAACTTTGCTAATAAAGCAATTAGGGTTTATTCTTTTGGTAATTAGGGTTACCAAATTATTATTAGGGTTTTTAATTACTAAATTAGGGTTTTATTTTAGTAATTAGGGTTTAACAATTTAGGGTTTCTAAATTTAATAATTGTAATCATAATACTTGATAATTGATCACATTAATACAATACCCAACAATCTCAAACACTAATTTTAAATTAGGGTTACTAATTATAGCAATTAGGGTTTTCGGAATTTTTAATTAGGGTTTACCTAATTAATACATTAAATACATGACATAATTAATATTATACACTCATAAAATAACCTTATACTCTAATTTGGATCTCAAATTAGGGTTTAACATGATTACTAGGGCTTGGGTCAAAATACACCGTAATTAACCAACTATTTTCAATACGGACATATCGTACATATACATAGCACTGAAAAATCAAAATATAATTTATATTATATTATTATTCTCATACCTTGACAATAATCCAAAATTAGGGTTTGGATTCCATATCTGATTATTCTTTCATATTTAACCTTGATAATTAAAGTAAAATATTTAACTTAATAATCTGTACAAAAATTCATATAATAAAATAATTATTATATTTATTTAAAAAAAAATCACTTCATATATTATTTAAATAATATATGATTATATATTCATGGAAAATAATTAATAAGAACATTTCTATCTTAAAATTAATTATTATAAAAATATTCTTTACAATAATCAATAATTCTAAAATAAATTTACTTGTAAATATTCCTGTAGTAAATATATTTTTATTTATCACATAAATACATATACACATAATCTTGTACAAATCCTCATCCTTAAAATAATAATAATAAAAAAATTATACACAAAATTTATGATTTATTTATATAGAAAATATCGGGTTGTCACATCAATCCTTGATCTTAAATCATTATGGTTCACATATGTAACCAAATATACCGACTAGTATTCACTTCGATACTTATCCCTGATAATTCTTCAAAAGAATTTTAAATCTACCATAATCTTATACCTCATTACTAGACTATCACTTACAGTCTATCACATAATTCAAGTTTTGTTCAAAACTTTTGAAATTCTTGGAATTTCATTACATAACTGCCAATTTCATAGACTTATTTCCTGTCTAGGTCCTAATATTGAACCTTAAATCAATCAATTATGATTTTAATAAATTCTCCAAATTCTCGGGTTGTCACAATTTACTTTAACTACAATTCTCTAAAATTCGTACCAAACGAATTAATATAATCACAGTTTAATTTCTCAATTATTATAATCTAATTTTGTTATCATACAAAATTTAACAATCATTGTTCATATCTTTACTGTAAAACTATTTCCTTCTTGTAACTGTAAATTAGCATACAATCTTATCTATACATTAAGCATACAATCATATATATACATATATATGTGCTAGTTATTACCAAAACACATGATTTAGTAAAGCATAGTTTATAGATAATTTTTGTAAAGAACCTTATATTACAGTCAAATTCACACATACATAGAGACTTTAGGCATAATTGCGTAAAACATATATACATATAAAGTTTATGCCACATACCTTCTAATTGCTCATTAATCGTTGCTAACACCACTGGAATTATTTGAAAACCTCACGTGTACACTCTCAATTTCTTTGATAATTCTCTCTCAAAACTATCTGTACTTTTCTTCTTTAAAAACCTTTTCCTTTCTTTTTCTCTGTAGCTTTTCTTAGGCTTAGGTTTAGACAATATAGATTATACGTAATACTAAACGGATAACAAAGCGTACATAAAAGAAACGCATATAGTCATAATAACCTAATAAATAGTATCAGTTTTCAATAGAACATATAGCTTATAAATATATTTAATTTATTTAATTTATTTTATAAATAATTTAAATTTCAAAAATCCAAAAGCCATAGGAATTTGTTTGGCAAAAACCATTTAAAACTTAAAGAATTAATATACTTAAACTTTTTTTGGGTAAAACTAAATCAAAACTACTTTAATTTATTTTAATAACTAATTATAATATAGTTATTTGTCACGTTTCTTTTAATTAAGTTTTTATACTTAATTAATTAATTAATTCTAATAACAATTCATTGCATAATATAATAATTTATTTAATTATTATAAACTCTCCAACTTAATTATTAAATTAAATTAGATTACTAATTCAAAATAATTACTTTCCTTAACTTATTAATTATTTATTAAACAAATAAATAATCAAATCACATCAAATCAATTAAACAAATACTTATTCAACGATAAACACATCCATTAAATATTTATACAATTCAATAAATATTTAAATATTTAATTAAAAATCTGGATTGTTACATCATTCCCTTCTTACAAGGATTCTGTCCTCAGAATCACAACTTAAACCACTCATTCGTTACAATCTTCCTTACTTACAAATATTCTGTCCCCAGAATCGAAGAAACAAATTAAACAAATAACTCAGTCTAATCTTTCATCATTTTATCTAAATATAGGTTTTATATTTCCTACTACATTCATTACCTCAACAAATTCTAGGTTTCATTTCATAACTTTCACTTGAACTCAATATATTCTGAGTATTATATTCTTAACCCATTCATTTCCTTTTCTAAGAATTGCTATCATAAACACTTGGGATATTACATTCACCTTTTTTTCTAAGAATTTCGTCCTTGAAATTTTATTTTTAATCTTTATTCATTCAATCTATCAAAATAGATTTTACACTAATACTTTATTCATTCCTTGGGTTTTATAACCACTTCTATTCTACAAAGATCATTCTACAACTATTAACTTTTCTATTAAAAGTTTCACATTATTCTTTGATAACTCATATCTTACTTACTTTAAAATCTCTTTTCTCACTTATTCAACATATTCATCATTCAGTGTCGCATTCTACGACTTATTTCTTTCTAAGGAATACTTTCCTTTTTCACTTCCATCTTGCAGAATAACAAGAATCTTCCACAATTGTTCAATAATTGAAAAGTAGTATGAATAACTCAAGAATATAAAAGATTCCAAATCATGTTGAGGGTCACAAGACCGTGAACTCTTCTCTATGTTTAATAGTGCTTCACCCCCGGTTCTTCACACTTTAAACCCTCTTTGGTAAAATGTTTATCAATCACAAAGACTAGAAACACCCTCCACTCATACACTAGGTGGCCAGCCTATTGTACCACCACGTTGGGCCGCAATGTAGTGTTTTGTAACGACTATATGCGTTACGCTCAGTATTTAGGGTGTTAAGCCATTTATACTATGTATTGTGCACAAACATTTCAGCGCAGAGTATAAATTAAGCGCAACCTCTAATAAAAGAGTTGTTCATCTCAGAATTTAGAGTGTAAGCATTCAATTGAGGGTCTAATGACCACGAACCTTGTCCATAGTTTATATGTAATCTTTCAACTTTAACTTTTATAGTCATACGATTATAATGACTTCAAGGTACTTAAGGGATCAATCCTTCGTATATGTATTGTGCACAAACATTTCAGCACAAAGTATAAAACTAGTTGCAACCCCTAAATAATATGGTTGTTCATCTTAACTTTTCAACATCTGAATCCACACCAAAAGACTTTGGTTTAGCATAACGTCTTAAGAAACTCTTGAATTTCATGAACATCTTTCAATATTTGTCTAGCTGAATCAAATAACGTAGACCTCTACAACAATTTAGACATCAAATGAAAGATACATTTACATACATACATATGTATTCTCATATCTTAAAGAAATCTCAAAAAATCTTTTTATGACGTAATGATACCGCACTGTATTTACAGTTCGTTGAGGATTCCTTCATTTGGTGATTTTATCATACTACATCATACCATAGTGGGCTGACGATCCTTAGATCACATCCAACACTAGGTAATACTGCATTGATGACTCCATCATTTTTATTATCTTTGCACCAGGTTACATGATGCATTAATGATATAAAATACATTTTGATATATTGCAAATCATTTTTGTCTAGCTGAAGCAATTAGCATAGACATACGAATAACAGTTTTGTTGTTAAAACTCATTGGTTCCATCATTTGATTCAATGCTTTTCAAGAAAATAAAAGTGTAAACATCAGCACGAAGTCAATAAATTTCGAAAGTCTAGCATAGCTAGTAGATTTAGAATACATATGCTTCCCCCATCAACTCCACTTTCTATAATGATCCATTGCTTAATAGGCCTATCTATTCATATCATCCTCAATACTCCATTCACACTTATCTATACCCAGTTCGTCAAACTTACCACACGTTATGAGTTCAGGAACTTACCACAACTATATGAGTTTAAGAACTTATCCTAGTCAGACCATAGACGTCCATTCACTAAGAGGTTCAAAAACATACCATATAATTATGAGTCACGAACCTACCATAAGTATGAGTTTTAAGAACTCGCACTTAACCTTATAATATTCTCTAACTATACTCTACCTATCTGTTATACACATGAGACTAGAATCACCTTATCAATAGGCATAAAACAAATAGCGTGACATAAACATTCCAATGATTATCAATGTGATAAACTGAGTGAAAGCACAAAACCCTCGCCCATACAAAGATTTGTAAACTCAGCCATCACATGAGTCCTCAATTGAAATCCCACCTAACTCTATCTTGCTCTTAACTTTCTCTTTGCTCGATACGAATTCCTCGTATCACATCATCTATAACTCCTCATGAGTTATCTTGTACTATTTCATAGTACACCGTCTTCATAGCATTAAGCTATAATCATTCAAACATTACATACCATCTTTCTTTTATAACTTAAACTGATCACGTAGTGATCTTATTCTATAATCATCTCCCTTAAAATTCTTTTGTTAACTCGTGATTGTTTTGTTTTACGATCCTCATTCTTTCCCTTTTTCATCATTTACGACATTATTCGTTATCTTGGCTATTGGAGTTAGGAAACTCCCATTTCTTATCTTTATATCTCTTCAAGATTCTTCTTTGAATCTACTTGCTTTGATACCAACTGTAACGATCCCAAAATTCATACAATTTAATTATCGACTTCGGTCGTTAACCATACATTAAATCTCTAATATTACATCATTATTCGATATTAAAAACACTAAAATTGTGGAATATTTAAAACGTTTATACATTTTCTTCTTTCTTGCTATGAATCGCAACCTTTACATTACATCTGTTTGATTCAATCTTATATCAAGAATAAATATCCATATACATTGGATAGCTCAACTTACAATTCAACAACATGTTACGTTCAAAATATGAAATACATTTCTCATAAAGCATAATTAATCTTCGTGAATATAGATCTCTATAACTCACTAAGCACATATCTTTACCTTAAAATCTTGACCTGCAAAAGTGGTTATTTGCAAGAGTGAGCTCGATAACCCAGTAAAGTCTAACAATTTTCATGCATCACATAGCACATAATAACATGCTCAATATACATCTCATTAAAGTAACATGGCATACATGCTTTTAATTCAAATAGCAAATAAAGATTGAGGTCCTTACTCAATAATCATTACTTAGCCAAAACAATGCAGTCATATATCGACTTTAACATTTCATGATTTCAACATGCATAACATATCATGCAATTTAAAATAGTTCATCAATTTCACATAGAAAATAGGAACCGAAAGACATGCCTTGATCGTTGTTTACCAATAATAGATTACCAGCTTACAGTTATCTGTACTTCACGTGCCCTACACAATTATATAATCATACACATCAACTATTAGTCACATAAAAACACATATTAATTGTAATGTAAACTCTACTCCACTTCTCATAATCTTTCCTATTAATTATAACGCAATGTTCATTTAGATTGTGTTAACTTTTCGACTTATGACTCACTATATTTCTTCTTAGTCAAACTCGAAGTTCATTCAAGTGCTTAAGTCTTGGTAGGACTAATTATTCATTTTATGTTAAACCCATTTCATATCCTATAATATGCATTTCAACTGAATTGAAACACTTTTTAAGTTCGTTAACACTTGGCACGGCGTTTCGACGTTCATTCGTCACACGCCCGATTTGTCTCTCTTGTGTATGCTTACTATGCTTCAATAACTTATTTACTACATTATTTATTAATGTTAAACATCATTATATTTAGTAAAATTCATGTTTTATAACTTAGGACATCATCTTTTATGGTTAAGAGCACTAAACATGCCCGACGCCCTCCTATTGCCCCCGAAAACACAACAGTCCTAAAGATGACTATTTTGACTACTGTTACAGACCTCAAATTATAAAACTTAAAGAACAAAAGTTGTAGGTATATTCGTCCTCGTTTCCGATCATCTTGAATCACATCAATCGGAGTTCATATGAGAAAGTTATGGCCATTTTACTACAGGAGGTCAAAACTGTCTTGCTCAAACTTCTGTTCCGGCGCCGCGGCGCGAAAACTAAGTCATACAATGGCGCCGCAGTGTGAGATTGGCGTTGGGGTGCGAATTTTAGCGCTGTGGCACGAATTTTGGAGCTAGGGCTCCATTTTTGGCGCTAGGGCGCCGAAACTTGCAGAACCCAACCACGAAGATCAGAATAACTAAATTCTGGACTAATTACTACTGCTAACATCTAAATTAAGACGTAAACTTATAAGGATTCCTCATAAATATTTACTTATCATACATATACCAATTTAGCACAACTTAACAACAATTTTAGAAAACTTAAATTTTGAAAACACGGTTTAAAAACCAAAACTCCATAGTTGATATATTTTAACACAGTAAACATTGTAAATTCTAATAACAACCAATTTATTTACTTTAACTACAATTCTCTAATATTCATAACAAACGAATTAACATAATCACAGTTTAATTTCTCAATTATTATAATCTAATTTTGTTTTCAAACAAAATTTAACAATCATTGTTCATATCTTTACTGTAAAACTATTTCCTTCTCGTAACTGTAAATTAGCATACAAACATATATATACATATATATATATATGCTAGTTATTATTTATTTAATTTAGCTTATAAATATATTTTATTTATTTAATTTATTTTATAAATAATTTAAATTTCAAAAATCCAAAAGCCATAGGAATTTGTTTGGCAAAAACCATTTAAAACTTAAAGAATTAATATCCTTAAACTTTGTTTGGGTAAAACTAAATCAAAACTACTTTAATTTATTTTAATAACTAATTATAATATAGTTATTTGTCACACTTCTTTTAATTAAGTTTTCATACTTAATTAATTAATTCTAATAACAATTCATTGCATAATATAATAATTTATTTAATCATTATAAACTCTCCAACTTAATTATTAAATTAAATTAGATTAATATTTCAAAATATTAATTTCCTTAACTCATTAATTATTTATTAAACAAATAAATAATCAAATCACATCAAATCAATTAAACAAATACTTATTCAACGATAAACACATCCATTAAATATTTATATAATTTTTATAAATATTTAAATATTTAATTAAAAATCTGGATTGTTACATCATTCCCTCCTTACAAGGATTCTGTCCTCAAAATCATAACTCAAATCACTCATTCGTTACACTAGTAATGTCTCAAGTTTTAATAGAGGCATTACATTTATGAAATCCTCACAGAAGGAAGAACCATCCCATCCCTGTTATACTGAATCAATCCATACTCCAAGGAGTAAAGGATCTCACATTGGCCTGTGTTTCAGAAAAGAAAAGAGTAACCCATCCTCTACTCACCAACCTCGAAGGATCGTAGAGTCGAGTAAGACCAACTCTACGAATCAACTGGAAAGGTATAGTAGAGGTAAGGTACACTGCTCACAATTCATGAAACCCAAGAACATATGGAAGAAGGAAAATCAGGTTAACAGGAGGATGACTAAAGAACCACAAAAGTCCAAATGGAGAATGAATTCTCACACACACACAAGCATGCATCATATTAAATGTTTTGTGTGCTACAAAATTGGTTATAAGGCTGCAAAGTGCTATTATAATTCCATGCATGTGAGACCCAAGATCAAACATATTTGGGTCCCCAAGGGTACTAACAAAATAGGACCCATGAAAATATGGGTACCAAAATGAAGGTTTGATGTTACCACAAGAAAAGAGCTCCACGATCACGACCTGGTATCTGGACAATGGATGCTCAAGGCACATGACTGGGAACAAAGCCCTTTTGTCTAACTACATAAAAAAGGAAGGTCCCTCAGTCATCTTTGGAGACAATGGCTCTGGCAAGACAAGAGGATATGGCTCAGCTGGAAATGGAGCAGTGTCCTTCAGTAGAGTGGCCTAAGTGGGAGGACTATAACACAATCTTCTACGAATTATCCAACTATACGACAAGGGTCATCAAGTAACATTCCTCAACAATCAGTATCAAGTCAGAGATCTAAAGACATTTACTATAAAGCTAACCGGAACAAGAGAAGGAAATGTCTACACAGTGAATCTTGGGCAGTTAAGCTCAGATGAAACAATATGCTTTCTGGCTAAAGCATCTGAAGAAATGAACTGGCTATGGCATAGACGATTGTCTCATTTAAACATCAAAAGCATGTCCAAGCTGGAGATCTTGTTGCAGGTCTACCCAAGTTCAACTTCGTGAAAGAAAGGCCATGTAATGCCTGTCAGCTTGGAAAGTAAACCAGAAACTCATTCAAGAGCAAAACTGCCAACTCAATCGACAAGCCTCTGCAATTGCTCCACATGGATCTATTCGGGCCAATTCCAACAACAAGTCTCGGAGGGAAGAGATACTCACTGGTCATAGTCGACGACTACACCAGGTTCAAATGGGTGTTTTTTCTTACCTCTAAGGATGAAACAAACTCCCAACTGATCAAGATGTTCAGGCTAGAAATGAACGAGAAAGGAGAGAAAATCAAGGCTATAAGGAATGATCATGGTAGAGAATTCGACTTCTTAGAAATGGACCAGTTCTGCACAGACAATGACATCAATCATAACTTCTCAGCTCCACGAACTCCTCAACAAAATGGAGTAGTTGAGACAAAGAACATAACTTTGATAGAGGCTGGATTAACTCTACTAGCATCAGCCCATCTGCCTGAATACTTCTGGGAAGAAGTTGTCAACACTGCATGCTACACTCAAAATAGATCACTCATACACTCTACGATCAAGAAGACTCATTATGAACTGTGGAAAGGAAGAAAGCCAAGTGTCAGCTACTTTTATATATTCGGCTGTGCATGCTACATTCTCAACAATGGAAAGTAGTACTTGACAAAGTTTCAATCCAAGTCAGACGAATGAATCTTTCTTTGATATGCCACAGACAGTAAAGCCTATAGAATGTTTAACAAGAAGACACTGAGTGTTGAAGTCTCGATTCATATCATCTTTGATGAAACATACTTGGACAAAACAGTTCCTCAAGACACTACGACCGACAGTTCAGACACTATGAACGAGGTTGTCGAGCTCAACACTACGATCGTAGTGCCAAATAGTGAAATCGTTGAGCAAAAGAAATGAGATCGTAGAGAGGCCTATGCCAGACAACAGACCTCCACACCAAGAAGAAGAAATAGATCTTGAAGGCCTAAGACAAGAAGGCATAAGGACATATGTCGCAACAGGAAACAGATAGGCAAGAGATCACACTCAAGATCTAATCATTGGAGATCCGAGTGCAAGAGTCAAAATAAGAGCTTCCACCCAGAATGAATGTTTTTATCTAAGCTTCCTGTCACAAATGGAACCAAAGAAGATAGAGGATGCTATGGAAGAATCCAGCTGGATAGAGGCCATGCAGGAAGAACTCAACCAATTTGAAAGAAGCAAAGTATGGATATTGGTACCAAGACCAAAGAGTTATCCTGTCATTGTAACCAAGTGGGTCTTCAAGAACAAGATGGATGAAGATGGAATAATAACCAGGAATAAGGCAAGACTAGTGGCCAAGGGCTACTCTCAGGAAGAAGGCATTGACTACGATAAGACATTTGCACCTGTTTCCAGAATAGAAGCCATCAGAATCTTCCTTTCCTTTGCTACTCACATGAAATTCAAGATCTTTCAGATGGATGTCAAAAGTGCATTCCTGAATGCTGAACTTCAAGAAGAAGTCTATGTAGAGCAACCTCCAGGTTTCATCAATCCATCTCTTTTTAATTATGTTTACAGATTAGACAAAGCCTTATATAATCTTAAACAAGCACCTAGAGCATTGTATGAAACACTAACTAACCTTCTTATTGAAAATGGATTCACAAGAGGAAGAGTAGATACCATATTATTCCTTAGAAAGCATAAAGACAAAGTCTTATTGGTTAAAATATATGTTGATGATATTATTTTTGGTTCTACTAA
The DNA here is from genome assembly GCA_020205505.1 of Panax japonicus. Classification (NCBI taxonomy): domain Eukaryota; kingdom Viridiplantae; phylum Streptophyta; class Magnoliopsida; order Apiales; family Araliaceae; genus Panax; species Panax japonicus. Next base: position 53,285,706 of record CM035107.1, on the reverse strand, counting down.
TGAAAAGTTATGCAAGAGATTCTCTAAGCTTATGTATAGCAAGTTTGAAATGAGCATAATGGGTGAGTTGAACTTCTTCCTTGGACTGCAAGTAAAGCAGACTGATGAATGAATATTCATAAACCAAGCTAAGTACATTAAAGACTTACTTAAGAAGTATGGCATGGAATCAGTGTGACAACCCAAGAATTTGGGCAAATTATTAAAATCTTAAATGATGGATTTAAGGTCAAATATTAGACCTAGACAAAAAATAAGTGTACGCGTTTAATGTTATTGGGATTGAATTTTGAGGATTTCAAAATTCGGTGAAGGATATAGGTGAATTACTCAGTATTAAGGATTTATGTGATTATGTTCTGTGTTTATGGTTAATGATGTGTTCTTAATGTGGTTAAGGGTCATGGGTTGATCAGATAAATTACATCTGTGATAAACCCTAAGTTTATATTAAGAACGACATCGTTCAGTTAGAAAACCCTAACGTCTGACAAGAAACCCTAGAAATCGGTTCTGGAAACCCTAGTTTCAGTTCCGGGAGTCCGAAACCCTAATTCGAATATTGAAAACCCTAGATTGGGAATGAAATGTTATGAACAAGGTTAAACGTCATTAATATTGAATTAATTAGGGAAAAACCTAATTAATTATCTAAAATCTTAGTTGATTATTTGAAAACCCTAATACCAGATCTGAAAACCCTAATTTCAGATTCTGATAAAATGAAACCCTAATCTGGGAATATAACGGAGAATTTTAATGCTTTAGTGCTATTAATTAAGTATTAATTAGGGTAATGTTTAATTAATTAACAAACCCTAATTTCTAATTTTTGGAACCCTAATTGTTCCGTCAGAAAACCCTAATGCTCAATTGTGGATTTAATTTCTAAAAGTAGCAATGTTAATTAGGATAACCTAATCCTAATTAGTTCAATTTATGAGTAATTAGAAACCCTAATCTAATTACGATATTTAATTTATAAATTAGAAAATTAATTTTTCTATTAGAAACCCTAATTAGCGGTTTATAAACCCTAATGACCATTTTGACCCTAATTGCGTAATTAGCAATTTTAATTAGGAAATACTAATCCTAATTAATAAGATTTTAGTATGAGTAAGGAATTTTAATATAATTAGTAAATACTAATTATAAGTTAAAAATGTTAATTTTCTATTTTGAAAATCGAAATTCGAAAATGTAGAAATTAGATTACAAAGTTAAGGGTTAAAACCTAAACCCTAAATTTGTCCAAACTCTAAATCTTATTATGCTAAACCCTAAGGGTTTCATGAAATGGAAAATCTAGAAATTAAAGGAAAGGACATAAATGCCCTTTTGTGTATTAGTTTAGGTTTCTTGCAAATCTTGCAAAATCTTTGGGTTAGTGAACAACCCTAGTCTAAACCTAGCATAGCCATATGACAATCCAGCAAAATCAGCAGCAAGATCAGATCAAGCAATGAATCAAGCAAATTATATAAGGATTTGGAGAGAGAAAGTGTACAAAATTTAGCCAATCTCATTCTTGCTCTTACCAACTCCTATTCTCTCTCAAACCCACGAAATCATAGTGTGATTTCAGTCTCAATTCAAGCCCCACGTGTACAAGAAACAGATCAGAGGATCAAAAATCAGAAATCAAGCATAAAAGGTATAAAACCCTAAATTTTAAAATTTTATGATCTGATGTTTAATGTTGTTGTTTGTTGGTTAAATATGTGTTATAAGGTGTCAAATGATGATCTAGGTTGTCAAAATACAAACCCATAACATCAAAGTGCACGAATCTTGCATTTTTAGAAATCTGGAAATCTGGAAATTTATGGTCTGATAGTCGAATGTCAGTGGCTCTAGATCTGTCTATGTTATAGATATTTGATATTTTATTGTTCGGATATATAGTTTGATATGTGGTCTTTGTTCTAAAACTTGAATCAAGTCCAGATCTTGTCTAGATCAAAAGTTATGATCGGTCAAACCTAGTTGACCGAACACGAAATTTGATTTCTAGGCAAACCCAGAAATTTCCAGAATTTCTGACAAGTTTTCTTTGGCCTCTGATCTTGCGTCTGACATGTGTTTTAGCCAAGTTGTTGATTGTTTATTGTAGTATGGTATATAGATTACATGTTAAAGTAATTAGATCCCTTAGATCATAACTGGAGTGGAAGAAAATCACGGTCAAAGTAGCTTTGACCATCTGTTTTTGGTAACTTTCTAGAAAACCCAGAAAGTTAAAGAGTAAGTTTTCTGACATGGTTTGACCATGCCAGATCTTTCTCATGTGGTAATGTTATTATGTTATGATGCTATGTAGTTGTAGTCTGACATGTTTTCTACACGATACAACTATTAGATCTCATAAACAATGCATAGAATACAAGTTATAAGGCATCAAATTAAGCACCTAAGGCTGTTCTTCAAATCTGGAAAACCCAGAATTTGAAGAACAGGTCTGACAAAGTCTTATGAAGCTTAGATCTTGTTGTGATGTTGTGTTATGATTGAGATGTTGGTTGGATGTTGTAGTGTTACATACTTACTACACGATCACACTTCAAACGAACCCATAAACTGACCGGAACCTAGATTAATTCTTGGTCAAACGTGCACCCTAGAACTCGCGTCTGTCAGTGTTCTTGAGCCAAGAACACCAACGGCGACAGGCAAGTGTCGCTAAAGGCCTATAGTGACGGTTTATTTATTAATTTTCGGTAAATGATTAAAAATTAGAAAAAAAAGGGTTTTTAATTATTAAAAATACAAAATAAATTATAAAATATTATTTTAAAGTCTGAAAAATAGTTTTTAACTATTTTGAGTATATTTCAGAAATATTTAGTATTTTTGGAATATAAATGGTATTTATTTATTTAATTACAATATTAAATAAATTATTTCAAAATAGTTTTTAATTCATGAAAAATCATGAAAAATAATATTATGGTATAAGAAAATATTTTAAGTTATTTTTGATAACTTTTTATATTTTGTGATGAAATTCACTAATCAATCAATTATTAATGATAATTAGTTTATTTAATAGATATATTAAATAAATTATGGAAAATTAGAAATAATGATTTAGAAATCATATAAAAATGATTTAAGTGTTATAAAAATATTGTTAGTTATAAAATATAACTTTTGATATTTTGGCATGAAAATATTAATATTTTAATATTAATAGCAATTATCGAATAATGGAATTAAGTGTTTAAAAATCATATAAAAATGATTTTAAGGTATTAAAAATACTTTGTGATATTATAATTATATTATAATATTATGTAATGATTTTCATTAGTATTTTATAGTAAATAAATATTAATGATTAAGGTATTAAGTGGTATTTAATTTATTTAAATACGGTTTTAAGGATTGAAAAATGTTGATCAATGGTAATAATTATCCGAAAATTATTACGAGCTTAAGAAAAATGTTTTGATTGATAAGAAAGTTATCTGTGATATTGTTAAGTGGTTAGTCAGAGTTTAATTGAACTTAAACTCGATATTCGTCCGACTAGATCGTCGTGATGATAGTATGGTCTCGGTTTCAAGTCAGACTGAAATAGTTTGACTTGATACCTAGTCTTATGTGTTGTATAGACTGATAGGGTTATGTGGTAATGTGTTTAGGTTATTCTGTGGATATAAATATAACAGTATTATATTGTGATGATATTATTCTAATATTGGAGATCTATAAAATTAATATTAGGTCTTCGGATAAAGCGTTATAAATTACGTTGCGGTAATCAACGGTCCAGGCAAGTTTTTCTTATACTTAACTCTAATAAGAATGTTTTGTTCAAGCTGATGGTTAATCATTGTTGATTGCCATGAAAATTGTACTCTGTACATCTTGCATGCATAAGTCAGGTATGAAAGGCTGATCACCTTCATTACCAGTTGGTTCAGAAATGTTGTTCATGTATAAAACTTGTTCAGTCAAACGTTTGTTCGTGCTAGTTCTCAATTATATTGATGAATTTTAGCAAGCTCATTATTCATACTCTTCAATCATGATATATTGTTATATTGTTGTATTTAAACTTGTTGGGAAACTTTTATGCTCACCCTTGCTATATCATGATAAACATTGCAGATAAAGCGAAAGTGTTCGGATACAAGAAAAGGTTAAAGTCAAGTTCTACTTGGGTTAAATGTGCGACTAGTTTGTAATAGTCTATTTTGATAGATGTTGTTGTGTAATAGCTATTTAAAGAATTGTGTATAAGTTAAGGTTACTCGACCTTGGGGAAATAGTGTGTAATGTAATGTATAAACAATTTATGTTTATATCTTCCGCAAATAGTGATAGAAATAGTATACTGAGTCCGCGACGATTCGGGACCCGGATTCGGGGCTGCTACAATCAGCCTCTCCCATGAAAACCCCAATTGCTCCTGCAACCAAGCTTGACAAAGATAAAAAAGGTAAAAGTATTGATATAACTCAATATAGAGGTATGATAGGCTCTCTTTTATATCTAACTGCCAGTAGACCAGACATAATGTTTGCAACATGCATATGTTGTAGATTTCAGGCTGACCCTAAAGAATCACATTTAACTGTTGTAAAGAGGATTTTTAGGTATCTTAAGGGTACACCTCACTTGGGGCTTTGGTATCCCAAGGAGTCCTCATTTGAACTAATAGGATACACAGATGCTGATTTTACAGGCTACAAAATAGATAGAAAGAGTACTAGTGGAACTTGTCAATTGCTAGGAAACAGACTTGTGTACTGGTTTAGCAAGAAGCAAAACTCAGTATCCACTTCAACTGCAGAAGCTGAATACATTGCTGCTGGCAGCTGCTGTGCTGAGATCCTATGGATGAAAAATCAGCTAGCAGATTATGGGTTTGAATTCAAATCCATACCTATTCACTGTGTTAACACAAGTGCCATAGCAGTAACTCATAATCCTGTCATGCATTCTAGGACTAAGCATATAGAAATAAGGTATCACTTCATTAGGAATCATGTGCAAAATGGAACTATATCATTATAATATATCCCTACTGAAAATCAACTTGCTCATGTCTTTACAAAGCCTCTAAATAAATCCAGATTTAATAAGTTAATAAGTGAGCTAGGAATACTTTATTTACAACCATGAAATATATGATCTAGTGTGTGCTAACCATACAGATATAAAGGGAAGTCCACGATCGCAGAGCTACAATAACACAGACTCAACAATCGTAGAACAGATTCAACGATGGTAGAGTCCCATCAACAAAACAAAGGAGCATCATGCGATGAGAAAGTTCAAAAATAAAGCAACCCATCTGATAAGCACCTTAGGAACAAACCTAACCCTTGGTTCACTCTATGAGGTTGACCCTTCATGAGTTACCTTAAAAGAATGCTAAGTTAAAAACTCATCATAAGGATCCGGACAGACTCGGCGATCATAGTTCAGACACAACGACGGCTAAACAGATTCAATGATCATAGTTCAGACACGACGACTGCCGGACAGACATGACGAATGCTAAGCAGACTCAATGATCTAAAGGCTACCTCAACGATTGTAGTCCTCACTAAAGACACATTAGCTCAGAAGAAGCTAGGGCAATTCAGTACAATCCTCCTAAGTCAGATTCGTAGAGCCAAACAGAATTTGACACCTGCCCCACTAAACAAAATAAAGAGAGGGAAGTTACAAGTAAAGTTTGAAAACACCTTTTTTAAATTAGAAGTTCAAATAACTTTTTTCTCTCCTCTCTTCCTCTCTAAAAGCAGAAACCCTAACCCCGATGAAAGCTCAAACAACCATACTCCCTTCAATGAAACGAATGGCAACCTCCAACGTTGTCTCTGGTTACAGACTATGCTTCGACAAGTTCAAAACTGCTGACCCCAAATTTCACAAGATTCTGACATTGTTAAAGAAGGCGTGTCTCGAAGATGCTCTAGGTACGAGCACAAGGATCTACCCAAAGTTAATATAAGAGTTTTACAGAAATGGAGTATTCGAAAATGAAGTCCTCACGACGAGAGTTAAGGACGTGGAAATCAAACTAAAGGCTGAGAAAATCAACCTAGCCCTAGGCTTAAAATTTGAAGGTTTCTAGTTTTTAGATGGCATCGATTTCCTTGTAGGACTTAAGAAGATGCATCACAAGAAATTCCCCACTATCAAAGGGTACAAGAAGAAGGAATTTCCTCAGAGGTACAAATTTCTGGCTGATATTATTGGGAAGTGTGTATGTTGCAAAAGCACTAGGCACGATTCTATAAATGAGGTGCAGTTAAAGCTCATGACTACCATAAGCTGTGGGATACAACTTAACTATGGAGCTCTACTGCTGGAATGGATAGGAAAATGGATTCTTAGCTCGAAGAAGACAAAGGGATCTAAAAATATTCTCTACGGGCGATTTATAAGCATCATCCTACAATCTGCTCTGGGTGATAAGATTGGGGACGATGAAGGAGAGTCCATCAATCCAAACAAACGAATGACCCAACAATTTTTTGTAAACTGGAAAAGGAATCTAGCTAAAAATGTACGCATGATGACTGAGTCTAGTGGTCGAACTGGTGATCTAAAGGAATCAGGGATTCCAGGAAATATGTTAGTTGTCAAAGAGACTGAAGAAGAGACCAACAAGGAAGAACCAACCGCCCTTATCAGAAAAAGCAAGGGCAAGAGGAAGCTAAAGACTAGGATGGTAGAAGAACCTCAAGGGTCTACCACTGACATACCTATAGAGTCCTCTGATATTGAGCCTCTGAGGACCCTAAGAAGGAAAGAACAGAAGGTTGAGGCTGATGAAGTTAGAGCTACCATATCACAGCTGCTGAAGAAGAACAAAATCAGTCACAAGTCCAAGAGGCCATCTATCTCTTCAATCGTAGAGTCTCTACTGATTGTAGAGACCAGACCGAACACCTATAGCAAGGAAGTTGCTGCACCAGATGTTCTGACTGATTTACAGGACAGAGCTGAAGCTCAAGGAAGTCCTGAGGCTGTGGCTCAACCTAGAAAACCAAGACGAAAATTGGTCAAGAAGTACATCCTTATCAATGAAGGAGTACTCAAAGAGGAAGACAAAAAGATGGCTGCTATAAAGGAATTATCTAAAGAAAGCCAAAAGGACATAGCTCAAGCTGAGGGGGAGACACCTGAAGTTCTCACCTTAGAAAATACTCAAGCTGAGGAAATACCTAAAGTTCTTATGATAGAAAATGCTCTAGCTGAGGGGGAACCATTAGTCCTGCAGATGGATGATCATGTTGAGGGGGAGTCTCATGATATCCCCATTACAGAAGAAGCTGCTCGTGCAGAAAATGAGGGAGAGCTTGAGAAAGAAAGTAAAAAGGAAGTCATTGACATAGTGGAATCTTTAAAAGAAGATGGAGAAGAAGAGGAAGACAAAGATGATGATGAACTTGAGATCATAGGCATGGGCAGTAATGGGTATAGGAGTTATCTTTACAATCAGTTGTTCTCCTATCTCCCCATGATGCCCTATCATCAAGCTCAAATTCTAAACTCCTAGAGTCACATGTTTTGAAGCTTCAAAGAATATCCAGCCATCTCTGTGCTAGCTCAGGGATTTCCAGGAAAATTCAACTTTGCCAAGAAGCTGATAAAAATGATCCCTCCTTAAGGATGGTGCGTGAGGTATTATCTATCCCCATCCTATTTAGAGTGAATCACTACCCACTATTTTTCTTCAACCAATTTTATGAATTTCCAAGCTGGTTAGAAGTAGGTTTAAATCCTCCAAGTAAATCCCCTGTTATAGAATCCCAAAATTCGATAACTGATGAACTAAATTGCCAAACTTCATATTGATCCCAACTTCCATCAACTCTATGATTGATGACTCTAGCCCCATCGTAGAGTCCCAAGCTCAAATCATAGAGCCACCCTCTTCAGACACACAATCAAAGTTCCCTCCATCAGATATTCCCTCTTCATCCTCCAAAGAATACTTCAACCTTGATCTTGCCCTCTACTCCTTGCAAGATCAATACAAGAACACATCCCCTCCTTTAAACAACCCATAACTCAGTGAACTACTTTTAGATCTACCCACCAAAGTTGAGTTGACAGAAGTGTCCAAGAAAGTGATCAAGGACATCGATGATAGCCTTAAAGATCACTCAGAACTCATTCGTCTCATACTGACAAAAATGATCAGTACTGCAAATAATCTCCCAAGCACCCTAAACACTGAGCTTACAAAGAAGCTGAGGGAGATCATCAAGGAAATGATTAAGAGCATAAACGACAAGGATGACATTCACTTTCAAGCAGCTAAAAGACACAAAGATGTTATTCTTGCCTTACAAACAGCTCAAAACGCCCAGCATAATCTTATGTTGGAGAACATCATAAATTTGAAAATCGCCGTAAAAGAATTTCAACAATCCTATGTAAACCAAGGACAACAAACTTACAATGTTCTAGCCGTCCTCAAAAACAGGGAAGCTCGATCTGAAGCTTTGATTAAGAAAAATCGCGAGGACATTGCTCAAACCCAAAACCAACTCAACGAGCTCGTCCAAGGAGTAACTCGACTATACGAAGACATTCGAACCCTTGATATTGACATAAAGGGGGAGAATAAAGGGAAAGGATTTCAAGAAAGAAAGGGCAGGGGCAGAGGACAATTCCAAACTCAAGCTTCAGGGAGTCCTCCTACAAGGCAATTCCAACAGACTCCACGATCCAGCCATCAAACTCAATGATCTAATGAGCAGGAAGTTTTAATGGCTCAACCAATAAAGAGTATAGGACCAGCTACCAGCTCACAAAATGTCACCACCACAGGCATTAGAATGCCAATTGGAGATCATGCATTCATGAATAGGCATGATCTAAATCCTAGGATAAGCCCTAGTGAGCTGGAAGATCTAGCTAGGTGGGATGAAACAAACAGGAAAAGAAGGGCAGAGGAGTATGCCAATCCTCCTCGCAAAAGATCAAAGAAATAGATATAAGTGAAAGTCTAAATTCTTATTGATGTAAAGTTAAATTGTAATATTCTTCGAACATCAATAAATTCATGCTTATTCTCTAGAAATTTTAGCTGCTCACTGAAATATTAAGTCATGTTTACTTTTCTGCAAATGCATCTAGAAACTAATAATCATGACAACAAATCTCCTTGGTTATGTTAACATCAAATAGGGGGAGATTGTTGGGAGAGTGCATATTTTGATTTGATGTTTAAAATGCTCATGATTATATATAAAGTCCTTCAAGGAATATATGTAAAAGGACTTAATGATAGATCAAATTTGTTAGGTTGATCTAAACTCTTAATGTGTATTATTCTGTAAATGAATGTATAGATAAAGAGATCAAAGATGTTAGGTTGATCTTGAGATGTAATAGATAGGCTTCGAAGAGATCGTAGTGCATCAAGCTGATCAAGATTGTAGAAGCCAAGGCATAAACGTAGAGCATCGAGGATTGTAGTGTGCCTGCCTTGAAAGGCCTCTTCGAAAATCGTAGAGTGGTCCTAACGATTACCGAGCCAACTCAACAATCGAAGTGTGCTCTCAGAAACATAGAGTTTACAAAGCAAGCAAGTGAAGATCGTAGTGTTCAAGTCTTTAAGAGAAATCATAGTGCTCTTATTTGTTAGAATCAGACCAAGCACCAAGGTAACAAGACACCACGATCTGGATCATTGAGTATCTTTTGCCTTGTATCAGAAGCATCAAGCCCTACCTTTTTGTTTGAAGATATATCTCCAACAAATATAGAATGGGTTTTAAACGTTGAAGTACTCACCAGTCCCAAAGGCATAAAAGATATCCTTAGTATGTAACAAAGAAGCGTATTGAAGAAGCTAAGGAAAGTACCATTGGTAAGAGGAAAACACCTTTTCAAGTGTTAGGTGAGAAAGAAGTCTGCTGTGTCAGTGGGCCAGAATGTAACTCAGAAGTTATGCAGAAAAGTCTCCATCAAAGTACAAAAATTTCAAACGCATTTAATGCTTCAACGGATGGATCCAACGGATAGATTTCAAGATCACATATATGCAAAACGTATGCAGACGCAAGAAGCAAGAAAACATTGAATAAGAACACAAATGAACTCTCAATGCTTAACTCTATGATCTGAGAAAAAGGGAAAGCTTGCTTAGCTACTCAGTTCTTTTGAACAAGTGCTTAACAGCAACTGAGTAACAACCATCAAGAAATCAACAACTACCAATCAACTAAAATAAGAATTCCAAGTTAGAAAGACTTGAAGAGTTCTAAGTAAACTGTAAAGAGCCAAGTCTGCTGGACTTGAAGAGTTCAAGAGTGAACTAAGAAGTTCCTAGACTGTTGGTCTAGAAGGAATCCGTGTGATTCAGAAAGTGTAAAAGACATCCTTAGTGAATTTCCTACTCGAAGAGTAGAAGAGTGGACTAGGAGCTTTAACTGCTCTGAACAACTTAAAACGACTGTGTCTATTACATTTTTGCTATAACTACCATATCTTCCATAACTGCTATAACTACCTCACTCTCATTAACTCACTATTTTAAGGGAGATTAAAACAAATATTAATTCTGCTAAGTTTTAATCATTATCAACTAACAAGTTAAATGAAAAGATTTTTAAATATCTATTCAACCCCCCCCCCCCCCTTCTAGATAACTATTGTGCCTCCGGGAACTAACAGTCTCCAATTATGAATTATATTTCAACCAAACTCCAAGGTTATATAGGTAGTCCTCATAGATATACTCAGCAAGTGGATGTGCACAACCTTGTCTTATGATAACTTAAAGTTGTATGTCATTAGACATCTTTTATGGTAGTGGCAAAACACCCTTCCAACGTTGGGTTCGCCTCACCCTATTTGATTCACCAAATATAACTATTGAATGACGTATAAAAAACAACACACTTATCTAAAGTTCTTAATAAAATTATTTTTATGCTGTTTAGGGAGAACCTCAATAACTATAGACCACCATTCTATTCTCCTATTATCCCCGTTCGACCCAGCTACACTCTTATTACTAGAAAGGAATTGTGAAGCAAAAGGGTGAGCACAAATTGCCCAGTAAATAATATCATGACTAAAGATAATTAAATTATCAATAACATTCGTCAGTAATAAACAAGAGATTTAGAACATATAGTAGATGATACAACTTTTCAACCATCATTGCAGCGGAACGAGCAATCCATTAGAAGAGTCAAATAGACCATAAAGTCCACCAATAATGTTTTATCCCTGTAACATCAATCAACAGTTCCTGTCCATAATCATGTGAATAACTCATAATCATAATTGTGGTTCTAAATTCCTCTTCTCATCCAGGACGAAGATAATTTTCATCACATGTCTTTACCTGAAACATCAAAGATCATGGTTATACCAAATCACAGTTCCTGTTCATAATCATACTAATAAATTCATCTTTGCACTACAGGCCAAAGATATTCATTAACAGTTCATCTTTGCACTACAGGCCAAAGATATTCAACAAAATGACATCTTTGCACTTACAGGCCAAAGATATTCAACAATAGGTCATCTTTGCACTACCGGCCAAAGATATTCAACAACATGTCATCTTTGCACTACAGGCCAAAAATATTCAACAACAGGTTATCTTTGCACTACAGGCGAAAGATATCAATCAACAGTTCTTCTTTGCACTACAGGCCAAAGGCATACAATTGTAAAACCAATAAACAACAGTCCATTTATGCACTACGGGCCAAAGATGACTTTCATCACAATATAAGCATGAGGATCATGACAAGGATTTAAAGAATCAATCACATGAGATAAATAATAAAGTTTAAAGACTTTAACAATTTAATTTATCTAGAATTCAATAATATCCAAATTGTCAACATGATACTTCTTTGTAGAGTAAAATTCAAGAATAATATTATATCAAAAATGATTTGAACAGAAAATAATTTTTCAACGAAAATTTAACGAAGATAATAACATTATTCATTATATTATAAACTCCATTTAATATTATTCATTATATAATAACATTAAATTCATTTACTAATATTATTAATCATTAAATAATATTTTAAATCAATGATTTCATAACACCTTAATTCAAATATTATATATCACTTAATAATCTCATAATCTAATATTATTAATATTACCATAATATTTAATCATTTCTTAAACTTATAAACAATTTATTTTAATTGTTTACACTTTACTAATTAATGCATTTAATCATCCTAAAATGCCAAACTCATAAGATTTCATCACCAATAACCAAAACCCTCATCACAAATCTGCATATACCTTATATAGGGTTCTCAAGCCTTAAAATCCTATATTCCAATTTTCTTTCTTCACATAACATATTTAATTCATTTACCAGTCCATTTTCATAAAAAATACCAAATAAGTCCCAGAAAATTTTCTTTTCTGGGATTTAGCAGAATATAGTCTCATATTGAACATATATTTTTATCGAAATTTTTAAAATTCATTTACTATTTTTCATATGGCCAAAACTGCTGAATATTTAGACATTTATCATAAACTGTACTTTTGTCCAAGAATTCCAAAATTTACAGAGTATACTACTGTTATATACATGTACGCCCAATAAAATTTTCACAAATTTTGGAGTTAATCACAAGGAGTTATAAGGGTTTACTTTTAAAATATTCTTTTCCCATAAAATTCATAACTCCTAATCTATACATCTAAAAATCGCCATTTTTTGACACAATCTAGAAAACTCATCCAATTATCATTTCAAATTTTTCCAAAATTTTTGAGGGTCGAAAAAATTACGAAACTGAAAAACATAATAACCCTTACAATCCGTTACATCAAAAAAGCAGTATTTCTGACTGGAATATCGGATGTAAAGTCAAAGAAAACTTTCACTGCATAGCAATTCTTAAAGTATCTAAATACTCACAATAATATGCTCGATAATATAGAGAGAAAAAACTTATGTTTCTGGTGTGATTTTTAATTCTAACTTAAGCGCCTATTTATAGGAAAATGCTAGAACGCCATAGGAGATTAAAATAATAAAAAAAATTATTATTTTTTCTTCATTCTACGCATGCCCATCTTGAATTGCTGGGTAGCCATCTGGGAAGAATTTTCAGCCCACATGTTTTGAAAAAAACAAAGTGGGTCCCACCCATAATTTTAATAAAAATACGAATTTCATGTCCATTTCATAGGAAATCGAATTCTTTACAACTTTGTAGCTTTAAGTTTTTCCAAATTCAAAGCAGAAAATATCTGAATTCCTCAAACGGACAATTTTTAACTCCTCTTAAAATTCATAACAAATCATACTTTAATTTTTAACGGTTCAAAATTTGTGGACATATACTCAACTTATATATATATAACATATCCAAAAATCACAACGATCCAACGGTCGGATTAAAATTATAACTCACGCAATAGAGCTTTAAGAACACTGATTTGATTTTTTAATACCTTCAATCTGACAAAATACTGATAAAACACCTCAACATTAATTCCTTCATTTATAACCACATAAAATAAAAAAATCCATCATTTATATCCACATCAAATAAATATTTCCTTATCATATAAATCAATAATTAATTATTCACAAATAAAATTACAGAATCACAATAATGACAACCAGGCAGTTCCCAAGAAAGAAGGGCCTTTCCGATAAAGATTTCTCCTTATTGGCGCGCAATTAGGTGACCAAACCCCTTTCCTAGACAGAACTTCCTTAGACATTGCTAATAATGCTATCTAACAATATTACTCAAATAATATGAATTATTGATATGATGATTGAGATATTGTGCGGTGACAATTATTAAAATAACAATAATATAAAATATCAACGTAGCAATTATTTAATCAATAAAATAAAATATTGAACAATAATTACTGTAACAATTATTGAGTAGTGCCTTTTTTACGTAAGAATCAATAATTCAAAAATACTGTGCAATACAGTGTGCTATTGTGCAACCACGCGTATTACTGTATTTTAACCACTGGGTATTTCAACAGTGTTAACGGTAAAGATTACACCGTTATTTATAAAAACTCAAACTTGTCGTTTTCTTAATCCGACAGTTATTTTGTTATGGGGCTCACAAATGACTGCACCGTCGTACGAATATGCTCCGACAACAAGAATTTGTACAACCAAACGAATATTCCCCGACAACAATGAGTATTTTATAACTACTTGCGTATTTTGTAAACTTTACATATATCACCCTTAATTTTAACTTTTTATCAATTTAACCATTTACTGAATAATAATTATATAAAAAAATTGAATACTTTTATTTTATAAGGAAGAGAATGGCTTTGGAACGACCTCGTTCCGAGTGATAACGAAGAAATTATGAGATTTCAAAGTAAGCATCTCAGACATTTTCCTAGACTTAGATTTTTGTTGGGAATTTTAAGCCTAGCGCCGCAGCGCCAGCTATGCCTTGAGAGGCGGTGCCGCAACACCAACCCAGGCAACATACACTATTAATTGGCGCATCAACGTGAGAGTTAGTGACGTAGACTAGCGCCGCAGCCCGAGAGACAGCAAGGAGGGTTGCGCCGCAGTGCCGGTGTAGGGTAAGGCCCAGTGATGATCTTTTAACTGCTCAAATCCTAGGGGAAGTGTAACGAAAGCTAATGAACGTGTAGTTAAATAAATGTAACACATAAACAAGTGAATTAAACCTTAAATGAAGGTTGAACGGAAAGATTAAATGAGATTAAAAGACAAAGATCATAAATGTGGGTTACGGAACCAATGTCCGGGGACCGTAGTCGTGATAAATAAACGTGGGGGATTGCTATAGTTGTGATTCCTTAGACGTTGAGTGACGAGGGTAATGAATAACATTTCGATGTTATGCCGTGGTAATGAGAGATAAGTGTAAAGCGTATAGACATCATGAACGCAACGCTGTTGCGATGAATGATTAGTCTTAGCATACAACGAATGGTATGTCTTCGACATTAAGAATGAATAATGAATGTGGGGTTCATGTAGGGGATAAAGAAAGTATTAAGTAAGATATGAATTATCAAGAAAGCCATAATGAACAATAATAAGATTAATGAAAGCCGAATGTGAGTCGGATAAGAATGAATCTTGAGGTATGTCATTTAGTTGTCAAAAAGCCATAAGGAATAAGAAATTAACTTAACGAATATTATAGTTTAATAGTTCGAATAAGTTAGATGAATTTAGGTTATAATAAAATCGTAACCTTTGATGGTTGACATAGGGGAGCTGGGCTAAACAATTCCTTCAGAGAGCGAAGGTATATACAAAATTGGCAACCAATCTAACTCACTGTGATGACAATGTAGATGAGACGTGAACTTATTTGTTGGTTATTTATGGGAAACCACTCAGAGTACCTTATGGACTACTAGCAGAGACACAATGTGTGCTAAGTCCTAGAGAAGTTATAAGAAGAAGATAAAATGTAAATCATCAAAGATGATGAACGTATGAGTAAGACATCTCCGTATGTTATGAAGCTGTAAACCGGTAAAGAAAGTTAATCGCGTAAACTTATATTTCAAGAACGCGAACCCTAAGAAGTAAAGTTAAGTAAACCAATGCGTTAGTCAAGTATATGAATAATTGGTGTTTATGTTTTCTCCTTATGTGTTATATAGGAATTGGAATGAGTAGTTCAACGTAAATGATAAGTTGTAGCTGTGCATAAGGCAAGTTTCCCAACTTCATTCATATTTTACATGAATGCTAGTTTCTTAAACTTCTCAAATGTTGGACATTAGAAGTTACGTCTGAGTGCAAATGTGTGATATTTGTATAAGGTGGTAGTATGCATGATGCCTTGTGCCACAATTTGAACACTTTTGTGTTTCTATGAGATGAACTATTCTGTGATTGAGCTATTCAATATAAGTATGTTTTGTTTATACTTGAATCGTTATTGTTAAGTCTGTGCTAATGATTCTAGCCAGACATGATGTGAATGGAAGAAGTTAGAAGAATGAAAGTATTTCAAAGTGAATGTGACTAATGTTTTAACATGATAGGAATCAAGATTGTTCCTATTATTCCACCTGCTTTGTAATCTTTGTTCGGTTATGGGAATCTTAAAAGAATTTTTGAATTCTTGAAGTTATTATTCAACTCGTTGACTTGCTGGGCAATTGAATGCTCATACTTACTTTAAATGAAAAACATTTTCAGCGAACGATGTTAAAAAGAACTTAAGGATTCCGTAAAGATCAAGCTGACCGATATCCAGATGAAGTGCCATTCAGTATGTGAATGGGCGTGAAGATCAAGAGAAGACTTGTAATATAGAATAGTTTAATTGTACTATATATTAGTTTAATGAACTATTATTCATCCTTGGTGGCGGATAAAAGTGATTCTTGTAAGATGGAATGAATAATATGTTTATCATTATTTGTAATGAAAGAGGTTATAAGGTTTTAGAACCTGGGATTTGAGAATGTATGTTGTTATATTTCACTATAAAATGATGTATGTTTAGAAGATGATGTACTCGTGACGTACAAAATCCGGGTGTGAAGATAAACTGGATTTTGGGGGGTAACAAGTTGGTATCCGAGCTGATAGGTTATAAACCTTAGGTATGAGTACCTAAGACTATAATCGTAGAGAGTATATTATGGAGATATCATTGAGTTAAACGATTAAGGAAGAAGATCACCACGTGATCATATTAAATGATGGATGATTTATAGCCAATGCTATAAATGAATGGTACTATGAAGTAGTACGGGAAAGAAGAACTCATATTGAGTTATGAAGGATAGTATACGAATTAAAGAAAATTCATATTAAGTAAAGAGAAAATTAGAAATTGTAAAATTTTAATTGAAGACTTATGTGCTATCTGAGTTGTATGAACCTTTGTTATGGGCAGAGGTTTGTGCTTTGGGGTAACAATTACTCAGTTTATTACAGTGATAATCATTGGAATTGGTCATGCTATCAATATGTATATGACGAGAAGGTGAATCTTTTCTCATGTATATGCTTGATAGGTAGAGAATGTTAAGATAGGTGTGAGTTCTTGAAACTCATACTTATGAAAAGTTTGTGACTCATAGTTATATGCTATGTTTCTGAGCCCTGAGCGTATGGATAGTCCTTGATTTATTCTTGGATTATATATTACGAATATATGTTCTTAAACACATATGGTTGTGGAAAGTTCATAAACATATAAACTGTGGTATGTTGATGGACTATACTAAGGTATATGAATGTTTATAATGAAAGTAAACTTTTTCAGTAGACTTAGCATTGAAGGTGCTAGAGAAGATTATGTATTTTCGCAAGTAATATAATGAAGGAAGATGGAGAAATAGGATATTCCAAGTCATCTAGCTACTCTAGATTTTGAAATTTATTAAAATCGTGCTGATATGTACATTTTAAAAAGGAAAGAATTGATTAAACTTTTGGAACCAACGGATTTTTAAAGGAACTATTCTTGCTATGTCTATGCTAGTCGTTTCGGCTAGACAAAAATTGATTTAAAATATCAAAATGAATTTTATATCATCTGTGCATTTGATGCAAGGATGGTAAAAAATGAAATTATTAATGCAATTGAACCTGGTGTTGGATGTGATCTTAGGATCAACAACCCACTATGGTATGATGTATAATGACGAAGTTCTCAACTTACTGTGAAAAGTACGGTATCATGACGTCATAAAATGTTTTGATGTATTGTAAAAGAATTTAAAGAAGTAGTCGATGTCAATTGAGTTGACTAGACGAATGTTTCAAGTTGATGTCCAAATTATTGGTATGGTCTAAGCTAATTGTTTTAACTAAGACAAATGGTATGTTATGTTTAAAATAAAATCATGCTTTCTTTAAAGAAGTTATGTCAAGCGAAATTGTTTGGTGCGTAATCTAATAATTAAATCTGAGATCAACATACCCCGAAATGGGTTTATATGATGGGTTGATCACCTACATATGGAAGAGGTAGTTTACCTTCTTGGTGATTGTAAACTGACCGTGATAGAAGGGTTTACGGTGAAATGTTGTTAAACATAGTAAGAGTTCATGATTGATTTGACCCCTCAGCAAAAGTATGAAACATTTTAAAGGAATTCTTATATTCCTCGTTATTCATTCTACTTCATAAATTCTTGATACGTTATGAAGGTAAGAGAATGTTTGAATGATTAGGACTCCTTTTAAGAGAAGTTGAGAAGAAGAGTAAGCTAAAATTTCGAGGACGAAATTCTTTGAAGAAGGGGTGAATATGATGACCCGGGTATGGGTGTGGTTTTAAGAAATTTCAAGGACGGGATTTATATATGGCGGGAAGGATGTGACAACTCGAAAATTCGGATTGTCTAGAATTTAAGTTTAAAAAATTAGTTATTAATAAAATAAAATTTTATTAATAATATTCTATGTTATGTGTTTAATAATCATTCTAGAACCTAGGATGATTATAAATCGGGAGGATTCTAGCTACGAGCTAGATTGAACGAGTACAAATTTTCAAGAGGAAAATAAATACTACGAAAAGTACTGTTATGTATTAGACACTCGAAATTTCATTTTCCTGTTAGTAAAAATTTAAGAGGATAAAAACATCCTTTTCACACTCCAAAGATAACCCTAGAGGACCACAACATCAAATCCAAGCCCAGAGGTAGCACTGGGAGATCCATTTTTTAACCTCGGATATAACCCAGGGAAATCAGTTTCTAACCCTGAAGATAAACTAGGGAAAATAAGTTCCAACCCTGGTGATAACCTCGGGGGAGCACGTTTAAAGCCTGCAGACAACCCCAGGAGGTCAAGCCAACCTCAGAGATAACCCTGAGGACAGTCAGAGTCAACATCAAGCTAACCTCAGAGATAACCTTGATAAAAGACTGCTACAACTGTGCAAAAAACAGAGATAACCCCAGGAGGGGCAAAATGGTCATTTTGCCAACTCAACTTCAACTCACATCAAGTGCACTCATTTCAACTCAAATTGCTTTAATAAAAGTTCAACAAGAACCATATTTTAACTTTTGAGCGCAAAGTACGCAAAACGGCTCAACGGACTGCCTAACAAAAACCCAGAAATGCCATTTTGGTCATGGAACCATCTTCTCGGATTCAAAAAGGGGCAAATCTTATGTCATTACATAGCCCTCAGAAAGAGATTTCTGGAATGGTATGACACGCTTCCCTTGGACTCTCGGATTGAAAGTTATGAAGGTTCGAGCGAATAACGCGTTGTTCGAGTACACATACTTCGAGACGATGAGACCCACATTTCCTGGGGCACCCTGGGTAGCCGCAGGTACACCTGCGGCTCCCCCCTCTATAAATAGAGGGCTTAGGTTAGCCATTTTGTTAGATAAAAAGGCGAGGAAGCCCTGTCCAATTTGTTCCGTACACACTATAAACTGAGTGCTTTCTTATTTTAAACACTTGTGAGCTTATATATTGTTATATTTTTACCGGCAGAAGCCAAGTGTTCATGCATTTTAAGTCATTGAAGTCTTCTTTGGCAGTCCACTGTAAGCTTTCTTGAACTTTTTAAAGCCTTTCTCCACTACTATGCACACACAGTTCTCCACGTTGAGAGTCGTGTTGAGTGTGATACCCGGACTTCGGTTCGTGGCATTTATTTCTTTTTGTATATATATATTATATGTATATATTTATATATACGGACTAACATTATCGAGTTATGCCTCGATTGAGCATGGACTCACGTCCGGGGCATTTATCTGCTTATATATATATATATATATATATATATATATATATATATATATATATATATATATATATATATATATGGATTTCACATCCGGCGTGTTTACCGCTTATAGACACACACACACACACACACACACACACACACACATATATATATATATATATATATATATATATATATATATATTTACATTTCAGTCTGACTTGGAGTTTATTTCATGGCCTTTTACCGCTTTATTTACATTTCTGTCAGGCCTGGAGTTTACTTCGTGGCCTTTTATAGCTTTATTTATATTTTGTCCCGCATGTAGTTTACTTCAAGGCGGTTGATCACTTTATTGTTTATTTAAATTTTCTCAATCCCCCATGGAGGTGCTTCGTGGTGGTTGATTGGTTTTTGCTGCTTTATTTACATTTCTCAATCCCCCGTGGAGGTGTTTCGTGTTGGTTGATTGATTTTTACTGCTTTATTTACATTTGCAATCCCCTATGAAGTTGCTTCGTGGTGGTTGATTGCTTGCACATACACACACACATATATATATTTATTTATTTACAGCTTTTATATATATATATATAACTCTTTACAGCTTTCATACAAACTACTACATCATGTGAGCCTAGGAATCATATGATCATAGATTATGTAAGACCCCAACTTTTATGAATAAAGATGAATTTTTTTATAATTATCATTTTTGAATATTATGAAGTGAGTTTGATATAATGTTATAGTTGTGGGTAATATTTATAAATTTTGCAAAGTATGCAAGTTGTTATAAAATATTCGATTGGTCGGGGAATATTCGTTTTAACAGGGAATATATGTACGATGACACAATCGTTGGTGGATCCCACAACAGAATTATTGTCAGAATGAGAAAATGACAGAAATATCTTTTTATAAAAATAATGGCGGAAGTTTTACCGTTAAACTGTTGAAATACCCGGTGGTAAGTATAGTAATACGCGTGGTTGCATAGTAGCACACGATATTGATTATTGATGCTTATGTGAGAAGTCACTAAGTTTTATTCAATTATTGCTACAGTAATTTCTGCATGGTATCTCACGTTATTTGATTCAATTATTGTCAATATTTTTATATTATTAAATTAATAATTGAGACAACAAAGGTATTCATATTATTATTTGCAATATTGACGATGTCTAGAAAGTTTTGTCGGGGAGAGGTTTGGTCACCTAATTGCGCGCCAATAAGGAGAAATCCTTATCGGAAAGCCCCCTCTTTCCTGGGAACGATATAGTTGTTAAATATTACAAATTATAATAATGATGATAAATGTTTTTAAATATATCGAGGGGATATTTTATGAAGTATTTGTTGTAAGTTTGACTTATTATTTGGACCCCCACTTAACTATTTTTCAAAATAATCAGTATATATATATATATATTTAATAAAGGTGGGGGCCACATGTGGGGCCCACATGTGGGATGAAAAATGGAAAAGGGGGTGGGGGGAAGATGCCTTGGAGGGAGGGAGTTTATATGATACGTAGGAAAGAGAGAGTATAATATATGTGATGGTGGGAAGAAAAATGAAGTGAAAGGTGTAAGACCCCGAATTTTATGAAATAAAAGTATTCAATTTTTCTTATAATTACTAATCAGTAAATGGTTAAATTGATAAAAAGTTAAAGTTAAGGGTGGTATATGAAATTTTTTTCAAAATAAGAAAAATATTCATTATTGTCGGGAAATATTCGTTTGGTCGTGGAATATTCGTACTGTCTGGGAATATTCGTACGATGGCGCAGCCATGTGTGGGCCCCATAACAGAATAACCGTCGGATGAAGAAAACGACAAAATTAATTTTTTATAAATAACGGCGTAATCGTTACCGTTAACACTGTTGGAATACCCGGTTGGTAAAATAAAGTAATACACGTTGTTGCACAGTAGCACACGGTATTACACAGTATTTTTTTATTGATTCTTACGTAAGAAGGCACTAATCAATAATTGTTACAGTAATTACTGTTCAATATTTTATTTTATTGATTCAATAATTGCTGCGTTGATATTATATATTATTATTGTTTCAATAATTGTCACTGCACAGTATTTTTTATTATTAGATCAATAATTAAAATTATTTGAATAATATTATCAGATAACATTATTGGCAATGTCTAGAAAGTTCTGTCTAAAGAGAGGTTTGGTCACCTAATTGCGCGCCAGTAAGGAGAAATCCTTATTGGAAAGCCCCCTCTATCCTGGGAACAGCCTGGTTGTCAGTACTGTGAGTCTGTAATATTATTTGTGAATAATTAATTATTGATTATAATAATAAAAAAAATATTTATTGTGGATATAGATGGAGGAAATTTTTAATATGACAATTGTTGAAAATTAATATTTTATCTTTTTTCTGATAAAATAATTCATTTAAATATATTATTTTAATAATATATTGATGGTGATATTTTTATAATGAATGTGGGATATATGAGTATATGAGGAGGAAGAGTATTTTGGTGGCATTAAATGATTAACACATGTTTTGGGTGTCGGTGGACCACAATTTTTGACCGAAAATTTATTATAGACTGTAAAATCGTCCGTTTATGGATTTCGGTCAATTTTTGTTTGGAATTTGGAAAAACTTCCTTCTGTAAAGTTGTAGATAATTGAATTTCCTATAAAAACTCGCAAGATTCGAATTTTCTGATAAAAGATCTATTTATTGTGAATTATTGAAGTTCCGGAGTACCGAAATAATTGATTTTTGGAAATTTTAATTATTTTATTTAAGAAAAACGTTTTTGTGGTTGTTGGCACATGGGTGGCTGATGTTTTTGACCAAAGATGGCATTCAAAATTGGTTGGTGAAGGTTGGTGTGGAATAAGAAAAAGAAAATGATATTATATTATTTTAGTCTCCTTTGGCGTTCTAGCATTTTCCTATAAATAGAGGGATAAGTTAGAATTGAAAATCACACAAGAAACATAAGCTTTCTCTCTACTTCTCTCTCTATATATCAAGAGTGTTCTTGTGAGTATACTTTGAGTGTTGCTATACGGTGAAAGGTTTCTTCGGCTTTTCATCCGATATTCCGGTCAGAAGTACTGCTCTTTTGAGGTAAGGGATTGTAAGGGATAGTAAGGGGTATTATCTTCTTCTTAAATGATATTTTTCTTCAATATCGTTATGCCGAAATATTGGTGAACTTTTTAATCAAATTTGGAACTTTTTCATGTCGGGGTTACTATTCACGAGTTACTATTCATGAGTTACTATTCACGAGTTACTATTCATGAGTACTATTCACGAAGCGTGATGATGTTTTTGTGAAATTTCTATCTTTTGGTGTCTTAGTTACTATTCACGTATACGGCACTATTCATGTATACAGTACTATTCACGAATACGGCACTATTCATCGAAAAATGAAATTTCTTCTTTTTGTCCAAAATATCTATTTTGGCTACTATCTTTGATTGTATCCATGTTTTGATCGTTATTTTTGAGTTCTGCTTCAAAATCAGTTGTTATGAAGTATTATTGATCTGTTGTTTGATAGCCTTGACCCGTAGTGCGAAGATGGACAAGTGTATTACATGATCATGACCATGGGTGATACTAATGAATATCCTTGGCCGTAGTGCGGGGATGGTTTATTTAGCTGAGTCTCAGCGATTGGTTTTATAGTTGAATATCTTTGGCACGTAGTGCAAAGGTAGACAACTGATTGTTATGATCATTGTCATTACACTTGAATATCTTCAGCCTTTGGGGTAAGGATATTGAGTAAACGATCTATTAAGCCTTGTGGCAAGAAGGAATTGTTAATTCATGTTATTATAAATATGAATTGTGAACTTAACTAACATCTTTGGTGGTTCAGGTGAAAGTAAGTGATGAAAGTTTTATTTGTCTTGAATATAAATATGAACTGTTGAGAAATATCTTTGGCCAGTAGTGCAAAGTTGAATTGTTGACTGGTATGATCATGACCATTGAATTTATAATTGAATATTTTTAGCTTAAGTACAGAGATGAAATGATCAACATGGTTATAATTATTGTTTATATAAATTCTGAAATGATTATATATTTCTTTGAGATAATAATATATTTGGCCTGTAGTGCAAATATGAACTGTTGATGAATATCTTTGGCATGTAGTGCAAAGATGAATTGTTGATGAATATCTTTGGACCGTAGTGCAAAGATGACATGTTGTTGAATATCTTTGGCTAGTAGTGGAAAGATGAACATGTATTGAGATGAACATGACCAACTGGTGATCCAAATGAATATCTTTGGCCGTAGTGCAAAGATGAAATTATTAGTATGATTATGAACAGGAAATGTGATTTGGTGTAACCATGATCTTTGATGTTTCAGGTAAAGATAGGTGATGAAAATTATCTTCGTCCTGGATGTGAAGAGGAATTTAGAACTACAATTATGATTATGAGTTATTCATATGATTGTGGACCAGAATTGTTGATTGATGTTACAGGGATAAAACATTGTTGGTGGATTTTTAACATGGAGAAGATAATAGACTTTATAGTCTATTTGAATCTTCTAATGGATTGCTCGTTCCGCTGCAACTATGGTTGAAATTTTTATCATCTACCATATGTTCTAAATATCTGATTTATTTTTGATGAAGGCTATTGATAATTTAATTATCTTTAGTCATGATATTCTTTACTGAGCTAGTTGTGCTCACCCTTTTGCTTCACAATTCCTTTCAGGTAATAAGAGTGTAGCTGGGTCGAGCGGGGGTAACAGTGGAATAGGACGGTGGTCATCATTTAGTTGTTATATTTGGTGAATCAACTAGGGTGAGGCGAAACCAACGTTGGAAGGGTGTTTTGTCACTATCATAAAAGATGTCTAATGACATACAACCTCGTGTCATCATAAGACAAGGTTGTGCTCATCCACTTGCTGAGTATATTTATGAGCACTACCTATATAATCTTGGTGTTTGTTTGGAGTATAATTCTCAATTTGAGACAGTGGAGATAATGATAAATCAAGAGAAGACTCACCATTGGGAAGAATATGATAGTAATCTTCTCATTTTTCTTTGGGGTCTATTAGGTCAACCAAGGATAATTCTCTGGACATATGATATCTATCATAACCTAGACGCATGGCCTCCCATGTACGAAGGTTTCCTTGAGCACTTCCCAAAGATTTTAGTTTCTAAAACAGTATTTGACTATACCTTTATGTAAGGTGTCACTGTGAGGTGTTGTCCACGGTTGGGACATGTGTCACATTTGATATATATTTGTATCCAAACTCACAGTATATGTGTTGTTGTATTTTGCACGACAATTGTTGTAATAAAGTCGTAGTTTTTTTCTGTATCATGTATTTGGCTACTCAGAATGGGTTGGATTGAATAGACCTATTTTGGGGTCGTTACAAAAGGGATGTGTGTGTGTGTGTGTGATGAAAGTGATGTGTGTGTATGATACTGATGGGCGTGTGTGTTGTATTGAAAAATCACTCAGTGATTTGTCTTAATACATCTATGAATCACAAATTAATTTGGCCCGTGAAATTTTCGAATGTTTCGTCCATGAATCTTTTAAAAAGTACCTCTTCTATTCTCCTATAAATAGGATGCTTAGTTAGAATTAAAAATTACACCAGAATCAGAGAATTCTTCTTCTATAATATTGAGTGTATTTCTATAGAGTTTTAAGAAGCTTTGATCGTAAAAAACGGTGAAAGTTTTCTTCAAGAACATCCCCGATATACCATTCAGAATACTCTCCTTTTCAAGGTAAGGAATGTTATTTTTGTTCAATATTCATAAGAAATAATGTTTTCTTCCATACTATGTAGTATGTAAGTAATATTATTTTGTTTTAGATTTTGAATTCTATACTCATTTTTTTAAAGTTTTAGCTTCTATACTCCATGAAATTAGTAGAATATCCTTGATATTTGCGCTTCATCCAGTATCTTTTTATGAAAATATTATTCTGAGCATTCTTGATAAGTTTTAACCTTTTTATGCCGGAGTACTATTCATGGGGTACTATTCCCAAATTACTATTTACGGGGTGCTATTCACTTGGTTACTATTCACCCGGGGTACTATTCATAACAAAAATTGATTTCTTTTCGGTCCAAATTAAATTTGATACAATATTATTCTTGAATTTTACTCCCCAAAGCAGTATCATGTTTACAATTTGGACATTATTGAATTATGGATAAATTAAATTATAAATCTTTAAAAATTTATCCTTTGCTTTCTTTTAATTGAATTCTTATATCATTGTCATCATCCTCATGCTTATATTATGATGAAAATCATCTGTGGCCCATAGAGCATAAATGGAGTTGGTATAATTATGACCAGGAATTATTCGTTATAGTTATGACCGTAAGGTTACAAATGATGTGGTAAAAGTCATCATTGGCCCGTAGTGCATTAATGGACAGTTGTTGGCATAATCATGGCCATTGATGAAAATACGAATGAATATCATTGGCCCGTAGTGCATGGATAATTTGTGGTCGTGATACTAATGAATATCCTTGGCCGTTGTGCAGGGATGATTCGATTATGTGGATTATTTATTATGCTGAGTCTTAACGATAAAATTGATGATAAACTTTTTAAATCATAGAAGATAGTAGATATCATGCTCTACTTGACTCTTCTAATGGATTACTTGTTCCGCTGTAGTTAAACTTGATATTTATTATATTTTATCAATTTAACACTGTTGAAGGCTAACGATAATTTATTCTGCATTATCTTAATCATAATATTTCTTACTGGGCTAGTTGAGCTCACCCTTTGTTTTCATTGTTCTTTACAGGAAATGAGAATATAGCTGGGACTAATCGGTAAACGGAGTGACGGTCCAGATGTTTGCATTAGTAGTCCTCACTATTTAGTGAAATAGTGTGATAATAAATGTAATGAGGACTCCATTTGAGTTTGAATACTGTCTAGAAGACAATATTTGTATTAAAACTCACATTTTATGTTTTGGTCGTATTCTACACGACACTTAACGGTTGTATAAATTAAGTTTGTATTTGAATTATGTACCATATATTTGGCGACCCAAGATGGGTGATGTATACCTATTTTGGGGGCATCACAAATTCAGTTTACTGAATCTAAATTCTGTTCCCGTCATGGACATTTACAGTTGTACACGACTTGTAAATCATACGCATTGTTTGAATGTCCTTAGATGACTCTCATGCCCACAAGGAGTTCGGCACTGCTATGTATATTATTTTCTCAAAGATGTTTCGCATCTCGAAAATAAAAGCAATCAAGCCGAACACATAATAAAATGGAAGTATCTAAGACCTCAATTACTATTGTGCACAAGGGTTTGAAAAATCTCTTTTTACAAAACATCACTGCTACGTCTTGTTAAAACTGAAATTTTATACAAAATTCAAACCCTTTGTATATAGGTGCGAACGAGTCATAGCACTACTTCCAAATAATTGCACATTGATCCACACACACACACACAAACATTCATATAACATTATAATTGAAAAGTGGCGGTCACCGTGGCAACACGGATGTAAGGGGGTGGTTAACACCTTCCCTCCGCATAACCAAGTCCTCAGACCCAAACAAATCTCGGTTTCGCATACCCGTTAAACAGTGTGACATCACTGGGTCAATGTGCAAATCTTTTCTCGATTGTGTTAGTACAACCATTTAAAAAACCAATTGGCAACTCTTACAGCCCAATCGTCGACATATACATGTCGGACCTTTTCACAACTTGTTTTTTCAAACAAATCTCACCTAACATGAGAACACCAAAATACAATAACATAAAAGGGACAAATAAAAATCCCGACGTAGACATGTGGCGACTCTGCTGGGGACTTCTAGTAAGAGGGCTTAAGCCGCTACTACAAACTTTTCAAAAACTATTTTATGCTTGTGTGTGGATATTACATTTACATTGTAATAAATGTGTACGAATGCATTTATTTATTGCACTTAGTGCTTTGCACCATATCTGCTTGTGATATTAGTGGTTCGCACATGTCATCATTTCCATATGGTGAGACACGTTATATGTGAATGTATGTTGTGTGGTTCCTCCACTAGGAGGTTATCCTGTCTGTGTTTGATTACTTGACTCATAGGAAGACTAATTCCAATGAGGCTCAAGAAAGGAACCACCCAAATTCACTCCAATTAAAAGGCCAGATTAACTTCCCGTTAAGTAAATTGCGATGATTTGGGAACCTTCATGCCAAAAAGCCGCGAGAGTAGTCTAAGATAGGTCAGCCTCTGATAAACCAAAAGCGAAGGAAAGCCTCTTCATACTTTCCCATTTCAATTACTTGTAATTACAATTACTTGTAATTTCATTTCCATGTCAATCTCAATGTAATGGACAAATATGAATGAATGTGTACATGCATTCCCTTTTTATCTGACATACTATCTTGTCATACAAACAACTAACATCCATTTTGCAGGATGATACTCTTAAAATGGATACATCACATAACGTGTAACCTTTCTACATTCCCTAAGACTAAACTATATAAGTCTTTTTTGTAGGGAAGCCATTGATCCTATTGCCCGTTCAAAATCCAAAAAGGCACTAAGCCCACCATCAGACATGGCTACAAGTGCCCAACCTGATCCTACTCCTGTCTCTCGAGAGTAGTTCGAAGGATTAAGGGATCAGATAGCAGAATTGGCTGTCTTTCTAAAAGAACAAAGTAAAAATACTCACGGCCAGGCAATGCTTACTCAACCAAAGTCATTCACACCAGGGGGTAGTCAGGGTATTGGCAAAAAGATGGAAACCCATATACCTGAACCTCATTCCAATAAAGGAACAAGCAAAACCCCTGAAATCACAAAACCCAGGGATGATTGAGAAATTGGGGATATAAGAAAGAAAGTCCAACAAATGGATAAAACCATCCGATCAATCGAAGGGAATGGAAACTATGGAAGTGTCACCTATTCAGATCTCTGTATATTCCCAGGGGCTCGATATCCTGACAAATTCAAAATCCCAGAGTTTGAAAAGTACAATGGGGCAGGCGATCCCTATACGCACCTACAAGTGTACATTAGCGAACTAGGGTCTTATGCTGAAGATGAAAGCCTTAAAATGAAACTTTTTCAAAAGAGTCTCACTGGACAGGCTAAAGCCTGGTATGCCCAACTTGAAAATGCCAAATTCCACAACTAGGAAGAATTGGCCCATGCTTTTCTAAATCAGTACAATTTTCAGTCATAAATGGCACCAGATCGATACTAAGTGACTAAAGTTAAAAAGCAAAGTACTGAGTCTTTTCGAGAATATGCCCAAAGGTGGAAACGCCTGGCAGCACAAGTCATTCCATCCATAACAAAAACTGAGATGGTAATAACATTTATTGATATCCAAGAGAGGCCTTACTATTAGAGAATCCTATCAGGCATAGGAAAACCATTCTCGGAGATGATCAAACATGACGAAATGGCAGAGATGGGCCTGAAGGCAGGCAAGAGTAAAGACTTCACTGCCTTGCAAGCAGTTACCGAGAATATACAAACTGGCAAGTATGCGAGCGATCCCAAGGGGGTACCCGATAAAGGCAATGAAGATGTACCCCTTGTTGTACAGGGGCAAGCTAGGAGACCAAACTACAGTCCCCCTATTTTGAAAAAGCAAGACAATCTGCCATCTCAACAACAGGCTGCATTCAACCAATGTCAGGATAGAAAAAGAAATTTTGAAAGAACGAAAAATCGGGTGTTCAATCCACTAGAATATTCCCTTGAAAATGTCTTGGTAATATTAATAGATCATAAGAAAATTACCGAACTTGCTCCACCTCTAGAACCAGGGAGCAAAAGATACAATCTGAGCCAGAGATGTGCTTATCACTCAGGGTCTCCAGGACACGATACATAAGATTGTAGTTCCTTAAAGCATAAGATTCAAAATCTAATCGAAAGTGGCAGTATTATTGTCCAACAACCCGATTAAAAAAATGTCAACACCAACCCTCTGTTGTAGCATGATACGGAGGAAGTAAACATGATCGGGTCAGGAAGCCCTGAAATGTATCCAAATCGTAAGTACATACGAAGGGTGGTGGAATACCCCTAAAGGCACATAACAAATGTCCTAGACTGGGAAAACTCGGAGGAGGGAATGCCAATAATGCAAATATTAGGGACGATCCAGAATCAAGTAAATATGCTGCCTAAGCTGATAGAACGCAAACATCAGGAAATGAGGCAATTTTTCACTCAACTATCATAAAGACAAGAGAAAAAGGAGGTTAACCATAATATAAGCCCATATCTCTCTATGATGAGCAAGCTAAATGAAGAATATCAAAGCAGGCTGAAAGTATAAGAAAATGGGGATGATAAAATTGCTAGAAGATCTCATCAGCGAAAAAATCGCTTGAGGGAATGCGATTTCGCAAAGAAAAAAGATCAAACAACCTCCACAAGAGCCCGAAAATTCACCCCTCTGAGCAAATAAAATGAAAAAATGCTACACTTTCTGATAAGCGAAGGAATGATTACTGAGTTGCTACCTCCTATAATCCCAAAATAAAGAGTTATGATTCCACCAAGATATGTCTCTATCATTCTATCTCACTTGGACATATGACTGAGGAATGCTGGTCTTTGCGACATAAAATCTAGGATCTCATTGAAAATGAAGTTCTGAATATAGAATTCCTCATGACCAAAAGAGGCGAAAATGAAATAAAAAGCTTAAGCTGTCCACTCGAGACAGGCAGTTCAAAGGAGGTGAAGGCTATGAGCACTAATCTTGACAAAACACAAGATGGACTAATCCTAATGCAGGGAGTGACAAAGGAGATAAGGGAATCCCCAAAAGAGATTCCCCTACCAACATCAGACACCCTGTGGTCCAAAGATAGTAACCACGTTCCTGATTTTATAACCTTGGATGATGCGGAGGAAATATTAATCCTTTCCAAAGAAGAAAAAGCCAAAAAGGAAAGTTCCTTGTGATAAATGCAACAATAGTTCGAGGGAAATTTCATGGTCGAATCCTCTCATGTGAAACCACCAAAATAGGTATACATCAACCATCTTGGGTCGCCAAATAGATGGTACTGAATACAAATATAAACTTAATTATACAATAAGAGCTGAGAGTTTTTACATGAATATTGTCTCATAGACAATATCCAAACTCAAATTCAATCCTCATTACATTTATTATCACACTAAATAATGAGGATTACTAAAACAACCATCTCGGACCATCACTCTGTTCCCCGGCTAGTCCCTGCTATGTTTTCATTTCCTGAAGAGAATAATGAAAGCAAAAGGATGAGCTCAACTAGCCTAGTAAGAAATATTATGACTAAGATAATGTAAAATAAATTATCGTTAGTCTTCAACAGTGTTAAACTAATAAAATACAATAACATCAAGTTTAACTGCAGCGGAATAAGCAATATATTAAAAGATTCAAGTAGAGCATGTTATCTACTATCTTCTAAGATTTAAACAGTTTATCATTAATTTTATCGCTGAGACTCAGCTTAATAAATAAATCACATCATCGAATCACGTGCACTATGGGCCAAGGATATTCATTAGTATCACGTCCACGAATTATCCCTGCACTACGGGCCAAGGATATTCACGTAATCATCAATGGTCATGATTATACCGAATAATATCTAGTCATAAACATACCAACAACTGTTCATCAATGCACTACAGGCTAATGAGGATTTTTATCACATCATTTGTAACATTACGGGTCATAATTTTACTGAATGATCCCTGGTCATAATCATACAAATCAACAGTCCATCTATGCACGTAAGATAAAGATGACTTTCATCATTATATAAGCATGAGGATGATGACAATGATATAAGAATTCAATTAAAATAAAGCACATGATAAATTTTAAAGATTTATAATTTAATTTATCCAGAATTTAATAATGTCTAAATTGTCAACACGATACAACTTTTTGGAGTAAAATTCAAGAATAATATCCATGTATCAAAAATAATTTGGACAGAAAAAAATAAATTTTTCGGTGAATAGTACTTCAGGAATAGTACCCTGGCTAGAAAAGTGTGCCGAATACCCGAGTGAATAATATGTTAGTGAATAGTAACCGGGTGAATAGTAACTCGTGAATAGTACCCCGACATAAAAAGTGCCTCGAATACCCGAGTGAATAATATTTTACTGAATAGTAACTAGGTGAATAGTAACCCGTGAATAGTACCCCGGTGAAAATATTGATATTTAATAAGAAAGTTCAGATCAATATTTCAATGAAACAATACTGGATGAAACGTAAAACTCAAGGATATTCCACTAATTTCAAGGATTATAGTAGCAATACTTACTATAGTAAGTTTAGATTTAAGAATATGAAAAGAAATAACATACGAAACTGAAAATGGATTTTCACCCGTCATATAGTACGTAATCCATGTAGACAGGTTATTCCGACATATTAAAGGATGAATACGATAAAATAACATTCCTTATGAATACGAAAGAAATAATACCCCTTACGAATACAAAAAATAACATACCTTACCAAACAAAAATAACATTCCTTGCGAATACAATAAATAATATCCTTTACCATAGTAGAAGATTGGATACTGCAATAGTGAAGTAGCAGAATACTCTTATTCTTTATCTCTATAGTTTCTTCCTCTATAGTTTCTCTTGTGAGTCTCAGTGAATTGGTGAGAATAAAAGAAGAATTAAGCTTCTATTTATAGGAGAAATTACTAAATAATAACTAATTCATGAACGGTCTAGATTGGTTTACTATTAGAACAGACGGTCCATATTGATTACTATTAAAACCACAACTGACAGTCCAGATTGATTATTTTTAAAACCACTATCGACGGTCCAGATTGATTACTTTTAAAACCACCACCGACGATCTAGATTGATTACTTTTAAAACCACAATTGACGGTCCAGATTGATTTACTATTAAAACCACCATCGACGGTCCTGATTGATTTAATATTAAAACCACCACCGACGATCCAGATTGATTTAATATTAAAACCACCATCGACGGTCCAGATTGATTTACCATATTACACTTTAGTACCCCTAAAGTTTTCCAAGTTTGCATTATTCGCCTCTAACTTTTGTAATTCACTTATCTTCAATAACCACATTCTTAATACTTCAATAATTATTCATCATTAATATTATAACTCACAACATTTAACAACCAGATCACTCTCAGTAAAGAGGGGGCTTTCTGATAAGGATTTCTCCCTATTGGCGCGCAATTAGGTGACCAAATCTCTCCTCGATAGAACTTTCTAGACATCGTAAATATTGCAAATAATAATATGAATAACTTTGTTGTCTCAATTATTGATTTAATAATATAAAATATTATGAAGATGACATTGTGACAATAATTGAATCAAATAACGTGAGATACTATGCAACAAATACTGTAGCAATAATTGAGTAAACTGAGTGGCTTCTTACGTAATTATTAACAATCAATACCGTGTGATACTATGTAACCACGCGTATTACTGTACTTTTACCACCGAGTAGTTCAACAGTTAATGGTAAAACTTTCGCTGTTATTTTTATAAAAAGATATTTCTTTCATTTTCTAACTCCGACAGTTATTCCGTTATGGGGTCCACCAATAATGGTGTCGTCGTACGAATATTCTCTGTTAAAACGAATATTCCATGACCAAACGAATATTCTCCGACACAATGAATATTTTATATCAATTTGCTTACTTTACAAAATTTTCAAATATCACCTTTAACTTTAACCTTTTATCAATTTAACCTTTTTTTTAATAGAATCATAAATATAAGAAAATTGAATACTTTCATTTCGTAAAATTTGGGGTCTTACAATCTCCCCTCCTTATGAAATTTTGCCCTCGAAATTTACGTACGTACCTGGTATGCCGAAGAGATGAGGATACCTCGTCAGATTCTAACTCTTGAGGTATAACCTTTGAGCGTAGAATATGTTCCTTCTTATCCAAAATTTTAACAGGTACCTCTTCATAGGTTAAGTCTTCCGCTATTTCGTCTGGTTCTAATTCAATAATGTAGTTCGGATCTTCCACATATTTACGTAACATAGATATGTGAAAAACGTTATGAACACGAGACATACTTGGTGGTAAAACGAGTCTATAAGCCAAAGTTCCTACTCAATCGAGGATTTTAAATGGACCAATAAAATTGAGGGTTGAGATTTCCTCTCTTCGTTGATTCTTGCTTCTAGAATAACGCCCTCTCGAACCTTCTTCTTCACATTCATCAGCTCTGAGTCTGTAACTTAATCAGATTTAACTTTTTTGATTAAAGTCAGTTTTAATCGTATATTTGCCATCATCACATGGGTTCTTGGAGTCTTTAACTTTATCTCCATCATTTGTAAGTCGCACGAAATGGGTCTTTGTGCTAACAACGTCACACTCTTAATCGCATACGATCTTCTACTCAACTCGTCAGCTACCACGTTCGCTCTTCCAGGATGGTATTGAATGGCATGGTCGTAATTTTCAACAGCTCGAGCCAACATCTTCGGCGCATGTTATGTTCATTCTGGGTGAAGAATTATTTGAGGGTTTTGTATCGGATTCAAGGTCGATAAAAAATTTAATTTCACGCTCTGGGGATAGCCTAGGAAGTTCTTCGGGGAATACGTATTTTTGTTTAAATCCGTGACATGGGCTAAGAAAGCTTGACATCAGTTTTTCAATAAACGAATAACTTTATGGCTTGATATGACAGTTATTGACTTTAGTGGTTTGGTTGCTTAAATTCAAATAATAGGTTGGTTAGGAATATGAAAGCTAACAACCTTACGAAATTAATCAATATTAGCATGATGAGTAGTTAATCAAACAATTCCTAAAATCTCATCGAATGTAAGTATTAATAGAGTTTCAACCAATAAGTCAAATTCTAATTTCTCCAAAGTTAAATTTAAAAGTTGAGCGCAAGTAGGAGAAATAAAAGAGTGGGTAGAACCGGTATCTACTAAGGTATAGAAATTTCAAGAATTTATAATTAACTAAACCGTGCTAACTTCGTTTGGGATACTCGCTTTTTGAGAAGTCGCGAAAAACGCTCTTCTTAAAATCGCCGACTTTATTTTGTCTGATCCGCCTTTGGTGGCACCGTCCCAGCTGAACTTGATTTTGCTACAGGGCAAAATCGAGCTATGTGATTGTCTTTTCCACAATTTTAATACACTTTGGAATGCATCATGCAATTTGCACTGATGTGTCCCTCCCCTCCGCATTCTAAGCATACGATCAATGGTCGTTCTCTTTCCTTAAACACGAGTGCTGGTGCTACTGCCTTTCCATCATTGTTAAACCTTCTCTTCTTAAAATTGTTCTCACTTAGTTCACCTTTCCCATTATCTTGGCCATGATTACCACTAAAGTGGTTACCATTCTTGGCATGATAATTTCCTCCCCGATGGTTTTCGTTGTTCCGATGGCCGTTGCCACCGATACAATTATTATCGTTTTGTTGGTCGTTTCCTGAGAATTATAGTCTTCTTATTGCACATTATCATGAGTATTGATCGTTGTGACTCAACGGTCTCATGTGCTTCATTGCTTATCTCGACATTTTCAGATGCCATTTTCAAACACTGCCACAAAATAAGGATTAATTGACATGTCTCATATTATCCCTATACTCTGACCGACCAATTAAATACCAAATAAACTTAGGTAGGTCATACTAGTGAAGAAATTCCCCTTCTCTCCCCTCCTAGTTCTTGTCTCACATCTCAGCCAAGGATCATATCCCTAAGCATCGATACCAACTGTGACGCCCCAAAAATAGGTATACATCACCCATCTTGGGTCGCCAAATACATGGTACTGAATACAAATACAAACTTAATTATACAACAAGGGCTGAGAGTTTTTACACGAATATTGTCTCATAGACAATATCCAAACTCAAATTCAATCCTCATTACATTTATTATCTAAGGATATTCGTATTTTTACCAATTGTCATGATTATACCGAATAATTCCTGGTCATAATCATACCAACAACTGTTCATCAATGCACAATAGGCCAACGAGGATTTTTACCACATCATTTGTAACATTAAGGGTCATGATTATACCGAATGATCCCTTGTCATAATCATACCAATCAACAGTCCATTTATGCACGTAAGCCAAAGATGACTTTCATCACAATATAAGCATGATGATGATGACAATGATATAAGAATTCAATTAAAATAAAGCACATGATAAATTTTAAAGATTTATAATTTAATTTATCCAGAATTCAATAATATCCAAATTGTCAACATGATACTGCTTTGTGGAGTAAAATTCAAGAATAATATCCATGTATCAAAAATAATTTGGACAAAAAAGAAATAATTTTTTTGGTGAATAGTACCCTGTGAATAGTACTTCGGGAATAATACCCCGTGAATAGTATCTCGACATGAAAAGTGCCCCGAATACCCGAGTGAATAATATGTTAGTGAATAGTAATCGGGTGAATAGTAACCCATGAATAGTAACTCATGAACAGTACCCCGACTTGAAAAGTGCCCCGAATATCTGAGTGAATAATATTTTAGTGAATAGTAACTGGGTGAATAGTAACCCGTGAATAGTACCCCAGTGAAAATATTGATATTTAATAAGAAAATTCAGATCAATATTCCAATAAAATGATACTGGATGAAGCGCAAAACTCAAAAATATTCCACTATTAGAACGGACGATCCATATTGATTACTATTAAAATCACAATCGACGGTCCAGATTGATTACTTTTAAAACCACCATTGACGGTCCAGATTAATTACTTTTAAAACCACCATCGACTGTCCAGATTGATTACATTTAAAACCACCATCGACGGTCTAGATTCATTTACTATTAAAACCACCATCGACGGTCCAGATTAGTTTACTATTAAAACCACCACCAACGGTCCAGATTGATTTATTATTAAAACCACCATCGACGGTCTAGATTGATTTAACTTATTACACTTTAGTACCCCTAATGTTTTCCAAGTTTGCATTATTTCCCTCTAACTTTTGTAATTCACTTATCTTCAATAACTATATTCTTAATACTTCAACAATTATTCGTCATTAATATTATAACTCAAAATATTTAACAACCAGATCATTTCCAGGAAATAGGGGGCTTTCGGATAAGGATCTCCCTATTGACGCGCAATTAGGTGACCAAACTTCTCCTCGACAGAACTTTCTAGATATCATAAATATTGCAAATAACAATAAGAATAACTTTGTTGTCTCAATTATTGATTTCATAATATAAAATATTATGCAGATGATACTGTGACAATAATTGAATCAAATAACGTGAGATACTATGCAATAAATATTGTAGCAATAATTGAGTAAACTGAGTGGCTTCTTACATAAGTATTAATAATCAATACAGTGTGCTACTATTCTA
The DNA here is from genome assembly GCA_020205505.1 of Panax japonicus. Lineage (NCBI taxonomy): Eukaryota > Viridiplantae > Streptophyta > Magnoliopsida > Apiales > Araliaceae > Panax > Panax japonicus. The sequence goes on along the minus strand of CM035107.1, from coordinate 53,248,509 downwards.
CCACGCGTATTACATTACTTTTACCACCAGGTAGTTTAACAATTAATGGTAAAACTTTCGCCATTATTTTTATAAGAAGACATTTCTGTCGTTTTCTAACTCCGACTGTTATTCCGTTGTGGGGTCCACCAATGATGGTGTCGTTATACGAATATTCCCTGTTAAAATGAATATTTCCCGACCAAACGAATATTCCCCGACACAACGAATATTTTATATCAGCTTGCTTACTTTGCAAAATTTTTAAATATCACCCATAACTTTAACCTTTTATTACTTTAACCATTTATTATATAGAATAATAAATATAAGAAAATTGAATACTTTCAATTCGTAAAATTCAGGGTCTTACATCTCAAGCCCAAGAAAAAGGTGAAGGAACAGACGAAGGAAAAGGTGATGAGGTTATCGGGGTAGCCAACCCATTGACAAATCAAAAGTTTATCCCTTTGTGCGACATATCCAGTATAAACATCTCCGAGGAGTGTGCTGAATCAGGAAGCGATCAAGTTATGGCAATAAGTGAAGATATTCAAAACCAAGAGGTAACCTCTATCGCGTGCCCTGAAGGCAACATAACCATTGATAACTGGACTATTATGTCTCAGCCAGCTAAGAAGATGTAGATCCAGAGGATACAATTATGCGTTCTAGGAGATGTTGGGATGATATCACTTTCTTCGTAGTGTGCCTTTTATTTTCCATGCATGTAAATATCCAAAAAGAAAACAAAAAAAACAAAAAAAAGAAAAACAAAAATAAAAGGCAAAAAAAAAGAGCAAAAAAACAAACAAAGAAAAAAAACAAAACAAAAACAAAAACAAAAAACATCTCTACACCCTTCTCACCACTTACAACTTTGAACCTTTTCACGCTACGTTGAAACTACGCAGACCTGATCTCCCCTCATCAATGGGAGTACGTAGGCATCCATGTACGGTGCGGTCTAACCACTACAAAAATCGAAAAACCCCTTCAGTCAAGCTCAAACTCCAATAAATATTTTTAGCCTTTCAAACCAAAGCCTGAACTATGAAAGACCTCATCTCCCCTCATCAATGGGAGTATGTAGGTAACCATTTATGGTACGGTCAAACTAAAAAAAAAGCCCAACCAAACACTTCTCAAACCGTTTATCTTATCAAGCAGGAACTACACAGACCTGATCTCCCGCACATACAGGAGTACGTAGGTAGCCATCAGTGGTGCGGTCGGAACCTCAAAAGAAATATTCAAACCCAAACATCAATCCAAAGATACCAAAGAATAACCCTCCAAGTCAGTGACCCGTGTTGAGAAGACCCAACAACACTTCAATGTCATTCCATCAAATCTGGTATAAATCCCAGAAATAAAGAAACAACGATACACTAAGACAACCAGCAGCGAGGACCTTCAAAAATCTGACACCCTCAATCACAAGTCTTCATAAATATAGAAGAAAACCATCAACGCTGATTGCGAGAACAAGTCAGGAACAATGATTGACGGCATCAAAGTCCAAATCCACTACCTTTTCACCATATGATATAGAAGTAAAAGCCTTATGCGATCTCGACATCTTATCAGCTCATCTGTCAAAGCAACTATCCCAGATAACAAGAAAGGCTAGGGAAATTTCAAAATTGGAAATAACCCGATATTGGAGCCCTAACAACAAGATTGGGGCAATCTCAGAAACAACGAAAACTCAACACTGAGGCATTTATCAACCATCCTAAGGAGGAAAATGCGCCAGTCAGCACCATCAGCATGTTACATCATCGTCAGAGCTTCCCTCACATCATCTCACTGGCGATTTGGATATTACTCACTTGCAACTTCATCAACAAAGAGATTTTCTCATATAAATCTTCGACATCAGCATGCAAAATGACTGTTGCATTGTCTAATTCCAAAAAATAGAAGGATCTTAAGGCGGGATCAAACCTCTCATCAAAAGAAAAGGGAGAACTCCTGGAAGAAATCATGGTGACTTTAGCTTGCCCCTATAAAAGAAGGAGAAAATTCTTAAGAAAGTCCTTAACTCAAAAGTAGAAGCCCAATGATAAAAGGTCTAGTGAATGAAATCCTCATAATCAAATGTGTCAACCGGCGTCGAGTCTTTACAAATCGAGGCCCTTACACTGAAGTTTAAATCTGGGCAACGAAAGAATGAGGTACACCCTCCAGGGATGTCAGCGGAATTCAAGTCATCAGTTCAGCTGGGTTGCGAATCAAACGCTCAAAGAAATGGGGCATAAGCACTCAACAGTGAAAGAAAACTCCAAATCACCTCAAAAAGGGTGAGGCAGAGTCTGGTGAAACAATCCTTAGAATATTACTTCAGCGAAGTGCATGGATACCACCGTTTGAGTGGGAACCGAAACATTTTGGCAATGTTAGCATAGTCAACTACTAGCAAGGTAGGCATCGTTCTCACACTACCATCAAGGTAGGCACCGCTGTAAACTTCCAGTGTATGCATCGGGAAAGTCCAGTGATTTCAGAACGTCATCCCCAATAGAGATATAGAAAACATCTTAACTTATCTTCATCAAACAAGCATCGGTGACACTGACAAAAAGCCATACCATTATAGTCAACACCAGCATAGGCATCAGTAATGATAGGTAAAGGTAAAGCGATTTGTGATTTTTTTAAACATTCATCATAAACATTCATTACATTGTGATTTATGATTTGCGATATGTGAAATGCGATGTGCGAGTTGTGATGTGCGAGTTGCGAAGTGCGATTGGCCAAATGTGAAAAGCGATGTACGAAGTGTGAAATGCGATGTGTGATTTGTTAACTACGATTTGCGAAAACATTTTAACATTCATCATAAACATTCATTACATTGTGATTTGCATCATTAGAAATACCTTGTCATATTTCAAGTGTCTAGTAATCTTTATCACGTCCATTTCATTGCATTGCATGAACATGATAAAGAAGGGCATCTGTAGACACTCAAAATTTTGATTTCTTATTACTAACTATGCAGGAGGACAAAAGCATCTTTTTCACACTCTAAAGATAACCCTGGAGGACCATAACATCAATTCTAACCCTAGAAGTAGCCCTAGGAGATCCAGTTTCCAACCCCAGAGATAACCCCGGGAAATCAATTTCTAACCCCGGAGATAAACAAGGGGAAAATCAGTTCCAGCCTCGGTGATAACCTCGAGGGAGCAATTTTAAAGCCTAGAGATAACCCCAGGAGGTCAAACAAACCTCAGAGATAACCTTGAGGACAGTCACAGTCAACATCAAGCTAACCTCAGAGACAACCCTGAGAAAAGACTAGTACAACTATCCGAACACCGGAGATAACCTCGTGAGTGTCAAAATGGTCATTTTGACAACTTAACTTCAAATCACATCAAATACAATCATTTCAACTCAAATTAACTTCAATAGAAGTCCTACAAGAACAATATTTTAACTTTCGAGAGGAAACTATGGAAAATGGATCAACGGACTGCCTGACGAAAACCCAGAAGTGCTATTTCGGTAATGGACCCATCTTCTTAGATTCAAAAAAGGGCAAACCCTATGTCATCACATATCCCTTAGAAAGAGATTTATGGAATGATATGGCACACTTCCATCGAACTCACGGATTGAAAGTTATGATGGTTCAAGCGAACAACGTGTTATCTGAGTGCACGTACTTCACGACGGTGGGACCCACATTTCCTGGGGCACCTTTGGCAGCCGCAGGTACACCTTCTACAGTCGCAGGTACACCTGCTACAGCCACAGGTACACCTACGGCTGCCCCCTCTATAAATAGAGGACTTGGGTGGCCATTTTGTAAGAAAAAAAGGCGAGAAAGCCTTGTCCAATTTGCTCTGTACACACTATAAGCTGAGTGCTTTCTCATTTTAAACACTTGTGAGCTTATATATTGTATACTTTTACCGGCGGGAGCCTAGTGTTCATCCATTTAAAGTCATTGAAGTCTTCTTTAGCAGTCCAATGTAAGCTTTCTTACTCTTTCTAAAGCCTTTCTCCACTACGGTGCAAACACAGCTCTGCATGTTGAGAGTCGTGTTGAGTGTGTATGCCCGGACTTCGGTCCATGGATTTTATTCATTTTTGTATATATATATACTTATATATAAACTGTTGTCGAACTTTATTCGATGAATTTGGATTTACATCCGGTGCGTTTACTGCTTATATATATATATATATATATATATATATAAATACTTATATATATGTTGTTTCTATCAAACTCTGTTTTATTGAGCCTGGATTTCACATCCGGTGCATTTACCGCTTATATATATACTAGCTGGGTCCCGTGCCTCCGGCACTGTATAGACAATATGATTTATCTCAAACTTTGATTGACCAAAATAATTTTTTGAGTGAGCGGGAAATTTAAAGTCATTTGTATTTTATTAAATTATTATTAGATTATTAAATAGATAGATGTATTTTATTAGATAGATGTATGAATAGTGGGATTTATCTCAAACTTTGGATGGCCCAGATGATTTATTGAGTGAGCGGGAAATTCAAAATCATTTGTATTTTATTATATATATATATATATATATATATATATATATATGTATACATTTACATTTCAGTTTGGCCTGGAGTTTACTTCATGGCCTTTTACCGCTTTATTTACATTTCTGTCAGGTCTGGAGTTTACTTTGTGGCCTTTTACAGCTTTATTTACATTTTTTCCCGCTTGGAGTTTATTTCGAGGCGATTGATCTCTTTATTGCTTTATTTACATTTTCTCAATCCCCCATGGAGGTGCTTTGTGGTGGTTGATTGGTTTTTACTGCTTTATTTACATTTTCCAATCCCCCATAGAAGTTCTTCGTGGTGGTTGATTGGTTTTTATTGCTTTATTTACATTTGAAATCCCTCATGGAGGTGCTTCATTGTGGTTGATTTCTTTCACATATGTATATATTTAAAGCTTTTATATATAACTGTTTATAACTTTCATACAAACTGCTACATAATGTGAGCCTAGGAGTCATGCGATCTGATGAGTGAGTTTTATACACATAAATTGGATACATTCGAGCTTAATTTATTGTTGTTCACAAGTCTTTTAGGATGTTTTTATGTATTTGTGTCTACTCATGCATGTTTTATATTGTTTTGTAGGATTTGGGACAAAATTTACATGGATCGACGTTTAGGGTGGCTAGATTCGCGTTTTCGGCTTGCTATTTACACAGCAGTCACTTCAGAGCCAATTTGACTATAGCTCCGGATATTTTTTCACGAAACTTCAAGAATGAAAGTTGTAGATCTACTTTTCCTCTTTCCAGAACATCTTGAATCATCTAAATCGGAGTTCGGACGAAGAAGTTATGGTCATTTTCCCAAAGGACGTCGGAACAGAAAAAGTTGGAAAAAGGAGCAAGCGCCTAGGCGCTCCATACAAGCCTAGACCAAGCGCCTAGGCGCTCCAAGTCAGAAAAATAATGCAGCCCAAGCGCCTAGGCGCTTGAAAATGGCCTATGATGAGCGCCTAAGCGCTCTAGTGCGTAGAAAGTTGCGTTTTTATGCTGTCAAGTGGGTTTTTGAAGCCAAAGAGGAGTCTGAATGAGGGCTGAGACCAATACAAATAGGAGAGGACTCTAGAAAAGCAAGGGAAACGAATTTTGCAAAGAATCAACTAAATTTTCAAGAGATTTGCAGAGAGAACAAGGAAGAAAAGCACGAAGGAGAATTGCAAAGGCTAAGGATCTAAGAGAGAGTTTAAGAGCAAATTCAGAGTTTCTTCTTCTCTTCTCTAGTTTTATCTTTTGTAATTATCTGGGATGTTTGGATTATTTATTTGGATTATGTTTTTCTTTATTATTAGCATGAACTAAATTTTAATTAAGATTGCAACGGAACTTGGTATGTAGTTTAAATTGCAAGCTTCCCATTGAATGAAAGTTAGTTTTTATTGAATTGTTTATTATATCTTATGTTTATTGATTAATTGTTTGGCCAACAATTACTGTGATAATCTATATAAAATTGGAAGATGGAGTATAGATTGAGATCTGGATATGATAACATCTGTTCATATAATCTGAATAGGGTTAATATGATTAGCATGTAGGATAGGAATATACCTATGTGTCTTTTGTATCCAGTGAAAGAATTTGTGCGTAAACCCTAATTAACTTGATTCACATAGGAATATAGCGAGTTGATTAATTGGGGTGTTCCTTATAATTCCGCATCTTAAAGATTGGATTTAGGAGGATTTGTTCACGTGTCTTTGGAAGAAGTGCGTGAATATTTATAAGGAATTCTTGGATAACAATTCATATTAATTGATTTATTTTAAATGGGAAGTAAGTTAGTTTGAATGAAATACCAAGGGAAGTTGTAATCTTAATCTGTTAAATCTGCAGTTATTCTTGTGAAATTTTGATTTTTAATTATTAGTTTGTTAAGTTTAATTTTCAAATCACAAACAAAATTTTCTTAGTTTAAAATAAGATTAATTGCATTAGAGTTAGTAATTGATAAATATTAGTCTATTTCCTCGTGGGAACGATATCCTTGCTTGCTAAATATTACAATTGAACGCGTATACTTGCGTGGTAAAGTGCTATTAAAAATTTAGGCAACACGATCATAGATTCAGTCGACTGAATCTATATTCGGTTCCCGTGATGGACATTTTCAGCTGTACACGGCTTATAAATTATTCGCGTTGTTCGAATGTCCTTAGATTGCTCTCATGCCCACAAGGAGTTCGGCGCTGCTATGTATATTATTTTCTCGAAGATGGTTCGCATCTCGAAAATAAAAGCAATCAAGATGAACACATAATAAAATGGAAATATCAAAGGCCTTAATTACTATTGAGCACAAGGGTTTAAAAAACCTTTTTTTACAAAACATCATTGCTATATCTTGTTAAAACTGAACTTTTATACAAAATTCAAACCCTTTGTATATAGGTGCGAACGAGGCATATCACTATTTCAAAATAATTGTACATTGATCCACACACACACACACATTCATATAATAGTTTAATTGAAAAGTGGCGGTCTCCGTGGAAACACGAATGTCAGAGGGTGCCTAACGCCTTCCCTCCGCATAACTAAGTCCCCGGACCCTAACAAATCTCGGTTTTGCAGACCCGTTAAATAGTGTCACATCACTAGGTCAATGTGCAAATCTTTTCTCGGTTGTGTTTGTACAACCATTTAAAAAACCAACAAGCGACTCTTACAGTCCAATCGTTGACATATACATGTCGGACATTTTCACAACTTGTTTCTTCAAACAAATCTCACCTAACATGAGAACACCAAAAGACAAGAATAGAAAAGGGACAAATAAAAATCCCAATGTCGACAATGTACTTTTCATTCGTTTAACTACGTCACGGGAAAACGTGAAGGAAAATACTTAACGCAAAAAAGTGTTTTTTAGTTTTTCGGATTTCCAAAGAATAAGTAAAAGTTAATCGGTAAAGGAAAAACGAAATATCCAAAAATATTTGGATTCCGAGAATTGCAATTTTTAAAACTGTCAGACGAAACCTGAAAGATGGAACCACGAAACATCCAAGGGAAGTTTTGTGAATAGTAAGGAGGTGTATTGAGGAGGTGGGAATAGTAAATCTAGGGGCAAAATGACTATTTTGCCCCTAGCTTTGAAAATCTATATAATGAAAGTGTTAGTTGACTTTTTTCAAAATCAAACAACACTTTGGAAGAGAGAGAGAGAGCTTGAGATCTTGGAGAAGACGGAGAAGAAAGAGAATGAGCATTAATGATTAGATCAAAAGTGTTCGTGAAATTGAAAAGCTAGCGAATCACCGATTTTGTCTAAAAGAAGAATAATAATGAAGGAAGGTATCAAAACCTAACTTTTAAGTTAGATTGTCTTTAAGTTTATATGTTGAAAACATAGCTTAATGAGAATAAGAAGTAAATGATGTTAGGAATGATTTTATATGGTTAAAATCACTGAGAAAAGAAGAAATAAGAATTAGAAGTTTAGTAAATAAATTTCTTAAAGAAATATAAGTTTTGTAATTAATTTGAATGATCCGAATGAATCATATGAATGATTTGGTGAAATAAGTAAGGAATGGTGTTTTATAAAATTGAATTCCAAGAAAAATTGAAATCGTAATCAAAATATCAATTAAAAATGAATAACGAACAAAGAACACAAAGAACACTCGAAGAATGTTGTTGATGGACAAATTTAAAATCGTCATAGTATAATTTGTTGTTGATGGACAAGTTTAAAACCATCGCGTATAAGTTAGATTCTTATTGCTTGGTTAGGAATGGTAGAAACGTTCATGAAGAACGGATTAAACTTAGCTATAACGAAGTTATGGCAAAATTTTTGTAAAAGACGAACAAAAATTAGAAAGTGAAATGAACCCGAAGGTGTAGGGTTTCATAAGAAAGTAAGAGAACGTAGAAAATGTGAGTCGTGGACTCAAGAACAAACGAGTTTAGAGTTCGGATGACCGAATTACGGACGATAGAAGAACGTTAATAATGTAAAAATAAACGAAGGACGAAGATTAAGCGAATTGAATGGCATGTTAATGGATTCAGATCGAAGTTATGTCCGAGGGGAATTGAAGTACGTAAGATAAGGAATAGAATAGATTTGGAACAACCTCGTTCCGAGTGATAACAAAGAAATAGTGAGATTTCAAAATAAGCGTCTCAGACATTTTCCAAGACTTCGAAAATTTTTGATAATTTTAAGCCTGGCGCCCCAGCGCCAGCTATGCCTTGGGAGGTGGCACCGCAGCGCCAACCCAGGCATCACACACTATTAATTGAAACCGCATCGTAAGAGTTAGTGAAGGACTCGGTGCCACAGTGCCAGACTAGAATAGAGGGTGACGTAGGCTCGCACCGCTGAGCGAGAGATAGCAAGGAGGGTGGCACCGCAGCGCCGGTGCAGGACAAGGCCCATTGATGAGCTTTTAACTACTCAAATCCTGGGGGATGTGTAACGAAAGTTAATGAACGTGTAATTAATTAAATGTAACACTTAAATAAGTGAATTAAACATTAAATGAAGGTTGAACGGAAAGATTAAATGAGATTAAAAGACAAAGAATGTAAATGCGGGTTACGGAACCAATGTCCGGGGATCGTAGTCGCGATAAACGAACGTGGGGGATTACTATGATTGTGATTGCTTAGATGTTGAGTTACGAGCGTAATGAATAACATTTCGATGTTATGTCGTGGTAATGAGAAATAAGTGTAAAGTGTATAGACGCTGTGAACGCAATGTTATTGTGATAAACGATTTGTCTTAGCATACAATGAACGGTATGGCTTCAACATTAAGAATAAGTAATGAATGTGGGGTTCATGTACGGGATAACAAAAGTATTAAGTAAGCTATGAATTATCAAGAAATCTGTAATGAACGGTAATAAGATTAATGAAAGTCGAATGTGAGTCGGATAAGAATGAATCCTGAGGTATGGCATTTAGTTGTCAGAAAACCATAAGGAATAAGAAATTAACTTAACAAATATTATAATTTAATAGTTCGAACAAGTTAGATGAATTTAGGTTGAAGTACAATCGTAACCTTTGATGGTTGACATATAGGAGCTGGGCTAAACAATTCCTTCAGAGAGCGAAGGTATATACGAAACTGGCAACCGATCTAACTCACTGTGATGACAGTGTAGATGAGACGAGAACTTATTTGTTGGTTGTATGTGGAAAACCACTCAGAGTACCATATGGACTACTAGCAGAGACGCGATGTGTGCTGAGTCCTAGAGAAGTTATAAGAATAAGATAAGAATATAAATTATCAAAACTGATGAACGTATGAGTAAGACATCTCTGTATGTCATGAAGTCGTAAACCGGTAAAGAACGTTAGTCGCGTAAACTTATATTGCAAGAATGCGAACCCTAAGAAGTAAATTTAAGTAAACCAATGCGTAAGTCAAGTATATGACTAATTGGTGTTTATGTTTTCTCCTTATTTGTTATATAGGAAATTGAATGAGCAATTCAGCATAACTAATAAGTTGTAGTTGTGCGTAAAACAAGTTTCCTAACTTCATTCATATTTTACATAAATGCTAATTTCTTAAACATCTCAGATGTTGAACATGAGAAGTTTCGTCTGTGTGCAAATGTGTGATATTTGTACAAGGTGGTAGTATGCATGATGCCTTGTGCCACAATTTGAACACTTCTGTGTTTCTATGAGATGAACTATTCTATGATTGAGCTGTTCAATACAAGTATGTTCTATTTATACATGAACATTTATTGTTAAGTCTGTGCTAATGATTCTAGCCAGACAGGATGTGAATGGAAAAAGGTAGAAGAATGAAAGTATTTCAAAGTGAATGTGACTAATGTTTTAAAATAATAGGAATAGAGATTATTCTTATTATTCCAGCTGCTTCCTAACCTTTGTTCAGTAATGGAAGTCTTAAAAGAATGTTTGAATTCTTGAAGTTGTTATTTAACTGCAATGACTTGCTAGGCAATTGAATGCTCACACTTGCTTTAAATGAAAAACATTTTTAGTGAACGATGTTAAAAAGAACTTAGGACTTCCGTAAAGATCAAGCTAATCGATATCCAGACAAAGTACCATTCAGTATGTGAATGGGCGTGAAGATCAAGAAAAGACTTGTAATATGGAATAGTTTAATTGAACTATAGATTAGTTTATTGAACTGCTATGTATCCTTGGTGGTGGATAAAAGTCACTCTTGTAAGATGGAATGAATAATGTATTTATCATTATTTGTAATGAAAGAGGTTATAAGGTTTTAGAACCTGAGATTTGAGAATGTATGTTGTTATATTTCACTATATAATGATGTATGTTTGGAAGATGATGTACTCATGACACACAGAATCTGGGTGTGAAGATAGACCGAATTTCGAGGCATGACATCTTAATCACTTCACCAATTTGTGATATGTCAGTTCTAATTGAACTAAAGTGAAAAAATTAATAGCATAATCACCTGATTGAAAAAATTGAAAGGTCGATCACCGAAGTGGAAAATGGTCAATAGTTTAAGGTAGTAATTTATATTTAAGCCTTAAAAATGGCTTAGTTTGATTTTTTGGGTCAAATTGACTAATTTGAGAATAAGGAATTAAGTATATTTATTTATATTTTCAAACTCGTGAAAATTGAAGTTAGTAGTAAATTTAATATAATTTCTTATGGTTATAGTTCTTTTACCTATATTTTAAATAAAAATTTAATAATATAAATTTTTATTTAAAAAATTAGTTCGTCAATTTGACTTTAAAAAATCAAAGTAAATCAATTTTTGAGAAACGAATGGAATACTATATTAAAACTTTGTTCCATATTTGATTGGTTTTGTTCCATAATTGATTATTATTTCTTTCTAATTTTATTTCTTTCTTATGTTATTTGTTCTATATTTTTGTTGTCCTAGAGTTTGGTTTTAGTCAAGAGTTTGTAGGGATTGGATTTCAAGTTCAACAATAAATAAGGGGTATATATGAGTCAAACTGAATCGAATAGAGAGTTATTTGGATTCAACTATCTTAACCCCAAAATCTGTTCGCTCTCGCTAGATCACCAAATAACGAATTTAACCTGCACATTGAACAAATGATAACACCAAAAACTTGACGTCAAGGGCCGCCGGGGGAATAAGTATAAACTAGAAAACATTAATAATGGAGGTTTGTAATTGCTTTAGTGCATAAAAATATACCTCCCTTACATGTTCTTCCCTTAATTGGGGGTAGGAGTCCTATCTAAAGATAACTGTAAAACCCTTGACTGAATAGAATTTGACTTCCTTAGAAATAGGAAGTCAAATAGGATATGGGAGTCATAAGTCAATTTGGACTTTAAACCCTCTACAATATCTAATTGATCCTCTATTATAATATTTTGTCATGTGGCATGGGTCCCCCCTGCTGGGAAATTGGATATTTTAATTTGATGTTGAAAGTAAATAATCATGCTTATATATAAAGTCATTCAAGGAATACATGTACAAGGACTTAGTGATATATCAAAATTTTTAAGTTTGATCAATGCTTTAATGTTTATCATTCTGTAAATGAATGTGTAAAAGAAAAGATCAAAGCTGTTAGGTTGATCTAGTTTTTGAGATGTAATAGATAGGCTTCAACAGAATCATAGTCTGTCGAGCCAGCCAAGAGATTACAAAAGCCAAGGCCGAATCGTGGAGCATCAAAAATCGTAGTATGTCTTCTTTAGAGGGCCTCTACTAGTATCGTAGAGTGGTCCAAATGCCTTTCGAGCATCGAGAATCGTAGTCTATCTTCTTGTAAGCATTATGCTCTGCATGTGGTGCAGTGTTAGCTGGTACTGCAGGAATGGGCTTTTCAATGACATATAGCTTGCACTCTTATTTGAAGACAATCCTCAAGTTTTTATGTCAGTCAAGGAAATTAATTCCACTTAGATTGTCCTTCTCAAGGACCGATCGAAGTGAAAGACTATTTGTGTTGTTGTTGTTTGCCATTGATATCTATAATTTATAAGTGCAAAAAATAATATGTTAAATTGCAGAGTTTTTGATATTATGTAATTGATAATAGTACATTAAAAATATATCTCCTACTATTTTATTCAAATTAATAGCCCTCGCCATTAATTCGGAAAGCATTTTCTATTAAATCTTTTTAATGAGCCAAGATCTATATTTCATTATGCCTTAAGTTAGCTTTGGCTATTCTCTCAAAACACAATTATTTAGGTAGACAACCCCTTGTCAATTATATCATATATAACTCCTGGATAGTTTGGTAAACATTTGTTTCTAGTCCATCTAATGGTACCTACCAAACTCCATGCCTCTATGTCCATAATCTTATTGAGATAACTTAGTTAAGTCGGGCCCAATGATTTTAACAGTTAGGATATCACAATTATCCTATCGCATCTTACCTAGATAAATAGGGTACTTTGCTTTGGCAAACCTACATCCATTGATCAAGGTCTTGATGAGTGTTATTCATTGGAAGACATTTGATTTAGACTTAATAATTTAATGAGGAATTTTATAAATTAATTTAGATCTCACCAATTTTAATCTTATTAAGCACACACATTATTTATCATATCATATCATATACAAGCATAAATAAAGTGCAAAATTAAATGTGTCACAGTTATGGCCTAATCCACTGTCAATCTTTTCAAGCTAATAAAGGATTTTAGGTCAATCTTAGGTGGTAAAAGATCTCAAAATAGTATCTTCCTCAGATCTTCCTCATGCAAGTGCCTTATCTCCATCATCATCTTTCCATCGTGTTCTCCATCTTGCCATCTTCATCGATTACAGATAATTACATGACATAAAGAAACCTCGAGTTACATTCGAGGGGATTTAGATGAGAAGAGAAAATATATATCATAATTTATAGAAAGGCACGACATGCAAGCCGTATTTCAAAACCAAAAACCACTAACCTATGGGTCAAAAGGCCATAATTGTGCACCATGCATATCACAATAAGCATATAATAATGTATATATAATTAAAGAAAACTATATACAAAATATAGGGGTCATTTTTCATACGAATCTCTGAATCAATTCTAGAATCATATCAAATCCCCCAAAATAATTACAATAACAGTACACCCAAAACATATCATATATGTCCAATTTCGATTAATCATATTAAACCGAATCTTCGTTCTTCTAATCCAATTAGAACAGAAGTTGTATTGTTATTCCACCTTCTAAGATATGATTAATAGAACATCATATACATGCATATATATTATAAATATAATTCATAATTACAGAATATGCATACAACGTAATATCATATATTTAATTTCAGATCGGTAAAAATACATCATCATATATCATATATAAAGAATACAATTAAAACATGTAATCTGAATTAATTGTTTTTGCAAGTAGCTTTGATACCATTGTAAGGGATTTTGGCACGATAACACAGCGGAATATATAATTTTCAAAGCCAATTCTGAAACCCTAAAACATGATCCATGCAAAAAACACATTAATTCAGTGGTTAGAAATTTGTACCGATTATAGAAGCTAGAATTGATACGATCGAATCTCCAACGCAAACCAAACGAACTGGGCCTCTACGATATCTACACGAACGTCTCGCGAACCGTCACATGATCTGCTGTAAAAGAGCCGCAGTACTAGCCACAAAGGATCGGGATTTCTCTAAAGTTTTTCTCTCTAGTCTCTCTCTAAGAGCAGCTAGAGTTTTTGTTTTTGATTAATCCCTAAAGTGGCTGATATATCATATATATATTTGTTAAAATGAATTAATTAAAACCTAATTCTAGTAAAATCTGAATTATATATATTGTGACGCCCCAAATTCAGGTGCTTGAAACCCGAATTCATTGCTTCACGATACCATTTCTTTGAGCGGAATAATAATAATAATGTCATAAATATTAAACTTAATTTACATATCAGAGTTGTCTAAATCCCAGGTACGAGACCTTTAAAACATTTCATTACATGATAGATAATATTATCATCATCTTATCTAAGTCTACCTATTACAAAAGATAACACAAACTTATTCTGCTAGCTTTCTTTTCCCTTTGTTCCTACCTGAACCTTCAGGTCGATCATGCATAGCTAAAAACATTTAAATTAAGCAAGAATGAGCATTTGAGTGCCCAACAAGTAATAGCAAATAATAAACATTAGCTGAAAGGATTAAATATTTTCTTTGAACGACACTTCTACAATGAAGCAATAGTTGTGAAGTACTGAATCAACACTAACCAACATAACAAATCTTATTTCAATTTTAGAAACTACGTAATGACTATAATTGGTGAGCAGTCGATAGACTATGAACTTTGTTTTCAATTTTCGATAAGGTTTAACAGAACTTCATCTGCAAACCGTCATAACTTATAGGCACGGGGGGTGATCAGCCCGTTATGCTATGTATTGATCAATACTACATACCAAAACGATATTCTCATTCATCATATCCGCCTTAGGCGCAAAAACGTTTTTCTATGTTATGGAAGTTCATACTTAGTCGGGAATCCAAACCAATAATTCGGCTGGATATCAATAAGGTTCTATCATATTCAAAGATATTTTTAAATCTGTGTCTAGCCGAGACAAATAGCTTAGACAAATTTCAATTAAGATATACATATTGGAAATCAATAAGTATGTATCAACATGTTCAAAAATTATCTAAGTGAGGACACTTGTATAACAAATCTTAGAAATTTATGAACTTAATATATAGATTATACAATAATACGACAATAATAAACAATGATTGGATATAATTCAAGAAATGACATATCTACAAAGGTATAGATACATGAACAATAAAAATAACAATATAGTTCTGAAACTGGCTTACACATGTCCATTGCATAATGTGACAACCCGAGAATTTGGGCAATTTATTAAAATCTTAAATGATTGATTTAAGGTCAAATATTAGACCTAGACAGAAAATAAGTGTATGCGTTTGATGTTATTTGGGGAAGAATTTTGAGGGTTTCAAAATTCTGTGAAGGATATAGGTGAATTATTCAGGATTAAGGATTTATGTGAATATGTTTTGTGTTTGGTTATGTATGTGTTTAGAATGTGGTTAAGGGTTATGGGTTGACCAGATAAATTACATCTGTGATAAACCCTAAGTATATATTAAGAACGTCAAAGTTCGGTTATAAAACCCTAGCGACTAATAAGAAACCCTAGAAATCGGTTCTGGAAACCCTAGTTTCAGTTCCTGGAAATCCGAAATCCTAAATCGGATATTGAAAACCCTAGATTGGGAATGCAATGTATATACAAGGTTAAACGCATATAATTTTAATTAATTAGGGAAAACCCTAAAGAAATACTGGAAATTCTAGTTGGTTATTAGAAACCCTAATACCATATCTGAAAACCCCAATTTCAGATTCAGATAAAATAAAAGCCCTAATCTGGGAATGGAAAGGATAATTATAATGCTTATGTGGTATTAATTAAGTAATAATTAGGGTAAAGGTTAATTAATTAGCAAACCCTAATTTTCAATTTTAGGAACCCTAATTGTTCCGTCAGAAACCCTAATGCTCAGTTGTTGATTTAATTGCTAAAATTAGCAATGCTAATTAGGAAACCCTAATCCTAATTATTTTAATTTATGAGTAATTAGAAAACCCTAATCTAATTACGAATATTTAATTTCTAAATTAGAAAATTAATTTTTCTATTAGAAACCCTAATTATTGGGTTATAAACCCTAATCCGTGATATTAACCTTAATTGCTTTATAGCGATTTTAATTAGGAAATACTAATCCTAATTAGTAAGATTTAAAGTATGATTAAGGAATTTTAATATAATTAGTAAATCCTAATTATAATTTTGAAATGTTAATTTTCTTATTTGAAAACCGAAATTCGGAAATGTTAGAAAGTAAATTTGCAAAGTTAAGAGTTAAAACCTAAACCCTAAAATGCTCCAAACCCTAAACCCTAAGGGTTGCAACAATTGAGAAATCTAGAAATTAAAGGAAATGACAAAAATGTTTTTTTTTGTATTATTTTATGGAAGCTTGCAAATCTTGTTAAATCCTTGGTTGGTGACCAACCCTAGTCTAAGCCTAGCACTAGCATGTGCCTATTATCCAACCACTCAGCCTTTTATAGCAGCAACATTCAATGAATCAAGCCTTTTATAAGATTTAAAGAGAGAGAAGTTCCTTCTCTATTTCATTTTTTCCAACCTTTTCTCTCTCAAGAATTTCGTGTATGAGGGTAAGAGTGGGTAAGAAACAAAGAAATTATCAGCTTTTGACATGTGCAAGATCAGATCTAAGGACCAGAATCAAAATCAAAGCTCAAAAGAGGTATAAACCCTAAAAATTTGAAATCTTCTAATTTGGTGTTAAAAGTTGTTGTTGAATAGTTAATGTTGTGTTATAAGGTGTCAATTAGAGACCTGGGTTGTTGGATCATGGATCCATAACACCTAGATGCTCGAATCTAGTACTTTATAAAATCTGGAAAATTGGAAAAAAGTCATCTGACATTCAAATGTCAGGGCTTCTAGATCCGTGTGTGTTAAGTGTTTTATGTGTTTTTGGTAATGAATCTGTAGTGTGCTATGTTGTCTTTGATCTCCAACTTGAATCAAGTCCAGATCTTGTCTAGATCAAAAGATATGAATGGTCAAACCTAGTTGACTGATCACGAAGACTGCCTTCTGGGCAGTCCAGAAAATTCCCAGAAATTTCAGTAGCCTCTGACAAGTTTTTACAGTCGCTAGATCTTGCTATGTTCACGTTTTTATGTACTTTTGTTTATTTTATCTTGTAGACTGACATGCAGGCTATACATCCAAACCATTAGATTAACTAGATCTTACGTAGAATCAAAGTTGTAGCCAGTCAAACGACCGTTGACCACCAGCCGGATGAACAATCTGGAAAACCCAGAATTGTTCAAGAACATGACTTCCGTCAGAACTTTGACCGTCTAGATCTCATTGAAATTTTGTTGTTATGTTGATCGGTTGTTATAGAAAACTACACTGACAAACATATTACACACTTGAGCCTTTATATCACACAAACAAATCTTAGAATCGAAGCTATATGGATCCAAAGGAGGTACCTTGACTGTTCTTCATTTTCTGGGTAACCCAGAAAATGAAGAACACGTCTGTCAGAACTTTTGGAAGCCCAGATCTTTCTGTTTTGATATATAACTGCCATGTTGTTTGTTTAGGATTGTAGTATTGCATCAATACTATAATTGGAACACCTAATCTAACTCATAAGCTTCATGATCCAAGATCTATAGCCGGTCAAACCTACCCACTTGGTCACTGACTTGAATTTCTGGGAATTGGCCAAGAACACCAAGAACACCTATAGCAACAGAAAGCGTCGCTATAGGGCCCTTTAGCGACCCTTAATTTCGAAAATTAAGAAAAACGATTAAAAATTAAAAAAAAATTGTTTTTAATTATTAAAAATACATAATAAATTCTGAAAAATTATTTTAAAGTTTGAAAAATAGTTTTTAACTATTTTAAGTATATTTCAAAAATATTTAATATTTTTGGAATATAAATGGTATTTATTTATTTAATTATAATATTAAATAAATGATTTAAAAATAGTTTTAATTCATGAAAAATCATGAAAAATAATATTATGGTATAAGAAAATATTTGAAGTTATTTTTGATGACTTTTAATATTTTGGGATGAATTTCATTAATTAATCAATATTATGATAATTAGTTTATTTAATAGATATATTAAATAAATTAAGGAAAAATGGAATTAATGATTTAAAAATCATATAAATATGATTTAAGTTTTATAAAAATATTTTAAGTTATAAAATATAACTTTTGATATTTTGGGCATGAAAATATTAATATTTTAATATTAATATTAATTATCGGATAATGGATTTAATGGTTTAAAAATCATATAATTATGATTTTAAGGTATTTAAAAATACTTTGTGATATTATAATTATATTATAATATTATGTAATGATTTTCATTAATATTTTATAATAAATGAATATTAATGATTAAGGAATTATGTGGTATTTAATTCATTTAAATACGGTTTTTAAGGATTGAAAAATATTGATAAATGGTAATAATTATCCGAAAATTATTATGAGCCTAGGAAAAATATTTTTTCTGATTAGAAATTATATGTGTTAATGGTTAAGCGTTTAAGTAGAGTTTAACTAAACTTAAACTCGAGTATTGACCGACTAGACCGTCGGGATGTTAGAATTGTGCCGGGTTCAACTCAGACTGCAATAGTTTGACTTGATACCTAGTCTTATGTGTGTTATAGACTGATAGGCTTATGTGGTAATGTGTTTAGGTTATTCTGTGGATATAAATATAACAGTATTATACTGTGATGATATTATTCTAATATTGGAGATCTATATTATTAATATTAGGTCTTCGGGGTAAAGCGTTATTAAATTGCGTGCGGTAATCAACGGTTTAGGCAAGTTTTCTTTGTACTTAACTCTAATAAGAGTGCTTTATTCAAGCTTATGGTTAATCATTGATGATTGCCATGAAATTTGTACTCTGTATATCTTGCATGTATAAGTCAAGTATGAAAGGCTGATCACCTTTAATACCCCCAAACTTAAACCTTTGCTTGTCCCCAAGCAAAAACACAAAAATGTTATGCAATGCAATGTAATGAAACTAATCTATATGCCTACGAATCCAACAGTAATGACAGAAACAAGTCTATTCAACCGGCCTTAGAGAAATCAAGTAAACATGATAATACATCATATTAAAACAAATCAGTAATTTCCCAATCAATCATCAAATCTTAGACTGTTATCACTGATATAGTGCGTGTGTGCTCCACAACAATGTTAACTGATATAAAATCAAATTTAAGACATAATAGATATCTTCGAAGGCATCATACAGTGAAAACTCACAAAATTCACGAATAAGCTAGATCCAACTAAATTCAAACATCCACCAAATTTAAGAGTCCAATCTGGAATACTTATGCTTTACTTTTCATTACGGGGGCTTTTTGTTCTTTTCCCGTTTTATTGTTTTTTTTAACCATGATTGTGCAATGTCTCATTCCATTAGGCTAACAGTGTCACCCCTTAGCGAGCTTTCGACCAACGACTCCCAGACCATATAAAACCTTAGGGCGCTAGGTTTTAAGATACCCCTTCGGGCGTACTTACTCAAGTAACAAAGGCCCCGAAACAAAACTAGCCACGGTAAATTTTTTTTTTCTTTTTTTTTTTTTTTTGATAGATAGTTGGTGAGTGCGTTTTACGCTCCATCTCACGCTTGTGTTTATGGGGAGTGTTTCTCCTCAACCCACCACAAGACTCAACATGTTTTTTTTAAAGCTTATATACCCCAAAATTTCCCCCCAAACTTAAGTTTTTATCAAAATTTAGCCATCTCCGCCTATTCATGTCTTTCATTCCTTCAAACTAGTATTATCCTTAAGAAATCCATTATGTATCAATTTAAACTTAATCAGTCAACATAGATGTTATTAACGTGCTAACCTTAATTATACCAGTTTCAAACAGGAAAAGATTCAATTCATAACAAGAAATCACATCAAAGCCTTAATATTCAATACTATACTTATCTACTTAACTCCAGTCTCATCATTGGCCAAAATAGACTTTTACTATCTAACAGTTGGCATCATGCAAATATAAACAAACTGCAACAAACATAGTAAACTAACTACTATGATTGCGAGTTTTAATTTTTTTTTAAACAAAAAACTGAATGCAAAAACTAAATTTAAATAACCCGAAAACATAACGAACTTACAATGTAAATAACTAACTATATGTAATACGACACTAAAATGCCCCCAAACTTAAACTAGACCTTGTCCTCAATGACTGAAATAGAAAAAATTAAAGCAGAGGACTTCCCTGAAAATATAGCAATCTTCCTCCTTGTCCGCTAAGTTTGGAGAATAGGCTAAGCACATGGAACAAATTGGGCACCACACTTGAATTTGACTTGAATAACCTGTAAAACCACGATAGAAGCAATTTTATTAAATCCTAAATAAATGCAAATTCAAAACTACTAATATAAAATCTAATAAAAACTAAAAATAAAAATTGAACTTGGGTTGCCTCCCAATAAGCGCTTGTTTTATAGTCTCAGCCTAACTTCTTCAATTCTCTATCCAATTCCCCTACGAAAATTGAGGAACCCTCCATCCATCGGAAATAATATAGCTTTTGGTAGGTTCCCATTTCTAATAGTCATTGTATTAAAGTCACCTAGCATGCTTTCTTTAGATAATATCACGTTCAAGAACGTCCAGCATCTAGGTGGTTTATCCATTGTGTCTACGAATATATTCTGGCATTGAGGCTTGTCAGACACAACAATTTCTCCTTCTATCTTCTCCAGCTCATCGCACCATGGTTTCGAAGGTGTACTTGTTTTTACATCACAAAGAGTATTTCCGACAACATGACTACCAATCGGACAAGGTTTTGCAAATCTAACCGGACTATTGAACTTGTTGTCATTATCCCCACTTGTCTCATCTTTTTCATCTCGTGGCTCATCCAGTTGTAGATTTGGCTCGGGCTCACCATCAGTCTCGGAATCTGTGTCATAGGGCCAGGCGTATTGAGGACGGTTGTTCAACTCATGTGCTATCTGTTCCAATTGATTTTCCAAATTCTTTAACGATGCCCCATGGCTTTGCAAAGTAAGATCTACTTGACTCAATTTCTTATCTTGTTCCTCGTTCTTTTTGTCAGAAGCTCTAATGAATTTTTCTAAGGCTTCTTCCAAACTTGATATCCTCTCTGGTTGTTGAGTCGGATTTTGAAATCCGGAGGTGTGTTGTTGTCTAGGTGGTTGAGCTACAGCTTGATTGTTACTCCATGAAAAATCCAGGTGATACCCCCAATCCTGATGATAGTTGTTGGGATAGAAATAATTATTGGGGTAATCACCACTATACTGTACCGGCTCGAAACTGATGGCGCATTGATGACTCATATGATTTCCAACACAATAATCACAAGTAACCGTCATACTTTGACGACGCTGAGCTTCAAAAGCTTCAAACATCCTCGAAAGTGTCTCAATCTGTGCAGACAATGCAGAAAGTTTCTCGAGTCTTTCAATCTCCGCTCCCCTTGGTTGAGTCATGTTCATGTATGGCCATTGATACACAAAGTCATCCATGGTACCTGAAAAGAGAGAATTATAGAAAGAGAATTAAAAATAAAAATAAAAATATTTAAATTAAGACTAATTTGATTGAAATTAATATTGGACAATAATTATTAAATTAATTCCCCGGCAACGGTGCCAAAAACTTGTTGATCGATTTCGCAATCAATGAATACGTGCAAGTATACACGGTCAAAAAGTAATAAAGTCAAAGTAGAGTATCGTTCCCACGAGGAATTATTTAATAAAAATCACCAAGTACTAATTCTTAACCAAACTAATTTTATTTTAACAATCTCAAATTGTGTTTTTTCTAATTCAGAAAACTAAATTAACTGTGACAACCCGATATTTTCTATATAAATAAATCATAAATTTTGCGTATAAATTTTTTTTATTATTAAATTAAATATGAATGATATGTGTCAAGGTAATGTGTAATTATAATTATATGTGTGATAAATAAAATTTATTTATTACATTAAGTATTGCAAATAAATTTATTTTAGAATTATTGATTATTATCAATTATATTTTTATACTAATTAATTCCTTATTGGAAATGTTTTATTAATTATTTTTCAAGAAAAATATAATCTTATATTATTTAAATAATATATGAAATGATTTTAGAATAATTATCTATTATAAAGGTAAGAATGCGTGAAATGTATTATGTATGTATTTATGTGATGAATATAAAATATATTTATTACATGAATGGTTATGAATAATTTTATTTTAGAATTAATGCTCATTATAAATTATATTCTAATAATAATTAGTTTATAGTAAAAATGTTTTTAATATTTATTTTCCATGAAAATATGATAATTATATTGATTGAATAATATATGATATGATTATAGAATTTTTATAATACTTATTCTATTATATGATTTTTGTTCAAGATACTAAGTAAATTATTTTTTTCTTAATTATAAGGTTAATTATGACAGATAATTCAGAAATGGAATCCAAACCCTAATTCCGGGTTTTGATTAAGGAATGAAAATAATAATATTATATTATTATTTACCAATGTTATAGATAAGTATGGTTATGTGTGTAATGTTAATGTCTGGAACAGTTTTATTATATTACTATCAAACCCTAATTATGGGTCTAAATTAAGGAATGATAATAATATTATAATATTATAATATTTTGATTTTTCAGTGCTATAAATATGTACTGACAATGGTTGGTCAACTATGGTGTAAAATGCCAAAAACCCTAGTTTAAGCTGTTAAACCCTAAGTTAAAGCCGAATACCAGCTTAAAACTGTTATGTAATCATGTTTATGTGATTTATGATCGGTGTTTATGTATTAACCCTAATTAGGGAAAATCGTAATTATTTAAAATCCTTATTATTTTTCTATATTATAAACCCTAATTTCTTAAATTAGAAACCCTAAATAATAATTAACTAATTGCTAAATGAAAAATCCTAATTTAAAACTCAAGTTAAGTTCGACACTGTTATATAACTGTGTTATATGGTGCATGCATGTTATGTATTATATAATTTCATATTGATTAGGTAAACCCTAATTAATAATTTAGATTTCTAAGAAACCCTAATATTTATTTTATAAACCCTAATTTATTTAAATTGTAAACCCTAATTGTTGATTTGGAAAGTTTAATGCTAATTAGTGTATCTAAGACCTAATTAGTAAAGTGTTAATTAATTAAAAACATAATTAACTAAGAAACCCTAATTTTGTATTTTAGAAACTAAAAATTTATTATTTTATTTATTTATTATATTTTTGTGCAAATCCTAATTTTGGAAATTCTTGAAATTATTGTTAAACCCTAAAATGGTCCAAACCATAAACCCTAACTCAAATCCTAAACCCTAAGGGTTTGCCAAATGACTAGAATACCATTTAATTGATTTACTAAATGACATTTTTGCCCCTAATTGAATTATTTTGGCTAGAATAGGTTTTGACATTTAGGGGAAGTTGGTGAACAAACCCAACAACCCCATGTGATGATAAATGACAACAACCATCCTCTAGATGATCAGTTCATACATCTAATTGTCTATATATATGGATTGGAGAGAGAAATTGCATTTTTGCTCACTTAATTTGTGCAAAAACCTTACTCAACTCTCTCAAGCACCACACCTACGAAAATATATTGTATACCAGTCCCTTATTGAAGCCCCACGAAACCCCATACCAAATCAGTAACATAGGATCAAGGAATCGAGCAAGAAAGGTATAACCCTAAACCTAAAAATTCTGTCCATTATCGGTTATTTGATTTTGTGTTTACATGTTGGAATATGTTGTTTATAGATTATAGTGATGATCTGGGTTGGTAGAAAGTAGATCCATAACATCTAAGTCCTTAAATTTGATTTTTAAGAAAATCTGGAGAAAATTTTTTGAAGGTCTGACAGTGAATATCAGGCCATATAAATCTTTGATCGTATATTATTTTTGTTGTTTTCAAGTTTTAATTTGTAGTCTAGTATATGGTCTTTAATCTGAAAGTGGTAGAATGGCCATTTGATGTCTAGAATTATAGATATTTAAGGTCAAACAGCATTGACCGAAGTTGACCGGTTGAAATCTGGGTAAACCCAGAAAACATGAACATAGTCTGACAATGTTTTGTAACGAGCTGATCTGTTAGACCTTTTAATGTTTCTATGATATTTTGTATTCATGGTGTAGCTGGTGATGTGGACTGTAGATTAATGTCTTATTATACCATAAACAATCAACAGATCAACATTTATAAGCGGTCAAAGTATACCACTTGCACTGTTTTGGCACTTCTGGGAATTTCCAGAAAATTTGAAGAGCAGATTTCTGACATGGTTTGACCATGCCAGATCTTTCACATGTTTTGATGATATAATGTTTTGATGTTATGAAATTGTACCTTGATATATATTCTAGAGATTTGAACCTTTAAATGACATAAATCATGAACAGAACATAAAGTAAATCGTGCATGAAGGTGTTCACTTGAACTGCTGGGTTTCTGGGAAAACCCAGAAACCGTCTGTCAGAAGGTTTATGAGCTCAGATCTTCTTGTGTGTTTGATGTATGATCTAGTTAATTGTTGATAGTTGTAGTACTACATACTGAGTACAATATCCATGCTTGAGATAGACTAAATCATGATCAGATCGCGTTTTTCAGCTAGTCAAAGGAAGCAACTCGAGCACTGACCTGTCAGTGTTCTTGAGGCTCAAGAACACCTACAGCGACGCTTTTTGTCGCTAAAGACCTACAACAACGGTTTATTATTATTTATTTCCGGAAATTATTAATAAATAGAAAAAAATAGTTTTTAATTATTAAAAATACAAAATAAATTAAAAAAAATTATTTTAAATTCTGAAAATTAGTTTTTAATTATTTTAAATATATTTCATAGATATTTAATATTTTTGGAATATTAAAAGTATTTAATTTATTTAATTATAATATTAAATAAATTATTTAAAAATGATTTTAATATTTGAAAAATCATTTAAAATTATATTAAGGTATAAGAAAATAATTTTAGTTATTTTTGATAACTTTTAATATTATGTAATAATTTTCATTAATAAATTAATATTAATGATAATTAAGTTATTTATTAAATGAATTAAATAAATGAATTAAAAATGATTTTATTAAATTAAAAATCATTTTAAATAAGAATAAGGTATTTAAAAATATTTTAAGTTATAAAATATAACTTTTAATATTTAAAGGTAAATTTCATTAATTAATTATTATTAATGATGTTAAAGTTATTTAATAATTATATTACATAATTTAGTTTAAAAATGATTTTAATATTATAATAATCATTTTAAAAGAAAATAAAGTGTTTAAAGATATTTTAAGTTATAAAATATAACTTTTAATATTTAAGGGATATTTTCATTATTAATTTAATATTAATTATATTTATTTAATAATTTATGATATTAAATTTATTTAATAATTATATTAAATAAATAGTTTAAAAATAGTTTTATTTATTTAAAAATCATTTAAAAAGGATATAAATGAATTAAAAATATTTTAAGTTATAATTAATAACTTTTAATATTTAGATAATAGTTCATTAATATTTAAATATTAATGGTAATTATTTAATAATGATTTTAAATGTTTTAAAAATCATTTAAGGGTAATATTAATACGTTAAGAATGTTTTGAGTTATTATACATAACTTTAATATTTTGGCAATAGTTTGATTAATATTTTTATATTAATTAAATATTGATGATAATAGAATTGTTTGATATTTAAATCATTTAATAATGATTCTGATATTTCAAAAATTATGGTAAATGGTAATAATTATTTTATAATTATTATAAGGTCATGAAAAATGATATGACTGTTATTTAATTAGTCTAAGTGGATATTGAACAACTGTTTAGAGTCTTAGACTCGATAATTACCCGATAAAGATGTCGGTAGACCGACATGGTTCAAAAATTGATCTGAACTTAGAAATTTAGTTAGTTAATTATATTATTTGTGATTCAATGGTGGATAAAGTTGTATGACAATGTGATTAGAAATGAGTTGATGTTTGTTTTTGATAACATGATTGCTGAACATTTATGACAATGTGATTAGGTTATGTGCTGACTGTAATATGTAGTACTATGTGTTATGTTATATTGTTCTAATCGATAGAATGATTTGATTAATGATAGGTCGTGATAGAAAAGATAGATCTAAGTTGCGTAATTATAAGCAGCGCATCAGGCAAGTATCCTAACTTTGCATTTTCTTTATGCAATGGAAAGAAGTGAGAAGATCATAATTATTGTTATTATTGTACAGATTGTTAAACTTATATTATATACGCCCATTGATTATCAACATGTTAGTATATGATAATTCAGTTATTTATATTCTGTTCGTTAATTTCTATAAATGATTATACAAGTGTCCCCACTTGGATAATTATGGTATTTAATCATATGTTGATACATCTTTGATATACATATATGTTGATTTATATAAGACCTTTATTATGAAAACCCGACAGATATGAACATCCCGATAATGGGAAAATTTTTATGCGCTACGGCGGACAAAGGATGAACGATAATATCGTTCTAACAATGTAGTATTGATTAATACAGGGCCCATGGACTGTACACCCGCAGGCCCGTAAGCAATGGCCGGTTTACAGATGAATTTATGTTTAAACCCTTTCGAAAATGAAAAACAATGTTCATAATGTGTCACGGAAACCCCATGTATAAACAATACATAGTTTCAAAAATTTGAAAGAGGGTTGTTATGTTATTGTTATTGATACAGATTACTTCACAACTATTGACTGGTTGTAGAAGAACATTATAAAGAAAATATTTAAATTCTTTCAGCTTATATATATGTATAATACTTGTTGGGCACTCAAATGCTCACTCTTGCTTAATTTAAATGTTTTCAGCTTAGTGTGAACAGCTAGAAGGGATCGGCCAAGATCAAGTGAAAAGGAAATCAAACACATTTTGTTTATTTGTATCATTTGTAATAGTTAGACTGTACAAAGTTATGATATGTATTATATATCATGTAAAGAATATAGTAAAGGTTGCGTACTTGGGATTAGACTCTGATAAATGTAAGTTAAGTTTAAAATTTATATTATTGTATTATTACTAGTAATATTTCCGCTCATAGAATTGGTATCGTGAAGTACTGAATTCGGGTTTCAAGTATCCGGGTTCGGGGACTTTACATTAACCAATTAAAACTAAGATTTTAACGAATGAATTCAAATAATTAAATATTAAGACTCCAATATCCCCAATTATGAATTATAAATCAATTATCCAATTATCCCAATTATTATGTCTATTGAATTGTTAACAGGAATTCTCAAATACCAAAAGTCCTTTTCCAAGTAATCAATTGCCTTCTATTTAATCCAGATTAATCTTGCTATATTCCTATGCAAAACAATTGAATTAAACTCTTTCCAATCCCAATTCCTTATGTGTTACATGCGGTGAATAGATATTTCCATTCAATTCACAAACCTAATTATTCACTTTGCAAATAACTAAGTCACATGATATCATGCCCAGTTCTAACCCTAGAATTCCTCTTCCAATTCCTTCTAGAGTAACAAAGTAATTACTGATCAGATAATTAAGCAATATACACAAGACAAGATAAACAACTCACTTTAACATAAATAATTAGAATATAATGAATAATTAATTCATAGCCATAAAAAGTTCAATTGAAATCTTAATAAAAAAAGTTAGTTCATAATTAATGAATTAAAACCAAGAATCCACAACTGAATAGACATTAAAAGATAAAAGTAAGATGAGAGAAGAGAATAGAATCTGTTGTCAGCAAATCTGATGCTCCCCTCTTGCTTTTGCTCTTGATCTTCAATGGTCTCCAAGTTGCTTCAACCTCCAAATCTAATAAAAACTAGGGTTATGTTCTAATCTGAAGGAGTGTTTAATCTAGTCTAATCTATGTAATCCCCCTTTATTTTATGCCTTACATCATGTATTTATAGGTTACAAGTCTAATTTTTAGTTTTGGAACAACCCCAATCCTATTTGGAGTTAAAAAGGTGTTAAAATTCGCCCAAAACGCGTCCAGGCCATCACCAGGCCCTTCCCCAGCACCCCAGCGCTGGGCACGGCGCTGGAAAATACACTAAAAATCGCGCCCCGACGCTGGCCCAAAAACTTGACATTTTCTGCTCCAACGTCCTTTGGGAAAATGGCCATAACTTCTTCATCCAAACTCCGATTTAGATGATTCAAGATGTTCTGGAAAGAGGAAAAGTAGATCTACAAATTTCATTCTTAAAGGTTTTCAAAATAATGTTTGGAGCTATAGTAAAATTGGCTCTGAAGTGACTACTGTGTAAATGGCAAGCCGAAAACGCGAATCTAGCCACCCCGAACGTCGATCCATGTAACTTTTGTCCCAAATCCTACAAAACAATATAAAACATGCTTGAATAGACACAAACACATAAAAACATCCTAAAAGACTTGAGAACAACAATAAATTAAGCCCGAATGTATCTAATTCATGTGTATAAAACTCACTCATCAACCTTCATTACCAGTTGTTCAGAAATGTTTGTTCATATTTAAAACTTGTTCAGTCAAAGTTTGTTCGTGCTAGTTCTCAATTATATTGATGAATTTTAGCCAGCTTATTATTCAAACTCTTCAATCATGATATATTGTTGTATTGTTGTATTTAAACTTGCTGGGCAACTTTTATGCTCACCCTTGCTATATCATGATAAAACATTGCAGATAAGGCGAACGTGTTCGGGTACAAGAAAAGGTTAAGGCCAAGTTCAGCTTGGGATATAAAGTGCGGCTTGTTTGTAATAATATATTTTGATAAATATTGTTGTATAATAGATATTTTTATGAATGGTGTTTAAGTTAAGGTTACTCGACCTTGGGGAATAGTGTGTAATGTAATGTATAAACAATTTATGTTTATATCTTCAGCAAATAGTGAAAGAATTAGTGTACCGAGTCCGCAGAAATTCGGGGCCGGATTCGGGGCTGCTACAGTTGGTATCAGAGCTGTTGGTTATGAAGCTTAGGTAGGAATACCTGGAACAATAACCGCAGTGATTAGGATAAGACTAACTCAAATAAAGTTAGTTGGTCGGTAAAATTCAAAGACGAATCTCGGCGAGTGTAAAGACACAGAGTTCCCTAACTCTGGTTATAGTGGTGAACAGTAGTGGTGAACAGTAGTGCAGGGATAGAAGATCGTAAAACAAAACGGTCATAATGCATGGAATTGAATCGTAATATATACGATAAGATCACCCCGTGATCTGATAAAGGTTATGACATGGGAAATGAATCAATCTACTGATTGAAAAGTTTACAGCAAGATGCTGTGTGAAAGTTGTACTATGAAATGGTACTATGAAAACTCATAAAAGATTTATGGATTATGAATACGAATTGAATTCGTATTGAAAAAGGGGTTTAAGATTAGGTGGGGATTTCAATGAGGACTCGTGTCAGCAACCGAGTGGTATGATTCCTTGTATGGGCGGGGAATTGTACTTGGTGTAAAAACTACTTAGTTGGTGGCATTGGTAATAATTGAAATGTTGTGTTACGCTAGTTATTATATATAGATAAATAGGTCATAGATAGAGAATATAGGATTAAGTACGAGTTCTTAGAACTCATACTTATGTGACATTCTTGACTCATAGTTATATGAAATGTTTATGAGCCCCTCAGCGAACGGACGCCAAAGGTCAGACTAGGGTAAGTTCGTAAAATCATATAATTGTGGCCAGGTTATGAAATCATAAGTGTGGTTTTATGAATTGGGTATAGTTGTGTGTGAATGGAGTGTTAATTAAGGATTATAGGAATAGATAGATTGTTAAGCAAATGATCATTAGTGGAGACTTAGGTTTTCCTAAACTCCTAGCTAAGCTAAACTTCGAAATTTTTGACATCAAGCTAAATATGCACTATGTGCCTTTTAAAAAAAATGTAGACTCGTAACCATTTTTGAAACGGTTTAAATTACAGTCTATGCTACTTATTTCGGCTAGACGCAAATGTTTTGAAATATCCAAAAATTGTTTTTATTTATCACTTATGTACCATGTAACCTGGTGCAGAGATGATAAAAACGATGGAGTCATCAATGCATTATTACTTAGTGTGAATTTGACCTAAAGTCATTGTTCCACTATGGTATAATGTAGTATGATAAAATCATCAATGACGGAATCCTCAACGGATTGTTAATACAGTGCGGCATCATGACGTCATTCTCAAAAATGTTTTCAAAAATTTTAATTTGCCCACGGGGTTTGGCTACACCTAAATAATTCGATTGAATTGAATTATTGATATGAGTCTATGCTATTTGATTCAGCTAGACTAATGTTATAAAAACTCCAAGTGTTCATTGAAAGAATTTCCCGAACCAAATTGTTTTGGTGCGGAATCCAATGATAAGACTGAGGTGAACGATAATGTTTGGATAAATAATCCAATCTAGTAGCGTAAATATTCGCTAAAAATGATTAATACGTTATGCATGACGTAACTGTACAATGGGATGATCACCTAAAGTACTAATAATGGTAGTTTACATTCTTTGTGATTGTAAACAGACCAAGTAATGTATTGTTTTGTGGTATGATCACTACCGTTAAAACTAAATGTGTTCATGGTCTAGATGACCCCTCAGCACAATTTCAAAACTTTTACTCTGGTGAGAGGTGTATTGGGTAGCATGTAATAATGTGTGTGAATGGTGTATGATGAATGGTGTAAGGTGCATGGTGTAAGGTGTAAGGTGTAAGGTGAATTTCGGGGATGAAATTCTTATAAGGAAGGGTGAATGTGACAACCCGAGAATTTGGGCAATTTATTAAAATCTTAAATGATTGATTTAAGGTCAAATATTAGACCTAGACAGAAAATTAGTGTATGCGTTTGATGTTATTTGGGAAGGAATTTTGAGTGTTTCAAAATTCTGTGAAGGATATAGGTGAATTATTCAGGATTAAGGATTTATGTGAATATGTTTTGTGTTTGGTTATGTATGTGTTCAGAATGTGGTTAAGGGTCATGGGTTGACCAGATAAATTACATCTGTGATAAACCCTAAGTATATATTAAGAACGTCAACGTTCGGTTATAAAACCCTAGCTACGAATAAGAAACCCTAGAAATCGATTCTGGAAACCCTAGTTTCAGTTCCTGAAAATCCGAAATCCTAAATCGGATATTGAAAACCCTAGATTGGGAATGCAATGTATATACAAGGTTAAACGCCTATAATTTTAATTAATTAGGGAAAACCCTAAAGAAATACTGGAAATTCTAGTTGATTATTAGAAACCCTAATACCAGATCTGAAAACCCTAATTTCAGATTCTGATAAAATAAAAGCCCTAATCTGGGAATGGAAAGGATAATTATAATGCATATGTGGTATTAATTAAGTACTAATTAGGGTAAAGGTTAATTAATTAACAAACCCTAATTTTCAATTTTAGGAACCCTAATTGTATTGTTAGAAACCCTAATGCTCAGTTGTGGATTTAATTGCTAAAATTAGCAATGCTAATTAGGAAACCCTAATCCTAATTATTTTAATTTATGAGTAATTAGAAAACCCTAATCTAATTACGAATTTTTAATTTCTAAATTAGAAAGTTAATTTTTCTATTAGAAACCCTAATTATTGGGTTATAAATCCTAATCCGTGACATTGACCCTAATTGCTTTATAGCAATTTTAATTAGGAAATACTAATCCTAATTAGTAAGATTTAAAGTATGATTAAGGAATTTTAATATAATTAGTAAATCCTAATTATAATTTTGAAATGTTAATTTTCTTATTTGAAAATCGAAATTCAGAAATGTTAGAAAGTAAATTTGCAAAGTTAAGGGTTAAAACCTAAACCCTAAAATACTCCAAACCATAAACCCTAAGGGTTGCAACAATTGAGAAATCTAGAAATTAAAGGAAATGACAAAAATGTTTTTTTTGTATTATTTTATGGAAGCTTGCTAATCTTGCTAAATCTTGGGTTGGTGACCAACCCTAGTCTAAGCCTAGCACTAGCATGTGCCTATTATCCAACCACTCAGCCTTTTATAGCAGCAACATTCAATGAATCAATCCTTTTATAAGATTTAAAGAGAGAGAAAAGTTCCTTCTCTATTTCATTTTTTCCAACCTTTTCTCTCTCAAGAATTTCGTGTATGAGGGTAAGAGTGGGTAAGAAACAAAGAAATTATCAGCTTTTGGCATGTGCAAGATCAGATCTAAGGACCAGAATCAAAATCAAAGCTCAAAAGAGGTATAAACCCTAAAAATTTGAAATCTTCTGATTTGGTGATAAAAGTTGTTGTTGAATAGTTAATGTTGTGTTATAAGGTGTCAATTAGAGATCTGGGTTGTTGGATCATGGATCCATAACACCTAGATGCTCGAATCTAGTACTTTATAAAATCTGGAAAAATTGGAAAAAAGTCATCTGACATTCAAATGTCAGGGCTTCTAGATCCGTGTGTGTTAAGTGTTTTATGTGTTTTAGGTAATGAATCCGTAGTGTGCTATGTTGTCTTTGATCTCCAACTTGAATCAAGTCCAGATCTTGTCTAGATCAAAAGATATGAGCGGTCAAACCTAGTTGACCGATCACAAAGACTGCCTTCTGGGCAGCCCAGAAAATTCCCGGAAATTTCAGTAGCCTCTAACAAGTTTTTACAGTTGCTAGATCTTGCTATGTTCAAGTTTTTATGTACTTTTGTTTGTTTTATCTTGTAGACTGACGTGCAGGCTATACATCCAAACCATTAGATTAACTATATCTTGCGTAGAATCAAAGTTGTAGCCAGTCAAACGGCCGTTGACCACCAGCCGGATGAACAATCTGGAAAACCCAGAATTGTTCAAGAACATGACTTCCGTCAGAACTTTGACCGTCTAGATCTCATTAAAATTTTGTTGTTATGTTGATCGGTTGTTATAGAAAACTACACTGACAAACATATTACACACTTGAGCCTTTATATCACACAAACAAATCTTAGAATCGAAGCTATATGGATCCAAAGGAGGTACCTTGACTGTTCTTCATTTTCTGGGTAACCCAGAAAATGAAGAACACGTCTGTCAGAACTTTTGGAAGCCCAGATCTTTCTGTTTTGATATATAACTGCCATGTTGTTTATTTAGGATTGTAGTATTGCATTAATACTATAATTGGAACACCTAATCGAACTCATATGCTTCATGATCCAAGATCTATAGCCGGTCAAACCTACCCACTTGGTCACTGACTTGAATTCCTGCGAATTGGCCAAGAACACCAAGAACACCTATAGCGACAGAAAGCGTCGCTATAGGGCCCTTTAGCGACACTTAATTTCGGAAATTACAGAAAAATGATTAAAAATTAGAAAAAAATGGTTTTTAATTATTAAAAATACATAATAAATTCTAAAAAATTATTTTAAAGTTTGAAAAATAGTTTTTAACTATTTTAAGTATATTTCAAAAATATTTAATATTTTTGGAATATAAATTGTATTTATTTATTTAATTATAATATTAAATAAATGATTTAAAAATAGTTTTAATTCATGAAAAATCATGAAAAATAATATTATGGTATAAGAAAATATTTTAAGTTATTTTTGATGACTTTTAATATTTTGGGATGAATTTCATTAATAATCAATATTATGATAATTAGTTTATTTAATAGATATATTAAATAAATTAAGGAAAAATGGAATTAATGATTTTAAAATCATATAAATATGATTTAAATTTAATAAAAATATTTGAAGTTATAAAATAAAAATTTTGATATTTTGGTCATGAAAATATTAATATTTTAATATTAATATTAATTATCGGATAATGGATTTAATGGTTTAAAAATCATATAATTATGATTTTAAGGTATTTAAAAATACTTTGTGATATTATAATTATATTATAATATTATGTAATAATTTTCATTAATATTTTATAATAAATGAATTTTAATGATTAAGGAATTATGTGGTATTTAATTCATTTATATACGGTTTTAATGATTAAAAAATGTTGATAAATGGTAATAATTATCCGAAAATTATTACGAGCCTAGGAAAAATGTTTTGTCTGATTAGAAATTATATGTGTTAATGGTTAAGCGTTTAAGCAGAGTTTAACTAAACTTAAACTCGAGTATTGACCGACTAGACAGTCGGGATGTTAGAATTGTGTCAGGTTCAACTCAGACTGCAATAGTTTGACTTGATACCTAGTCTTATGTGTGTTATAGACTGATAGGCTTATATGGTAATGTGTTTAGGTTATTCTGTGGATATAAATATAACAGTATTATACTGTGATGATATTATTCTAATATTGGAGATCTATATTATTAATATTAGGTCTTCGGGGTAAAGCGTTATTAAATTGCGTGCGATAATCAACGGTTCAGGCAAGTTTTCTTTTTACTTAACTCTAATAAGAGTGTTTTATTCAAGCTTATGGTTAATCATTGATGATTGCCATGAAATTTGTACTCTGTACATCTTGCATGTATAAGTCAGGTATGAAAGGCTGATCACCTTCATTACCAGTTGGTTCAGAAATGTTTGTTCATATTTAAAACTTGTTCAGTCAAAGTTTGTTCGTGCTAGTTCTCAATTATATTGATGAATTTTAGCCAGCTTATTATTCAAACTCTTCAATCATGATATATTTTTATATTGTTGTATTTAAACTTGCTGGGCAACTTTTATGCTCACCCTTGTTATATCATGATAAAACATTGCAGATAAGGCGAACGTGTTCGTATACAAGAAAAGGTTAAGGCCAAGTTCAGCTTGGGATATAAAGTGCGGCTTGTTTATAATAATATATTTTGATAAATATTGTTGTATAATAGATATTTTTATGAATGGTGTTTAAGTTAAGGTTACTCGACCTTAGGGAATAGTGTGTAATATAATGTATAAACAAGTTATGTTTATATCTTTCGCAAATAGTGAAAGAATTAGTGTACCGAGTCTGCGGCGATTTGGGGCCGGATTCGAGGCTGCTACACATAAAGTAAATGCAAATGGTAGGATACTTGTACAATGAATTTGAGTATGGTTAGAAAACTTGCTCAATAATAATTGGAGTAAGTTTAGGGAACTTGCATGGTCTGCTGTTTACACAACTTAGTTCTATATTTAATTCAACGACCTATCAATTATAAGATTGTTCTATTGATTAAAATAACATATCATAACACATAGTATTGTTATTTACAGTCAATACATAACCTAATCATATTATCACATAGTTATATCAGTCATTAAGACACAAACAAACACTTATACAGTCAAACTATATAGGTTCAGATCAATTTTGACAACATTTCGATGCACCGATTGCTTTATCGGGGAATTATTGAGTTTAAAACTCTATCACGTAGTTCAATATTATCCTGGATATTTTAAATACCAGTCATAATATTTTTAAATGACTTATAATAATTTTTAAATAATTATTATAATTTATCTTGATTTTTCAAACTCAGAATCATTATTAAATGATTTAAATATGAGATAATTCTATTATCATTAATATTTAAATTATATTAAAAATTAATGCAACCATTGCCAAAATATCAAAGTTATTTATAATAACTCAAAATATTTTTAAAGTATTACTATTACCCTTAAATGATTTTTAAAACATTTAAAATCATTTTTAAACAATTACCATTAATATTAAAATATTAAGGTATTATCCCCTAAATTATTAAAAGTCAGTTATAATAACTTAAAATATTTTAAAACCATTTATCTCCCTTTTTTAATGATTTTTAAATTAATAAAATCATTTTAAATCAATTTATTAAATATAATTATTAAATAAATCTAATATCATTTATATTAAATAATTAATGAAATTTACTTTAAAATATTGAAAGTTATATTTCATAACTTAAAATATTATTAAATACGTTATTATTATTTAAAATGATTTTTCATATAATAAAATCATTTTTAGTTAATATATTTAATGCATTTATTAAATAAATTAAATATCCATAATATTCAAATAATTACTAATATTTATGGAAAATATGCCAAATTATTAAAAGTTAATTTTTATGACTTAAAATAATTTTTAAAACTAATTTTATAATTTTTGGAATTTATTTACTATTTTTAAATGATTTTTAGAATTTATTTCTATTTTTAATCATTTTCTAAAAATTAGAAAACTAAAATAATTAAATCTGTCGCTAAAGGCTTTAGCGACGGTTTCTGTCACAGTTGTTGTTCTTGTTCTCAAGAACATTCAAAGTCAGTTGCTAAGGTGCTTACTTTGACCGTTCATTACTCGTTGCACATGATGCTTCTAGACAGGGTTTTAATGTAGTATTGATGTAATACTACATGAATCATCAATTATCAGGGTCAAATTACAACATACAAACAAGCTATAAAGACTCAAAACTAACTATCAGACATGTTCTGGGTTTTCTGGGTTTCCCAGAAACCCAAACATTCTCAAGTTGTCTCCTTGTGGCTCATTTAATCAAGGGTTCTAGATACTTTTAATGTGTTTTAATGGTTCATAATTATAGTCCACATGTCAAGGTGCAATTACAAATCATCAGGTCAGACAAACTACAATAGAATCACAATATAGCATTCGGTCAAAGCTCGTCAGAAATAACATGCATACGTTTTCTGGGTTTCCCAAAAAACGAAAATCATGTTCGTCCTACCTACTTTGACCAGTCACCATGATCTACCTGTTTGATGCTTAGGTGATATAAAGGCATGAATTTGTAGTACCTATAACATACTACAATTATAATACAACAAAAAGAACAACACGACAAACAACTGAAAGATCCAGACGCTTGAATAAGTTGTCAGGCCTTTCTGGGCAGTTTCTGGGTTACCCAGAAACGTTCAGTCATGGCCGATCAACGACTTTTGACTCTCAATATCTTACAATCTGTTCATGCTATGACCTTGATTCAAGTTCCAGAGTAAAGATCTCATAGCACACTACAATATCGAACATTTAAAACACCAAAATAATAAACATTCTGAGATCTAGAAGGTCTGACATTCAGTTGTCAGACCACATAAGAAAATATTTCCAAATTTTGTAAATCTTTAAATTCGAGCATATAAATGTTATGGATCCACTATTTAGCAACCCAGATCACTGATTCACACCTTATACAACATATATAAACATTCAAACATCAAATCCGACATAACATACAAGATTAAAATTTTTGTTTAGGGTTTTACCTTTCTATGAACTAATTCTTGAATCTGACTTTCTGATTTGATATAAGTGATAGTGGGCTTGTTTTGTGACTGATCTAGCCAAGTAATTTCGGAGGTTTTTAGTTGAGAGAGTCTTGGTTGAGTGTTGGTGTATAAATGAGTAAGTTAGTAACCTTTTTCTCTCTTTGATCTTATATAATGACATAGATGCAATGCACTTGGATGTGAAAATGGCTGATTTGTATGGTTTATAGGCACATGGCTAGCAAGAGTTGGTCACCAACTAAATTTATGGCAACCTACACAAGTTATCTATTAAAATAATGCAAGGGGCAATTATGTTATTTGGTTTTTACTTTTAGTGGCAAACTTGGCAATCTATTCGAACCCTTAGGGTTTGGCCCTTAAGGTTTAACCCTAAGGTTCCATAAGTCCAATTTCTAGGATTTTGTAATTAGGGTAAAAATGGGAATCTTAGTTTCTAAAAATGTGAATTAGGGTTCCCTAATTAAATTAGGTTTACTAATCACCTAGGACTTAACCTTGCTAAATTAATAATTAGTGTTTATAACTTAGCAATTAGGGTTCTAATTTAGTAATTAGGGTTTCTAAATATTAATTAGGGTTTACCTAATTAACATTAAATCTACAATAATTGTCATTAATTATATAACACAATAACTTAACAAATCTTACAGTCGTAATTGACTTATGTACTATAGTTGATCAATAATGCTAGGGTTTTGTACTGTTTTACTATAACTGCTCCACACATTAACATTACACACATATCTGGCATGTTTCTATCATTGAAACATAAATAATATTATATTAATATTCTCATTCCTTATTCAAAATCCAAAATTAGGGTTTTCAATCCATATCTGACATTACCTTCATATATACCATTATTAATTAAGTTAAAATAATTAACTTAACTAATATAATAAAATGCATATCATAATAATCCTTATAATCATATCATATATATAGTAATCATATTTTCATGGAAAATAAATAATCAATATTTTTATTACAAAAATCAGTAAGGATTGGACCTATTTTGGGGGTGTATCGGTGATCAACACCCCCAAAATAGGTCCAATCCATCCAACCTATTCTGAGTCGCCAA
Organism: Panax japonicus; assembly: GCA_020205505.1. Lineage (NCBI taxonomy): Eukaryota > Viridiplantae > Streptophyta > Magnoliopsida > Apiales > Araliaceae > Panax > Panax japonicus. The sequence continues at coordinate 53,209,855 of CM035107.1, read as the reverse complement.
ATACATGGTACAGAAAATAACTACAACTTTATTACTACAATTGTCGTGCAAAATACAACAACACATATGTTGTGAGTTTTGATACAAATATATACCAGCTGTGACTCTCATCCCAACCTTGGATAGCACGTCACAATGACACCTTACATAAAGGTACAATCAATAACTGTTTTACAAATTAAAATCTTTGGGAAGTGCTCAAGGAAACCTTCGTACATGGGAGGCCATGCATCTAGGTTATGATAGATATCATATGTCCACAGAATTATCCTTGGCTGACCCAATAGACCCCAAAGAAAAATGAGAATATTACTATCATGTTTTTTCCAATCAAGGGCGGATCCAGCCTTGTAATTTAGTGGGGTCAAAATCGAAAAAAAAACTCTTGAGAATTTTTTTTAATAACATGAAACACAACTAAATAATTCTCAAATATTATTTACAATAATATTTTTTGAGGTTTCATTGTTTAAAATTGTTGCATGATAACCTCATTTTTAATAGTTGTACAAATATCACGCTCAATGTAAGTTAATAAACAGTCATTCATTCATTCATCTCCCATTTGGTTACGGACTTCATTGTTCACAATATTCATGACTAAAAATGTCATTTCAATAGTTGTAGTAGCAACGAGCAAAAGTAGAACCAACATTAACAACTAATAGACTTAAGGAAACACATCATCCTTTCTTTTCTTAATTTATTCATATCAATTAAAATGTATTCATATTAAAATTAAAATGTATTCATATCAATTTTAAACCTGAAAATACCTCAACTTAATATCAAAATTGATTCTCTATTAATTTGGAACGGAGATACTAAATTACTCCATCAAGCATTAGAGAAGGGAAAAAATCTTAATTTATTTATATACTTTCTCTCCCTAAAATTTGTATAAAGAAAAAGAAAAAGAAAATTTAGAGTGCGACAGTGAATGAATTTTTTTAAATAGAAATAATAAGTAAATAGTAAAAGAAAGTGACACGATAGGAAATAAATGTTAGAGATAAAATGTCTATAAAAATCAAAGAGAAACTGAATAAAAATTTTAAAATTAAATATAACACAATTTTAGAGAAGAAATTAATTTAGGAGGTGCTAAGTTGAATAAAATATTTATTGCTGTTAAATGTTGGGGGAAAAAAATACAGAAATCAAATAAATTGTAATTGTTAAAAAGAGTACAAATTTTTTTAAAGAAAAAAGTAAAAGAGTACAATTGTTTATTAATTATACACAATAGAATAAATAAGACTAAATAATTTTACGAAAAAATGTATAATTGATATTTGATATTTTAATATGACACAATGGAATTATACAACACATGTTGCATGACCCTTAAAAATTCATTGGGGGCAGATGCCCCCCTGCCCCTACCTTAAATTCTGTGAGTCTTCTCTTGACATATAATTATCTCCATTGTCTCCAATTGTGAATTATATTTTAACCAAACTCTAAGGTTTTATAGGTAGTGCTCATAGATATACTCAACAAGTGGATGTACACATCCTTGTCATCTGATAACACGAAGTTGTATGTTATTAGACATCTTGTATGGTAGTGGAAAACACCCTTTCAACGTTGGGTTCACTTCACCCTATTTGATTCACCAAATATAACTATTAAATGACGTATAAAATACAATACACTTATCTAAAGTTCTTAATAAAATTATTTCCATACTGTTTAGGGAGAACCTCAACAACTATGGACCACCGTTCTATTCCTCTATTATCCCCGTTCGACCCAGCTACACTCTTATTACCTGAAAGGAATTGTGAAGCAAAAGGGAGAGCACAAATAGCCCAATAAAGAATATCATGACTAAAGATAATTAAATTATTAATAGTCTTCGTCTGTAATAAATCAGAGATTTAGAACATATGGTAGATGATAAAACTTTTCAACCATAGTTGCAGCGGAACGAGCAATCCATTAGAAGAGTTAAATAGACCATAAAGTCTATTATATTCTCCATGTTAAAAGTTCTCCAACAATGTTTTATCCATGTAACATCAATCAACAGTTCATGCCCACAATCATGTGAATAACTCATAATCATAATTGTGGTTCTAAATTCCTCTTCTCATCCAGGACGAAGATAATTTTTATCAGTTGTCTTTACCTGAAACATCAAAGATCATGGTTATACAAAATCAAAGTTCTTGTTCATAATCATACTAATAAATTCATCTTTGCACTACGGGCCAAAGATATTCATTAACAGTTCATCGTTGCACTACAGGCCAAAGATTTTCAACAACAGGTCATCTTTGCACTGCAGGCCAAAGATATTCAACAACAGGTTATCTTTGCACTACAGGTCAAAGATATCAATCAACAGTTCTTCTTTGCACTACAGGCCAAAGGCATACAATTGTAAAACCAATAAAAAAACAGTCCATCTATGCACTATTGGCCAAAGATGACTTTCATCACAATATAAGCATGAGGATCATGACAAGGATATAAAGAATCAATCACATGAGATAAATAATAAAGTTTAAAGACTTTAACAATTTAATTTATCCAGAATTCAATAATATCCAAATTGTCAACATGATATTGCTTTGTGGAGTAAAATTCAAGAATAATATTATATCAAAAATGATTTGAACAGAAAATAATATTTCAACAAATATTTAACGAAGATAATAACATTATTCATTATATTATAAACTCCATTTAATATTATTCATTATATAATAACATTAAATTCATTTACTAATACTATTAATCATTAAATAATATTTTAAATAATTGATTTCATAACACATTAATCCAAATGTTATAAATCACTTAATAATCTCATTATCTAATATTATTGATATTACCACAATATTTAATCATTTCTTAAATTCATTATCTAATAATCTCATTACTAATTAATGCATTTAATCATCTTAAAATGCCAAACTCATAAGATTTCATCACCAATAACCAAAACCGTCATCAAAAATCTGCATATACCTTATATAGGGTTCTCAAGCCATAAAATCATATATTTCAATTTTCTTTCTTCACATATTATATTTAATTCATTTACTCCTAACTAGTCCATTTTCATGAAAAATACCAAATCAGTCCTAGAAAATTTTCTTTTCTGAGATTTAGCAGAATATAGGCTCATATTTAACATATATTTTTCTCGAAATTTTTAAAATTCAGTAACTATTTTTCATATGGCCAAAACTACCGAATATTTAGACATTTATGATAAACTGTACTTTTGTCCAAGAATTCCGAAATTTACAGAGTATAATGTTGTTATATACATGTACTCCCAATAAATTTTTCACCAATTTTGGAGTTAACCACAAGGAGTTATACGAGTTTACTTTTAAAATAGTCTTTACTCATAAAATTCATACCTCCTAATCTATACATCCACAAATCGCCATTTTTGGACACAATCTAGAAAACTCATCAAATTATTATTTTAAATTTTTTTCAGAATTTTTGAGGGTCGGAAAAATTACGAAACTGAAAAACATAATAACCCTTACAATCCTTTTCCTCAAAAGAGCTGTATTTGGGGGTGTATCGGTGATCAACGCTCCCAAAATAGGTCCAATCCATCCAATCTATTCTGAGTCGCCAAATACATGGTACAGAAAATAAGTACAACTTTATTACTACAATTGTCGTGCAAAATACAACAACACATATGTTGTGAGTTTTGATACAAATATATACCAACTGTGACTTTCATCCCAACCTTTGATAGCACGTCACAATGGCAACTTACATAAAGGTACAGTCAATAACTATTTTAGAAATTAAAATCTTTGGGAAGTGCTCAAGGAAACCTTCGTACATGGGAGACCATGTGTCTAGGTTATGATAGATATCATATGTCCACAGAATTATCCTTGGTTGACCCAATAGACCCCAAAGAAAAATGAGAAAATTACTATCATGTTCTTTCCAATGGTGAGTCTTTTCTTGACATATAATTATCTCCATTATCTCTGTCGGGAGAATGCATATTTTGATTTGATGTTTAAAATGTTCATGATTATATGTAAAGTCCTTCAAGGAATATATGTACAAGGACTTAGTAATAGATCAAATTTGTTAGGTTGATCTAAACTCTTAATGTGTATTATTCTTTAAATGAATGTATAGATAAAGAGATCAAAGATGTTAGTTTGATCTTGAGATGTAATAGATAGGCTTCAAAGAGATCGTAGTGCATTAAGCTGATCAAGATTGCAGAAGCCATGTCAGAAACGTAGAGCATCGAGGATTGGAGTGTGCCTGCCTTGAAGGGCCTCTTCAGAAATCGTAGAGTGGTCCTAACGATTGCCGAGCCAACTCAACAATCGAAGTGTGCTCTCGGAAATGTAGAGCTTGCAAAGTAAGCAAGTGAAGATCGTAGTGTGTAACTCTTTAAGAGAAATTGTAGTGCTCTTATTTGATAGAATCAGACCAAGCACCAAGGTAACAAGACACCACGATCTGGACAATAGAGTATCATTTGCCATGTGTCAGAAGCATCGAACCCTGCCTTTTTGTTTGAAGATATATCTCCAACAAATGTGGAATGGGTTTTAAACGTTGAAGTACTCACCAGTCCCAAAGGCATAATAGATATCCTTAGTATGCAACAAAGAAGCGTATTGAAGAAGCTAAGGAAAGTACCATTGGTAAGAGGAAAACACCTTTTCAGGTGTTAGGTGAGAAAGCAGTCTGCTGTGTCAGTGGACTAGAATGAAACTCAGAAGTTATGCATAAAAGTCTCCATCAAAGTATAGAAATTTCAAACGCATTTAATGCTTCAACGGATGGATCCAACAGATAGATTTCAAGATCACATATATGCAAAACATATGCAGACGCAAGAAGCAAGCAAGCATTGAACAAGAAAGCAAAAGAACTCTCAATGCTCAACTCTACGATCTAAGAAAAAGGGAAAGCTTACTCAGCTACTCAGTTCTTTCAAACAAATGCTTACCAACAACTGAGTAGCAACCATCAAGAACTCAACAACTACCAATCAACTGAAATAAGTGTTCCAAGTTAGAAAGACTTGAAGAGTTCTAAGTGAACTGTAAAGAGCCAAGTTTGCTGGACTTGAAGAGTTCAAGAGTGAACTAAGAAGTTCCTAGACTGCTGGTCTAGAAGGAATTCGTGTGATTCAGAAAGTGTAAAAGACATCCTTAGTGAAGTTCCTACTCGAAGAGTAGAAGAGTGGACTAGGAGCTTTAAGTGTTCTGAACCACTTAAAACGACTGTGTCTATTACATTCTTGCTATAACTACCATATCTTCCATAACTGCTATAACCGCCTCACTCTCATTAACTCACTATCTTAAGGGATATTAAAAAAAATATTACTTCCGCTAAGTTTTAATCATTATCAACTAACAAGTTAAAACGAAAAGATTTTTAAATATCTATTCAACCCCCCCCCTTCTATATAACTATTGTGCCTCCGTGAACTAACAATTGGTATCAGAGAAGGTTCTATTATACAGCCTATAAAGCTTACGTAGATCTAATGGCACACTTACCAAGTGAATCAAAGATAGGATGCAAGCATACATGGACTCAATAGATGAAGATCTATTTGAGACTGTTCAGAATGGGCCCTATGTTCCAACAAAGCTTGCACCAACTACAGACGATCCAAACCGAATACAAATCAAAGTCAAAGAGGAATGGACAGACAACGAGAAGAGAGCTGTTCAACTCGATAAGAAGGCTAAGAACATTTTGTTCCAATCATTAGAAGCTGATATATTCGAAAATGTGGTCAATAGAAAAACAACAAAGGAGGTTTGGGAAGCATTACTCATCATGCATGAAGGTACGTAAGAAGTAAGAGAAAACAAACAATCTTGCCTAACACATCAATATGAAATGTTTGCACACATTCAAGGAGAGAACGTCACTGCCACCTACGAGAGATTCAACGTTCTACTCAACTCTCTACAAGCATATGGAAAGATCTATCCAAACAAAGATCTAATCATAATGTTCATGAGAGCCTTACCAAGAAGAAGGGATGCCAAAACCACTGCTATCAGAGAGTCAAAGAATCTCCATGAGATGATTGTTCAACAGTTATACGGCAACCTTCTGACATACAAATTGGAGCTAACTCAATGCGCAGAAACTCTATCAGAAGGAAGAAAGAAGGATAAGGGTGTTGCTCTCAAAGCAACTGAAAGTACCTCAAAGGTCAACACTAAAATTGACTCTGACTATGATGAAGATGATGATGAGGACTTTGCAATGCTGGAAAAAAGACTAAGAAGGTTCATGCGTCAAGGAAAAACCAGCAAGCCAAAGAAGTTCAGCAACTACATCAGCTAGGAGCAAATGAATGATCTACAACTGCAAGAAGCCTGGCCATTTCATTGCCAACTGCAACAAACCTCTCAGAGAAGAGCTAAAGAAGAAATCACATGCAAAGAAGGAATATAAAGGCAACAAAAGGCCTCAGAAGAGAGACAAAGGCCTTGTAGATGGAGGATCGTGAAGTGATTCAGACAATGACTCAACTCTCGAATCTAGAGATGATGAAGATCCTCAAATGGCTAATCTGTGCCTAATGGACAAACATGTAATGAAAAAACTTAACTCCAACATACATGAAGTATCGATGAGGTATTTGACTTCAACTCAGCTGATGTAGACATTAATGATTTGAGAACTGTACTGCATGGCATAACAACTGATCTGCATTAATACATGAAGTGGTTCAGATTTCTGACGAAGGATTATTCACTTCTTCAAGAGGCGAAAAAGAAAGTTCAAGAAGAGCTAGAAACAACTCTTCTAAGTATTAACTTTCTCTCCAAGCTTGAGGCCAAGAATGAGATCTTAAAACAGACCAATGAGCTTAATGCACAAAGAGTGTCCAATCTAACCTCTGAAATTGAGGACTTAGAAAGAACCATCTCTACATGGAACAAATCCTCATCATCCATGGACTCCCTGCTCTCTAGTCAAAGAAGTGCATTTGACAGAACATGCTTAGGCTTTGGGGAATCCACCTCAGAGCCATGTGTAGAAAAATTAAAGGAAACTAGCACTAGTTGCAACGACCCCAAAATTCATACAATTTAATTATCAACTTCGGTCATTAACCATACATTGAATCTCTAATTTTACATCATTATTCGATATTAAAAACACTAAAATTGCAGAATATTTAAAACGTTTATACATTTCCTTCTTTCTTGCCCAGAATCGCAACCTTTACATTACATCTCTTTGATTCAATCTTATATCATGAATTGTTACAACAAAATGACTATACAAAGTCTTACATCATAAGTAAATATCCATATACATTGGATAGCTCAACTTACAATTCAACAACACGTTACGTTCAAAATATGAAATACATTTCTCATAAAACATAAGTAATCTTCATGAATATAGATCTCTATAACTCCCTTAGCACATATCTTTACCTTAAAATCTTGACCTGCAAAATTGGTTATTTGTAAGAGTGAGCTCGACAGCCCAGCAAAGTTTAATAGTTTTCATGCATCACATATCACATAATAACATGCTCGATATACATCTCATTAAAGTAACATGGCATACATGTTTTTAATTCACATAGCAAATATAAATATTGAGTTCCTTACTCAATCATCATTACTTAGCCAAAACAATGCAGTCATATATCGACTTTAACATTTCATGATTTCAACATGCATAACATATCATGCTATTTAAAATAGTTAATCAAGTCCACGTAGAAAATAGGAACCGAAAGACTTTCCTTGATTGTTGTTTACCAATAATAGATTAACAGCTTACAGTTATCTGCACTTCACGTGCCCTACACAATTATATAATTATACACATCAACTATTAGTCACATAACAACACATAGTAATTGTAATGTAAACTCTACTCCACATCTCATAATCTTTCGTTTTAATTAGCACACAATGTTCAATTAGATTCTGTTAACTTTTCGACTTATGACTCACTATATTTCTTCTTAGTCAAACTCGAAGTTCATTCAAGTGCTTAAGTCTTGCAAGGACTACTTATTGGTTTTATGTTAAAACCATTTCATATCCTATAATATTCATTTCAATTGAATTGAAACACTTTTTAAGTTCTTTAACACTTGGCACGGCGTTTCGACGTTCATTTGTCACACGGCCGATTTGCCTCTCTTGTGTATGCTTATTATGCTTCAATAACTTATCTAATACATCATTTATTAATGTTAAACATCATTAAATTTACTAACATTCATGTTTTATAACTTAGGACATCATATTTTATGGTCAGGACATGCATATGTGCATGACTGACGCCCTCCGATTGCCCCCGAAAACCCAACAGTCCTAAAGATGACCATTTTGACTACTGTTACGGACCTCAAATTGAAATTATTAAAAAATGAAAGTTGTAGGTCTATTCTTACTCGTTCCCGATCATCTTGAATCAACTCAATCGGAGTTCATATGAGAAAGTTATGGCCATTTTACTACAAGAGGTCAAAACTGTCCGACTCAGACTTCTGTTCTGGCGCCGCGACGCGAGAACTAAGTCATACAGTGGTGCCGCAGCGTGAGATTAGCACTGGGGCTCCATTTTTGGCGCTAAGGCGCAGAAACTTGCAAAACCCAACCACGAAGAACATAATAACTAAATTTTGGACTAATTACTACTTCTAACATCTAAATTAAGACATAAATCTTATAAGGATTACTCATAAATATTTACTTATCATACATATACCAATTTAGCACAACTTAACAACAATTTTAGAAAACTTAAATTTTGAAAACACGGTTTAAAAACCAAAACTCCATAGTTGATATATTTTAACACAGTAAACACTGTAAATTCTAATAACAACCAATTTATTTACTTTACCTATAATTCTATGAAATTCGTAACAAACTAATTAACATAATCACAGTTTAATTTCTCAATTATTATAATCTAATTTTGTTATCATACAAAATTTAACAATCTTTGTTCATATCTTTACTGTAAAACTATTTCCTTCTTGTAGCTGTAAATTAGCATACAATCTTATCTATACATTAAGTATACAATCATATATATATATATATATATATATATATATACATGCTAGTTATTACCAAAACACATGATTTAGTAAAGCATAGTTTACATACAATATTTGTAAAGAACCTTATATTACAGTCAAATTCACATATACATAGAGACTTTAGACATAATTGTGTAAAACATATATACGTATAAAGGTTATGCCACATACCTTCTAATTGCTCATTAATTCTTGCTAACACCACTGGAATTATTTGAAAACCTCATGTGTACACTCTCAATTTCTCTGATAATTCTCTCCCAAAACTTTATGTACTTTTCTTCTTTAAAAACCTTTTTCTTTCTTTTTCTCTGTAGCTTTTCTTAGGCTTAGGTTTATACAATATAGATTATACGTAATACTAAACTGATAACCAAGCGTACATAAAAGAAACGCATATAGTTATAATAACCTAATAAATAGCATCAGTTATCAATAGAACGTATAGCTTATAAATATATTTTATTTATTTAATTTATTTTATAAATAATTTAAATTTCAAAAATCCAAAAGCCATAGGGATTTGTTTGGCAAAAACCATTTAAAACTTAAAGAATTAATATCCTTAAACTTTGTTTGGGTAAAACTAAATCAAAACTACTTTAATTTATTTTAATAACTAATTATAATATAGTTATTTGTCACACTTCTTTTAATTAAGTTTTCATACTTAATTAATTAATTCTAATAACAATTCATTACATGATATAATAATTTATTTAATCATTATAAACTCTCCAACTTAATTATTAAATTAAATTAGATTACTATTTCAAAATAATTACTTTCCTTAACTCATTAATTATTTATTAAACAAATAAATAATCAAATCACATCAAATCAATTAAACAAATACTTATTCAACGATAAACACATCCATTAAATATTTATATAATTCAATAAATATTTAAATATTTAATTAAAAATCTGAATTGTTACATCATTCCGTCCTTACAAGGATTCTGTCCTTAGAATCATAACTCAAACCACTCATTCGTTACACTAGTAATGCCTCAAGTTTTAATAGAGGCATTACATTTATGAAATTCTCACAGAAGGAAGAACCATCCCAACCCTGTTCTACTGAATCAATCCATACTCCAAGGAGTAAAGGATCTCACACTGGCCTGGGTTTCAGAAAAGAAAAGAGTAACCCATCTTCTACTCACCAACCTCGAAGGATCGTAGAGTCGAGTAAGACTAACTCTATGAATCAACTGGAAAGGTACAGTACAGGTAAGGTACACTCCTCACAATTCATGAAACCCAAGGACATATGGAAGAAGGAAAATCAGGTTAACAGGAGGATGACTAAAGAACCACAAAAGTCCAAATGGAGAATGTATTCTCTCTCACACACACAAGCATACATCATATTAAATGTTTTGTGTGCTACAAAATTGGTCACAAGGCTACAAAGTGCTATTATAATTCCATGCATGTGAGACCCAAGATTAAACATATTTGGGTCCCCAAGGGTACTAACAAAATAGGACCCATAAAAATATGGGTAACAAAATGAAGGTTTGATGTTACCACAAGAAAAGAGTTCCACGATCACGACCTGGTATATGGACAACGGATGCTCAAGGCACATGACTGGGAACAAAGCCCTTTTGTCTAACTACATAGAAAAGGAAGGTCCCTCAGTCATCTTTGGAGACAATGGCTCTGGCAAGACAAGAGGATATGGCTCAGCTGGAAATGGAGCAGTGTCCTTCAGTAGAGTGGCCTAAGTGGAAAGACTATAACACAATCTTCTAAGCATTAGCCAACTTTATGACAAGGGTCATCAAGTGGCATTCCTCATCAATCAGTGTCACGTCAGAGAATTGAAGACATTTGCGATAAAGCTAACCGGAACAAGAGAAGGAAATGTCTACACAGTGAATCTTGGACAGCTAAGCTCAGATGAAACAATATGCTTTCTAGATAAAGCATCTAAAGAAATTAGCTGGCTATGGCATAGACAATTGTCTTATTTAAACTTCAAAAGCATGTCCAATCTGGCCTCAAGAGATCTTGTTGCAGGCCTACCCAAGTTAAACTTCGTGAAAGAAAGGCCATGCAATGCCTGTCAGCTTTGAAAGTAAACCAGAAACTCATTCAAGAGCAAAACTGCCAACTCAATTGACAAGCCTCTGCAATTGCTCCACATGGATCTATTCGGGCCAATTCCAACAACAAGTCTCGGAGGGAAAAGATACTCACTGGTCATAGTCGATGACTACACCAGGTTTAAATGGGTGTTTTTTCTAACCTCTAAGGATGAAACAAGCTCCCAACTGATCAAGATGTTTAGGCTAGAAATGAATGAGAAAGGAGAGAAAATTAAGGCTAGAAGGAGTGATCATCGTAGAGAATTCGACTTCTTAGAAATGGACATGTTCTGCACAGACAATGACATCAGTCATAACTTCTCAGCTCCACGAACTCCTCAACAAAATGGAGTAGCTGAGAGAAAGAACATAACTTTGATAAAGGCTGGAATAACTCTACTAGCATCAGCCCATCTGCCTGAATACTTATGGGAAGAAGTTGTCAACACTACATTCTACACTCAAAACAGATCACTCATACACTCTACGATTAAGAAGACTCCTTATGAACTGTGGAAAGGAAGAAAGCCAAGTGTCAGCTACTTTTATGTATTCGGCTGTGTATGCTATATTCTCAACAATGGAAAGAAGTACTTGACAAAGTTTCAACCCAAGTCAGACGAATAAATCTTTCTTGGATATGCCACAGACAGAGTGTTCAACAAGAAGACACTGAGTGTTAAAGTCTCGATTTACATCATCTTTGATGAAACATACTTGGACAAAACAGTGCCTCAAGACACTACAATTGACAGTTCAGACACTACGAATGAGGTCGTCGAGCTCAACACTATGATCGTAGTGCCATATAGTGAAATCGTTGAGCAAAGAAATGAGATCGTAGAGAGGCCTATGCCAGAAAACGAACCTCCACACCAAGAAGAAGAAATAGATCTTGAAGGCCTAAGACAAGAAGGCATAAGGACAAATGTCCCAACAGGAAACAGATAGGCAAGAGATCACACTTAAGATCTAATCATTTTAGATCTGAGTGCAATAGTCAAAACAAGAGCTTCCACCCAGAATGAATGTTTTTATCTAAGCTTCCTGTCACAAATGGAACCAAAGAAGATAGAGGATGCTATGGAAGACTCCAGCTGGATAGAGGCCATGCAGGAAGAACTCAACCAATTTGAAAGAAATAAAGTATAGAGATTGGTACCAAGACCAAAGAGTTATACTGTCATTGGAACCAAGTGGGTCTTCAGGAACAAGATGGATGAAGATGGAGTACTAACCAGGAATAAGGAAAGACTAGTGGCCAAGGGCTACTCTCAAGAAAAAGGCATTGAATACGATAAGACATTTGCACCTGTTGCCAGACTAGAAGCCATCAGAATCTTCCTTTCCTTTGCTACTTGATGAGTGGGATTTAAACCTGCGAATCGGATATTTTCTGACTTAAATACTTGCCTGGATTCATAGTTTTTTATATAGTTTTATTGGGAATATATTGTTTTTGTGTTTAATCGTTGCATTGCAGAGCTTCGCAGTGTTTGTGCTGCCTTGAAGGGGCAAAACTGTCATTTTGCGCTTTCCCGCGCCGCGGCGCCAATGCCAGAGTCATTGGCCGCGCCGCAGCGCCACAATCTAGCCCACGCTGACGATAGCCGCGGCGCCACTTATCCTATTCTAGCTCGCGCTGCAGTGCGAGCTCCGTGTCCCAGTTCCTTAGGCAGCGTCGCAGCGCGACTCAAGGCTTAGTGACCCGCGCCGCGGCGCCACCTCCGGTTCCCAGGCAGACAGGAAGTGTTTGACCTAGAAAAAAGAGGGGATAAAGGGAGAAGGAGGCGGCTGATGTAAGATATACAAAAAGGGAGATAAGAAAAAGCTAGAGAATATACAAGAAGAAAGGAAAAAGTTTGTAGAAATGAGATCCATTGCTCTCCATATTTTTAGATCGTGCACGTGAAGAGATTGTTTGACTGAAGAGTACTCCTTTCTTTAGGGGTTTTTCTTATTTCAAATCTTCTATTTATTGTATTTGTCTGAAATGGGTAGTGTATTAGAACTTTGTGTTAGTCCCATAGTTATGAACTAACTCCATTGTTAGGATTGCAATGTAACTTTTTGAATAGCTTAATCGACTTTCTCTCTCGTTTTATATAATGAAGCATTTTGGAATGGGTTGTTGTATTTTGCTTATAATGTCTGATTTCTTGATAAATAAATAGGTTCTGATAGTAGTGGAAATTGATAAATGGATATTACTGTCTTCCTTTAAATACAATGACACCTGTTTTGTCCTGATATTTAATTGTGGGCTTATTGTGCTAGTAGGATAGACATATCCTCACTTGCATTGTGTGACCTTGGAGTTGAGCATAATGACCTTGGTCAAATTAGATTCACTAATAGACATATTGTGTTCTAGCTTGTCAAGGATTAGCATTTGACCTTCGACATAAGCTTATGCTTACTTCAGTCTCGGTTGGCCATTCCTTGATTTGTTCATATTACGGAGAGTTAGAAGATTAGGCGAAGCATTAGGGGAGTTGTAATCCTATTTTCATTTCTTAGAGCTGTTCCTTCTCGCAATTTGATTGTCCTATAGAAATTGTTTAACCAACCATCTATTTCTTTTCTTTAGATAAGATTAGTAACGACTTTACCTTAGTAGTTGTTTCCTGTTAAATCTTTGTCCTCGTGGGTTCGACACTCTCTTATCACTGTATTACTTATTAGACCGCGTATACTTGCGCGTGTTTTTCGGTCGATTTCGCAACCAATAAACACGCGCAAGTATACGCGGTCAACAAGTAATATAATGATAAGAGAGTTGTCGAACCCACGAGGAATTATCACTAATATCTATCAAGTACTGACTTTATATCGCCTCAGTCTTATTTAAACAGTTAATTAAAACGATAAATTATGATTACAATTAATCAAAATAGCAGAAAAACATAACATAGATAGATAGATAAAGAGCTAAGAACACAATATCCACACACAAGCATTTTGTCAAACACTTGGCGTGCATCACTTTGTTCAAATCTCTTAACTCTCTTTATGATCATGGCGGCCAATATGAATTGGCAATACATAAATTATGCATATACATAATCACATAAAGAACCAATTCGCATGACACCAATCATAAAGAAAGCAAATTAGAAGTTTAATTCATAACAAATAAATCAAACTATTCCAAATATTAGGTAATCATCCAATGGATCATACAAGTATCAAAGAAAAGTTAGAAGTTTAATTCAATTCCTTGCCTCCATAGGTGTTACAAATGTTTGCACTAGATCCCCAAGAATGAGTTCTAGCCACTAGAGGATAAAGGAAGAAAGAAATGATGGCTTCCCTTAGTTGTTGGTTGAAACTCCTCCATTGATGTTGTTGAAGCTCCCACCATTGATGCTCCTTGAAGCTCTTGAAGAACCATGGCCAAGAGTCATGGCCTCCCTCTTCTCAAAGCCGCCACCTCTCTCTATTTCTCCTTTAGGTTGCAAGTAGAAGTGAAGGATTATGTTTTTGGGTCATTAGGTTGAACATTTAATAGCTAAAATCTGTCCAAAATTCGTGTCTGGCGCTGCGGCGCCATGATTTGGCTTGAACGGGGCTCTGTGCGCGGAAGACGGGGCTGGGTACTGCTAAGTGGCGCTGCGGAGCCGCAAATACACTAGCAACTCGCGCTGCGGCGCCGGGCCATTTTCTGCTCGGACATCTGTTGGGAAAATGGTCATAACGTCTTCATACGAACTCCGATTAAGGCGATTCAAGATGATCCAGAAAGAAGAGAAGTAGATATACAACTTTCATTCTTTGAGTTCTTCGAAATAATGGGTAGATCAATGCTCAAATTGGTCTTGAAGTGACTGTTATGCAAATAGCAGTTGGTAGTTTCCAGATTTGACACCCGTTGGGAAAATGGCCATAACTCTCGTATACGAACTCCGATTGAGGCGATTCAAGATGATCCGGAAAGAGGAGACGTTGATCTACAACTTCCATTCTTGAAGTTTGGACAGATAATGAACGGATCATGGCTAAAATTGGGCTTTACGGGACTGCTACGTCAATGGCAAACCGAAAATGCGAATTTGGCGATTCCAACCATCGACCCAAATGACATTCCATCCAATTCCTACAAAACAAAGTAAAAACACATAAAACTAATACAAATATATATAAAAGCAATATAAAACTATATTACACAACAATACAATGAAAATACATAAAAACAAAACAAACTAGCTTAGGATTTACAAATTATCAAACTCAAAAGTACCTAATTTGTGTATATAAAACACACTCATCAAATACCCCCAAACTTGAATCTTTGCTTGTCCTCAAGCAAAACACTAAGAACAAAAACTACAAAAATAAATTCTAACAATCAACTACTTGAGCAATGAATCAATAAGTTTGAACAATGGCCTTAAAGATATCAAAACATGATAACTCTAGAAAACTTTCAAAATGTCACAACGTCTAGGATTTCAACTTGCTTGTTAGTCATACCTTGCTTTAGATCCTTTCTCTCTGTGTGTGTGTATCCATTTACACTAAACCAATTATAGCTCGGATTAGCTTATGCAACCATATTACCTTATGAAAGAAATAAACTTCAAAAACTACATGCTTAACACATCACTCATCGCAATTGTAGACAAATCAAACATTCCAAAAATTTGATATCAAAGGACTCTTAGGTGAGTGCATTTTATGCTCCATCTTACCCTAAGTCCGCTTTTATGGGCGAGTGCGTTTTACGCTCCATCTCACCCTAAGTCTGCTTTTATGGGCGAGTGCGTTTTACGCTCCATCTCAACCCACCGCAAGATTCTCGATATATTTTTATTTCATTTTTTTTCATAGGTGAGTGCGTTTTACGCTCTATCTCCCTTAAGTATGTGTTTATGAGTGAGTGCATTTTACGCTCCATCTCAACCCACCACATGACCAATTAATCAAACCTAAGTATATTGCTTCGAGTGATGTTTAAACGAGTTCTAGAGTTTATTGATATCTCTCATAAGCATTCGGTCATATAAGCTTTCTCTAAGTATACAACTAGTTCATTACAAATGGATGAGTGCTCAAAAGTAGGAGTCATAAGCAAAGCAATAACCAACTATAAGTCAATCACCCAAACTAAGCAACATTTATCCATTTTTCATGAGTTATAACATTAACAATCATTTGCCTGATCATATATTATAGCTCAATTCAAATTAAATCAATGCTCAAGAGATAACCTATACTTGAAATGCAATTAAGCCCACAAAATAAAATAAAATAAAACATATCAAAACAAAACGTAGAAGACCCCCAAACTTGAAACTGACAATGTCCTTACTAAACGCAATAAAAGAATTCAATGCAAAGAACTTCCGTGATCATTTATCAGTTGTCGCCTTCCGCAACCGACATCTACGATTTGCTAAGATATAACATAAAATGGAAAATTTTCAAAATTTTAACTAATATGCACTACTAAACATAAAAACATCCAAATAACTGACATAATAATATAATACCAACTCAAGTACCAAGAATATCACAAGTGCCACCAAACTTAAGAAGAACATTGTCCTCAATGTAAAGATACATAAAATTAAAACTAGAGGACTTCCCTGAGAATATGTTAATCGTCATCGACATCTTCCTCCAAGTCCTCCAAGTCGGGAGTGCCAAACTTGTTGCGCGATACTCGGTACCTGAAAGAAACACAAAACTTTACACTTTGAGTTGCCTCCCAACAAGCGCTTGGTTTATAGTCTTCGGCCCGACTTTATTTAAAATAGAAATACAAGTTTAATAAAAATGTGTCATGCAAAATCGGACTGTAAGGCCCCAACTTACGCCAAGTCTTGCACAAGAGCTGTATTTACATACAGTCTTGTCAATCCAATCTCACAAACGATAACAATAAATAGAACTATAAGGCCCCAGCTTACGCCAAGTCTTGCACAAGAGCTGCATTTACATACAGTCTTGTCAGCCTATTTATCGCAATCGGAAAATACGTGAAAATAAAGATCAAACAAATAACAGATAAATAAATGTTCAAATTAAGACTACATTGATTGAAATCAATATTTGACAATATTAGAATAGTAATTCCCCGGCAACGGTGCCAAAAACTTGTTGGTCGATTTCGCAACCAATAAACACGCGCAAGTATACGCGGTCAACAAGTAATATAATGATAAGAGAGTTGTCGAACCCACGAGGAATTATCACTAATATCTATCAAGTACTGACTTTATATCGCCTCAGTCTTATTTAAACAGTTAATTAAAACGATAAATTATGATTACAATTAATCAAAATAGCAGAAAAAATAACATAGATAGTTAGATAAAGAGCTAAGAACACAATATCCACACACAAGCATTTTGTCAAACACTTGGCGTGCATCACTTTGTTCAAATCTCTTAACTCTCTTTATGATCATGGCGGCCACTATGAATTGGCAATACATAAATTATGAATATACATAATCACATAAAGAACCAATTCGCATGACACCAATCATAAAGAAAGCAAATTAGAAATTTAATTCATAACAAATAAATCAAACTATTCCAAATATTAGGTAATCATCCAATGGATCATACAAGTATCAAAGAAAAGTTAGAAGTTTAATTCAATTCCTTGCCTCCATAGGTGTTACAAATGTTTGCACTAGATCCCCAAGAATGAGTTCTTGCCACTAGAGGAAAAAGGAAGAAAGAAATGATGGCTTCCCTTAGTTGTTGGTTGAAACTCCTCCATTGATGTTGTTGAAGCTCCCACCATTATGCTCCTTGAAGCTCTTGAAGAACCATGGCCAAGAGTCATGGCCTCCCTCTTCTCCAAGCCGCCACCTCTCTCTATTTCTCCTCTAGGTTGCAAGTAGAAGTGAAGGATTATGTTTTTGGGTCATTAGGTTGAGCATTTAATAGCTAAAATCTGTCCAAAATTCGTGTCTGGCGCTGCGGCGCCATGATTTGGCTTGAACGGGGCGCTGCGGCGCGGAAGAAGGGGCTGGGTACTGCTAAGTGGCGTTGCGGCGCCGCAAATACACTAGCAACCCGCGCTGCGGCGCCGGGCCATTTTCTGCTCGGACATCTGTTGGGAAAATGGTCATAACGTCTTCATACGAAATCCGATTGAGGCGATTCAAGATGATCCAGAAAGAAGAGAAGTAGATCTACAACTTTCATTCTTTGAGTTCTTTGAAATAATGGGTAGATCAATGCTCAAATTGGTCTTGAAGTGACTGTTATGCAAATAGCAGTTGGTAGTTTCCAGATTTGACACCCGTTGGGAAAATGGCCATAACTCTCGTATACGAACTCCGATTGAGGCGATTCAAGATGATCCGGAAAGAGGAGACGTTGATCTACAACTTCCATTCTTGAAGTTTGGACAGATAATGACCGGATCATGGCTAAAATTGAGCTTTACGGAACTGCTACGTCAATGGCAAACCGAAAATGTGAATTTGGCGATTCCAACCATCGACCCAAATGACATTCCATCCAATTCCTACAAAACAAAGTAAAAACACATAAAACTAATACAAATATACATAAAAGCAATATAAAACTATATTACACAACAATACAATGAAAATACATAAAAACAAAACAAACTAGCTTAGGATTTACAAATTATCAAACTCAAAAGTACCTAATTTGTGTATATAAAACACACTCATCAAATACCCCCAAACTTGAATCTTTGCTTGTCCTCAAGCAAAACACTAAGAACAAAAACTATAAAAATAAATTCTAACAATCAACTACTTGAGCAATGAATCAATAAGTTTGAACAATGGCCTTAAAGATATCAAAACATGATAACTCTAGAAAACTTTCAAAATGTCACAACGTCTAGGATTTCAACTTGCTTGTTAGTCATACCTTTCTTTAGATCCTTTCTCTGTGTGTGTGTGTATCCATTTACACTAAACAAATTATAGCTCGGATTAGCTTATGCAACCATATTACCTTATGAAAGAAATAAACTTCAAAAACTACATGCTTAACACATCACTCATCGCAATTGTAGACAAATCAAACATTCCAAAAATTTGATATCAAAGGACTCTTAGGTGAGTGCATTTTATGCTCCATCTTACCCTAAGTCCGCTTTTATGGGCAAGTGCGTTTTACGCTCCATCTCACCCTAAGTCTGCTTTTATGGGCGAGTGCGTTTTACGCTCCATCTCAACCCACCACAAGATTCTCGATATATTTTTATTTCTTTTTTTTTTCATAGGTGAGTGCGTTTTACGCTCTATGTCCCTTAAGTATGTGTTTATGAGTGAGTGTATTTTACGCTCCATCTCAACCCACCACATGACCAATTAATCAAACCTAAGTATATTGCTTCGAGTGATGTTTAAACGAGTTCTAGAGTTTATTGATATCTCTCATAATCATTCGGTCATATAAGCCTTCTCTAAGTATACAACTAGTTCATTACAAATGGATGAGTGCTCAAAAGTAGGAGTCATAAGCAAAGCAATAACCAACAATAAGTCAATCACCCAAACTAAGCAACATTTATCCATTTTTTTATGAGTTATAACATTAACAATCATTTGCCTGATCATATATTATAGCTCAATTCAAATTAAATCAATGCTCAAGAGATAACCTATACTAGAAATGCAATTAAGCCCACAAAATAAAATAAAATAAAATAAAACATATCAAAACAAAACGTAGAAGACCCCCAAACTTGAAACTGACAATGTCCTTACTAAACGCAATAAAAGAATTCAATGCAAAGAACTTCCGTGATCATTTATCAGTTGTCGCCTTCCGCAACCGACATCTACGATTTGCTAAGATATAACATAAAATGGAAAATTTTCAAAATTTTAACTAATATGCACTACTAAACATAAAAACATCCAAATAACTGACATAATAATATAATACCAACTCAAGTACCAAGAATATCACAAGTACCCCCAAACTTAAGAAGAACATTGTCCTCAATGTAAAGATAGATAAAATTAAAACTAGAGGACTTCCCTGAGAATATGTTAATCGTCATCGACATCTTCCTCCAAGTCCTCCAAGTCGGGAGTGCCAAACTTGTTGCGCGATACTCGGTACCTGAAAGAAACACAAAACTTTACACTTTGGGTTGCCTCCCAACAAGCGCTTGGTTTATAGTCTTCGGCCCAACTTTATTTAAAATAGAAATATAAGTTTAATAAAAATGTGTCATGCAAAATCGGACTGTAAGGCTCCAACTTACGCCAAGTCTTGCACAAGAGCTGTATTTACATACAGTCTTGTCAATCCAATCTCACAAACGATAACAATAAAGAGAACTATAAGGCCCCAGCTTACGCCAAGTCTTGCACAAGAGCTGCATTTACGTACAGTCTTGTCAGCCTATTTATCGCAATCGGAAAACACGTGAAAATAAAGATCAAACAAATAACAGATAAATAAATGTTCAAATTAAGACTACATTGATTGAAATCAATATTGGAGAATATTAGAATAGTAATTCCCCGGCAACGGTGCCAAAAACTTGTTGGTCGATTTAGCAACCAATAAACACGCGCAAGTATACGCGGTCAACAAGTAATATAATGATAAGAGAGTTGTCGAACCCACGAGGAATTATCACTAATATCTATCAAGTACTGACTTTATATCGCCTCAGTCTTATTTAAACAGTTAATTAAAACGATAAATTATGATTACAATTAATCAAAATAGCAGAAAAACATAACATAGATAGATAGATAAAGAGCTAAGAACACAATATCCACACACAAGCATTTTGTCAAACACTTGGCGTGCATCACTTTGTTCAAATCTCTTAACTCTCTTTATGATCATGGCGGCCACTATGAATTGGCAATACATAAATTATGCATATACATAATCACATAAAGAACCAATTCGCATGACACCAATCATAAAGAAAGCAAATTAGAAATTTAATTCATAACAAATAAATCAAACTATTCCAAATATTAGGTAATCATCCAATGGATCATACAAGTATCAAAGAAAAGTTAGAAGTTTAATTCAATTCCTTGCCTCCATAGGTGTTACAAATGTTTGCACTAGATCCCCAAGAATGAGTTCTAGCCACTAGAGGAAAAAGAAAGAAAGAAATGATGGCTTCCCTTAGTTGTTGGTTGAAACTCCTCCATTGATGTTGTTGAAGCTCCCACCATTGATGCTCCTTGAAGCTCTTGAAGAACCATGGCCAAGAGTCATGGCCTCCCTCTTCTCCAAGCCGCCACCTCTCTCTATTTCTCCTCTAGGTTGCAAGTACAAGTGAAGGATTATGTTTTTGGGTCATTAGGTTGAGCATTTAATAGCTAAAATCTGTCCAAAATTCGTGTCTGGCGCTGCGGCGCCATGATTTGGCTTGAACGGGGCGCTGCGGCGCGGAAGAAGGGGCTGGGTACTGCTAAGTGGCGCTGCGGCGCCGCAAATACACTAGCAACTCGCGCTGCGGCGCAGGGCCATTTTCTGCTCGGACATCTGTTGGTAAAATGTTCATAACTTCTTCATACGAACTCCGATTGAGGCGATTCAAGATGATCCAGAAAGAGGAGAAGTAGATATACAACTTTCATTCTTTGAGTTCTTCAAAATAATGGATAGATCAATGCTCAAATTGGCCTTGAAGTGACTGTTATGCAAATAGCAGTTGGTAGTTTCCAGATTTGACACCCGTTGGGAAAATGGCCATAACTCTCGTATACGAACTCCGATTGAGGCGATTCAAGATGATCCGGAAAGAGGAGACGTTGATCTACAACTTCCATTCTTGAAGTTTGGACAGATAATGACCGGAGCATGGCTAAAATTGGGCTTTACGGGACTGCTACATCAATGGCAAACCGAAAATGCGAATTTGGCGATTCCAACCATCGACCCAAATGACATTCCATCCAATTCCTACAAAACAAAGTAAAAACACATAAAACTAATACAAATATACATAAAAGCAATATAAAACGATATTACACAACAATACAATGAAAATACATAAAACCAAAACAAACTAGCTTAGGATTTACAAATTATCAAACTCAAAAGTACCTAATTTGTGTATATAAAACACACTCATCACTACTCACATGAAATTCAAGATCTTACAGATGGATGTCAAAAGTGCATTCCTGAATGCTGAACTTCAAGAAGAAGTCTATGTAGAGCAACCTCCAGATTTCATCAATCCATCCCTTTCTAATTATGTTTACAGATTAGACAAAGCCTTACAAAGTCTTAAACAAGCACCTAGAGCATTGTATGAAACACTAACTAACTTTCTTATTGAAAATGGATTCACAAAAGGAAGAGCAGATACTATATTATTCCTTAGAAAGCATAAAGACAAAGTCTTATTGGTTCAAATATATGTTGATGATAATATTTTTGGTTCTACTGATGAAAAGTTATGCAAGAGATTCTCTAAGCTTATGTAGAGCAAGTTTGAAATGAGCATGATGGGTGAGCTGAACTTCTTCCTTGGACTGCAAGTAAAGTAGACTGATGAATGAATATTCATAAACCAAGCTAAGTACATTAAAGACTTACTTAAGAAGTATGGCATGGAATCAACCTCTCCCATGAAAACCCTAATTTCTCCTGCGACCAAGCTTAACAAAGATAAAAAAGGTAAAAGTATTGATATAACTCAATATAGAGGTATGATAGGGTCTCTTTTATATCTAACTGCCAGTAGACCATACATAATGTTTGCAACATGCATATGTGCTAGATTTTAGGCTGACCCTAAAGAATCACATTTAACTGTTGTAAAGAGAATTTTTAGGTATCTTAAGGGTACACCTCACTTGGAGTTTTGGTATCCCAAGGAGTCCTCATTTGAAATAACAGGATACCCAGATGCTAATTTTGCAGGCTGCAAAATAGATAAAAAGAGTACTAGTGGCACTTGTCAATTTCTAGGAAACAGACTTGTGTCCTGGTTTAGCAAGATCAAAACTCAGTATCCACTTCAACTGCAGAAGCTGAATACATTGCTGCTGGCAGCTGCTGTGCTCAGATCCTATGGATGAAAAATCAGCTAACAGATTATGGGTTTGAATTCAAATCCACACATATTCACTGTGATAACACAAGTGCCATAGAAATAACTCATAATCCTATCATGCATTCTAGGACTAAGCATATAGAAATAAGGTATCACTTCATTAGGGATCATGTGCAAAATGGAACTATATCTTTACAATATATCCCTACTGAAAATAAACTTGCTGATGTCTTTACAAAGCCTCTTAATGAATCCAGATTTAATAAGTTAATAAGTGAGCTAGGAATGCTTAATTTACAACCATGAAATATATGCTCTAGTGTGTGTTAACCATACAGATATAAAGGCTATGGTTGAAATTGTAGACATGATCAAGGGAAGTCCACGATCGCAGAGCTGCAATAACATAGACTCAACGATCGTAGCACAGACTCAATGATGGTAGAGTCTCATCAATAAAACAAAGGAGCATCATGCGATGAGAAAGTTCAAAAACAAAGCAACCCATCTGATAAGCACCTTAGGAACAAACCTAACCCATGATTCACTCTATGAGGTTGACCTTTCCTAAGTTACCTTAAAAGAATGCTAAGTAAAAAACTCATCACAAGGATCCGGACAGACTCGACTATCATAGTTCAGACACAACGACTGCTAGACAAACTCAACGATCGTAGTTTAGACACGACGACTGCCGGACAGACATGACAAATGCTGAACAGACTCAACGATCACAAAGGCTACCTCAACGATTGTAGTCCTCACTAAGGACATATTAGCTCAAAAGGAGCTAAGGGCAATTTATTACAATCCTCCTTAGTCAGATTCGTATAGCCAAATAGAATTCGACACCTGCCCCACTAAACAAAATAAAGAGAGGGAAGTTACAAGTAAAGTTTGAAAATGCCTTTTTGAAATCAGAAGTTCAAAAATCTTTTCTCTCTCCTCTCTTCCTCTCTACAAGTAGAAATCCTAACCCCGAAGAAAGCTCAAACAACCATACTCCCTTCAACGAAAGGAATGGTAGCCTCCAACGTCGTCTCTTGTTACAGACTATGCTTCGACAAGTTCAAAACTGCTGACCCCAAATTTCACAAGATTTTGACATTGTTAAAGAAGGCTGGTCTCGAAGATGCTCTAGGTACGAGCACATGGATATACCCAAAGTTAATAAAGGAGTTTTATAGAAATGGAGTATTCAAAAATGAAGTCCTCACGATGAGAGTCAAGGACGTGGAAATCAAACTAAATGCTGAGAACATCAACCTAGCCCTAGGCTTCAAATCCGAAGGTTTCTAGTTTTTAGATGGCTTCGATTTCCATGTAGGACTTAAGAAGATGCATCACAAGAAATTCCCCACTATTAAAGGGTACAAGAAGAAGGAATTTCCTCAGAGGTACAAATTTTGGCTGATATTATTGGGAAGTGTGTATGTTGCAAAAGCACTGGGCACGATTCTATAAATGAGGTGCAGCTAAAGCTCATGACTGCCATAAGCTGTGGGATATAGCTTAACTATGGAGCTCTACTGCTGGAATGGATAGGAAAATGGATTCTTAGCTCGAAGAAGTCAAAGGGATCTAAAAAGATGCTCTACGGGCGATTTATAAGCATCATCCTACAATCTGCTCTGGGTGATAAGATTGGGGACGATGAAGGAGAGTCCATCAATCCAAACAGACGAATGACCCAATAATTTTTTGTAAACTGGAAAAGGAATCTAGCTGAAAATGTATGCATGATGACTGAGTCTAGTGGTTGAACTGGTGATCTAAAGGAATCAGGGATTTCAAGAAATATGTCAGTCGTCAAAGAGACTGAAGAAGAGACCAACAAGGAAGAACCAACTGCCTTTATCAGAAAAAGCAAGGGCAAGAGGAAGCTAAAGACTAGGATGATAGAAGAACCTCAAGGGTCTACCACTGACATACATATAGAGTCCTCTGATATAGAGACTTTTAGGATCCTAAGTAGGAAAGAAAAGCAGGCTGAGGCTGATGAAGTTAGAGCTACCATATCACAGCTGCTGAAGAAGAAAAAAATCAGTCACAAGTCCACGAGGCCATCTGTCTCTTTGATCGTAGAGTCTCTACCGATTGTAGAGACCAGACTGAACACCTATAGCAAGGAAGCTGCTGCACCAGATGTTCTGACTGATTTACAGGACAGAACTGAAGCTCAAGGAAGTCCTGAGGCTGTGGCTGAACCTAGAAAACCTAGACAAAAATTGGTCAAGAAGTACATCCTTATCAATGAAAGAGTACTCAAAGAGGAAGACAAAAAGATGGCTGCTATAAAGGAACTATCTAAAGAAAGCCAAAAGGACATAGCTCAAGCTGAGGGGGAGACACCTGAAGTTCTCACCTTAGAAAATACTCAAGCTGAGGAAATACCTGAAGTTCTTATGATAGAAAATGCTCTAGCTGAGGGGGAGCCATTAGTCCTGCAGATGGATGATCATGTTGAGGGGGAGTCTTATGATATCCCCATTACAGAAGAAGCTGCTCGTGTAGAAAATGAGGGAGAGCTTGAGCAAGAAAGTCAAAAGAAAGTCATTGACATAGTGGAATCTTCAAAAGAAGATGGAGAAGAAGAGGAAGACACAGATGATGATGAACTTGAGATCATAGGCATGGGCCGTAATAGGTATAGGAGTTATCTTTACAATCAGTTGTTATCCTATCTCCCCATGATGCCCTATCATCAAGCTCAAATTCTAAACTTTTGGAGTCACATGTTTTGAAGCTTCAAAGAATATCCAGCCACCTCTGTGGTAGCTCAGGGATTTCCAGGAAAATTCAACTTTGCCAAGAAGCTAATAACAAATAGTCCCTCCTTAAGGATGGTGCATGAGGTATTATCTATCCCCATCCTATTTAGAGTGAATCACTATCCACTATCTTTCTTCAACCAGTTTTATGAATTTCCAAGCTGGTTAGAAGTAGTTTTAAATCCACCAAGTAAATCTCCAGTTAAAGAATCCTAAAATTCGGTAACTGATGAACTAAATGTGCCAAACTTCATAATGATCCCAACTTCCATCAAGTCTACGATTGATGACTCTAGCCCCATCGTAGAGTCCCATGCTCAAATTGTAGAGCCACCCTCTTCAGACACCCAAACAAAGTTCCCTCCATCAGATATTCCCTCTTCATCCTCCAAAGAATACATCAACCTTGATCTTGCCCTCTACTCCTTGCAAGATCAATACAAGAACACATCCCCTCCTTTAAACAACCCACAACTTTGTGAACTACTTTTAGATCTACCCACCAAAGCTGAGTTGACAGAAGTGTCCAAGAAAGTGATCAAGGACATCGATGATAGCCTTGAAGCTCACTCAGAACTCATTCGTCTCAGAATGACATAAATGATCAGTGCTGTAAATAATCTCCCAAGCACCCTAAACACCGAGCTTACAAAGAAGCTGAGGGAGATCATCAAGGAAATGATTAAGAGCATAAATGACAGGGATGATATTCACTTTCAAGCAGCTAAAAGACACAAAGATGTTGTTCTAGCCTTACAAATAGCTCAAAACGCCCAGTATAATCTTATGTTGGAGAACATCATCAATTTGAAAATCGCCATCAAAGAATTTCAACAATCTTACGTAGACCAAGGAGAACAAACTGACAATGTTCTAGCCGTCCTCAAAAACAGGGAAGCTCGATCTGAAGCTTTGATCAAGAAAAATCGCGAGGACATTGCTCAAACCCAAAGCCAACTCAACGAGCTCATCTAAGCAGTGACTCGACTGTCCGAAGACATTCGAACCCTTGATGTTGACATGAAGGGGGAGAATAAAGGGAAAGGAGTTCAAGATGGCAAGGGAAGGGGCAGAGGACAATTCCAAACTCAAGCTTCAAAGGAGTCCTCCTACAAGGTAATTCCAACAGACTCCACGATCCAGCCATCAGACTCAACGATCTGATCAGCAGGAAGTTTTAATGGCTCAACCAATAAGGAGTATAAGGCCAGCTACCAGCTAACAAAATGTCACCACCACAGGCCTTAAAATGGCAATTGAAGATCATGAATTCATGAACATGCATGATCTAAATCCTAGGATAAGCCCTAGTGAGCTGGAAGATATAGCTAGGTGGGACGAAGCAAACAGGAAAAGAAGGGCTGAGGAGTATTCCAATCCTCCTCGCAAAGGATCAAAGAAATAGAGATAAGTGAAAGTCTAAATTCTTATTGATGTAAAGTTAAATTGTAATATTCTTCGAACATCAATAAATTCATTCTTATTCTCTAGAAATTTTAGCTGCTCACTGAAATATTAAGTCATGTTTACTTTTCTGCAAATGCATCTAGAAACTTATAATCATGACAACAAATCTCCTTGGTTATGTTAACATCAAATAGGGGGAGATTTTTGGGAGAGTGCATATTTTGATTTGATGTTTCAAATGCTCATGATTATATGTAAAGTCCTTCAAGAAATATATGTACAAGGACTTAGTGATAGATCAAATTTGTTAGGTTGATCTAAACTCTTAATGTGTATTATTCTGTAAATGAATGTACAAATAAAGAGATCCAAGATGTTAGGTTGATCTTGAGATGTAATAGATAGGCTTCGAAGAGATCGTAGTGCATCAAGTTGAAAAAGCCAAGGCAAAAATATAGAGCATCAAGGATTGTAGTGTGCCTGTCTTGAAGGGCCTCTTCAAAAATCGTATAGTGGTCCTAAAGATTACCGAGCCAACTCAACAATCAAAGTGTGCTCTCAAAAATGTAGAGCTTGCAAAGCAAGCAAGTGAAGATCGTAATGTGCAAGTCTTTAAGGGAAATCGTAGTGCTCTTTTTTGATAGAATCAGACCAAGCACCAAGGTAACAAGACACCAGGATCTGGATCGTAGAATATCATCTGCCATGTGTCAGAAGCATCGAACCCTACCTTTTTGTTTGAAGATATATCTCCAACAAATATGGAATGGGTTTTAAACGTTGAAGTACTCACCAGTCCCGCAGGCATAAAAGATATCCTTAGTATGCAACAAAGAAGCGTATTGAAGAAGCTAAGAAAAGTACCATTGGTAAGAGGAAAACACCTTTTCAGGTGTTAGGTGAGAAAGCAGTCTGATGTGTCAGTGGGATAGAATGCAACTCAGAAGTTATGTAGAAAAGTCTCCATCAAAGTTCAAAAATTTCAAATGTATTTAATGCTTCAATGGATGGATCCAACGGATAGATTTCAAGATCACATATATGCAAAACATATGCAGGCGCAAGAAGCAAGCAAGCATTGAACAAGAACGTAAAAGAACTCTCAACGCTCAACTCTATGATCTGAGAAAAAGGGAAAGCTTGCTCAGCTACTCAGTTCTTTCAAACAAGTGCTTAACAACAATTGAGTAACAACCATCAAAAACTCAACAACTACCAATCAACTGAAATAAGAGTTCCAAGTTAGAAAGACTTGAAGAGTTGTAAGTGAACTGTAAAGAGCCAAGTCTGCTGGACTTTAAGAGTTCAAGAGTGAACTATGAAGTTCCTAGACTGCTGGTCTAGAAGGAATCCGTGTGATTCAGAAAGTGTAAAAGACATCCTTAGTGAATTTCCTATTCGAAGAGTAGAAGAGTGGACTAGGAGCTTTAAGTGCTTTGAACCACTTAAAATGATTGTGT
Source organism: Panax japonicus (assembly GCA_020205505.1). Classification (NCBI taxonomy): domain Eukaryota; kingdom Viridiplantae; phylum Streptophyta; class Magnoliopsida; order Apiales; family Araliaceae; genus Panax; species Panax japonicus. The sequence goes on along the minus strand of CM035107.1, from coordinate 53,181,057 downwards.
CTATTACATTCTTGCTATAACTACCGTATCTACCATAACTGCTATAACTGACTCACTCTCATTAACTCACTATCTTAAGGGAGATTAAAACAAATTTTAATTCCGCTAAGTTTTAATCATTATCAACTAACAAGTTAAAACAAAAATATTTTTAAATATCTATTCAACCCCCCCCCCTTCTAGATAACTATTGTGCTTACGGGAACTAACAGTCTCCAATTATGAATTATATTTCAACCAAACTCCAAGGTTATATAGGTAGTGCTCGTAGATATACTCAGCAAGTGGATGCGCACAACCTTGTCTTATGATAACTCAAAATTGCATGTCATTAGACATCTTGTATGGTAGTGGCAAAACACCCTTCCAACGTTGGGTTCGCCTCACCCTATTTGATTCACCAAATATAACTATTAAATGACGTATAAAATACAACACACTTATCTAAAGTTCTTAATAAAATTATTTCCATACTGTTTAGGGAGAACCTCAATAACTATAGACCACCATTCTATTCCCCTATTATCCCCGTTCGACCCAGCTACACTCTTATTACCTGAAAGGAATTGTGAAGCAAAAGGGTAAGCACAAATAGCCCAGTAAAGAATATCATGACTAAAGATAATTAAATTATCAATAGCATTCGTCAGTAATAAATAAGAGATTTAGAACATATGGTAGATGATAAAACTTTTCAACCATAGTTGCAGTGGAACGAGCAATCCATTAGAAGAGTCAAATAGACCATAAAGTTTATTATCTTCTCCATGTTAAAAGTCCACCAATAATGTTTTATCCCTGTAACATCAATCAACAGTTCCTGTCCATAATCATGTGAATAACTCACAATCATAATTGTGGTTCTAAATTCCTCTTCTCATCCAGGACGAAGATAATTTTCATCACATGTCTTTACCTGAAACATCAAATATTATGGTTATACCAAATCACAGTTCCTGTTCATAATCATACTAATAAATTCATCTTTGCACTATGGGCCAAAGATATTCATTAACAGTTCATCTTTTCACTACAGGCCAAAGATATTCAACAACAGGTCATCTTTGCACTACGGGCCAAAGATATTCAACAACAGATCATCTTTGCACTACGAGCCAAAGTTATTCAACAGCAGGTTATCTTTGCACTACATGACAAAGATATAAATCAACAGTTCTTCTTTGCACTGCATGCCAAAGGCATACAATTATAAAAGTAATAAACAACAGTCCGTCTATGCACTACGGACAAAAGATGACTTTCATCATAATATAAGCATGAGGATCATGACAAGGATATAAAGAATCAATCACATGAGATAAATAATTAAGTTTAAAGACTTTAACAATTTAATTTATCCAGAATTCAATAATATCCAAATTGTCAACATGATACTGCTTTGTGGAGTAAAATTCAAGAATAATATTATATCAAAAATGATTTGAACATAAAATAATATTTCAACAAATATTTAACGAAGATAATAACATTATTCATTATATTATAAACTCCATTTAATATTATTCATTATATAATAACATTAAATTCATTTACCAATACTATTAATCATTAAATAATATTTTAAATCAATGATTTCATAACACCTTAATCCAAATGTTATAAATCACTTAATAATCTCATTATCTAATATTATTAATATTACCACAATATTTAATCATTTCTTAAACTTATAAATAATTTATTTTAATTGTTTACACTTTACTAATTAATGCATTTAATCATCCCAAAATGTCAAACTCATAAGATTTCATCACCAATAACCAAAAACCTCATAAAAAATCTGCATATACCTTATATAGGGTTCTCAAGCCATAAAATCCTATATTCCAATTTTCTTTCTTCACATAATATATTTAATTTATTTACTCCTAACTAGTCCATTTTCATGAAAAATACCTAATCAGTCCTAGAAAATTTTCTTTTCTGGGATTTAGCATAATATAATCTCATATTGAACATATATTTTTCTCGGAATTTTTAAAATTCATTACCAATTTTACATATGGCCAAAACTGTCGAATATTTAGACATTTATCATAAACTGTACTTTTGTCAAAGAATTCCGAAATTTATAGAGTATACTACTGTTATATACATGTACGCCCAATAAAAATTTCACAAATTTATAGAGTAAACTACTGTTATATATACATGTACTTTTAAGGGTTTACTTTTAAAATATTCTTTTCCCATAAAATTTATAACTCGTAATCTATACATGTAAAAATCGCCATTTTTGGACACAATCTAGAAAACTCATCAAATTATCATTTCAAATTTTTCCAGAATTTTTGAGTGTCGGAAAAATTACGAAACTGAAAAACATAACAACCCTTACAATCCGTCACCTCAAAAAATCAGTATTTATGACTGGAATATCAGATGTAAAGTCGAAGAAAACTTTCACTGCATAGCAATTCTCAAAGTATCTAAATACTCACAAAAATACGCTCGATAATAAAGAGAGAGAAAACTTATGTTTCTGGTGTGATTTTTAATTCTAACTTAAGCGCCTATTTATAGAAAAATGCTAGAACACCATAGGAGATTAAAATAACAAAATATTATTATTATTTTTTCTTCATTCTATGCATGCCCATCTTGAATTGTTGGGCAGCCATCTGGGAAGAATTTTCAGCCCACATGTTTTCAAAAAAACAAAAGTGGGTCCCACCCATAATTTTAATAAAAATATTTTAATTTTTGAAACTTCAACAATTCATAATAAATAGCCCTTTTAACAGAAAAATACAAATTTTATGTCCATTTCATACGAAATCGAATTCTCTACAATTTTGTAGCTTTATGTTTTTCTAAATTCCAAGCAGAAATTATCTGAATTCCTCAAACGGATAATTTTCAACACCTCTTAAAATTCATAACAAATCATACGTTAATTTTTAACGGTTCAAAATTTGTGGACATATACTCAACTTATATATGTATAACATATCCAAAAATTACAACGATCCAACGGTCAGATTAAAATTATAACTCACGCAATAGAGCTTTAAGAACACTGATTTGATTTTTTAATACCTCCAATCCGACAAAATACTTATAAAATACCTCAAATTAATTCCTTCATTTATAACCACATAAAATAAATAAATCCATAATTTATATCCACATCAAATAAATATTTTCTTATCATATAAATCAATAATTAATTATTCACAAATAATATTACAGAATCACAATAATCACAACCAGGCAGTTCCCAAGAAAGATGGGGCTTTCCGATAAAGATTTGTCTTTATTGGCGCGTAATTAGGTGACCAAACCCATTTATTAGACCAAACTTTCTTAGACATTGCTAATAATGCTATCTAATCAAATAATAAGAATTATTGATCTGATAATTGAAATAATGTGCGGTGACAATTATTAAAACATCAATAATATAAAATATCAACGTAGCAATTATTCAATCAATAAAATAAAATATTGAACCGTAAACACTGTAATAATTATTGAGTAGTGTCTTTTTTACGTAAGAATCAATAATTCAAAAAAACTGTGCAATACCGTGTGCTACTGTGCAACCACGCGTATTACTGTATTTTTACCACTGGGTATTCCAACAGTGTTAACGGTAACGATTACGCCGTTATTTATAAAAACTCAAACTTGTCGTTTTCTTTATCCGACGGTTATTCTGTTATGGGGCTCACAAATGGCTGCGCTGTCGTACGAATATTCTCCGACAACTAGAATATTCCACGACCAAACGAATATTCCCCGGCAACAATGAGTATTTTATAACCACTTGCGTATTTTTTAAACTTTACATATATCACCTTTAATTTTAACTTTTTATCAATTTAACCATTTACTAAATAATAATTATATAAAAAAATTGAATACTTTTATTTTATAAAATTTGGGGTCTTACACAAAAGATTTGACGATAATATATCGTGAAAAGTTAAGTAAGCCTATAAAATCTTTTTTCAAAAAACATACAAAAATCGGGCGAAATAAAAACGACAAAAAGTACTGTTATGTACTTTTCATTCGTTTAACTACGTTAGGGGAAAACGTGAAGGAAAGTGCTCAACGCCAAATAGTAAGGAGGTGTATTGAGGAAGTGGGAATAGTAAATCTAGGGGCGAAATGACTATTTTGCCCCTAGCTTTGAAAATTTATATAATGAAAGTGTTAGTTGATTTTTTTCAAAATCAACCAACACTTTGGAAGAGAGGGAGAGAGCTTGAGAGCTTGGAGAAGATGGAGAAGGAAGAGAATGAGCATGATTGATTGGATCAAAAGTGTTCGTAAAATAGAAAAGCTAGCGAATCGTCAATTTTGTCTAATGAAAGAATTATAAGGAAAGAAGGTATTAAAACCTAACTTTTAAGTTAAATTTTCTTTAAGTTTTATATGTTGAAACCATAGCTTAATGAGAATAAGAAGTAAATGACGTTAGAAATGATTTCATATGGTTGAAATCATTGAGAAAAGAAGAGATAAATGTGATAACCCAGGATTTCGAATAATCCAAAATTTTCGAATAATTTTTTTTTTAATTAATATTAATATTAATTATCAATTTTGTGACAAGTATCTGTGATACGAGTCTCGAGAAAGTCAATTTGTGAATTGACTAATAAATTTAGAGTAGAGTTGTGCTTAACAACTTTAGAAAACCCTAACCCTAATTTTCGGATAGGGATTCGATAGAAAATACAATTAAAATAATTGTATTGTTGATTATGTGTTTGTACTGTTTAGACATGTTGACCAATAGTTGACTAGATGGGGTTTATAATTAATAAACCTTAATAAGGGATTAGAAACCCTAATCTCAGTTATAGAAAACCTTAATGTGTTGTAGAAAAACCATAATTTTAAAAATCGGGGATTTGTAAACCTTAAATTAGCAAACCCTAATCCTAATTGGTAGACCTAATGGATTCATTAAACTTAAATATGATTAGAAAGTTCTAATTATATTTTTGTATAGTAATTTTCTAGTTAGAAAACCTAATTACATTTTAGGAATAGTATTTTCTAAATTGTAAACCCTAAATTTGAAAATTATGGGAAATAGAATTTTTGATACCTAAAGGGTTCAAATATTAAACCCTAATCCAAGCCCCAAATCCTAAGAGATTGTGCAAATGTCAAGACTGTCCTTTATGGTATTTTCGAAGAGACCAAAATACCCTTTTTACATATTTTATAAGCTAACTTATGAGAAATTGCAACATCTTTAGTTGGTAACCTAACCTTGACTTTTTATAGCCTACAAACACAGCACATCAGCCCTACATGACAGCAAGATCAGCTTATTCAATGCATCAAGAAATATATATATTAGATTGGAGAGAGAAAAAGCTCATAATTTAGTTATTTTACACATTAGCTCTTACCAACTCTCTTTCCCCCCACACCTCCGAATTTGCTTAGTAAATCAGTCATAATACCAGCCCTAGATCAATCATAAACAAATTGGAGAGCATAGATCAAGAATCAAAAGCTAGAAAGGTATAACCAAGTTTTTATTTTTGATCTTTGATGCTTGAGAAATTTTTCTGTTTATATGTTTAGAATATTGCTAGAAGATGTTTTTAGTGGTTATATGATGATCCATGATGGATCCATAGCACCAAAGTGAGTAAAAGTACGTTTTTCTAAAATTGTTCAAGAACAAAATCTGTGGTCTGAAAACCTAATGTCAGGCGCCACAGATTGTTACTCGTTTGTTGTCTTTATTTTTTAAAAGCTTTAAGTTGTATCCTGGTATATGGTCTTTAGTCTGCAGGTGGTAGTATAGCTAAATCATGTATAGATTTTATTTATTCACGGTCAAAGTCAATTGACCGACGTTGACCACAAGAAAATTTGGGCAAGCCCAGAAACTTAATCAGCGTCTGACAAGATTTCTAAGTCGCTTGATCTGTCATGATATTGGTCTTATGATATATTTTTTGTTATTAATCTGTAGCCTGAATACTGTAATACATATCTGGGTATTTAGATCGCCCAAAACATCCAAGGATTTAACATAGTAATTGGTCAAAGTAGGTCGCTTGGCCACGGTTGGGAATTTCTGGAATTTCCAGAAAAGTGATGAACTTGTTTTCTGACAGATATTGACCGAAGCATAGCTAGTGATTCTGCTGTTGTTTAATTGATTTATTGTTGTTTATTTGTTCATTGACATATGGGCTACAATTTTGAGCCATCAAACCACATGAACCACCAGAACATTGATTAATTTGAGGTTGAATATGGCAACTCGACACTGTTTAAGCCCAGAAATTCCAGGAACACGTTGTCAGTGAATTTAGAGGATCAGATCTCCTTGCTAAGAAGTGTTATGATCACGTTAGTGATTTATAAATGTAGTATTACATTTCTACTTCAAAATATAAGTTTTAGATGGCCCAGAAATGATTTGAACAGAGAATTAGGTCGATCAAACATGACCCCTTGAACACGAAGCTGTCAGTGTTCTTGAGTTCAAGAACACCAACAGCGACGCTTTATTTTCAGAATTTCCGTAATTAATTAAAAATTAGAAATAAATTCTAAAAATTACCAAAAATAGTTTTAAAAATTATTTTAAATTAAGAAAAATAATTTTTGACCAATTGGAATATTTTTCTTTAATATTTATAATTATTTAAATATTAAATTTATTTAATTTATTTAATTAGTGTATTATATAAATTAGAGAAAAATAATTTAATATTATGAAAAATCATTTTAAATAAGAATAATTTATTTAAAAATATTTTGAGTTATAAAATGTAACTTTTAATATTTTTGGAGAATTTTCAATAATAATTTAATATTAATGATATTATATTTATTTGATTATTAAATTAAATAAATAAGATAAAAATGATTTAAATGATTTAAAAATCATTTTAATTGAGAATATAGTGTTAGAAAATATTTTAAATTATAAAATATAATTTTCAATATTTTTGGAGAATTTTCATTAATAAATTAATATTAATGATATTTGATTTATTTAATTATTATATTAAATAAATGAATTAGAAATGGTTTTATTTATTTAAAAATCATTTAAAAATGAGAAAAATGATTTAAAAATATTTTAAGTTATAAATTATGACTTTTAATATTTAGATAATAATTTTATTAATATTTATATATTAATGGTGATGATTTAAAAATGATTTTAATTATTTTAAAAATCATTTAAGTAGAATATTGATGATTTAAAAATATTTTAAATTATTGATGATAACTTTAATATTTTGGAATGAATGTTATTGTATTTGGATATTATTAAATATTAATAATGATAAGATTATTTGATAATTAAATTATTTAAAAATGATTTAAGTGTTTGAAAAATTATTATATATTATAATAATTATTTGATAATTATTAAAAGCTTCCGAAAAATATTATTAATGATAATTGACTTATCTAAATTAATATTGAAGCTTAGAGACCAAGTTTAATTGACAATCAATGTGCTAATTGTCGGGTAGGGTGACCAGAACACCGAGAATGGACCGAAGTCCAACCAGACTGAACTAGTTTGATTTGTTAAGTGTTTATATAGGTTATAAACACTGTTGTGGCTATGTGGTAATGTGTTTAGGAGAAATTTGACTGTGAACTACAGTGTTGTGTGTTATGTGGATTATTGTGCTAATTGTTAGACCAATATATTTGGTTATAGGTCTTTCGAAAGCAGATAAGTATTTTGTGTAGCTGTAATCAGCGGAAGAGGCAAGTTCCCTAACTCAACCTTGAGTTATTTCATTCAATTATTATTGGTGGATAATTATTGCTAATTATGCCACGTCCAGGGAATTATTGTTGATAATTCGCAGTTAATGCATGCTTAATAATTCAAATTGAATTACTGATTCAGAAATATATATTTGTAGAATAACTGTTGTTTGATATTCATATCTGTAGAAGTTAGAATTGACAGTACAGATAATTCATGTTTATTGTCAAATTACACTGAGAAATGTCTTAGCTAATTATTCTAGCTAGACGAACATTTATTTGAATTTGTTAGGTTTGAGAAGAGAAGCAAATAGAATTTGAAATACCAGTATTTCGTTGTAAAATCAAAACCTTGATTCTAAGACTGAGAAGAAAAACCTTTTATATAAAGGGAACATTTTGTTGGTCGTGAATTCGACCTTTGCGCGCGTTTTGAGTATTATGCATAATATAGGGTATAATAAGCTGATCACTTGTTATACTTGCAGAGGGGTATGATTTAATCTTTATGGTTATCTGATACACCTGAGTATTTATCAAAGTAAATCTTTGATATCTACCCGAGAAAATAAGTTCAAGATCTTGTGTGATCGCTCAATATTAAATCTGGAAAACATTCCACTTGGATATTTCATAGAATTGATTCTTGATTATTCATTAGAATATCGTAGAAGCTTTGAAAGCGTTGTACTTTTTCATTATTGAATTATTGTAGTATAGAATACAAGAGAACTTATTATTAAATAACGATTTGTTCAGCCATTTCAAAGTTCCCCAAACTTTGGTTTCATTCTATCAAACAAGATAGTCTGTTGATTTGAATTCTTATACATTTATTGTATGTCTTAACTTGCGGGGCAAATTAGTTGCTCACCCTTGCTAAATAAAATTTTTCAACTAGGGACGAAGTTGCAGGAGGTGCTGCAAAGGACAAGGGAAAAGGCGTAGTTATAAATTAGTTATGTTGAACATATTTATTATGTTGTATTGTAAACCCTTTTTGTATAACTAAAGGGTATGTTTGTAAAGTTAAGGTTAGAAAACCTGGGTGATGTATTATGAAACTCTGATAAAAACTTATATAAGATACTATCTATAAATAATATGGGTAGTTAAATGTTATTTATATTATGAATCGTGAACACCAAACTCGAGAGTCAGGTAACCCGGATTTGGGAGTGTCACAATAAGAATTAAAAGTTTAGTAAATAAATTTCTTAAAGAAATATAAGTTTTGTAATGAATTTGAACGATCCGAATGAATCATATGAACGATTCGGTGAAATAAGTAAGGAATGATGTTTTATACCATCGAATTCCAAGAAAAAGTGAAATCATAATCAAAATATCGATTAAAAATAAAGAACGAACGAAGAACACGCGAAGAATGTTGTTGATGGGCAAATTTAAAACCATCATAGTATAATTTGTTATTGATGGACAAGTTTAAAACCATCGCGTATAAGTTAGATACTTATTGCTTGGTTAGGAATGGTAGAAACATTCATGAAGAACATATTAAACTTAGTTATTACGAAGTTATTATGAAAATTTCGTAAAAGACGAACGAGAATTAGAAAATGTGTAAATGAACCCAAAGGTGTAGGATTTCATAAGAAAGTAAGAGAACGTAGAAAATGTGAGTCGTGGACTCAAGAACGGACGAGTTCAGAGTTCGGATGACCGAATTACAGACGAACGAACGAAGAACGTTAATAACATAAAAATGAACGAAGGACGAAGATTAAACCAATCGAATGGCATTTTAACAGATTCAGAACGAAGTTCTATCTGAGGGGGATTGAATTACGTAAGATAAGGAAGAGAATGGCTTTGGAAATACCTCGTTCCGAGTGATAACGAAGAAATTATGAGATTTCAAAGTAAGCGTCTCAAACATTTTCCAAGACTTAGATTTTTTTGGGAAATTTAAGCCTAGCGCCGCAGCTCCAGCTATGCCTTGAGAGGCGGTGACGCAACACCAACCCAGGCATCATGTACTATTAATTGGCACATCAACGTGAGAGTTAGTGAAGGACTAGGCGCCGCAGCACCAGACCTGGATAGAGGGTGACGTAGGCTCACGCCGCAGCGCGAGAGACAGCAATGAGGGTGGCGCCGTAGTCGCGATAAATAAACGTGAGGGATTGCAATGGTTGTGATTCCTTAGACGTTGAGTGACGAGGGTAATGAATAACATTTCGAAGTTATGTCGTGGTAATGAGAGATAAGTGTAAAGCGTACAGACACTATGAACGCAACGCTGTTGAGATGAACGATTGGTCTTAGCATATAACAAACGGTATGTCTTCGACATTAAGAATGAATAATGAAAGTGGGGTTCATGTAGGGGATAAAAAAAGTATTAAGTAAGATATGAATTATCAAGAAAGCCATAATGAACAATAATAAGATTATTGAAAGCCGGATGTGAGTCGGATAAGAATGAATCCTGAGGTATGTCATTTAGTTGTCAAAAAGCCGTAAGGAATAAGAAATTAACTCAACGAACATTATAGTTTAATAGTTCAAATAAGTTAGATGGATTTAGGTAGTAGTAAAATCGTAACCTTTGATGGTTGACATATGGGAGATGGGCTAAACAATTCCTTCAGAGAGCGAAGGTATATACAAAACTGGCAACCGATCTAACTCACTGTGATGATAATGTAGATGAGACGGGAACTTGTTTGTTGGTTATTTATGGGAAAGCACTCAGAGTACCTTATGGACTACTAGTAGAGACACGATGTGTGCTGAGTTCTAGAGAAGTTATAAGAAGAAGATAAAATGTAAATCATCAAAGAAGATGAACGTATGAGTAAGACATCTCCGTATGTCATGAAGCCATAAACCGGTAAAGAAAGTTAGTTGCGTAAATTATATTTCAAGAACGCGAACCCTAAGAAATAAAGTTAAGTAAACCAATGCGTTAGTCAAGTATATGACTAATTGGTGTTTATGTTTTCTCCTTATGTGTTATATAGGAATTGGAATGAGCAGTTCAACGTAAATGATAAGTTATAGCTGTGCGTAAGGCAAGTTTCCTAACTTCATTCATATTTTAAATGAATGCTAGTTTCTTAAACTTCTCAGATGTTGGACATGAGAAATTTCATTTGTGTGCAAAAGTGTGATATTTGTATAAGGTGGTAGTTTGTATAAGGCCTTGTGCCACAATTTGAACACTTCTGTGTTTCAATGAGATGAACTGTTCTGTGATTGAGCTGTTCAATATAAGTATGTTCTGTTTATACATGAACCGTTATTGTTAAGTCTGTGTTAATGATTCTAGCCAGACATGATGTGAATGGAAAAAGGTAGAAGAATGAAAGTATTTCAAAGTGAATGTGACTAATATTTTAACATGATAGGAATTAAGATTAATCCTATTATTCCAGCTACTTTGTAACCTTTGTTCGGTTATGGAAATCTTAAAAGAATGTTTGAATTCTTGAAGTTATTATTCAACTGCAATGACTTGCTAGGCAATTGAATGCTCATACTTGGTTTAAATGAAAAACATTTTCAGCGAACGATGTAAAAAAGAACTTAAGGATTCAATAAAGATCAAGTTGACCGATATCCAGATGAAGTTCCATTCAGTATGTGAATGGGCGTGAAGATCAAGCGAAGACTTGTAATGTAGACTAGTTTAATTGAATTATAGATTAGTTTAATGAACTGCTATATATCCTTGGTGGCGGATAAAAGTCACTCTTGTAAGATGGAATGAATAATGTATTTATCATTATTTGTAATGAAAGAGGTTATAAGGTTTTAGAACCTAGGATTTGATGTAGTAGCCCCGAACCCGGGCCCCGAATCACCGCAGACTCGGTACACTAATTCTTTCACTATTCGCGGAAGATATAAACATAAATTGTTTATACATTACATTACACACTATTCCCCAAAATCGAGTAACCTTAACTAAAATACAATTCATCAATTATCTAACACAAAACATTATTATCAACTATTCTATTACAAAATAGCTGCATATATTGCCCCAAGCGGAACTTAACATTATCTTTTCTACCGATGATTTATTTGTTTAAGAATCATATCTATTCTCATTTCAAAATAAACCTTCTTTATCTATTCAACAATTCAAACTGTACAAAGCTGAAAATTACATTTGATAAAACTATCAATCATATGTATATACTATTTCTAAATCAAGAAAATGTATTCATTTTATGCATCGTTCAATCTTCATCATCCGTATAGCAAATAATATTGTCTAACATCATTAACCTGCAAAAAGTTTATGTTTGCAAGATTGAGCTCGACAGCCCAGCAAATTTAACAATCTATCATGTTTCACATAGCACACAATTCTATATGCACTACATTTCCTTTAATATGCAAATCTGCATGCAATATATATTCTTTACTATGCCTATCCTACATGCATCAATAATTTCTTACAAAACATTAATTCATGCATTATACATTTCTAATTTATCAAGTTACATCATACAACATGTAATCACATATTGATTGAGTTCCACAACCCAATTAACTTAGTCATATTTTGACTTTTAACAATTCATAGAGCATAATATGTAATTTAACACATAACATATTCCATCCACAAACATAATAGAACTGAAAAACTTGCCTGCACCGTTGATTACCGCAACGCAATTTATAACGCTTACCCGAAGACCTAATATTAACAATATAGATCTCCAATATTAGAATACTATCATCACAGTATATTACTGTTATATTTATATTCACGGAATAACCTAAACACATTACCACATAACCCTATCAGTCTATAATTCACATAAGACTTAGTATCAAATCAAACTATTGCAGTCTGAGTTGACACCGACACAATTCTATCATCCCGACGGTCTAGTCGGACAATAATCGAGTTTAAGTTCAATTAAACTCTTCCTGAGCACTTATCATTATCACAGATAGTTTCTTATCAGACAAAACATTTTTTCTAGGCTCGCAATAATTTTCGGTTAATTATTACCATTTATCACCATTTTTTAATCATTAAAATAGTATTTAAATGAATTAAATACCACATAATTCCTTGATCATTAATATTCATTTAATATAAAATATTAATGAAAATCATTACATAATATTATAATATAATTATAATATATCAAAGTATTTTTAATACCTTAAAATCATTTTTATATGATTTTTAAACACTTAAATCCATTATCCGATAATTTCTATTAATATTAAAATATTAATATTTTCATGCCAAAATATCAAAAGTTATATTTTATAACTTAAAATATTTTTATAACACTTAAATCATTTTTATATGATTTTTAAAATATTAATTCTATTTTTCTCCATAATTTATTTAACTTCCTTTGATATTTTTTCAAAAATTAATACTAGTGTGTAGCTTAAGAAATTAGCTACCTCGTGCTTAACTCCAGTGATGCCCATCTTTTGGCATAACCTTATATATGTTAACATGATACTCCATTTTAAATTTCGTGGCAATCGGAGTTGTAGAACTCCGTTTATAGCGATTTCCGTCGGAAAATCACAAAAATTGTAATGGCCATAACATGGTCGTTTCAACTCGGAATTCGCTCATTTTTGGACACGAGCTACATATTACCATATATTTTCATTTCCTAAAAGCCTGGAATTTTTCTCAATAAATAAATGTCCGAAACAGCCCTCGGAAAATTTTGGCCAGAAACTTTTTGACGTTTGGCAGTTTTGGAGTCCGTTGCTAAAACTTAAATAAAACGAGTTCTGTAACTCCGATTAATTATCCGTCAGTTTTGTTGGATTCGTATCTTTCCGAACTACAGTTTTCATCTATCACAATCAATATTTGGACATGCTAAGCTCCCGGAATTTAGCCCGGAAGTGACTGTTCAAATCTATCCTTTTAACAGTTTTTCTTAACTTTGTGTAGTTTGGGAGAAATCCCATAACTCTCTCCTCCGATGTCGGATTTAGTCCGTTTCGGAGTCTATGGAAATCTTATTGAGTTTAATATAACATATCAACAGTCCAGAATTTTTAGAGTACCCTAACAAGTCCGGAAATTTCCTTTTTAGGGCAGCAGTCCACAAACAAAAAAACTGTTTTGGTTTTTTTCTTGTTTGATTAAACTTTTAATACTCAAAATAGTTAGATCTAAGCATAACACACCATTTAACAAGTAGATCTATAGTTCTCATGTTCAAGATCATAAACTTCATGGTTCAAAATAACCAAAAATCAAATACAAGAGTAAACACAATCAAGAGTAAGAAAAATAAGATTTTCTACACTTTAAAAACTTAGCTTCACTTTTCTTGCTTTTGATCTATCTTTTGAAACTTAAAATGGATAGATCCACACATAAAACACTCTAAATCATGTAGATCTAGAGTTTTGAAGATCAAGAAATAAGTTCTTTATCAAATCAAACATAATAAAACAAATAAACTAAACTAGGATTTTATACCTAGATCATGTATCTTTTCTCCTTGATTTCTTTCTTCTTCCATGAGATGAAGTGGGGTGGCATGAGCTTGGGCTTCTTCCCTCTTAGGGGCTGCCGACCACTTCCTTTTCTCTCCTCTCTTTCTATTTTCTTCTTTTTGCTTTGCTTTTTGCTAGATGAAATGAAAAGTTTTCTTATAAAAACTTGTGGGAATATTTATAGGCAATTAACATATATAGATATAACTTGTATCTATCTATTAATCATCCAATATCTTGCTTCCATGGATGAAAATATTTATTACCCTAAAAAGGCTAGTGGCTAAAACTAGGTGGTTTGGTAACCAACTTTTGACTAACTAAAATGATAGGTAAATGAAATGAATCATGTGCTATTTTGCTCCTTGCATGGCCGGATCTATACACTATCTTGGCCAATGTTATTTGTTGATTTATTTGTTTAATAACCATCTAGAATGTCCATACAAATTGGGTCATAACTTGGGCCAATTGATTTCTTGTTTGGACTTTCTAATTAAATTGGTTGAGTAAAAATATAACATAGTCCAACACACTAATTTTATCTTACCCTAATTATTTAGTTAGGGTTTCTAAATCACTCATTATGGAATTTAAATACATAGATAATTTAATAATGTAAACCAATTAAGCTAGGTTTTAAAAATAATCAATAACTTGAGATAATAAAATTAATCTCTTAGGTTAGTATACTAGTATAAAATTTAAATACTAGCACTTACACTTGCTATAACCCTTAGGTTATTTAATTCTCATTCCTAATATATAACATTAGGTCAAATAATTTTCTTTTATTTGTTTATATAATAAACAATTATAAATTATCACATAATGATCATATTCCTTGCACACAACTTTTTAACCCTTAGGGTTTAATACTCCGCATTAGGATTCCCAAATTAGGATTTAAATTCTCGATACTAAAATTAGGCTTTTTGAACATATCGTTAAAGTTTTCTAACTTAATCACCATATTCATATCATGAATTTAGGGTTTCGGATTCCCGAAACTAAAATTAAAGTTTCTGAGCGTACCGTTAGGGTTTCTAAAATTTCGTTAGATTTTTCTAACTTAATAACATATGATTAACATAACTTTAGAGTTTGCTAAAGTTATGACTTATCTGATCAATCCTTGATCTCAAATCATTACGGTTCACATATATAATCAAATATACCAACTAGTATTCACTTCGATACTTATCCCTGATAATTCTTCAAAAGAATTTTAAATCTATCATAATCTTATACCTCATTACTAGACTATCACTCACAGTCTATCACATAATGTTCATATTCATTACTCACATAACTATTAATCCTTAGGATTTTATACATAGCATTAGAGTTTCTAATTTAGCAATTAGGGTTATCTTTAATATATTATCAAAATACATAAGCCATTATATTTAGCCTTTGATTTTCCCAAATTAGGGTTTCTGCTTCCCGGAACTGAAACTAGGGTTTCAGAACCAATTGCTACGATTTCTTATTCATTGCTAGGGTCTTCTAACAGAACATTGACGTTCTTAATATATACTTAGGATTTGACACAAATATAATTAATCTGGTCAACCCTTGACCCTTAACCACATCCTGAACACGTCATTAACCATACACAGAGTATATTCACAGAAACACTTAATCCTGAATAATTCGCCTAAAAGCCTTCACGAAATTTTGAAATCCTCAAAATTCCATCCTAATAACATCAATTGCAAACACTTATTTTCTGTCTAGGTCTAATATTTGACCTTAAATTAATCATTTAAGATTTTCATAAATTGTCTAAATTCTTGGGTTGTCACATTCACCCCTCCTTATAAGAATTTCGTCCCCAAAATTCACCTTACACCTTACACCATACAGCTTACATCATTCACACATATCATCACATGCTACCCAATACACCACTCGCAAGGGTAAAAATTTTAAAACTGTGTTGAGGAATCGTATAGACTGTTTGTTTTTCATTTTCGCAAAGGTTTTATGGAAATTCATCCGCAAACCGTCATAACTTACGGACAAAAAGGGTGATTAGCCCATTATGCCCTGTACTGATCAAGTACTGCTGGTCGGAACAATTTGTTCCTCTTATCCGCCTTAGGCGCACAAAATTTCATACCACAGTCTTATTTGATTCCGCAGCAAAACAATTTTGTTTGAGAAATTTCTTTCAATAAAACATTTTTGAGAATGACGTCATGATGCCGCACTGTATTTAACAGTCCGTTGAGGATTTCGTCATTTTGTGACTTTGTTATACTACATCATACTGTAGTGGGCTGACGATCCTTAGATCACATCCAACACTAAGTAATTCTGCATTGATAACTCCATCATTTTTTTATCATCTCTGCACCAGGTCACATGGTACATAAGTGATAAATAAAAACAATTTTTTTTTAAAAAAAGGCACATAGTGCGTATTTAGCTTGATGTCAAAAATTTTGAAATCCAACATAGATAGGGGTTTAGAAAAATCTAATTCTCCACTAATGATCATTTGCTTAAGCATTATATCTGTTCCTATTATCCTCAATACTCCATTCACACACAACTATACCTAGTTCATAAAACCACACTTATGAGTCCATAAATTGCCACAATCATATGAGTTCACGAACTTTCCTAGACAGACCTTTGGCGTCCATTCGCTGAGGGGTTCATAAACATTTCATATAACTATGCGTCAAGTATGTCACATAAGTATGAGTTTTAAGAACTCGTACTTAAACCTTATATCCTCTACCTATGACCTATTTATCTTTCATACACATGAGAAAGGAATCACCCTCTTAACACGCATATAGCAAATAGCGCGACGCAAACATTTCAATTATTATCAGTGCCAGAAACTAAGTGGTTGTCAAACCAAACTCAGCCACTAATCAATATAGGAAGTTAAGTGAACAATTCCCCGCCCATACAAAGAATTGGTCAACCTAACCACTACATCGACCAGGAAGCTAAGTGATTCTAAAACCAAGTACAAATTCCCCGCCCATACAAGGAATTATACAACTCAGCTGCCGACATGAGTCCTAAATTGAATCCCCACCTAATTGTAACACCCCAGTCCCACATCGAAAGATAGGGGAAAAATTTGTCTGCATATAAGGAATTAAGTAACTACCAATAGTACCTTCAAGTCATGACCTTTTGGGAGCCTGTGGTGGGCTAAGATGACCCAAGAAGATACTATTGGGCCAGTGGTTTGAGGCCTTATTTGGATGGATTTGATTCGATTCGGACTTGGGATTTGACCCAAGATTTGTTCCGAACTCGGGATTTGACCCGGGTTGTTTCATATGGTATCAGAGCCGACTCTCGAAAGCTCGGGTCGGGTCATCCGATCGGGTTGCCGGAGGTGGGGACACGAAGGTTGGTGGTATTATCCCACAATGGAGAGATGAAGGTCCGGAGGTGGGGACACGAAGCCAGCCGGTATTATCCCACAATGGCTAGAGAGGCAAAGATCTTTGGGCCCGTGTGTGTGATCGGATTCTGACGGGGACGTCAGAAATTTAAGTGGGGGAGTTTGTAACACCCCAGTCCCACATCGAAAGATAGGGGAAAAATTTGTCTGCATATAAGGAATTAAGTAACTACCAATAGTACCTTCAAGTCATGACCTTTTGGGAGCCTGTCGTGGGCTAAGATGACCCAAGAAGATACTATTGGGCCAGTGGTTTGAGGCCTTATTTGGATGGATTTGATTCGATTCGGACTTGGGATTTGACCCAAGATTTGTTCCGAACTCGGGATTTGACCCGGGTTGTTTCATAATACTTAACCCCCTTTTTCAATACGAATTCAATTCATATTCATAATCCATAACTCTTTTATGAGTTTTCATAGTACAATTTCATAGTACAACTTACACACAGCATCTTGCTGTAAACTTTTCAATCATCAGATTGATTCTTTTCCCATATCATAACCATATCAGATCACGAGGTGATCTTATCGTATATATTACGATTTAATTCCATGAACTATGATCGTTTTGTTTTACGATCTTCTATCCCTGCACTTTCAGTCTTTTAAACTCGATCTATTCACCATTACTGTTCAACTTTATTATCAGAGTTAGGGAACTCTGTGCTTTACACCCGCCGAGATTCATCTTTGAATCATACCGACCAACTAACTCTATGTGAGTTAGTCTTATCCTAATCACTGCGGTTATTGGTCTCAGGTATTCCTACCTAAGCTTCATAACCAACAGCTCTGATACCAACTGTAGCGGCCCCGAACCCGGGCCCCGAATCACCGCGGACTCGGTACACTAATTCTTTCACTATTCGCGGAAGATATAAACATAAATTGTTTATACATTACATTACACACTATTTCCCAAAATCGAGTAACCTTAACTAAAATACTATTCATCAATTATCTAACACAAAACATTATTATCAACCATTCTATTTCAAAATAGCTGCATATATTGCCCCAAGCGGAACTTAACATTATGTTTTCTACCGATGATTTATTTGTTTAAGAATCATATCTATTCTCATTTCAAAATAAACCTTCTTTATCTATTCAACAATTCAAACTGTACAAAGATGAAAATTATATTTGATAAAACTATCAATCATAGGTATATACTATTTCTAAATCATGAAAATGTATTCATTTTATGCATCGTTCAATCTTCATCATTCGTATAGCAAATAATATTGTCTAACATCATTAACCTGCAAAAAGTTTATGTTTGCAAGATTGAGCTCGACAGCCCAGCAAATTTAACAATCTATCATGTTTCACATAGCACACAATTCTATATGCACTACATTTCCTTTCATATGCATATCTGTATGCAATATATATTCTTTACTATGCCTATCCTACATGCATCAATAATTTCTTACAAAACATTAATTCATGCATTATACATTTCTAATTTATCAAGTTACATCATACAACATGTAATCACATATTGATTGAGTTCCACAACCCAATTAACTTAGTCATATTTTGACTTTTAACAATTCATAGAGCATAATATGTAATTTAACACATAACATATTCCATCCACAAACATAATAGAACTGAAAAACTTGCCTGCACCGTTGATTACCGCAACGCAATTTATAACGCTTACCCGAAGACCTAATATTAACAATATAGATCTCCAATATTAGAATAATATCATCACAGTATATTATTGTTATATTTATATTCACGGAATAACCTAAACACATTACCACATAACCCTATCAGTCTATAATTCACATAAGACTTAGTATCAAATCAAACTATTGCAGTCTGAGTTGACACCGACACAATTCTATCATCCCGACGGTCTAGTCGGACAATAATCGAGTTTAAGTTCAATTAAACTCTTCCTGAGCACTTATCATTATCACAGATAGTTTCTTATCAGACAAAATATTTTTTCTAGGCTCGTAATAATTTTCGGATAATTATTACCATTTATCACCATTTTTCAATCATTAAAATAGTATTTAAATGAATTAAATACCACATAATTCCTTGATCATTAATATTCATTTAAAATAAAATATTAATGAAAATCATTACATAATATTATAATATAATTATAATATATCAAAGTATTTTTAATACCTTAAAATCATTTTTATATAATTTTTAAACACTTAAATCCATTATCCGATAATTTCTATTAATATTAAAATATTAATATTTTCATGCCAAAATATCAAAAGTTATATTTTATAACTTAAAATATTTTTATAACACTTAAATCATTTTTATATGATTTTTAAAACATTAATTCTATTTTTTCCATAATTTATTTAACTTCCTTTGATATTTTTTCAAAAATTAATACTAGTGCGTAGCTTAAGAAATTAGCTATCTCGTGCTTAACTCCAGTGATGCCCATCTTTTGGCATAACCTTATATATGTTAACGTGATACTCCATTTTAAATTTCGTGGCAATCGGAGTTGTAGAACTCCGTTTATAGCGATTTCCGTCGGAAAATCACAAAAATTTTAGTGACCATAACTTGGTCGTTTTAACTCGGAATTCGCTCATTTTTGGACACGAGCTACATATTACCATATATTTTCATTTCCCAAAAGCCTGGAATTTTTCTCATTAAATAAATGTCCGAAACAGCCCTCGGAAAATTTTGGCCAGAAACTTTTTGACGTTTGGCAGTTTTGGAGGCCTTTGCTAAAACTTAAATAAAACGAGTTCTGTAACTCCGATTAATGATCCGTCAGTTTTGTTGGATTCTTATCTTTCCGAACTACAGTTTTCATCTATCACAATCAATATTTGGACATGCTAAGCTCCCGGAATTTAGCCCGGAATTGACTGTTCAAATCTGTCCTTTTAACAGTTTTTCTTAACTTTGTGTAGTTTGGGAGAAATCCCATAACTCTCTTCTCCGATGTCGGATTTAGTCCGTTTCGGAGTCTATGGAAAGCTTATTGAGTGTACTATATCATATCAACAGTCCAGAATTTTTAGAGTACCCTAACAAGTCCGGAAATTTCCTTTTTAGGGCAGCAGTCCACAAACAAAAAACTGTTTTGGTTTTTTTCTTGCTTGATTAAACTTTTAATACTCAAAATAGTTAGATCTAAGCATAACACACCATTTAACAAGTAGATCTATAGTTCTCATGTTCAAGATCATAAACTTCATGGTTCAAAATAACCAAAAATCAAATACAAGAGTAAACACAATCAAGAGTAAGAAAAATAAGATTTTCTACACTTTAAAAACCTAGCTTCACTTTTCTTGCTTTTGATCTATCTTTTGAAACTTAAAATGGATAGATCCACACATAAAACACTCTAAATCATGTAGATCTAGAGTTTTGAAGATCAAAAAATAAGTTCTTTATCAAATCAAACATAATAAAACAAATAAACTAAACTAGGATTTTATACCTAGATCATGAATCTTTTCTCCTTGATTTCTTTCTTCTTCCATGAGATGAAGTGGGGTGGCATGAGCTTGCTCCTTGCATGGCCGGATCTATACACTATCTTGGCCAATGTTATTTGTTGATTTATTTGTTTAATAACCATCTAGAATGTCCATACAAATTGGGTCATAACTTGGGCCAATTGATTTCTTGTTTGGACTTTCTAATTAAATTTGTTGAGTAAAAATATAACATAGTCCAACACACTAATTTTATCTTACCCTAATTATTTAGTTAGGGTTTCTAAATCACTCATTATGGAATTTAAATACATAGATAATTTAATAATGTAACCCAATTAAGCTAGGTTTTAAAATTAATCAATAACTTGAGATAATAAAATTAATCTCTTAGGTTAGTATACTAGTATAAAATTTAAACACTAGCACTTACACTTGCTATAACATTTAGGTTATTTAATTCTCATTCCTAATATATAAAATTAGGTCAAATAATTTTCTTTTATTTGTTTATATAATAAACAATTATAAATTCTCACATAATGATCATATTCCTTGCAGACACCTTTTTAACCCTTAGGGTTTAATACTCCGCATTAGGATTCCCAAATTAGGATTTAAATTCTCGATACTAAAATTAGGCTTTTTGAACATATCGTTAAAGTTTTCTAACTTAATCACCATATTCATATCATGAATTTAGGGTTTCGGATTCCCGAAACTAAAATTAAAGTTTCTGAGCGTACCGTTAGGGTTTCTAACAATTCGTTAGATTTTTCTAACTTAATAACATATGATTAACATAAATTTAGGGTTTGCTAAAGTTATGACTTATCTGATCAATCCTTGATCTCAAATCATTACGGTTCACATATATAATCAAATATACCAACTAGTATTCACTTCGATACTTATCCCTGATAATTCTTCAAAAGAATTTTAAATCTATCATAATCTTATACCTCATTACTAGACTATCACTCACAGTCTATCACATAATGTTCATATTCATTACTCACATAACTATTAATCCTTAGGATTTTATACATAGCATTAGAGTTTCTAATTTAGCAATTAGGGTTATCTCTAATATATTATCAAAATACATAAGCCATTATATTTAGCCTTTGATTTTCCCAAATTAGGGTTTCTGCTTCCCGGAACTGAAACTAGGGTTTCAGAACCAATTGCTACGATTTCTTATTCATTGCTAGGGTCTTCTAACAGAACATTGACGTTCTTAATATATACTTAGGATTTGACACAAATATAATTAATCTGGTCAACCCTTGACCCTTAACCACATCCTGAACACGTCATTAACCATATACACAGAGTATATTCACATAAACACTTAATCCTGAATAATTCGCCTAAAAGCCTTCACGAAATTTTGAAATCCTCAAAATTCCATCCTAATAACATCAATTGCATATACTTATTTTCTGTCTAGGTCTAATATTTGACCTTAAATCAATCATTTAAGATTTTAATAAATTGTCTAAATTCTTGGATTGTCACATTTGATAATGTATGTTGTTATATTTCACTATAAAATGATGTATGTTTGGAAGATGATGTACTCGTGACGCACGAAATCCAGGTGTGAAGATAAACTGGATTTCGGGGCATGACAAGTTGGTATCAGAGCTGATAGGTTATAAACCTTAGGTATGAGTACCTAAGACTATAATTGTAGAGAGTATATTAAGGAGATATCATTGAGTTAAACGATTAAGGAAGAAGATCACCACGTGATCATATTAAACGATTGATGATTTATAGCCAATGCTATAAATGAATGGTACTATGAAGTAGTACGGGAAAGAAGAACTCATATTGAGTTATGAAGGATAGTATACGAATTAAAGAAAATTCGTATTAAGTAAAGAGAAAAATAAAAATTATAAAATTTTAATTGAGGACTTATGTGCTAGCTGAGTTGTTTGAACCTTTGTTATGGGCAGAGGTTTGTGCTTTGGGGTAACAACTACTCAGTTTATTAAAGTAATAATCATTGGAATTGGTCGCGCTATCAATATGTATATGAAGATAAGGTGAATCTTTTCTCATGTATATGCTTGATAGGTAGAGAATGTTAAGATAGGTGTGAGTTCTTGAAACTCATACTTATGAAAAGTTTGTGACTCATAGTTATATGATATGTTTCTGAGCCCTGAGCATATGGATAGTCCTTGATTTTTTCTTGGATTACATATTAAACTCCTGGATTGAAAGTTATGAAGGTTCGAGCGAACAATGCGTTGTTCGAGTACACATACTTCCTAGGGCACCGCGGGTAGCCGTAGGTACCCCGACTGATATCGCAGGTACACCTGCGGCTCCCCCCTCTATAAATAGAGGGCTTAGGATAGCCATTTTGTTAGAGAAAAAGGCTAGGAAGCCCTGTCCAATTTGCTATGTACACACTATAAACTGAGTGCTTCCTTATTTTAAACACTTGTGAGCTTATATATTGTTATATTTTTACCGGCGGGAGCTAAATGTTCATCCATTTTAAGTCATTGAAGTCTTATTTGGCAGTCCACTGTAAGCTTTCTTGTACTTTTTAAAGCCTTTCTCCACTACTATGATACATGGACTTCGGTCCGTGGCTTTTATTTCTTTTTGTATATATATATATTATATGTATATTTTTATATATACGGACTAACATTATCGAGTTATGCCTCGATTGAGCATGGACTCACGTCCGGAGCATTTATCTGCTTATATATATATATATATATATATATATATAAACTGTTGTCAAACTTTGTTCGATGAGCCTAGATTTACATCCGGAGCGTTTACTGCTTTTATATATATATAAATACTTATATATATGTTTTTGCTATCAAACTCTGTTTGATTGAGCCTGGATTTCACATTTGGTGTGTTTACCGCTTATATATATATATATATATATATATATATATATATATATATATATATATATTTACATTTCAGTCTGGCTTAGAGTTTACTTCGTGGCCTTGTACCGCTTTATTTACACTTTGTCTCGCACGTAGTTTACTTCAAGGCGGTTGATCACTTTATTGTTTTATTTAAATTTTCTCAATCCCCCATGGAGGTGCTTCGTGGTGGTTGATTAGTTTTTACTACTTTATTTACATTTCCCAATCCCCCATGGAGGTGCTTCGTGTTGGTTGATTGGTTTTTACTTCTTTATTTACATTTGCAATCCCCTATGGAGGTGCTTCGTGGTGGTTGATTGCTTGCACACACACACACACACATATACATATATATATATATATATATATATATATATATATATATATACAACTTTTATATATATAACTCTTTACAGCTTTCATACATACTGCTACATCATGTGAGCCTAGGAATCATGTGATCACAGATTTTGTAAGACCCCAACTTTTATGAATAAAGATGAATTTTTCTATAATTATCATTTTTGAATATTATGAAGTGATTTTGATATAATGTTATAGTTGTGGGTAATATTTATAAATTTTGCAAAATTTGCAAGTTGTTATAAAATATTCGATTGGTCGGGAAATATTCGTTTTAACAGGGAATATCCGTACGACGACACTATCATTGGTGGACCCCACAACAGAATTATTGTCGGAATGTGAAAATGACAGAAATATCTTTTTATAAAAATAATGGCGGAAGTTTTACCGATAAACTGTTGAAATACCCGGTGGTAAAAGTACAGTAATACGCGCGGTTGCATAGTAGCACACGATATTGATTATTGATACTTACGTGAGAAGTCACTAAGTTTTATTCAATTATTGCTACAGTAATTTCTGCATGGTATCTCACGTTATTTGATTCAATTATTGTCAATATTTTTATATTATTAAATTAATAATTGAGATGACAAAGTTATTCATATTATTATTTACAATATTGACGATGTCTAGAAAGTTCTGTCGGGGAGAGGTTTGGTCACCTAATTGCGTGCCAATAGGGAGAAATCTTTATCGGAAAGCCCCCTCTTTTCTGGGAACAATATAGTTCTTAAATATTGCGAATTATAAGAATGATGATAAATGTTTTTAAATATATCGAGGGGATATTTTATGAAGTATTTGTTGTAAGTTTGACTTATTATTTGGACCCCCACTTAACCATTTTTCAAAATAATCGGTAAAAAGTTAATCGGTATATATATATATATATATTTAATAAAGGTGTGGGCCACATGTGGGGCCCACATGTGGGATGAAAAAAAGGAAACGGGGGTGGGGGGAAGTTGCCATGGAAGGTAGGGAGTTTATATGATACTTACGAAAGAGAGAGTATAATTTGTGTGATGGTGGGAAGAAAAATGAAGTGAAAGGGATGTGTGTGCGATGAAAGTGATGTGGGTGTGTGTGTATGATAGTGATGGGCATGTGTGTTGTATTGAAAAATCAGTTAGTGATTTTTCTTAATACATCCATGAATCACAAATTAATTTGGCCCGTGAAATTTTTGAATGTTTCGTCCATGAATCTTTTAAACAGTACCTCTTCCATTCTCCTATAAATAGGATGCTTAGTTAGAATTAAAAATCACACTAGAATAAGAGAATTCTTCTTCTATAATATTGAGCGTATTTCTATAGAGTTTTAAGAAGCTTTGAGCGTAGAAAACGGTGAAAGTTTTCTTCAAGAATATCCCCGATATACAATTCAGAATACTCTCTTTTTTAAGGTAAGGAATGTTATTTTTGTTCAATATTCATAAGAAATAATGTTTTCTTCCATACTATGTAGTATGTAAGTAATATTATTTCGTTTTAGATTTCGAATTCTATACTCGTTTTGTTAAAGTTTTAGCTTCTATACTCCATGAAATTAGTAGAATATCCTTGATATTTGCGTTTCATCCAGTATCTTTTCATGAAAATATTATTCTGAGCATTCTTGATAAGTTTTAACCTTTTTATGTCAGAGTACTATTCATGGGGTACTATTCTCAAATTACTATTCAAGGGGTGCTATTCACTCGGTTACTATTCACCCGGGGTACTATTCATAATAAAAATTGATTTTTTTCGATCCAAATTAAATTTGATACAATATTATTCTTGAATTTTAATCCACAAAGCAGTATCATGTTGACAATTTGGACATTATTGAATTCTGGATAAATTAAATTATAAATCTTTAAAAATTTATTCTTTGCTTTCTTTTAATTGAATTCTTTTATCATTGTCATCATCCTCATGCTTATATTATGATGAAAATCATATGTGGCCCGTAGAGCATAAATAGACTTGGTATAATTATGACTAGGGATTATTCGGTATAATCATGAACGTAAGGTTACACATGATGTGGTAAAAGTCATCATTGGGTCGTAGTGCATTAAGGGACAGTTGTTGGCATGATCATGGTGATAAGTAGGTTTTATACCTACTTATCCGGTATCTTTTACTTGAATTAGTTACTTTTATTCATGTGTCTTAGTTACTTTTCATGCATTTTGTGTTCGTTTTGTAGGTTATACGTTTGGAAGCGGTGTGAGCGATTATTGGGAAGGAAAAGCAAGGAAAATGCAAACAAAAGCAAGCCGGACATCATTTATGCTTTTATGTTCAGTTCATATTCTTGGCTTGGATCTTGGACTATATTGTAGAACGTTTTCTTAGCTTTCCGGAACATCTTGAATCATTCAAATCGGAGTTCGGATGAAAGAGTTATGACATTTCTACCAACGGACGTTGAACTTCACCGTTTTGGGTGGTGATTTTCATAGCAGTCAATTCCAGTCAAATTTCGACCATCATGCGTTCGTTATTTCTCAAAGATCAAAGAATGAAAGTTGTAGATCTCGTCGATAGCTTCGATTTGATAGGTCGCGGGCCTCGTAACTCCTCTCGGTTTAGAAGTTATGGCAGTTTTAGCAGAGGAGGTTCCAGCAGAAAAGTGTATTGGCAGATTGGTACCCAGCCGGGGCTGGGTACCTGGGAGCTTTAGCAGATTACTACCCAGCCGGGACTGGGCTTTTTCAAAGGAAATACCCAGCCGGGGCTGGGTATACGCGAAAATGAGCGGATTTTGTCCGAATTTGAGTCCGAAAAGGATTGTTTCAAGTTGTTTGATTCAAGGACTTCCAAGATGACTTAAAGACATGTACAAAGGCTTATAAAATGAGGGGAATAACATGGATTAAGGGGGATTATTAAAGGAGATTATTAGGAGATTAGAGAGCATTCTATTAAATTAGATTAGAATAAATTAGAGAAAAACACTAGTTCTAATTAGATTTGGAGATTGATGCAACTTGGAGACCATTGAAGATTCAAAGTAGGAGCAAGAAGGGAGCGTCAAATCTTCACACAATAGATTATATCTTCTTTACTTCTTCTATTTTTGTCTTTTAATGATTATTTAATTGTGGATTCTTAGTTTTAATTCAATAATAATGAACTAATTCTTTGTTTGAGATTACAATGGATCTTATTGTGTAGTTTATTTTAATATGCTTCGTTATCAATTAGTATTTTCTATTGTGAGGATTGTCTATTATGATTTGGACTTAATTGTTTAATTGCTTGGCCATCAATTACCGTGATAATCTATATGAACTCGAGAGATGAAGTATAGATTTAGATCTAATCATGATAGCATGTGTTCAGGATTTTGTTAGTAGCTTAAACTTGATGAGTGTTAAGGTAGAGATATGCTTGACGCCATATGTAATCTTATAGAGAACTTAGTCTTCAACCTTCTTCAATTGTAATTCACATAGAGATATAGTGGGTTAGTTGATTAAGGTGTTTAACGAATTTCTATCTTAATTGTGGATTGACGTTAATACGGTATTAGTGCATCGAGAGGTGGTTAATACTACTCTAGTGTTCTTGATTAACAATTCAGGATAGAGAATAATTGATGAGAAGTGTGTTAACTTAAATGAAGCAATAAGTGAAGTTGTGATCTTAAATCTCCATAGTCTTAATTTAATTAGTGGGATAGTAGTTAATTTATATAGTGTGTAATTCATTCGTTTAAATAAGATTGAGTTGGTTACGGGTTAGTACTTGGTGATTTTTATTAAATAATTCTCTATGGGAACGATACTCAACTTATCACTTTATTACTTGTTGACCACGTATACTTGCGTGTTGTGCGTATATAGAATTTTACCCAACAAGTTTTTGGCGCCGTTGCCGGGGAATTAGTTTAATACAATTTTACCAATATTAGCTTCAATCAAATTAGTCTTAATTTAAACATTTTTATTTTTATTTTTAATTCTCTTCCTATATTTCTCTTTTTTCAGGTACCATGGATGACTTTGCGTATCAATGGCCATACACGAACATGACTCAACCAAAGGAAGCGAAGATTGACAGACTCGCGACACTCTCCGCAATGTCAGCACAAATTGAAGAACTTTCGAAGGAGTTGGACGTTATCGCAGCCCAACAGAGTCGAAGGATGGCAGTTACCTGTGGCTATTGTGCTGGCAATCACCCGAGTAATCAATGCACCATCAATCTTGGGCCGGTACAGTATGGTGGTAACTACCTCAATCAGTATGTATATGATAATTATCATCAAGTTTGGGGGTATCACCCGGATTCTTCATGGAGTTACAACTATCAAGACCAATACTCTACTCCAAATCCAACATACACACCGGAATTCTCATATCAACCTCCATTAAAAGAAGAAAAGTCAAAGTTGGAGGAATTGTTGTCCAAGTTCATAGCATCAAATGAGGAGAGGAGGATTGATCAAGAGATATCAATGCAAAATCTGCAGAACCATCTGGATCAAATACTCAAAGCCTTGAACAACTGTCCTCAAAACAATCGGTGTTATGATGAGGATTCCGAGATTGATGAAGTGCCCGAGCCAAATCTACAACTGGATGAGACATGAGATGTTGAAAAAGAGGAGACAAGTGGGGATAATGAAAATAAGGTCGGTGAAGAACTAACTATGAGTACCAACGAGGATGAGCCGATGTTATTAGTGCCCCAAGTTCCTTCTCCGCCAAAGATCAAGGGTCCAGTTAGATTTGCAAAACCGTGCCCGCTTGGTAGTCATGTCGTTGGCAAGGCTCTTTATGACATGAGAGCTACTACAAATGTGAAGCCATGGTGGGATGAGGAGGAAAAGATAGGAGAAGAGCCCGTTGTTCTTGCCAAGCCTCAAAGCCCCAATCGAATCATAGGCTCAACGGACGGAAAAGCACCTAGTTATTCAACATTCTCAATTGGGAATATATTTAAACAAAGTCTGCTAGGTGACTTTAACTCGATGGCTATCACAAATGGGAACCTACCAAAAGCTATATTATTTCCGATGGATGGAGGGTTCCTCAACTTTCGAAGAGGAATTGGATAGCATTGACCAGAAAAAGTCAGGCTGAAAGACTATAAATCAAGCGCTGACTGGGAGGCAACCCAGGAATTTTTTATATTTATATGCTTTACTAGTTTATTTAGTAGATAGGAATTAAGTTGCTTATTAAGTTCTCTTATAATCTAATCCATGTTGTCTCTCTTCATTGTAGGTATTGGAGGTCCAATGGATAGCAAAATGATCGTCGCTGTAACGCCCCAGAAAATTGAACATTTTGTAATTTCTTTTAATAATGAATAAAATAATATTATTTATTATTATTGTGTGTTGAGAAAATAGATGTCGTTTTATAACCTAGAAATGTCGTAAAGTGGTAGTATTTTAACTGTATGGGAGAATTAAAGTGTTTGAATTTCTAAAACGAAAATAAAAGTTTTCTGAGAAATTTTCCGAAAAACACTATTCATCAATTTCTGCTCGGGAATTATTTTTGAACTTCCGAGAAATACGTAATGTTATAATATCGAGATGATATCGATTATGTAATAATAATCTAAGTATGGAAAATGAAATATTTCGCATGCGTACCTAATTTGAGATAGTTAGGTTATTAAGCGTTAAAAGAATGAAGTTGTGATCGTATAATGTGTAAACATTATATGAAGTAAGGAATGGAGGTATAATACGACGTATTGTATTATTATGTATGAAGAACAAGATATCTTATAGTTCGAATTAATATACGAGATAGCATACGAGAATTATACGTAGGATATGTATGTTAAGTTATTGAATTTAAGATAATGGACTTGTGGGATTTCTAGTTTATTGATAGAAGCCCAAGTGTATGATTATCACAAGCCCAATCTATTGTAACTCAAGCCCAATAGGAAAGTAGTTGGATTAATTAACCAAGCCCAAGGTAAAGCCTTGACCCATGGGTCAAACCAAGTGAGGAAGTGGGTAGTCTTGATGGGCAAGGATTAAGTGTGATGACCAAGTGTTGTGGTGAGCAAGTAAAAGAAGTGACTAGCAAGAAGACTTGAAGGTTAAGTTATGAATAGTAAGGAGGTGGAATGAGGAGGTGGGATTGTTTATTGTCCATTTTGCCCCAAGCTTTGGTGGCCTATAAATACCAAGTTCATTTCATTTTTTGTTGGTTGTTTTGTTATCATCCAACACTTTCCTCCCAAGCATATAAGCTACTTATTTGGTAGGAAGAATAAGTCACTTAAAGCACTTATAAGCCACTTCAACCTTTGATAGTTTCCAAAGCAAATAGAAGTCTTCAAGGGTAAGACTCATCTTCTTTTATCTATATCTTTTCTATGATAGGATTGATAGAGAAGGGGGATTGTTTGAGGATGACATGTAATAAGTTATAAGGAATGAACTTAAGCCGAATAAGTTGAATAAGCAACTTGAACCCTAATAAGTTGTTAAGATCATGAAGGACTTGTCATATGATGTTAGTATGTGGTTTATAACATAAGAACATTGATTGAAGGACTTAAATTATTGTTAAGTCATGAGTATGAAGATTTCTAGTTCATAAGTTGAGAAAGTCAATGACTTATGGAAATAAGTCAAAACCTACTTTGATTATAAGTTGGTGTAATAAATAACTTGAAATAATGATATGTTGGTTAAAATCCACTTAGAACGCTTAGTATGGTTTATTTGACGAACTTAGCACGATTAGACGATTAACGTCGAATTCGTGAAAGTCTCGGAATAGAAGTCATATTTTGAGTTGGAAGTCGAAAACGTTGGTTTTTGATGGAGACAAGTTATTATGGTCATTATAGAGTTGCGGACTTGAAAATGACCGGATTCCGACTTAGAACGAAGAAATGAGCGTTGGACGTTCACGAACGTTTATCGTTTTCGTTAAAATGGACTAATAGGTCAAATTTGAGCAAATGAAGTCAAATAGATAAAATTCTTGCATGAACGCATAGATTATGAAATTTGTGAACCGTAGGCTTTTGAACGGACCAATTCGGAGTTAAAACGAAGAAGTTATGCGTCCGGGAAGTTAGCAAAATTTTCAAAAACTACAAAATTTTCTGAAGACCAGAGTCCGCGCCGCGGCGCGACTCTAAGCCTTCTTGGCCGCGCCGCAGCGCGAGTCCGGATGATGAGACACTGCTAACTCGCGCCGCAGCGCGAGCCTCAGACCAATTAGTGGCGCCGCGGCGCCAGTGCAAGGAAGAAGATAGAGAAGAAGGGTTCCAAGTGTAGAATGAAAGAGAGATTAATAGTAATGAATTGTGATGTAATCACAACATAATTAAGACATTGTAAAATGCTTGTAATACACTAATGCATGTTTATAATTAATTAAAGACGAACGAGTTATGAATGACTTAATGAAAGCCGAAACCCTTAATAACAAAACTAAGTTAGAATTACATTGAGATGAAGGGTAAGGTATAATAGAAAACATACCTGGTTAATTATGATCTAATATGGTACGTTATATGATTATGAATTGTAGAATCATAAAGACTTAAAGTGTACGTGTATTAACCAGTAAGCAGACACCAAAGGCAAGTATTCTAACCCTTGTTCCAGTTCATTCTGGACAAGCTTTGTAATTCATGTTCTCTTTCACATGAAATCTAAAATGATGAAGTCTTAAGCTAATTCTTCCGGCTAGACTTATATTATGATTCTGTCAAGCATGATTTGTAAATTACCGAGTTATATTGGTATGGTTTTCAATCGAAGACCACTCATGTTCAAATGTTTTTGTCGTTTAACGACAGGCACGTGAGGTTGCCACATTTAAACGTATACACGTTTAAAGAATGTAGTGTTGATCAACATAGAGTACTATGAGCTGATCACTCAGAAGTGCTCGTAAGCTATGCCGGACTTACGGACTTAGTGCCGGGATGTCCTTTTCAAAAGAACTTATGTATGCTCATAATCTTGAGCCATAATTGTTATTCTATTGAATATTGATGGAAAAACGTTTTGAAGGAAATGAAGTGCTATTTTGAATCATCGATAGTACTTCGTAACTATTGTTCAGTTACTGGAGATATATTAGTTCTATGTTTCAAGCATGTTGTTTATTAGAATTATAGTACTTGCTGAGCTAGCCATGCTCACTCTTGCTTGAACCATATGAACACAGCTAAGATCGAGCGGACTGAAGGATCCGGCAAGGATAAAGGCAAGGCGAAGACAAAACCGTAGCATACTTATGTAATAGTATAGGAAGAATGTCTGTAATATATTGATATTATGACAAAAACAAATGAAAGGGTTACAAAGAACCTGGGTAATGTAATATTATTTTGATATATATGGAGTTATATTAGTCCTCTTGTGACTATTTGAGGAAATGTGTGAATGAATGGTAGTACCGTGTAGCACCATTTGTCGGGTTGACAGGTTGGTATCAGAGCAACAGGTTATAAAACTTAAGGGGGGAATTAAAACCTTAAGCCATAACCTTAGGAAGAATCAAAGAAATACAAGAAGAAAATAACCTTATAAAAATGCATTATGATTATGATATGTATGTTTATTATTCTACTGACGTGTACTAATCAACTTATTTGTTTTATGTAGATGTCAGGAGTAAACGGGATGTTTGTTTATGAACAGACCATAAGTGATGAGTCGGTGAACCAAGTAGAGGTTGTACCTAACCCTATAGCAGCAGAGCCAGAAGTAGTAATCATTGAGTCTGAAGACTCAGAAGAAGCTGACTACATGTCAGTATTTGACGGGATGATAGAGGAGGAGGTAGAGACAGTTTCCTTTAACCCAGTGGCTATAGCAGCAGAGATAGCTCCTGGGGGGTCGATGATGTCTCTGTTTATGTCAGTGTTGGATAGAAATATCCATTACTGTCAGGAGGTTAAGGAGCTGAAGGCAGAGCTTCAAATGCTTATAGAGGACAAGACTGATGTTGAGTCCATGTGGGAGCAGGAGCATGACGAGAGGATTTTGGCTAAGGACAAAGTCCAGGATTTAAAGCACGAGGTCTTGGAGCTCAAGGAGGAGCTCAAGACAAAAGTGCATAAGATAGAGAGGATGTCCTATATCTATAGTAGTTCTCACACGGATTTTCAGCAGCAGGTAGCTGGATATCCTGTGGAGGTGGGGCAAACGCGGCATACTATTAGCCGTGATATCATTGCCGGTCTGGCCAAGGCAGATTTCACTAATGCATTGAGGCAGATGTAGTTTAGTGGTGGTTAGAGTAGTTTGTAAATATTTTTGTAAGTAGTAGTGATGTAAAACCCTTTTTGTATAGTAAAGGGTAGTCTTTTGTAAATCCCAATTTTTGGAAAGTGATAGCGGGAAAGTAATGTAATCAGCTTAGGCTGAGTATGTAACCGATGTAGTATTATACTACAAAGAATGTATATAAAGATCGTTTTATGGAAAGCAATGAGTTATGAATGTTTGGAATTATTGTTTTATATTAATGATAGCTAATAAAGAAAGAAATAATCACGCAATGTGTTTATTGTATCAGGTAAAATGCCACCGAGAAGAGTGCAACGTAATCAAAGTGCGAACGTAAATCAACCGGATGGAGGTCCGGTTAACGCAATGCAGGAGTTTTTTAATTTATTAACAGCTGCTTTTAATAGAACAGGGGCTAATATCCCCGTAAATCCAGGAGTAGCACGAGCTACTACCTTTAAGGATTTTAAGAGTGTAGGTCCGCCGGAGTTCAAAGGAACTACGGACCCAATCGAAGCCCAAACGTGGGTTAAAGAAATAGAGAAGGCATTTGTAATTGCAAATGTTGATGAGGCCCAGAAGGTTGCCTTTGCAACCTATATGATGAAGGGAGAGGCCAATTTTTGGTGGGAAGCCAATCAGGCTAGAGTCGGGATAACGACTTTAACGTGGGATAGATTCAAGGAGATATTCTTCGAGAACTATTTTCCCACGAGCATGCAGGGAAGGATGGAGATGCGATTTTTAGAGCTAAAACAAGGGGAAATGACGGTTCCCCAATACGCTGCCAAGTTCAATGAACTGGCTAGGTTCGCTCCACACCAAGTGGATACCGAGGTGAGGAAGGCAAGACGGTTTGAGCAGGGCTTGAAACCCTGGCTCTATAACCGTATATCAGTATTCCAAAGTACTTCTTTTGGGATCGTTTTAGAGAAGGCGATAATCGCCGAAGGTGGTAGTGAGGCGTTGAGCCAATACCACAAGGAAAAGAAGAATAAGGGGAAGGTTGACGGAAGAGTCAAGATTGAGGGAGCCAGTGGGAGTGGCGAGGGTCAAAAGAGGAAGGTATTTAACTCTGGGAATACCGGAGTGAAGCAAGGAGACCCAAAGAGAAGAATGGAGGCCTGTAAGACCTGTGGAAAGACTCATTTAGGAGTCTGTCTCAAGAGGAAGGCCGTCTGTTACAACTGTGGACAGGAGGGGCACATTGTGCCAAATTGTCCGAGTCCGAAAAAGAATCATGGATGCTTTGTGTGTGGGTCAACCACCCACATGGCAAAGAACTGCCCGAAGAAGGGGACGGACGGGAATCGGGGCACTAATAGTGGTAAGTTACCTATTGGGGGTCCAGCTCAGTCGGGTAGGCCGATGGGTCGTACCTTTAACATGACAGTATAGGATGCGGTTGCATCAGGGGACGTCGTTGCAGGTATTATCCCGATCAACGATATTAATGCGTACGTGCTGTTTGATTCGGGTGCTACCTGTTCATTTATAGCATGCAGTTTTGCTAGACGATTAGGACTACTTCCCAAAAAGTTACCTATACCTGTAAACATTAAGGTAGCAAACGAAGATATAATTCCTATTGAAGATGTTCATAGGAGTTGTTGTGTAGATATACGGGGTTGTAAACTATCGGTAGATTTATTACCAATAAAGTTAGAAGAATTCGATGTAATTCTCGGAATGGATTGGTTAGTAAACCATGGGGCAATAATAGATTGTCAAAAGAAGTGTGTGAACATTAAGACGTTAGAACAACCTCAGGTAATATTTTATGGGAATAGATCGCCGGGACGTTCGTGTTGTCTAACCATGACACAAACTAGAAAATTACTGAGGAAGGGATGTGTAGGATATCTGTGCCATGTTGTTGATACCGAAAGAGTGGTGACAACCATGGAACAAATACCTATAGTGAAGGAATTCGCCGATGTATTTCCAAGTGAATTACCTGGTCTTCCGCCGGATAGGGAGACAGAATTTGTGATAGACATTGTGCCAGGAGCGGCACCAGTTTCCAGGGCACCGTATCGTATGGCGCCAGTAGAGATGAAGGAGTTGATGGTGCAGTTACAAGAACTGTTGGATAGGAAGTACATTCAGCCGAGTGTGTCACCGTGGGGAGCACCGGTACTGTTTGTCAAGAAGAAGGACGGATCGTTAAGACTTTGTATCGACTACAGAGAGTTGAACAAGTTAACGATAAAGAATAAATACCCATTGCCCAGGATCGATGATCTCTTTGATCAGCTGAAAGGGGCTAATTATTTTTCTAAAATAGATTTACGAACGGGGTATCATCAGTTGAAGGTTAGGAAGGAGGACGTGCCAAAGACAGCATTCAGGACTCGTTATGGTCATTACGAGTTTTTAGTGATGTCATTTGGGTTGACAAATGCACCAGCTGCATTCATGGATATGATGAACAGAGTGTTCAAACAATATTTGGACAAGTTCGTCGTAGTGTTTATAGATGATATTCTAGTCTATTCTAAGACGCCAGAAGATCATTCTGAACACCTTAGATTAGTGTTGGAGACATTAAGGAAGGAGAAGTTGTATGCGAAATTCACAAAGTGTGAATTTTGGTTAGAGAAGGTGCAATTTTTAGGTCATGTTATTGACCATGGGGGGATTTCAGTGGATCCAGCAAAGGTAGAAGCCGTGATGAATTGGGAACAACCGAAAACGCCAACTGAGGTGAGGAGTTTCCTAGGGTTAGCGGGTTACTATCGGAGATTTATCCAGGATTTTTCAAAGATAGCTACTCCGTTGACTAATTTGACGAGGAAGACAGTGAAATACGCTTGGACTGACAAGTGTGAGAACAGTTTCCAAGAACTAAAGAAGAGATTGAGTGAGGCACCTGTGTTGTCATTACCCGATGACACGGGAAATTTTGTAGTTTATAGTGATGCTTCGCATAGAGGACTTGGTTGCGTGCTCATGCAGCATGGCAAGGTCATTGCGTATGCATCTAGGCAGTTGAAGGATTATGAGAAAGTTTACCCTACTCATGATCTAGAACTAGCCGCAGTAGTTTTTGCTCTAAAGATATGGAGACATTATCTTTATGGAGAAAAATGTGAGATATACACGGACCATAAAAGTCTAAAATATATCTTCACACAGAAGGAGTTGAATATGAGGCAGAGAAGATGGCTGGAGTTGATAAAGGATTACGACTGTGAAATCCTGTATCACCCTGGAAAAGCCAATGTAGTTGCCGATGCCTTAAGTAGAAAGGGTCGGGAAAAGTTGTCTTTGTTAACGGCTCAAACTGAGTTAATAACAGAAATGGCTAGGATGGAGTTAGAAGTGAAGCTGCCCAGTGAAGAAGAAGGACCAATGTTGTTTGCAATGGAGATGCAACCAACCATCGTAGAGAGAGTTAAGGAGGTCCAACTCAAAACTGATGAGTGTGACCGGATGAAGGAACGGCTGACCAACGAAAAAGATACTAAATATAGTCTTGATAACAAGGGATTGTTGAGATTTGACGGAAGAATTTGGATCCCGGATGAGACGGAATTAAAGGAGCAGGTTTTACAAGAGGCTCATAGTTCAAGGTTTTCGATTCATCCTGGTAGCACTAAGATGTATCAAGACCTTCGACAGAGTTTCTGGTGGCCGAACATGAAGAGAGAAATTGCTGAGTACGTTAGTAAGTGCTTAACTTGTCAGAAAGTTAAGGCTGAACATCAACGACCTAGTGGCTTGTTACAGTCATTAGAGATTCCGGAGTGGAAATGGGAGAATATCACAATGGATTTTGTGGTAGGACTTCCGACTACTCATAAGGGGTATGATGCGATTTGGGTAATAGTGGACCGATTAACGAAATCAGCTCACTTTTTTCCAATTAGGGTTAAGTATAACTTAGACCAGTTAGCTAGACTTTATATTAAGGAAATAATCTCTAGACATGGAGTGCTAGTATCGATTGTGTCAGATCGTGATCCACGATTCACGTCGAACTTTTGGTCAAGTCTGCAAGAGCAGTTGGGAACGCAGTTGAAGCTGAGTACGGCGTATCATCCACAAACGGATGGACAAAGCGAGAGGACAATTCAGACATTAGAAGATATGCTGAGAGCATGCGTTATGGATTTCAAGGGTAGTTGGGATGATCATCTACCATTAGTGGAGTTTGCGTATAACAATAGTTATCATGCAAGCATACGTATGCCACCTTACGAAGCTTTGTATGGTAGGAAATGCAGAACGCCACTGTTTTGGGATGAAGTAGGAGAACGCCGAATGTTGGGACCAGAATTGGTGCAACAGACAGCGGATATTGTTAAAAAGATTCAGATGCGTCTCTTAGCAGCACAAGACAGACAGAAGAAGTTTACAGATCCGCATAGAGAGAATCGAGAGTTTGAAGTGGGTTCGCACGTATTCCTAAAAGTATCTCCCTGGAAAGGAAAGATACGTTTTGGGAAGAAAGGAAAGTTAAGTCCGAGATTTATAGGACCTTTTGAGGTTTTAAAACGGGTAGGTGAGGTAGCTTACATGGTAGCGTTACCTCCAGACCTAGAACGAATACATAATGTATTTCACGTTTCAGTATTACGTCCTTATAAGCCGGATTATAAGCACGTGATAGAATACGAGCCTATTCATGTCGAGAAGGACTTAACATATGAGGAAGCGCCAATTCAAATTGTCGATAGGAAGGAACAAGTTCTGCGGAACAAAAGTATAGTTTCAGTAAAGGTGATATGGAAGAATCACGATGCAGAAGAAGCAACGTGGGAGTTAGAAGAAATGATGAAAAAGAATTACCCGAATTTATTTGTGTAATTTTTTTTTTATATAGCGAGATTCTGGGGACAGAATCCTTATAAGGGGGAGAGAGTGTAACGCCCCAGAAAATTGAACATTTTGTAATTTCTTTTAATAATGAATAAAATAATATTATTTATTATTATTGTGTGTTGAGAAAATGGATGTCGTTTTATAACCTAGAAACGTCGTAAAGTGGTAGTATTTTAACTGTATGGGAGAATTAAAGTGTTTGAATTTCTAAAACGAAAATAAAAGTTTTCTGATAAATTTTCCGAAAAACACTATTCATCAATTTCTGCTCGGGAATTATTTTTGAACTTCCGAGAAATACGTAATGTTATAATATCGAGATGATATCGATTATGTAATAATAATCTAAGTATGGAAAATGAAATATTTCGCATGCGTACCTAATTTGAGATAGTTTGGTTATTAAGCGTTAAAAGAATGAAGTTGTGATCGTATAATGTGTAAACATTATATGAAGTAAGGAATGGAGGTATAATACGACGTATTGTATTATTATGTATGAAGAACAAGATATCTTATAGTTCGAATTAATATACGAGATAGCATACGAGAATTATACGTAGGATATGTATGTTAAGTTATTGAATTTAAGATAATGGACTTGTGGGATTTCTAGTTTATTGATAGAAGCCCAAGTGTATGATTATCACAAGCCCAATCTATTGTAACTCAAGCCCAATAGGAAAGTAGTTGGATTAATTAACCAAGCCCAAGGTAAAGCCTTGACCCATGGGTCAAACCAAGTGAGGAAGTGGGTAGTCTTGATGGGCAAGGATTAAGTGTGATGACCAAGTGTTGTGGTGAGCAAGTAAAAGAAGTGACTAGCAAGAAGACTTGAAGGTTAAGTTATGAATAGTAAGGAGGTGGAATGAGGAGGTGGGATTGTTTATTGTCCATTTTGCCCCAAGCTTTGGTGGCCTATAAATACCAAGTTCATTTCATTTTTTGTTGGTTGTTTTGTTATCATCCAACACTTTCCTCCCAAGCATATAAGCTACTTATTTGGTAGGAAGAATAAGTCACTTAAAGCACTTATAAGCCACTTCAACCTTTGATAGTTTCCAAAGCAAATAGAAGTCTTCAAGGGTAAGACTCATCTTCTTTTATCTATATCTTTTCTATGATAGGATTGATAGAGAAGGGGGATTGTTTGAGGATGACATGTAATAAGTTATAAGGAATGAACTTAAGCCGAATAAGTTGAATAAGCAACTTGAACCCTAATAAGTTGTTAAGATCATGAAGGACTTGTCATATGATGTTAGTATGTGGTTTATAACATAAGAACATTGATTGAAGGACTTAAATTATTGTTAAGTCATGAGTATGAAGATTTCTAGTTCATAAGTTGAGAAAGTCAATGACTTATGAAAATAAGTCAAAACCTACTTTGATTATAAGTTGGTGTAATAAATAACTTGAAATAATGATATGTTGGTTAAAATCCACTTAGAACGCTTAGTATGGTTTATTTGACGAACTTAGCACGATTAGACGATTAACGTCGAATTCGTGAAAGTCTCGGAATAAAAGTCATATTTTGAGTTGGAAGTCGAAAACGTTGGTTTTTGATGGAGACAAGTTATTATGGTCATTATAGAGTTGCGGACTTGAAAATGACCGGATTCCGACTTAGAACGAAGAAATGAGCGTTGGACGTTCACGAACGTTTATCGTTTTCGTTAAAATGGACTAATAGGTCAAATTTGAGCAAATGAAGTCAAATAGATAAAATTCTTGCATGAACGCATAGATTATGAAATTTGTGAACCGTAGGCTTTTGAACGGACCAATTCGGAGTTAAAACGAAGAAGTTATGCGTCCGGGAAGTTAGCAAAATTTTCAAAAACTACAAAATTTTCTGAAGACCAGAGTCCGCGCCGCGGCGCGACTCTAAGCCTTCTTGGCCGCGCCGCAGCGCGAGTCCGGATGATGAGACACTGCTAACTCGCGCCGCAGCGCGAGCCTCAGACCAATTAGTGGCGCCGCGGCGCCAGTGCAAGGAAGAAGATAGAGAAGAAGGGTTCCAAGTGTAGAATGAAAGAGAGATTAATAGTAATGAATTGTGATGTAATCACAACATAATTAAGACATTGTAAAATGCTTGTAATACACTAATGCATGTTTATAATTAATTAAAGACGAACGAGTTATGAATGACTTAATGAAAGCCGAAACCCTTAATAACAAAACTAAGTTAGAATTACATTGAGATGAAGGGTAAGGTATAATAGAAAACATACCTGGTTAATTATGATCTAATATGGTACGTTATATGATTATGAATTGTAGAATCATAAAGACTTAAAGTGTACGTGTATTAACCAGTAAGCAGACACCAAAGGCAAGTATTCTAACCCTTGTTCCAGTTCATTCTGGACAAGCTTTGTAATTCATGTTCTCTTTCACATGAAATCTAAAATGATGAAGTCTTAAGCTAATTCTTCCGGCTAGACTTATATTATGATTCTGTCAAGCATGATTTGTAAATTACCGAGTTATATTGGTATGGTTTTCAATCGAAGACCACTCATGTTCAAATGTTTTTGTCGTTTAACGACAGGCACGTGAGGTTGCCACATTTAAACGTATACACGTTTAAAGAATGTAGTGTTGATCAACATAGAGTACTATGAGCTGATCACTCAGAAGTGCTCGTAAGCTATGCCGGACTTACGGACTTAGTGCCGGGATGTCCTTTTCAAAAGAACTTATGTATGCTCATAATCTTGAGCCATAATTGTTATTCTGTTGAATATTGATGGAAAAACGTTTTGAAGGAAATGAAGTGCTATTTTGAATCATCGATAGTACTTCGTAACTATTGTTCAGTTACTGGAGATATATTAGTTCTATGTTTCAAGCATGTTGTTTATTAGAATTATAGTACTTGCTGAGCTAGCCATGCTCACTCTTGCTTGAACCATATGAACACAGCTAAGATCGAGCGGACTGAAGGATCCGGCAAGGATAAAGGCAAGGCGAAGACAAAACCGTAGCATACTTATGTAATAGTATAGGAAGAATGTCTGTAATATATTGATATTATGACAAAAACAAATGAAAGGGTTACAAAGAACCTGGGTAATGTAATATTATTTTGATATATATGGAGTTATATTAGTCCTCTTGTGACTATTTGAGGAAATGTGTGAATGAATGGTAGTACCGTGTAGCACCATTTGTCGGGTTGTAAGAGACCCGGATTTGGGGGCGTCACAGTCGCCGCCATCGCCACCATCAACTCACGCTTAGCTGATTACAGGGAAGTTCTCTTCTATTTATCGTTATATTCTTACAATGAGGACATTGTAATTGCTAAGTTTGGGGGAGTTTTGTTTAGGTTCATTATCGCATGTTTAGTGTATGTTATGTTATTTTGCATACGTTGTTAATTTAGTTTAGGTTCATTATTAAAAATAAATAAATTAAATATTCAAAAATTCAAAAATAATAGTTAGTTACTATATTCATCTTGCATGAGTCCAGTTGTTAGATAGTTCAGTTTATTTTGGCCAATGATGAGAATGGAATTGAGTAGACAAGTATAATACTAAGTATTAGAGCTTTTGATGTGATTTCTTGTTATGAATTGAGTCTTTTTCTGTTGGAAACTGGTATAATAAGGATAGCACAGTAAAAATAATTTGTTAGCTGATTAAGTTTAAATTGATACATAATGGACTTCTTAAGGATAATACTAGTTTAGATGAATGAAAGACATGAATAGGTGGAGATGACTGAATTTAGACAAAAACTTAAGTTTGGGAAAAAAATTTGAGATATATAAGCTTCAAAAAAAATGAAAAAAAAAATATATCGTGGCTAGTTTTGTGTCGGGGCCTTTGTTACTTGAGCAAGTACGCCCGAAGGGGTATCTTAAAACCTAGCGCCCTAAGGTCTTAATGGTCTGGGAGTCGTTGGTCGAAAACTCGCTAAGGGGTAGCACTGTTAGCCTAATGGAATGAGACATTGCACAGTCATGGTTAAAAAGTAAAAAAAAAAAAGAAAAAAAAATAATAAAACAGAAAAAGAGCAAAAATCTCCCGTAATGAAAAGTAAAGCATAAGTATCCCGGATTGGACTCTTGAACTTGGTGGATGTTTGACTTTAGTTGGATCTAGCTTGTTCGTAAATTTTGCGAGTTTTCACTGTATGATGCCTTTAAAGAGACCTATTATGTGTTAAATTTAATTTCATATCAATTAGCATGGTTGTTGAGCACACACGCACTATATCAGCGATAATAGTTTAAGACTTGATGATTAACTAGGAAATTATTGATTGGTTTTGATATGAAGTATTATCGTGTTTGCTTGATTTCTCTAAGGCCGAGTGAATAGATTTGATTCTATCAATACTGCTGGATTCGTAGGCATATAGATTAGTTGCATTCCATTGCATTGCATTGTATTATGTTGTATTGCTTGAGGACAAGCAACGGTTTAAGTTTGAGGGTATTTGATAAGTAGGTTTTATACCTACTTATCCGGTATCTTTTACTTGAATTAGTTACTTTTATTCATGTGTCTTAGTTACTTTTCATGCATTTTGTGTTCGTTTTGTAGGTTATACGTTTGGAAGCGGTGTGAGCGATTATTGGGAAAGAAAAGCAAGGAAAATGCAAACAAAAGCAATCCGGACATCATTTATGATTTTATGTTCAATTCATGTTCTTGGCTTGGAGCTTGGACTATATTGTAGAACGTTTTCTTAGCTTTCCGGAATATCTTGAATCATTCAAATCGGAGTTCGGATGAAAGAGTTATGACATTTCTACCAACGGACGTTGAACTTCACCGTTTTGGGTGGTGATTTTCATAGCAGTCACTTCCAGTCAAATTTCAACCATCATGCGTTCGTTATTTCTCAAAGATCAAAGAATGAAAGTTATAGATCTCGTCGATAGCTTCGATTTGATAGGTCGCGGGCCTCGTAACTCTTCTCGGTTTAGAAGTTATGGCAGTTTTAGCAGAGGAGGTTCCAGCAGAAAAGTGTATTGGCAGATTGGTACCCAGCCGTGGCTGGGCGTTTTTGTGCTTAGGACCCAGCCGGGGCTGGGTACCTGGGAGCTTTAGCAGATTACTACCCAGTCGGGGCTGGGCTTTTTCAAAGGAAATACCCAGCCGGGGCTGGGTATACGCGAAAATGAGCGGATTTTGTCCGAAAAGGATTGTTTCAAGTTGTTTGATTCAAGTACTTCCAAGATGACTTAAAGACA
The DNA here is from genome assembly GCA_020205505.1 of Panax japonicus. Taxonomy (NCBI): domain Eukaryota; kingdom Viridiplantae; phylum Streptophyta; class Magnoliopsida; order Apiales; family Araliaceae; genus Panax; species Panax japonicus. The sequence goes on along the minus strand of CM035107.1, from coordinate 53,137,381 downwards.
TGTACAAAGGCTTATAAAATGAGGGGAATAACATGGATTAAGGGGGATTATTAAAGGAGATTATTAGGAGATTAGAGAGCATTCTATTAAATTAGATTAGAATAAATTAGAGAAAAACACTAGTTCTAATTAGATTTGGAGATTGATGCAACTTGGAGACCATTGAAGATTCAAAGTAGGAGCAAGAAGGGAGCGTCAAATCTTCACACAATAGATTATATCTTCTTTACTTCTTCTATTTTTGTCTTTTAATGATTATTCAATTGTGGATTCTTAGTTTTAATTCAATAATAATGAACTAATTCTTTGTTTGAGATTACAATGGATCTTATTGTGTAGTTTATTTTAATATGCTTCGTTATCAATTAGTATTTTCTATTGTGAGGATTGTCTATTATGATTTGGACTTAATTGTTTAATTGCTTGGCCATCAATTACCGTGATAATCTATATGAACTCGAGAGATGAAGTATAGATTTAGATCTAATCATGATAGCATGTGTTCAGGATTTTGTTAGTAGCTTAAACTTGATGAGTGTTAAGGTAGAGATATGCTTGACGCCATATGTAATCTTATAGAGAACTTAGTCTTCAACCTTCTTCAATTGTAATTCACATAGAGATATAGTGGGTTAGTTGATTAAGGTGTTTAACGAATTTCTATCTTAATTGTGGATTGACGTTAATACGGTATTAGTGCATCGAGAGGTGGTTAATACTACTCTAGTGTTCTTGATTAACAATTCAGGATAGAGAATAATTGATGAGAAGTGTGTTAACTTAAATGAAGCAATAAGTGAAGTTGTGATCTTAAATCTCCACAGTCTTAATTTAATTAGTGGGATAGTAGTTAATTTATATAGTTTGTAATTCATTCGTTTAAATAAGATTGAGTTGGTTACGGGTTAGTACTTGGTGATTTTTATTAAATAATTCTCTGTGGGAACGATACTCAACTTATCACTTTATTACTTGTTGACCACGTATACTTGCGTGTTGTGCGTATATAGAATTTTACCCAACACATGGCCATTGAGAAAAATACGAATATCCTTGGCCCGTAGTGCATGGATAATTTGTGGTCGTGATACTAATGAATATCCTTTGCCGTTGTTCAGGGATGATTCGATTATGTGGATTATTTATTATGATGAGTCTCAACGATAAAATTGATGATAAACTTTTTAAATCATAGAAGATAGTAGATATCATGCTTTACTTAACTCTTCTAATGGATTGCTTGTTCCGCTGTAGTTAAACTTGATATTTATTATATTTTATCAATTTAACATTGTTGAAGGCTAACGATAATTTATTCTGCATTATCTTAATCATAATATTTCTTACTGGGCTAGTTGACCTCACCCTTTATTTTCATTGTTCTCTACAGGAAATGAGAATGTAGTTGGGACTAGTCGGTGAACGGAGTGACGGTCCAGATGTTTGCATTAGTAGTCCTCAATATTCAGTGAAATAGTGTGATAATAAATGTAATGAGGACTCCATTTGAGTTTGAATACTGTCTAGAAGATAATATTTGTCTTAAAACTCACAGCTTATGTTTTGGTCGTATTCTACACGACACTTAATGGTTGTATAAATTAAGTTTGTATTTGAATTATGTACCATGTATTTGGCGACCCAAGATGGGTGATGTATACCTATTTTGGGGGCGTCACAAATTCAGTTTACTGAATCTAAATTCGGTTTCCGTCATGGACATTTTCAGTTGTTTACGGCTTGTAAATCATAAGTGTTGTTCGAATGTCCTTAGATGACTCTCATGCCCACAAGGAGTTCAGCACTGCTATGTATATTATTTTCTCGAAGATGCTTCGCATTTTAAAAATAAAAGCAATCAAGCGGAACACATAATAAAATGGAATTATCAAAGACCTCAATTACTATTGAGCACAAGGGTTTGAAAAATCTCTTTTTACCAAACATCACTGATATATCTTGTTAAAACTGGACTTTTATACAAAATTCAAACCCTTTTTATATAGGTGCCAACGAGGCATAGCACTATTTCCAAATAATTGCACATTGATCCACACACACACGCATTCATATAACAATTTAATTGAAAAGTGGCGGTCACCGTGGCAACACGAATGTCAGGGGGTGTCTAACACCTTCCCTCCGCATAACCAAGTCCTTAGACCCAAACGAATCTCGGTTTTGCAGACCCATTGAATAGTGTCACATCACTGGGTCAATGTGCAAATCTTTTTTTGATTGTGTTGGTACAACCATTTAAAAATCCAAATGGAATCTCTTACAGTCCAATCGTCGACATATACATGTCGGACCTTTTTACAACTTGTTTTTTCAAACAAATCTCACCTAACATGTGAACATCAAAAGACAAAAACATAAAAGGGATAAATAAAAATCCCGACGTCGACATGTGGCGACTCTGCTGGGGACTTCAAGTAAGAGGGCTTAAGTCGCTACTACAAACTTTTCAAAACTATTATATACTTGTGTGTGGATATTGCATTTACATTGGAATGAATGTGTACGAATGCATTTATTTATTGCACTTAGTGCTTTGCACCATATCTGCTTGTGATATTAGTGCTTCGCACATGTCATCATTTTCATGCGGTGAGAAACGTTGTATGCGAATGTATGTTGTGTGGTTCCTCCACTAGGAGGTTATCCTATATGTATTTGATTACTAGACTCATTGGAAGACTAATTCCAACGAGGCTCAAGAAAGGCACCACCCAAATTCACTCCAATTGAAAGGCCGGATTAACTTCCCATTAAGTAAATTGCGATGCTTTGGAAAGCTTTATGCCAAAATGCCGCGAGAGTAGTCTAAGATAGGTCAACCTCTGATAAACCAAAAGCGAAGGAAAGTCTCTTCATACTTTCCCATTTCAATTACTTGTAATTACAATTACTTGTAATTTCATTTCCGTGTCAATCTCAATGTAATGGAAAAATATGAATGAATGTGTACATGCATTCCCTTTTTATCTGACATACTATCTTATCATACAAACAACTAACATCCGTTTCGCAGGATGGTACTCCTAAAATGGACACATCACATAGCGTGTAACATTTCTACATTCCCTAAGACTAAACTATATAAGTCTTTTTTGTAGGGAAACCATTGATCCTGTTGCCCGTTAAAAATCCAAAAAGGCACTAAGCCCGCCATCAGACATGGCTACAAGTGCCCAGCCTGATCTTACTCCTCTCTCTCGAGAGTAGTTCGAAGGATTAATGAATCAGATAGCAGAATTGGCTGTCTTTTTAAAAGAACAAAGTAAAAATACTCAAGGCCAGGCAATGCCTACTCAACCAAAGTCATTCACACCAGGGGTAGTCAGGGTATTGGCAAAAAGATGGAAACCCATATACCCGAACCTCATTCTAATAAAGGAACCAACAAAACCTCTAAAATAACAAAACTCAGGGATGATTGAGAAATTGGGGATATAAGAAAGAAAGTCCAACAAATGGATAAAATCATCCGATCAATCAAAGGGACTGGAAACTATGGAAGTGTCACCTATTCAGATCTCTGCATATTCCCAGGGGCTCGATATCCTGACAAATTCAAAATCCCAGAGTTTGAAAAGTACAATGGGGTAGGCGATCCCTATACACACCTAAAAGTGTACATTAGCGAACTAGGGTCTTATGCTAAAGATGAAAGCCTTAGAATGAAACTCTTTCAAAAGAGTCTCACTGGAGAGGCTAAAGCCTGGCATGCCCGACTTGACAATGCCAAATTCCAAAACTAGGAAGAATTGTCTCATGCTTTTCTAAATCAGTACAATTTTTAGTCATAAATGGCACCAGATCGATACCAAGTGACTAAAGTTAAAAATTAAAGTACTGAGTCTTTTCGAGAATATGCCCAAAGGTGGAGACGTCTGGTAGCGCAAGTCATTCCATCAATGATAGAAACTGAGATGGTAATGACATTTATTGATATCCAAGAGACGCCTTACTATGAGAGAATCCTAGCAGGCATAGGAAAACCATTCTCGGAGATGATCAAACACCACAAAATGGCAGAGATGGGCCTGAAGGCAGGCAAGAGTAAAGACTTCAGTGCCTTGCAAGCAGTTGCTGAGAATATACAAACTGGCAAGTATGCGACGGATCCCAAGGGGGTACCCAATAAAGGCAATGAAGATATACCCCTTGTTGTACAGGGGCAAGCTAGGTGACCAAACTACAGTCCCCCTATTTGGAAAAAGTAAGACAATCTACCATCTCAACAACAGGATGCATTCAACCAATGCCATGATAGAAAAAGAAAATTTGAAAGAACGGAAAATCGGGTGTTCACTTCACTAGGAGATTCCCATGAAAATGTCTTGGCAATATTAATAGATCATAAGAAAATTACCGAACTTCTTCCACCTCTGGAACCTGGGAGCAAAAGATACAATCTGAGCCAGAGATGTGCTTACCACTCAGGGTCTCCAGGACACAATACACAAGATTGTTGGTCCTTAAAGCATAAGATTCAAAATCTAATCGAAAGTGGCAGTATTGTGGTCCAACAACCCGATCAACAAAATGTCAACACCAACCCTCTGTTGCAGCATGATACGGAGGAAGTAAACATGATCGGGTCAAGAAGCGCTGAAATGTATCCAAATCATAAGTACATACGAAGGGTGGAGGAATACCCCCAAAGTCACAGAACAAATGTTCTTGACTGGGAAAAACTCGGAGGAGGGTATGCCAATAATGCAAATATTAGGGACGATCCAGAATTAAGTAAATCTGCTGGCTAAGCTAATAGTACGCCAACATCAGGAAACGAGGCAATTTTTCACTCAATTATCAGAAGGCCAAGAGAAAAAGGAGGTTAACCATAATGTAAGCCCATATCACTCTACGATGAGCAAACTAAATGAAGAATATCAAAGCAGGCTGAAAGTACAAGAAAATGGGGATGATAAAATTGCTAGAAGATCTCATCAGCGAAAAATTCGCTTGGGCGAATGCGATTTCGCAAAGAAGAAAGATCAAACAACCTCCACAAGAGCCCGAAAATTCATCCCTCTGAGAAAATCAAATTAAAAAATGCTACACTTTCTGATAAGCGAAGGAAGGATTACTGAGTTGCTACCTCCTATAAATCCCAAAATAAAGAGTTATGATTCCACCAAGATATGTCTATATCATTCTAACTCACTTGGAGATACGACTGATGAATGCTGGTCTTTGTGACATAAAATCTAGGATCTCATTGAAAATGAAGTGCTGAAGATAGAATTCCTCATGACCAAAAGAGGTGAAAATGAAATAAAAAGCTTAAGCTGTCCACTCGAGACAGGCAGTTCAAAGGAGGTGAAGGCTATGAGCACTAATCTTGACAAAACACAAGATGGACTGATCCTAATGTAGGGAGTGACAGAGGAGATAAGGGAATCCCCAAAGGAGATTCCCTTGCCAACATCAGACATCATGTGGTCCAAAGATATCAACCACGTTTCTGATTTTATAACCTTGGATGATGCAGAGGAAATACTAATCCTTTCCAAAGAAGAAAAAGCCAAAAAGGAAATTTCCTTGGGAGAAATGCAACAATAGTTCGAGGGAGATTTCATGGTCGAATCCTCTCATGTGAAGCCCCCAAAATAGCTATACATCACCCATCTTGGGTTGCCAAATAGATGGTACAAAATACAAATACAAACTTAATTATACAATAAGAGCTGAGAGTTTTTACACGAATATTATCTCATAGACAATATCCAAACTCAAATTCAATCCTCATTACATTTATTATCACACTAAATAATGAGAATTACTAAAACAACCATCTCGGACCATCACTCTGTTCCCCGACTAGTCCCTACTATGTTCTTATTTCCTGAAGAGAATAATGAAAGCAAAAGGGTGAGCTCAACTAGCCCAGTAAGAAATATTTCGACTAAGATAATGTAAAATAAATTATCGTTAGCCTTCAACAGTTTTAAACTAATAAAATACAATAACATCAAGTTTAACTGCAGTGGAATAAGCAATATATTAAAAGATTTAAGTAGAGCATGCTATCTACTATCTTCTAAGATTTAACTAGTTTATCATCAATTTTATCACTGAGACTTAGCTTAATAAATAAATCACATCATCGAATCATCCCTGCACTACGGGCCAAGGATATTCATTAGTATCACGTCCACGAATTATCCTTGCACTACGGCCGAAGGATATTCACGTAATCATCAATGGTCACGATTATACCGAATAATCTTTGGTCATAATCATACCAACAACAGTTCATCAATGCACTACAGGCCAATGAGGATTTTTATCACATCATTTATAACATTACGGGTCATGATTATACCGAATGATCCGTGTTCATAATCATACAAATCAACAGTCCATCTATACACGTAAGAAAAAGATGACTTTCATCATAATATAAGGATGAGGATGATGACAATGATATAAGAATTCAATTAAAATAAAACACATGATAAGATTTAAAGATTTATAATTTAATTTATCCAGAATTTAATAATGTCCAAATTGTCAACATGATACAGATTTGTGGAGTAAAATTTAAGAATAATATCCATGTATCAAAAATAATTTGGACAGAAAAAAGAAATAAATTTTTTTGTGAATAGTACTTCGGGAATAGTACCCCGGCTTGAAAAGTGTGCCGAATACCCGAGTGAATAATATGTTAGTGAATAGTAACTGGGTGAATAGTAACTCATGAATAGTACCCGACATTAAAAGTGCCCTGAATACCCGAGTGAATAATATTTTAGTGAATAGTAATCGGATGAATATTAACTCGTGAATAGTACCCCGATGAAAGTATTGATATTTAAAAAGAAAGTTCAAATCAATATTCCAATGAACTAATACTGGATGAAGCGCAAAACTCAAGGATATTCCAATAATTTCAAGGATTATAGAAGCAATACTTACTATAGTAAGTTTAGATTTAAGAATATGAAAAGAAATAACATACGAAACTGAAAATGGATTTTCACCCGTCATACTGTACATAATCCGCGTAGACAGGTTATTCTGACATATTAAAGGATGAATACGATAAAATAACATTCCTTATGAATACGAAAAAAATAATACCCCTTACAAATACAAAAAATAACATCCCTTACCAAACGAAAATAACATTCCTTACGAATGCAACAAATAATATCCTTTACCTTAGTAGAAGATTGGATACTGCAATAGTAAAGTAGCAGAATACTTTTATTCTTGCTCTCTATAATTTCTCTCTCTATAGTTTCTCTTGTGAGTCTCAGTGAATTGGTGAGAATGAAAGAAGAATTAAGCTTCTATTTATAGGAGAAATTACTAAATAATAACTAATTCATGAATGGTCTAGATTGGTTTACTATTAGAACAGACGGTCCATATTGATTACTATTAAAACCACAACCGACGATCCAGATTGATTACTTTTAAAACCACTATCGACGGTCCAGATTGATTACTTTTAAAACCACAACCGACGATTCAGATTGATTACTTTTAAAACCACCATCGACGGTCCATATTGATTTACTATTAAAACCACCATCGACGGTCCAGATTGATTTATTATTAAAACCACCACCGACAGTCCAAATTGATTTACTATTAAAACCACCATCGACAGTCCAGATTGATTTACCTTATTACACTTTAGTACCCCTAAAGTTCTCTAAGTTTGCATTATTCCCCTCTAACTTTTGTAATTCACTTATCTTCAATAACCACATTCTTAATACTTCAATAACTATTCATCATTAATATTATAACTCACAATATTTAACAACCAGATCACTCTCAGTAAAGAGGGGGCTTTCCTATAAGGATTTCTCCCTATTGGCGAGCAATTAGGTGACCAATCCTCTCCTCGACAAAACTTTCTAGACATTGTAAATATTGTAAATAATAATACGAATAACTTTGTTGTCTCAATTATTGATTTAATAATATAAAATATTATGAAGATGATATTGTGACAATAATTGAATCAAATAGCGTGAGATATTATGCAACAAATACTGTAGCAATAATTCAGTAAACTGAGTGGCTTCTTACGTAATTATTAATAATCAATACCGTGTGATAATATATAACCACGCGTATTATTATACTTTTACCACCGAGTAGTTCAACAGTTCATGGTAAAACTTTCGCCGTTATTTTTATAAAAAGATATTTCTGTCGTTTTGTAACTCCAATAGTTATTTCGTTATGGGGTCCACCAATGATGGTGTCGTCGTACGAATATTCCCTGTTAAAATGAATATTCCCTAACCAAACGAATATTCTCCGACACAACGAATATTTTATATCAACTTGCTTACTTTACAAAATTTTCAAATATCACCCTTAACTTTAACATTTTATCAATATAACTATTTTTTTTAATAGAATCATAAATATAAGAAAATTGAATCCTTTCATTTCGTAAAATTTGGGGTCTTACAATCTCCCCTCCTTATGAAATTTTGCCGTCGAAATTTACGTACGTACCTAGTATGCCGAAGAGATGAGGATACCTCGTCAGATTCTAACTCTTGAGGTATAACCTTTGAGCGTAGAATATGTTCCTTCTTATCCAAGATTTTAACAGGTAACTCTTCATACATTAAGTCTTCCGCTATTTCGTCTGGTTCTAATTCAATAATGTAGTTTAGATCTTCAACATATTTACGTAACAGAGATATGTGAAAAACGTTATAAACACGAGACATACTTGGCGGTAAAACGAGTCTATAAGCCACAGTTCTTACTCAATCGAGGATTTTAAAGGACCAATAAAATTGAGGGTTGAGATTTCCTCTCTTCGTCGATTCTTGCTTCTAGAATAACGCCCTCTTGAACCTTCTTCTTCACATTCATCAGCTCTGAGTCTGTAGCTTAATTGGCTTTAACTTTTTTGATTAAATTCAGTTTTAATCGTATATTTGCCATCATCACGTGGGTTCTTGGAGTCTTTAACTTTATCTCCATCATTTGTAAGCCATACGAAATGGGTCTTTGTGTTAACAACGTCACACTCATAATCGCATACGATCTTCTACTCAAGTCGTCAGCTACCACGTTCTCTCTTTCACGATGGTATTGAATGGTATGGTCGTAATCTTCAACAGTTCGAGCTAACGTCTTTGGCGCATGTTATGTTAGTTCTGGGTGAAGAATTATTTGAGGGTTTTGTATCAGATTGAAGGTCGATACAAAATTCAATTTCACGCTCTGGGGATAGGCTAGGAAGTTCTTCGGGGAATACATCAGGAAATTTATTTACAATAGAAATATCATTCAAATCTGATGTATTTTTGTTTAAATCTAAGACATGGGCTAAGAAAGATTGACATCCATTTTTCAATAAAACGAATAGCTTTATGGCTTTATATGAAAGTTATTGACTTTAGTGGTTTGGTTGCTTAAATTCGAATAATAGGTTGGTTAAAAATATGAAAGTTAATAATGTTATGAAAATAATCAATTTTAGCATGATGAGTAGTTAATCAATCAATTCCTAAAATCACATCGAATGTAAGTATTTTCAAAGAGATAAAATCGATAGGTAATGTGAAAGTGTCGATTTGAATCAAACAAGATTTATAAACAGTGGAGGTAATGAAGGTTTCTCCTAATAGAGTTTCAACCAATAAGTCAAAGTCTAATTTCTCCAGAGTTAAATTTAAAAGTTGAGCACAAGTAGGAGAAATAAAAGAGTGGGTCGAACCGGTTTCTAATAAGGTATAAACTTTTCAAGAATTTATAATTAATTAACCCGTGCTAACTTCGTTTAGGTTACTCGATTTTTGATAAGTCACGAAAAATGCTCTTCCTGAAATCGCCGACTTTGTTTTGTCCAATCCGCCTTTGGTGGCACCGTCTCAGCTGGACTTAATTTCATTACAGGACAAAATTGAGCTATGTGGCCATCTTTTCCACAATAGTAACACGATTTGGACTGCATCGTGCAGTTTGGACTGATGTATCCTTCCCTTCCGCATTTGAAGCATACGATCAATGTCCTTCTCTTTCCTTAAACACGAGTGCTGGTGCTACAGTCTTTCCATCATTGTTAAACCTTATCTTCTTGAAATTGTTCTCACTTAGTTCACCTTTCCTATTATCTTTGCCATGATTACCACCGAAGTGATTACTATTCTTGGCATGATAATTTCCTCCACGATGGTTTTCGTTGTTCCGATGGCCGTTGCCACCGATACAATTATTATCGTGTTGTTGGTCGTTACCTGAGGATTATTGTCTTCTTATTGCACATTATCATGAGTATTGATCGTTCGTGACTCAACGGTCTCGTGTGCTTCATTGCTTATCTCGACATTTTCAGATGCCATTTTCAAACACTGCCACAAAATAAGGATTAATTGACATGTCACATATTATCCCTATACTCTGACCGACCAATTAAATACCAAATAAACTTAGGTAGGTCATACTAGTGAAGAAATTCCCCTTCTCTCCCCTCATAGTTCTTCTCTCACATCTCAGCCAGGGATCATATCCCTAAGCTTCGATACCAACTGTGACGCCCCAAAAATAGGTATACATCACCCATCTTGGGTCGCCAAATACATTGTACTGAATACAAATACAAACTTAATTATACAACAAGGGCTGATTGTTTTTACACGAATATTGTCTCATAGACAATATCCAAACTCAAATTCAATCCTCATTACATTTATTATCCAAGGATATTCGTGTTTTTACCAATTGTCATGATTATACCAAATAATCCCTGGTCGTAATCATACCAACAACTGTTCATCAATTCATTATAGGCCAACGAGGATTTTTACAACATCATTTGTAACATTACGGGTCATGATTATACTGAATGATCCCTTGTCATAATCATACCAATCAACAGTTCATCTATGCACGTAAGCCAAAGATGACTTTCATCACAATATAAGCATGATGACGATGACAATGATATAAGAATTCAATTAAAATAAAGCACATGAAAATTTTAAAGATTTATAATTTAATTTATCCAGAATTCAATAATGTCCAAATTGTCAACATGATACTGCTTTGTGGAGTAAAATTCAAGAATAATATCCATGTATCAAAAATAATTTGGACAGAAAAGAAATAATTTTTTCGGTGAATAGTACCCCGTAAATAGTACTTCGGGAATAATACCCCGTGAATAGTATCCCGACATGAAAAGTGCCCCGAATACCCAGTGAATAATATGTTAGTGAATAGTAATCTGTGAATAGTAACTTGTGAATAGTACCCCGACGTGAAAGGTGCCCTGAATAACTGAGTGAATAATATTTTAGTAAATAGTAACTGGGTGAATAGTAACCCGTGAATAGTACCCCGGTGAAAATATTGATATTTAATAAGAAAGTTCAAATCAATATTCCAATGAAATGATACTGGATGAAGTGCAAAACTCAAAAATATTCCACTAATTTCAAGGATTATAAAAGCAATACTTACCATAGGAAGTTTAGATTTAAGAATATGAAAAGAAATAACATACGAAACTGCAAATTGATTTTCACCCGTCATTCAGTACGTAATCCGCTTAGACAGGTTATTCCGACATATTAAAGGATGAATATAAAAAAATAGTATTCCTTATGAATACGAAAGAAATAATAACCCTTACGAATACAACAAATAATATCCCTTACCAAACGAAAATAACATCCCTTACGAATACAACAGATAATATCCCTTACCTTAGTAGAAGATTGTATACTACAATAGTGAAGTAGCAGAATACTCTTCTACTTGCTCTCCATAGTTTCTCTCTCCATAGTTTCTCTTGTGAGTCTCAATGAATTGGTGAGAATGAAATAAGAATTAAGCTTCTATTTATAGGAGAAATGACTAAAAAGTAACTAATACACGAACGGTCCAGAGTGGTTTACTATTAGAACAGACGATCCATATTGATTACTATGAAAACCACAATCAATGGTCCAGATTGATTACTTTTAAAACCACCATTGATGGTCCAAATTAATTACTTTTAAAACCACCATCGACTGTCCAGATTGATTACATTTAAAACCACCATCGACGGTCTAGATTCATTTACTATTAAAATCACCATCGATGGTCCAGATTGATTTACTATTAAATCCACCACCGACGGTCCAGATTGATTTACTATTAAAACAACCATCGACGGTCTAGATTGATTTAACTTATTACACTTTAGTACCCCTAAAGTTTTCCAAGTTTGCATTATTTTCCTCTAACTTTTGTAATTCACTTATCTTTAATAATCACATTCTTAATACTTCAACAATTATTCATCATTAATATTATAACTCACAATATTTAACAACCAGATCATTTCCAGGAAAGAGGGGGCTTTCCGATAAGGATCTCCCTATTGACGCGCAATTAGGTGACCAAACCTCTCCTCGACAGAACTTTCTAGACATCATAAATATTGCAAATAATAATATGAATAACTTTGTTGTCTCAATTATTGATTTAATAATATAAAATATTATGCAGATGATACTGTGAGAATAATTGAATCAAATAACGTGCGATACTATGCAATAAATATTGTAGCAATAATTGAGTATGCAACCACGCGTATTAATTTAATAATCAATACAGTGTGCTACTATGCAACCACGCGTATTAATTTAATTTTACCGCCGGGTAGTTCAACAGTTAATGGTAAAACTTTCGCTGTTATTTTTATAAAAAGATATTTCTGTCATTTTCTAACTCCGACTGTTATTCCGTTGTGGGGTCCACCAATGATGGTGTCGTCATACGAATATTCCCTTTTAAAATGAATATTCCCCGACCAAACGAATATTCCCCGACACAACGAATATTTTATATCAGCTTGCTTACTTTGTAAAATTTTCAAATATCACCCTTAACTTTAACCTTTTATCAATTTAACCATTTATTAAAAAGAATAATAAATATAAGAAAATTAAATACTTTCATTTCGTAAAATTCGGGGTCTTACATCTCAAACCCAGGAAAATGGTGAAGGAACAGATGAAGGAAAAGGTGGTGAGGTTATCGGGGTAGCCAACCCATTGACAAATCAAGAGTTTATCCCTTTGTTCGACATGTCCAGTATAAGCATCCCCGAGGAGTGTGCTGAATCAAGAAGCGATCAAGTTATGGCAATAAGTGAAGATATTCAGAACCAAGAGGTAACCTCTATCGCGTGCCCTGAAGGCAACATAACCATTGACAACTAGACTATTATGTCTCAGCCAGCTAAGAAGATGTAGATCCAGAGGATACAATTGCGCGTTCCAGGAGATGTTGGGATGATATCACTTTCTTCGCAGTGTGCCTTTTATTTTCCATGCATGTAAATATCCAAAAAAAACAAAAAAAAAGCAAAAAAAAAAAAGAAAAACAAAAATAAAAGAAAAAAAAACAAACAACGAAAAAAAAAAAAAAAAAAGCATCTCTACACCCTTCTCACCACTTAAAACTTTGAACCTTTCCACGCTACGTTGAAACTACGCATACCTGATCTCCCCTCATCAATAGGAGTACGTAGGCAGCCATGTATAGTGCGGTCTAACAACTATAAAAATTAAAAAACCCCTTCAGCCAAGCTCAATCTCCAATAAATATTTTTAGCCTCTCAAACCAAAGCCTGAACTACGAAAGACCTGATCTCCCCTCATCAATGGGAGTATGTTGGCAACCATTTATGGTATGGTCAAACTAAACAAAAAGCCTAACCAAACACTTCTCAAACCGTTTATCTTATCAAGTAGGAACTACGCAGACCTGATCTCCCGCACATACAGGAGTACGTAGGTAGCCATCAGTGGTGCATTCAGACCCTCAAAAGAAATATTCAAACCCAAACATCAATCCCAAGATACCAAAGAACAACTCTCTAAGTCAGCGACCCATGTTGAGAAGACCCAACAACGCTTCAATGTCATTCCATCAAATCTGGCACAAATCCAAGAAAGGAAGAAACAACGATACACTAAGACAACCAGCAGCGAGGACCTTGAAAAAGCCGACACCCTCAATCACAAGTCTTCAACAATATAGAAGAAAACGATCAACGCCGATTGCGAGAACAAGTCAGGAACAATGATTGATGACATCAAAGTCCAAATCCACTACCTTTTTACCATATGACACAGAAGTAAAAGCCTTATGCGATCTCGGCATCTTATCAGCTCATCTGTCAAAGCAACTATCCCATATAACATGAAAGGCTGGGGAAATTTCAAAATTGGTAATAACCCGATATTGGAGCCCTTACAACAAGACTGGGGCAATCTCGGAAACAACGACAACTCAACACTGGGGCATTTATCAACCATCCTAGGGAGGAAAATGGGCCAGTCAGCACCATTAACATGTTAAATCATCATCAGAGCTTCCCTCACATCATCTTACTAGCGATTTGGATATTACTCATTTGTAACTTCATCAACAAAGAGAGTTTCTCATATGAATCCTCGACATCTACATGCAAAATGACTGTTGCGTTGTCTAATTCCAAAAAATGGAAGGAGCTTAAGGCGAAATCAAGCCTCATATCAAAAGAAAAGGGAGAACTCCTGGAAGAAATCATGGTGACTTTAGCTTGCCCCTACAAAAAATGGAGAAAATTCTTAAGAAAGTCCTTAACTCAAAAGTAGAAGCCCAATGATAAAAGGCCTAGCGAATGAAATCCTCATAATAAAATGTGTCAACCGGCATCGAGTCTTCACAAGTCGAGGCCCTTACATCGAAGTTTAAATCTTGGCAACAAAAGAATGAGCTACACCCTCTAGGTATGTCAGCAGAATTTAGGTCATCAGTTCAGTTGGGTTGCGAATCAAACGCTCAAGGAAATGGGGCATAAGCACTCAACAGCGAAAGGAAACTCCAAATCACCTCAAAACGGGTGAGGCAGAGTCTGGTGAAACAATCCTTAGAATATTACTTCAGAGAATTGCATGGATATCACCATTTGAGTGGGAACCGAAACATTTTGGCGATGTCAGCATAGTAACCTACCAGCAGGGTAGGCACCGCTATAAATTTCCAGCGTATGCATCGGGAAAGTCCGGTGATTTCAGAACGTCATCCCCAGTAGAGATGTGGAAAACATCTCAACTTATCTTCATCAAACAAGCATCGACGACACCGATAAAAAGCCATACCGTTATAGTCAACACCAGCATAGGCGTCAGTAATGATCGGTAAAGGTAAAGCGATTTGATTTTTTTTTTTTAACATCCATCATAAACATTCATTACATTGTGATTTATGATTTGCGATATGAGAAATGCGACGTGCGAGTTGTGATGTGCGAGTTGCGAAGTGCTATTAATAAAATGTGAAAATCGAAGTGCGAAGTGTGAAATGCGATGTGAGATTTGTTAACTACGATTTGTGAAAACATTTTAACATTCATCATAAACATTCATTACATTACGTTTTGCATCATTAGAAATACCTTTTCATATTTCAAGTGTCTAGTAATCTTTATCACGTCCATTCCATTGCATTGCATGAACATGATAAAGAGGGGCATCTGTAGACACTCGAAATTTTGATTTCTTGTTACTAACTATGCAGGAGAAAAAAAATATCTTTTTCACACTCTAGAGATAACCCTGGAGGACCATAACATCAATTCCAACCCCAGAAGTAGCCCCAGGAGATCCAGTTTCCAAACCCAGAGATAACCCCGGGAAATCAATTTCTAACCCAGGAGATAAACCAGGGAAAATCAGTTCCAGCCTTAGTGATAACCTCGAGGGAGCAAGTTCAAAGCCTATAGATAACCCCAGGAGGTCAAACAAACCTCAAAGATAGCCTTGGGTTTTGTATTGTTTTACTATAACTTCTCTACACATTAACATTACACACATATCAGGCATGTTTCTATCACTGAAACATAAATAATATTATATTAATATTCTCATTCCTTACTCAAAATCCAGAATTAGGATTTTGAATCCATATCCGACATAACCTTCATATATACCATTATTAATTAAGTTAAAATAATTAACTTAACTAATATAATAAAATACATATCATAATAATCCTTATAATCAAATCATATATATAATAATCATATTTTCATGGAAAATAAATAATTAATATTTTTATTACAAAATTAATTTATAATAAGAATATAATCTATAATGATCAATAATTTTTAAAAAGAATTTATTTAGAATTATTCATGTAATAATAAGTTTTATTTATCACATAAATACATATACTTTTCTTTGCACATAATCCCACCTTTATATAAAAAAAATTATATGCAAAATTTATTATTTAATTATATTAAAAATATAGGGTTATTATATCCACCCTCCCTTATAAAGATTTCGTCTCCGGTATCACCGTTTCAAAACTTATAGATACTAGGAAAAATAGCATACACAGTCATTTCAAGTAGATCTCAATCAGATTCTATTGAATTGATCTTTAACTATTTAACATAAAATTTGTCTATCTGATCATACGAAAATTTTATTTTTAAGAGAACTCAAATTTCTCCTTCAAAATTTCTTTATAACAAAAAATGAAATAAAATCATATATAAGAAAATAAAATTTATTCGAATAATACCTAAAGTTCCATCCCCGGCTGCTACAGTATCCTGAACCGTCATGTTGAAGACTCTAGCGGTTGATTTTGTTGAAGTTGGTCCCGTTATCGCAAAAGTTCTATTGCATTTCCCCGCATTCACGCTTCCTGTGTCTAATCTCCTTTTCGGACAGTCCTTTACCTTATGTTCCGTTGATCGACACAGAAAATACCCATTGTTCGTCCTATGATTGGGGCAGTTAGGAGAGATATGTCCCCCATGCCCACACTTATAGCACATAAACTTACCACTAAGACACTCTCTTGAATGATTCTTCCCACAATTCTTACACTGCACATCATGCTACCTCACACCTTTCTGTTTGACATGGACATTCCCAGAATTGTTCCATTTTATTTTTCCATTCCCATTATCACTACTTGCTTATACCTTCCCAGCTACCTCAACCTTACCCTTGCTCTTTTTCTCCTTATTGCATAGGCTCATGGCCTCACTTCCCCCTTCGACTATGATAGCCTTCTCCAAAAGTGCTGCAAAGGTATTTATCTGCAATACCGCCACCTTATTATAGAGTCAGGGTTTTAAGCCTAGCTCAAACCTCCTTGCCTTCCTTGCCTCTGTATCAACTTGATGCGGAGCAAACCTAGCTAAATCATTGAACTTTGAGGCATACTCCGCAACTGCCATGTTCTCCTACTTCAATTCCAAAAACTTCACCTCCATCCTAGACTGCACACTAGACAAGAAATAGTTCTCAAAGAACATCGTCTTAAACCTAGTCCATGCTATCACTCCTTCTCCTGCCCTAACTTGATTTACCTCCCACCAGAAATTCACATCTCCTTTCAGTATATAGGTGGAAAAAGTTGTCTTTTACCCCTCAGCTACCCTAGCAAACTAGAAATGCTTTTTCTATTTCCTTAACCCAAGTTTGGGCTTCTATCGGGTTAGTGGAACCTCTAAATTCTGTTGGTCCTACGGTCTTAAAATCTTTGAAGTTTGCAAATCAATTGTCTGGTTGATTTCCCATGGCCGGTATTCCATCCTGCATGGCTTGAGCTACCGTGTTTGCGAAATTTTGCATAAGGTCTGGTTGTTGTCCTTCAGCATTGTTAACAGATTCTTCTGCCATTTGGTTCCGAGTTTGACATCTTGGCGGCATTATCTGGTTAAATAAAACATAATCTATATTTTATTAACTTACATTCTAAACCTTATCGTATAAGTTTAATATTTTAAACTTATTTCCTTAACCAAACCTAAATTCATATTCATTCAACTATTTCATAGTACATAACATATCACATATTTCTTTAAACATCCGATATCCCTTTGTGACCACAACAGTCGGGAATCGCTACTACAACTTATATAAAAGTGAAAATATTACATTACACAGACATACTTGTCATAGAACACACATATTCAAACAATACTTATACTACGCCTTTTCTTGATCCTGGACAACCTTTCGCTCGATGACCTTCCATCCCACAAATAAAACATGCACCTAGCTTAAAGTCGGGACAATGATGAGAGATATGTCCCTCGTGTCCGTAAATGTAACATATCATTTTCCCTTTCCTCCATATGCCCTCATGTTTCTTGTCACATTGTGTACACTCTCTTATTTTGTTAGCGTCCTCTTGGTTATTATCGGAATTTCCTATTTCGCGGTCTTTTATCTTTCTTTTCCCTTTCTTGCTTGGAGCTACACACGATATGTTGCTTTTCGCCCCCATCTGATCAATTTGGATCTTATGTTTATCTTGTTCTTCCATCGTTTCGATTAATGCCTTTCATAGTTGACTATTTAGTAGCTTTTCTATTTCCCACAACTTTTCCAAAGAAAAAACATTGTTCCTCAGATTCTGTACTTTGGTTGATTCTTTATCAGCTCCAACTTCGGTGTCCGAATCACTATCTGTTAGTTCCACTATTTATGGGTTCGGTACTATATTTTCTAAAATGATCACCTCATCAAGGTTATCTTCAATGTGAGACTCTATTTTAGCTATTGACTTTGATATTGGCTCAGTTATGGAGATTAACTCCTTTACGATCTGAGGGTATCCTAATCCTTTTCCACCTGACATCTACGCATAATTTATCTAGATTAGTATATAATATATACACACACAACAAGTAATAGTTTTATATAGGTTATTTTTATTTTGTTTTACGATAAATTTATTCAATTCATCTCCCTTGAAACTCTATACGAGTTATTTGTATTCTCAACGTTTACCTCTGATCTAAGGTTATAGCATAAGGTCTATCCCACCTATGGTTTTTAACCTTAAAGCTCTGATACCAACCTATGACGCCCCCAAATTCAGGTGCTTGAAACCCGAATTTAGTGCTTCACGATACTATTTCTTTGAGCAGAATAATAATAATAATAATGTCATAAATATTAAACTTAATTTACATATCAGAGTTGTCTAAATCCCATGTACGTGACCTTTAAAACATTTCATTACATGATAGATAATAATTATCATCATCTTATTTAAGTCTAGCTATTACATAAGATAACACAAACTTATTCTGCTAGCTTTCCTTTCCTTTTGTTCTTTCCTGAACCTTCAGGTCGATTATACATAGCTGAAAAAATTTAAATTAAGCAAGAATGAGATTATACATATTACAAAACTAATCGCGCATATTAACTTTAAGTTGGAACTGTCTTTAACCTTTCCCTGTATCCGACACATTCGTCTTAATCTTCAATGTTTATCATGATATAGCAAGGGTGAGCATAAGGATTTCCCAGCAAGTTTAAGTTCAGAAATTTAACAATATATCGTGATTGAAAGAATCTGAATAATAAGTTGGCTATAATTCAACAATATAATTATGAACTAGCATGAACAAACTTTTTGACTGAACAAGTATTATACATGAACAAATATATCTAGACAAAACGGTAATGAAGGTGATTAGCCTTTCATACCTGACTTATACATGCAATATGTACAAAGTACAATTCTATATAGCAATCATCAATGATTAACCATAAGCATATCCGAATGAAACAACTCTTAGTAGAGTTAAGTAAAAATTTGCGTGAACCGTTGATTACTGCTACGCAATTTATATTGCTTTATCCGAAGACCTAATATTAGTATTATAGATCTCTAATATTAAAATAATATCATCATAATATAATACTATTATATATATAGATATACATAGAATAACCTAAACACATAACACATAACACATAACCCTATCAGTCTACAACACACATAGGACTCTGTATCAAGTCAAACTATTGCAGTTTACGTTGAATCCAACAAAATTCTAACGTCCTGACGGTCTAGTCGGACAAATCTCGAGTTTAAGTTCAATTAAACTCTGTCTAAACACTTAACCAATATCTAATATAATTTATTAGCGGTCGAAATATGTTTCATAGGCTTGTAATAATTTTTAGATAATTAATATCATTTATCATGATTTTTCAATCATTAATATCGTATTTAAATGAATTAAATACCACAATATTCTATTATCATTAATATTTATTTATTATCAAATATTAATAAAATACATGTCATAATATTATAATATATTTTATAATATCACAAAGTATTTTTAATACTTTAAAATCATATTTATATAAATTTTAAACACTTAAATCCATTATCCGATTATTACTTTGAATTTTAAAATATTAATATTTTCATGACAAAATATCAAAAGTTATATTTTATAAATTCGAATATTTTTGTAACACTTAAATAATTTTTATATGATTTTTAAATCATTAATTCTATTTTTCCACAATTTATTTAATATAGTTAGTAAATAAACTAATTATCATTAATATTAATTAATTAATGAAATTCTTCAAAAAATATTAAAAGTCAATAAAAATAACTTAAAATATTTTATTATAACATAATATTATTTTTCATGATTTTTCAAGTATTAAAATCATTTTTAAATAATTTATTTAATATTATAATTAAATAAATTAAATACCATTTATATTCCAAAAATATTAAATATTTATGAAATATACTGATAATAATAAAAAACTTTTTTTCAGACTTTAAAATAATTTTTCAAAATTTATTATGTATTTTTAATAATTAAAAACCATTTATTTTTATTTATTTAATTAAATAATAATTTTTAGTAAGTAATTGTCGCTAAAGGCGCCCTATAGTGACATAACCGTCGCTATATGTGTTTTTGGTGTTATTGATGAAAACCAAGAAATTCTTGTTAGGGGTCGAGGGGCTTGGTTTGACCACTCATTGATTCATGCTTGTTACATTTCTGGGCTTGAAAGTTTGTTATGATCGTAGTATTAATGTTATACTACCATCATCAACTGATTTTCTAGTAATCCTATCACATAACAGAAAGTTATTGGCCTTCAAAATCCTTGTCAGGCATGTTCTTCATTTGTTGGGTTACCTAGAAATGAAGAACAACCAAGGTACATATTTGGTAGCTTTAAATCATATTCTCCTAGACTTTGTTTGTGTAATCTAGTGGGTAAATCTTGTAGAAGAGATGTCAGACTGCATTTCCATAACCACATATCATCATAACAATAACTAATGCTAAGAGATCGTGGCCGGTCAAACTCTGACAAAAAAACACGTTCATGAAGATCTGGGTTTCCCAGACTCTCCTTCCGGCCAGTTGGTAAACGTACGTTTGACCCGAATTATTTTTCATTCTACTAAGGTTCTGAGTAATCTAAGGGCATATACGTGTAGTCCATATGTCCGGCTACAACATCAAACTAACATCATCTCAAAAACCATTAGAAGAAGTAAGATCAAGGGCTTCAAAAAACTTGTCAGACCACCTGCAAAATTTCTGGGTTGCCCAAATTTTGATTTCCGTGAACGGTCAACGACTTTTGACTGCTCATATCTGGAGATATAGACATGATATGACCATGATTCAAGTTCCAGATTACAGTACACATGACAAAGAACAAATGTATAACTTAAAACAACTCAAATCAAAAACAAAACGAGATCTATGGCCACTGACATCGGTTGTCAGAAACATTTTTCAATCATTTTCCAGATTACTAAAAACTCAAATTTCGAACATCAAAATGATATGGATCTAGGTTTTGACCAAATAGATCATCAAACGACACCCTAATATATAACTTTAACCAAAAACCTACAACATCTAACATCAGATTAAAGATTTAGGAAATTAGAGTTCTTATACCTTTTGAATGCCCAAATCTTGAATTCTGATCTTTGTTTTCTGTTCTTGAAAGGATAAAGGATGTTCTAGGCTTTGTTTAACACTTAGTTTCTCTCAAAAATTTCGAAGAAGAGAGAGAGAGAGAATACTTGGCAATTTTAGCAACTAAAGTAAGTTTATTACTTAACTTTTATCTTTTATTTTCTTGATGCATGTATCTAATTGGTGCTAGGTGGCTGAAATGTGTTAGATTTTATGTCACAATGTCAACATAGTAGGTCACCAACTCAATTATTGCTAGATTTACAAATAATGCTTAACATTTAGGGTTCAGGGTTTAACCGTTAACTTTGCAATTTAATTTCCAACATTTCCGAATTTTGATTTTCCAAATAGAAAATTAATATTTATAAATTATAATTAGAATTTTCTAATTATATTAAAATTTCTTAATCATAATTTAAATCTTGCTAATTAGGATTAGTATTTCCTAATTAAAATTACTAATTTAGCAATTAGGGTCAAAATCATGGATTAGGGTTTACAACCCAAAAATTAGGGTTTCTAATAGGAAAAAAAAATTCTAATTTAGAAATTAGATTTCGTAATTAGATTAGGGTTTTATAATTACTATAACTTGAAAATTAGGATTAATTTTTCCTAATTAAAATTAAAATTAAAATTATTTAATTAACACTTAGGCTTTCCTTATTTATAAATTAGGGTTTAAAAATTTGAAATTAGGGTTTGCTAAATAATTAAGCTTTAGCCTAATTAATATTATAATTAAAAGCACTTGAGCATTATAATTATCATTTAAATTCCCAGATTAGGGTTTTAAATTCCAAATTAGGGTTTCAGATTCCCGAAACTGAACTTAGGGTTTCTAGAACCGGTTTCTAGGGTTTCTTATAATTCGTAAGAATTTTCTAACCGAACGTTGACGTTCTTAATATATACCTAGGGTTTGTTACAGATATCGTTTATCAAGTCAACCCTTGACCCTTAACCACATATTGTACATATATGCTACCATATTCACGTATACCCTTAATCCTAAATAATTCACCTAAATCCTTCACAGAATTTTGAAATCCTCAAAATTACTTCTTAAAAATATCAAACGCATACACTTATTTTCTGTCAAGGTTCTAATATTGAACCTTAAATCAATAAATTAAAATTTTAAAAATATTCAAAATCTCGTGTTGTCACAGATGATATTCGGAACTAAGATCAATCTTTGAAAAGAATTTGGCGCCTTGCAACTGGTCAAACAGTTCATCAATGCGAGACAACATGTACCTATTTTTGATGGTGACATGATACAACTCCCGATAATCAATACAAAGTCGCATACTCCCATCTTTCTTCTTCACGAATAGAACAGGAGCACCCCAAGGAGACGTACAAGGACGAATGAAAGCAATGTCTAACAATTCTTGCAATTGGGTTTTTAACTCCTGAAGTTCAATAGGAGCCATTCGATATAGGGCTTTGGAAATGGGTTTTGTACTGGGTTCAAGGTCGATAAAAAATTCAATTTAATGTTCTAAGTGTAGGTCATGAAGTTCTTCAGGGAATACATCAGGAAATTTATTAAAAATAGAAATATCTTTCAAATCTGACGTATTTTTGTTTAAATATGTGACATAACCTAAGAAAGCTTGACATCCTTTTTTCAATAAACGAATAGCTTTATGGCTTGAGATGACCGTGATTGATTTTAATGGTTTGGTTGCTTGAATTCGCATAATAGGTTGATTAGGAATATGAAAGCTAACAACCATACGAAAATAATCATTTTTAGCATAATGAGTAGTTAACCAATCAATCCTTAGAATGACGTCAAATGCAAGTATTTTTAAAGAAATAAGATCGACAGGTAACGTGCGGTTACCGATTTGAATCAAACAAGACTTATAAATAGTGGATGTAATGAAGGTTTATCCCAACGAAGTTTCAACCGATAAGTCAAAATCTAATTTCTCCGGAGTCAAATTTAAGCGTTGAGCGCTAGTAGCAGAATTAAATGAATGGGTGGAACCGGTATCAAATAAGGTATAGACTTCGCTAGAGTTTATGATAAGCTTACTTGTGATGACCTCGTTCGGGTTCCTAACTTTCTGGGAGGTTACGACAAATGCTCTCCCTTGAACTACCGGCTTTGACTTTTTTGGGACGGCCTTTGGTGCCTCCATCCCAGCTGGACTTGTCTTTGGTGCACGACAAAATCGGGCTAGGTGTCTTTCTCTTCCATAATTATAACACGCTTTGGACTGCATCACGCAGTTTGGACTTATATGTCCCTCCCCTCCGCATTTGAAGCATATGATAGGTGGTCGTTCTTATTCCTTAACAACGGGTGCTGGTGCTGATGTCTTTCCATCATTATTGAATCTCCTTTTCTTGAAATGTCCATTTTTACTGTGTTGTCCATGATTACCACCGAAGTGGTTACCATTTCTGGTATGTTGATTCCCTCCACGTTTATTGACACCGTTTCGATGACTGCTACCACTAGTAATATCTTTTTACCCGCTACTTTCTCTTGGTTGAGTTGACTCGTTATCGCGCTCCAATAACTGAGCCATATTAACAATTCTGAATACAAACACAGTTTGTGAGAAATTAAGTATTTACGTATCTCGGGTTTCAAACCTCTTAGAAACATTCGCGTCATTCTCTCCTCATTATCAACCAATGAGACGCAAACCGGGACAACTCGGCAAACTTGGCTTCGTACTATGACACTGTTATATTGTTCTGCTCCAACTTGATGAACTCTACTCTTTCATGAGATGAATACTTTTGGGAAAGTACTTGTCGTGGAATAGTTCTTGGAACTTCTCCCAAGACATCTTCAGTGCAGCAGGTTGAGTACGCTTTACCAATTTCCACCAGTAATCTGCCTCTCCTCGCAACATAAAGGTGGAAAATGGAACCTTTTGTTCCTCGGAGCATCCCAAAACATCAAATATCTTTGTGATCTGTTTTATCCACACTTCCGCCTTAAGTGGTTTTTGCTCTCCAATAAACTTCGGTGGTCCCAGCTCCTTGAACTGTTTAGCGATGAGCGTCCGAGAGTTTCCAGTGTTTCCACCTACATTTTGGACAGGAGCCGCTCTCACCTGATGTTGCATGAATTGCATAAAGCCTCTGAACATTCCATCGTTCATCATTTGGTCAATGTTGTTGTTTGAATGAGGATTGTCGCCTTCCTGAAGCACATTATCCTGATTATTGATCTGTGGAGAATCAACGGTCTCCTGTGCTCCATTATTATTCTCAACATTCTCGGAGGTCATTTTCAAATACTTCCACAAAACAAGGGTTAATTAACATGTCACATATTATCCTTATACTCTGACCGAACAAATAAACTTAGGTAGGTCATACTAGCGAAGGAATTCCACGTCTCTCCCCTCCTAGTTCTTGTCTCACATCTTAGTCAGGGATCATATCCCTAAGCTTTGATACCAACTGTGACGCCCCCAAAATAGGTATACATCACCCATCTTGAGTCACTAAATACATGGTACAAAATTCAAATACAACTTAATTATACAACAGTCGTGTAAAATAAGACAAAACATACTCTAAAAGTTTTAATAAGAATATTGTCATCTAGATAATATCCACACTCAATGGAGTCCACATTACATTTATTGTCACACTATTTAAAGGAATATTGAGGACTACTAATGCTATCATCTGGACCGTCACTCCGTTCCCTGACTAGTCCCGGCTACATTCTCATTTCCTGAAGAGAACATTGTAAGAAAGGGTGAGCTCAAGTAGCCCAGTAAGAAATATTATGACTAGGATAATGCATAATAAATTATCATTAGCCTTCAACAATGTTAAATTGATAAAATATAATAAACATCGAGTTTATCTATAGCGGAACAAGTAATCCATTAGAAGAGTCAAGTAGAGAATAAAATCTACTATCTTTTATGATTTAAAAGGTTTTTCATCACTTTTATCGCTGAGACTCAGCTTAATAAATAAACCACATCATCCCTGCACTACGACCAAGGATATTCATTAGTATTATGACCACAAATTATCCATGCACTACGGACCAAAGATATTCGTGGATTCATCAATAGTCATGATCATGCCAACAACTACCCACTAATGCACTACGGCCAATGAGGATTTTTACCACATCATTTGTAACATTACGGTCATGATTATACTGAATAATCCCTGGTCATAATTATACCAAGTCCATCTATGCACTACATGCCACAGATAACTTTCAACATATTATAAACATGAGGATGATGACAATGATATAAAAATTCAATAAAACAAGTTCAAGGATAAATTTGTAAAGATTTATAATTTAATTTATCCAAAAATCAATAACGTCCAAATTCTCGTCTTCTTTCTCTCTATAATAATTGCTCTAAAGCTTTTGTGAATTGGTGAGAAATGAAGGAAGAATGAGCTTCTATTTATAGGAAAATATAGTTTCGATAATTGTACGTTTTGGGGCTCGAAATATTACAGTATAATACCTTCCTCTTTTTCTTCATTTTTAATTTAGTCCTGCAAGTATTATCAAACTTGCACCACCTCCCCTAATAGTAAATAATGTAAATTAATAGTTCATTCATGTGACTCAATAGTATAATCATGTGAAAAAACTAATTACAGTATAGTACCTTCAATTATACATCCATTTTTAATTTAGTCATGTATGTATTATCAATCTTGCACCACTTCCTCTAATAGTACATGAATGTGAACCAATAGTACACACATGTGAACAAATAGTTATAAGAATGTGAAATAATAACAATTAATTGCTCATTTATCCGATTAATTACCCGATTGGTCAATATAACCTTCAAACATCAATTATTATCGAAATAAATGTCAATTTCCACTAACACTAATAATCTCAACACAATGGAACTATCAATTTCATCTTTGATCAACACAACTTATTCATCATTAATATTATAACTCACAATATTTAACAACCAGGTCGTTCCCAAGAAAGAGGGGGCTTTCCGATAAGGATTTTTTCTTATTGGCGCGCAATTAGGTGACCAAACCTCTCATTGACAGAACTTTTAAACATTGTCAATATTGCAAATAATAATATGAATAACTTTGTCGTCTCAATTATTGATTTAATAATAATAAATATTATGCATATGATACTGTGACAATAATTGAATCAATAATATGAGAGATATGATGTAGCAATTACTGTAGCAATAATTGAGTATAATTGAGTGACTTTTCACGTAAGCATCAATAATCAATACTGTGTGCTACTATGAAACCACGCGTATTACTATACTTTTACTACCGGGTAGTTCAACAGTTTTAACGGTAACACTTTCGCCGTTATTTTTATAACAACATAATTTTGTCATTTTCCAACTACGACAATACTTCCTTTGTGGGGTTCACCAATGATTGTGCCGTCGTACGAATATTCCTTGTTAAAACGAATATTCTCCGACCAATCAAATATTATATAACCACTTGCTTACTTTGCAAAATTTGTAAATATTACCCACAACTATAACATTATATCAAATCAACACCATAATATTCAAAAATATATTTCGAGAAAATTATTCTTTATTCATAAAAGTTGGGGTCTTACAGTATATATGTGTGGGCTGATAATGGTTGTTCAATTATGTTGTAACATGACAAAACCCTAACATTAATTTGTTTAGCCTTATTGTAAAATTCAAATGGTAAATTCGAGAATGTGTTGTAACTGTGTTATGTGAATTATGTCGTGTTAGTAATTAGGTAAAACCCTAATTATACTTAGAAAACCTAATTAATTAGAAACCCTAATTAACTGATATTCCTAATTACTAAATTTAGAAACATAATTTCTAAATTTAAGAACCCTAATTAGTAATTATAAACCCTAATTACTAATTGTAAACCCTAATCGTGAAATTAGAAAAAACTTAATTTTATAATTAAAAACCCTTAATAATAATTAGTAACCTTAATTTTTATATGGGTAATGCTAATTGCTAATTATTTGCTCTAATTGCTAAATTAGTAAGCTTAATTATAATTATTAAATTGTTAAACTTAATGTTTAATTTTCTAAATATTAGAAAACCTAAATTTATTTTGAAAACCCTAATTACAATGTTAGAAATTAAAATTTTCATTTTTCAAACCCTAAATTAGAAAGCCTATAATTGTGTGCTAAACTTAGGATTAAACCCTAAGGGTCAAACCTTAAGGGTTTGACATGTTACATATGTACCATAAAATTTATAAGGCTAATGATAATTATACCTGTAAAAACTCAAAATAGGTCCATTCCATCCAACCTATTCTGAGTCGCCAAATACATGGTACAAAAAATAACTACAACTTTATTACAACAATTGTCGTACAAAATACAATAACACATATGCTGTGAGTTTGGATACAAATATATATCAAATGTGACACATGTCCCAACCGTGGACAACACCTCACAGTGACACCTTACATAAAGGTATAGTCAAAAACTGTTTTAGAAATTAAAATCTTTGGGAAGTGCTCAAGGATACCTTCGTACATGGGAGGCCATGCTTCCAGGTTATGATAGATATCATATGGCCACAGAATTATCCTTGGTTGACCCAATAGACCCCAAAGAAAAACGAGAAGATTACTATCATATTCTTCCCAATGGTGAGTCTTCTCTTGATTTATCATTATCTCCACTGTCTCAAATTAATAATTATACTTCAAACAAACACCAAGATTATATAGGTAGTGGTCGTAAATATACTCAGCAAGTGGATGAGCACAATCCTGTCTTATGATGACACGAGGTTGTATGTCATTAGACATACAACGTTGGATTTGCCTCACCCTAGTTGATTCACCAAATATAACTACTAAATGATGACCACCGTTCTATTCCCCGGTTACCCCCGCTCGACCCAGCTACACTCTTATTACCTGAAAAGGAATTGTGAAGGAAAAGGGTGAGCACAACTAGCCCAATAAAGAATATCATGACTAAAGATAATTAAATTATCAATAGCCTTCATCAATAACAAATCAGAGATTTAGAACATATGGTAGATGATAAAAATTTCAACCATAGTTGCAGCGGAACGAGCAATCCATTAGAAGAGTCAAATAGACAATACAGTCTATTATCTTCTCCATGTTAAAAGTCCACCAACAATGTTTTATCCCTGTAACATCAATCAACAGTTCCTTTCCATAATTATATTAATATCTCACAATCATAATTGTAATTCTAAATTCCTCTTCGTACCCAGGACGAATATAATTTTCATCACATGTCTTTACCTGAAACATCAAAGATCATGGTTATACCAAATCACAGTTCCTGTTCAAAATCATACTAATAAATTCATCTTTGCACTACGGCCAAAGATTTTCATCCATAGTTCATCTTCGCACCACTGACCAAAGATATTCAACAACAGGCCATCTTTGCACTACAGGCCAAAGATATTCATTAACAGTTCATCTTTGCACTACAGGCCAAAGATATTCATCAACAATTCATCTTTGCACTGAAGGCCAAAGATATTAATATCTCAAAGAAATATATAATCACTTCAGAATTTATATAAACAATAATTATAACCATGTTGATAAATTCACCTTTGCACTTAAGCTAAAGATATTCAATTATAAATTCAATGGTCATGATCATACCAGTCACAATTCAACTATTTACTACTGGCCAAAGAGAACCCTAGTAATGATCATACCAATAATCTACTCATCTTTACACTCTAGTGAAAGAGAATTTCAACATCAGAGTTATAAAAATGTTATATATGATAATAAAATCAATATAATCAATATATAGTTTTAATCTCAAGAGTAATATTCATAAATCAACTATAATTTGGTTAGAAAAAGAAACAAATTTTGTAGTGAATAGTAACTCGTGAAAATTATCCTTAAAACAAAAAGGTAGAAATTCCATAATAAAATCTATACCAATATTTCGGTATAATAATATTGAATGAATAACATTTCTTAAACTTATAAATAATTTATTTTAATTGTTTACACTTTACTAAATAATGCATTTAATCATCATAAAATGCCAAACTTATAAGATTTCATCACCAATAACTAAAACCCTAATAAAAAATCTACATAAACCACATATATGATTCTCAAGCCATAAAATCATATTTTCTAATTTTCTTCCTTCACATACCATATTTAACTCATTTATTCATAACTAGTCCATTTTTATGAAAATACCAAATCAGTTCAAAAAATATTTCTTTTCTGAGATTTAGCAGAATATAGTCCCATATTGAACATATATTTTTCTAAGAATTTTTAAAATTCAGTTACTATTTTTCATATGGCCAAAACCGCCGAATTTTTAGACATTTATCATAAATTGTACTTTTATCCAAAAATTATAAAATTCACAGAGTACACTGATATTATATAGATGTACTCCCAATAAAACTTTCATCAATTTTGGAGTTAACCACAAGGAATTATAAGCGGTTACTTTTAAAATAGTATTTTCTCATAAAATTCATAACTCTTAATCTATACATCCAAAAATCACCATTTTTGGACACAATCAATAAAACTCATCAACATATCATTTCAAATTTTTCAAGAATTTTCTGTAGGTCAGAAGAAGTACGAACTGAAAAACATAATAACCCTTAAAATCCCTTAATATCCCTTACCTCAAAAGAGCAGCACTTCTGACTGGATATCGGATATGACTTATGTACTATAGTTTATCAATAATGCTAGGGTTTTGTATTGTTTTACTATAACTGCTCCACCCATTAACATTACACACATATCAGGCATGTTTCTATCACTGAATCATAAATAATATTATATTAATATTCTCATTCCTTAATCAAAATCCAGAATTAGGGTTTCGAATCCATATCTGACATAACCTTCATATATACCATTATTAATTAAGTTAAAATAATTAACTTAACTAATATAATAAAATACATATCATAATAATCCTTATAATCATATCATATATATAATAATTATATTTTCATGGAAAATAAATAATCAATATTTTTATTACAAAATTAATTTATAATAAGAATATAATCTATAATGATCAATAATTTTTAAAAAGAATTTATTTACAATTATTCATGTAATAATAAGTTTTATTTATCACATAAATACATATACTTTTCTTTGCACATAATCCCACCTTTATATAAAAAAAATTACATGCAAAATTTATTATTTAATTATATTAAAAATATAGGGTTATTACATCCACCCTCCCTTATAAAGATTTCGTATAGTAGGTAAAATAACATACACAGTCATTTCAAGTAGATCTCGATCAGATTCTATCGAATTGATCTTTAACTATTTAACATAAAGTTTGTCTATCTGATCATACGAAAAATTTATTTTTAAGAGAACTCAAATTTCTCCTTCAAAATTTCTTTATAACAAAAAATGAAATAAAATCATATATAAGAAAATAAAATTTATTCGAATAATACCTAAAGTTCCATCCCCGGCTGCTACAGTATCCTGAACCGTCATGTTGAAGACTCTAGCGGTTGATTTTGTTGAAGTTGGTCCCGTTATCGCCAATGTTCTATTTCCTTTCCCCGCATTCACGCTTCTTGTGTCAAATCTCTTTTTCGGACAGTCCTTTACCTTATGTTCCGTTGATCGACACAGAAAATACCCATTGTTCGTCCTAGGATTGGGGCAGTTAGGAAAGATATGTCCCCCATGCCCACACTTATAGCACATAAACTTACCACTAAGAGACTCTCTTGAATGATTCTTCCCACAATTCTTACACATCACAACATGCTTCCTCACACCTTTCTGTTTGACATGGACATTCCCAGAATTGTTCCATTTTATTTTTCCATTCCCATTATCACTACTTGCTTATACCTTCCCAGCTACCTCAACCTTACCCTTGCTCTTTTTCTCCTTATTGCATAGGCTCATGGCCTCACTTCCCCCTTCGACTATGATAGCCTTCTCCAAAAGTGCTGCAAAGGTATTTATCTGCAATATCGCCACCTTATTGTAGAGTCAGGGTTTTAAGCCCAGCTCAAACCTCCTTGCCTCTGTATCAACTTGATGCGGAGCAAACCTAGCTAAATCATTGAACTTTGAGGCATACTCCGCAACTGCCATGTTCTCCTGCTTCAATTCCAAAAACTTCACCTCCATCCTAGACTGCACACTAGACAAGAAATAGTTCTCAAAGAACATCGTCTTAAACCTAGTCCATGCTATCACTCCTTCTCCTGCCCTAACTTGATTTACCTCCCACCAGAAATTCACATCTCCTTTCAGTATATAGGTGGCAAAAGTTGTCTTTTACCCCTCAGCTACCCTAGAAAACTATAAATGCTTTTTCTATTTCCTTAACCCAAGTTTGGGCTTCTATCGGGTTAGAGGTACCACTAAATTATGTCGATCCTACGGCCTTAAAATCTTTAAAGTTTGCAAATCAATTGTCTGGTTGATTTCCCGCAGCCGGTATTCCATTCTGCATGGCTTGAGCTACCATGTTTACGAAATTTTGCATAAGGTCTGGTTGTTGTCCTCCAGCATTGTTAACAGATTCTTCTGCCCTTTGGTTCCGAGTTTGACGTCTTGGCGGCATTATCTAGTTAAATAAAACATAATCTATATTTTATTAACGTACATTCTAAACCTTATCGTATAAGTTTAATATTTTAAACTTATTTCCTTAACCAAACCTAAATTCATATTCATTCAACTATTTCATAGTACATAACATATCACATATTGCTTTAAATATATGATATCCCTTTGTGACCACAACAGTCGGGAATTGCTACTACAACTTATATAAAAGTGAAAATTGTACATTACACAGACATACTTGTCATAGAACACACATATTCAAACAATACTTATACTACGCCTTTTCCTGATCCTGGACAACCTTTCACTCGATGACCTTCCATCCCACAAATAATACATGCACCTAGCTTAAAGTCGGGACAATGATGAGAGATATGTCCCTCATGTCCGTAAATGTAACATATCATTTTCCCTTTCCTGCATATGCCCTCATGTTTCTTGTCACAGTTTGTACACTCTCTTATTTTGTTAGCGTCCTCTTAGTTATTATCGGAATTTCCTATTTCGCGGTCTTTTATCTTTCTTTTCCCTTTCTTGCTTGGAGCTACACACGATATGTTGATTTTCACTCCCATCTGATCAATTTGGATCTTAAGTTTATCTTATTCTTCCATCGTTTCGATTAATGCCTTTCACAGTTGACTATTTAGTAGCTTTTCTATTTCCCACAACTTTTCTAGAGAAAAAACCTTGTTCCTCAGATTCGGTACTTTGGTTGATGCTTTATCAGCTCCAACTTCGGTGTCTGAATCACTATCTGTTAGTTCCACTATTTCTGGGTCTGGTACTATATTTTCTAAAATGATCACCTCATCAAGGTTATCTTCAACGTGAGACTCTATTTTAGCTATTGACTTTGATATTGGCTCGGTTATGGAGATTAACTCATTCTTTACGATCTGAGGGTATCCTAATCCTTTTCCACCTGACATCTACGCATAATTTATCTAGATTAGTATATAATATATACACACAACAAGTAATAGTTTTATATAGGTTATTTTTATTTTGTTTTACGATGAATTTATTCAATTCATCTCCCTTGAAACTCTATACGAGTTATTTGTATTCTCAACGTTTACCTCTGATCTAAGGTTATAGCATAAGGTCTATCCCACCTATGGTTTCTAACCTTAAAGCTCTGACACCAACCTATGACGCCCCCAAATTCAGGTGCTTGAAACCCGAATTTAGTACTTCACGATACTGTTTCTTTGAGCGGAATAATAATAATAATAATAATGTCATAAATATTAAACTTAATTTACATATCAGAGTTGTCTAAATCCCAGGTACGCGACCTTTAAAACATTTCATTACATGATAGATAATAATTATCATCATCTTATTTAAGTCTAGCTATTACATAAGATAACACAAACTTATTCTGCTAGCTTTCCTTTCCCTTTGTTCTTTCCTGAACCTTCAGGTCGATTATACATAGCTGAAAACATTTAAATTAAGCAAGAATGAGCATTTGAGTGCCCAGCAAGTAATACCAAATAATAAACATTACTTGAAAGGATTAAATGTTTTCCTTGAACAACACTTCTACAACGAAGCAATAGTTGTGATGTACTGAAGCAACACTAACCAACATAACAAATCTTATTTCAATTTTTTGAAACTACGAACTGACTATAATTGGTGAGCAATCGACAAACTATGAACTTTGTTTTCAATTTTCGATAAGGTTTAACAGAACTTTATCTGCAAACCGTCATAACTTATATGCACGGGGGGTGATCAACCCGTTATGTCCTGTATTGATCAATACTACATACCAGAACGATATTCTATTTCATCATATCCGCCTTAGGCGCAAAAAGGTTTTCCCATGTTCGGGATGTTCATACTTAGTCGGCAATCCAAACCAACAATTCAGTTGGATATCAATAAGGTTCTATCATATTTAAAGATATTTTTAAATTTGTGTCTAGCCAAGGTAAATAGCTTAGATGACTTTCAATTAAAATATACATATTGGAAATAAATAAGTATGTATCAATATGTTCAATAATTATCCAAGTGAAGACACTTGCACAACAAATTTTAGAAAATTTACGAACAGAATATATATATGGATTATACAATAATACAACAATGATAAACAATGATTGGATATAATTCAAAACATTAGTCTAGCTGAATCGAATAGCATAGACTCATATCAATAATTCAATTCAATCGAATGATTTAGGTGTAGCCAAACCCCGTTGGCAAATTAAAATTTCTGAAAATATTTTCGAGAATGACATCATGATGTCGTACTGTATTAACAGTCCGTTTTAGGATGCCTTCATTATATGACTTTGTCATAACACATCATACAATAGTGGAACAGCGACTGTAGATCAAATTCACACTAAGTATTCTTGTATTTACAACTCCATCAACTTTTTATCATCTCTGCACCAGGTTACATGGTACATGAGTGATAAATAAAATATATTTTGATATTTCAAATCATTTGTGTCTAGCTGAAATAAGTAGCATAGACTATACTTTAAACCGTTTCAAAAATGATTACGAGTCTACATTTTTTTTTCAAAAGCACATAGTGCGTATTTAGCTTGATGTCAAAATTTTGAAGTCTAGCACAGCTAGGAGTTTTGGAAAACTTATGTCTCCACTAATAATCATTTGCTTAACAATCTATCTGTTCCTATAATCCTCAATACTCCATTTACACACAACTATACCCAGTTCGTCAAACCACACTTATGAGTTCATTTACTTGCCACAATCCTATGAGTTTAAGAACTTGTCCTAGTCAGACCTTTGGCGTCCATTCGCTGAGAGGTTCATAAACATTTCATATAACTATGAATCAAGAATGTCACATAAGTATTAGTTTTAAGAACTCGTACTTAACCTTATATTCTATACCTATAACCTATCTATCTGTTATACACATGAGAAAGGATTCACCCTCTTAACATGCATATATAAAATAGCGTGACCCAAACATTTCAATAATTATCATTGTCAAAACTAAGTAGTTGTTACACCAAGTACAATTCCCCGCCCACACAAGGAATCATACAACTCAGCTGCCGACATAAATCCTCAATTGAATCCCCACCTACCACTAAATCCCTTCTCAATATGATTTTATTTAATCCGTATTCATAATCCTTTCCTGAATCTGTACCAATTCACACAGCAATCTTGCTGTAAACTTTCCAATCATTAGATTGATTCTTCTCCCTGTTATCACCTAATCAGATCACGAGGTGATCTCATCGTATATATTACGATTCATTTCTATATCTTAATCGTTTTGTTTTACGATCTCCTATCACTATACTTTTAGTCTTTTAGACTCTATCTATTCACCACTACTGTTCAACTTTATTATCAAAGTTAGGGAACTCTGTATCTTTATAACTCGCCGAGATTCATCTTTGAATCTTACCAACCAACTAACTCTATTTGAGTTAGATCTTATCCTAATAACTACGGTTATTAATATCATGTATTCCTACCTATGGTTCATAACCTACAGCTTTGATACCAACTGTGAGAGCACCGAATCCGAGGTCCCGAATCACCGCGGATTCGATTCGATCATTCTAACACTATTACTATTTTTATCGAAGATATAAACATAAATTGTTTATACAATACACTTTACACACATTTCCCTAAAATCGAGTAACCTTAACTTATGCACAATACATAAACTATCTAACATATAACATTATTATCAAACTATACTATTACAAAACTAATCGCGCATATTAACTATAAGTTGGAACTGTCTTTAACCTTTCCTTGTATCCGACACATTTGTCTTAATCTGCAATGTTCATCATGATATAGCAAGGGTGAGCATAAGGATTTCCCAGCAAGTTTAAGTTCAATAATTTAAAAATATATCGTGATTGAAAGAATCTGAATAATAAGTTGGCTATAATTCAACAATATAATTATGAACTAGCATGAACAAACTTTTGACTGAACAAGTATTATACATGAACAAATATATCTGGACAAAACGGTAATGAAGGTGATTAGCCTTTCATACCTGACTTATACATGCAATATGTACAGAGTACAATTCTACATGGCAATCATCAATGATTAACCATAAGCATATCCGAATGAAACAACTCTTAGTAGAGTGAAGTAAAAATTTGTGTGAACCGTTGATTACTGCTACGCAATTTATATTGCTTTATCCGAAGACCTAATATTAGTAATATAGATCTCTAATATTAAAATAATATCATCATAATATAATACTACTAGCTGGGTCCCGTGCCTCCGGCACTGTATGGGCAGTGAGATTTATTTCAAACTTAGAACGGTCCAGATGATTTATTAAGTGAGCGGGAAATTCTAAATCATTATTTGATAGATTAGATAGATAGATGTATTTTATTAGATAGATGTATGGACGGTGGGATTTATCTCAAACTTTGGACGGCCCAGGTGATTTATTGAGTGAGCGGAAAATTCAAAATTATTTGTATTTTATTAGATAGATTATATATATAGATATACATAGAATAACCTAAACATATAATACATAACAAATAACCCTATCAGTCTACAACACACATAGGACTCAGTATCAAGTCAAACTATTGCAGTTTACGTTGAGTCCGACAAAATTCTAACGTCCTGACGATCTAGTCGGACAAATCTCGAGTTTAAGTTCAATTAAACTCTGTCTAAACACTTAACCAATATCTAATATAATTTATTAGCAGTCGAAATATTTTTCATAGACTTGTAATAATTTTCAGATAATTAATATCATTTATCATAATTTTTCAATCATTAATATCGTATTTAAATGAATTAAATACCACAATATTCTATTATCATTAATATCTATTTATTATCAAATATTAATGAAATATATGTCATAATATTATAATATATTTTATAATATCACAAAGTACTTTTAATACTTTAAAATCATATTTATATAATTTTTAAACACTTAAATCCATTATCCGATTATTACTTTGAATATTAAAATATTAATATTTTCATGACAAAATATCAAAAGTTATATTTTATAAATTCGAATATTTTTATAACACTTAAATCATTTTTATATGATTTTTAAATCATTAATTCTATTTTTCCACAATTTATTTAATATAGTTAGTAAATAAACTAATTATCATTAATATTAATTAATTAATGAAATTCTTCAAAAAATATTAAAAGTCAATAAAAATAACTTAAAATATTTTATTATAACATAATATTATTTTTCATGATTTTTCAAGTATTAAAATCATTTTTAAATAATTTATTTAATATTATAATTAAATAAATTAAATACCATTTATATTCCAAAAATATTAAATATTTATGAAATATACTGAAAATAATTAAAAACTTTTTTTCAGACTTTAAAATAATTTTTCAAAATTTATTATGTATTTTTAATAATTAAAAACCATTTATTTCTATTTATTTAATTAAATAATAATTTTCAGTAATTAATTGTCGCTAAAGGGGCCCTATAGTGACATAACCGTCGCTATATGTGTTTTTGGTGTTCTTGATGAAAACCCAAAAATTCTTGTCAGAGGTCGAGGGGCTTGGTTTGACCACTCATTGATTCATGCTCGTTACATTTCTGGGCTTGAAAGTTTGTTATGATCGTAGTATTAATGTTATACTACCATCATCAACTGATTTTCTAGTAATCCTATCACATAACAGAAAGTTATTGGCCTTCAAAATCCTTGTCAGGCATGTTCTTCATTTGTTGGGTTACCTAGAAATGAAGAACAACCAAGGTACATATTTGGTAGCTTTAAATCATATTCTCCTGGACTTTGTTTGTGTAATCTAGTGGGTAAATCTTGTAGAAGAGATGTCAGACTGCATTTCCATAACAACATATCATCATAACAATAACTAATGCTAAGAGATCGTGGCCGGTCAAACTCTGACAAAAAAACACGTTCATGAAGATCTGGGTTTCCCAGACTCTCCTTCCGGCCAGTTGGTAAACGTACGTTTGACCCGAATTATTTTTCATTCTACTAAGGTTCTGAGTAATCTAAGGGCATATACGTGTAGTCCATATGTCCGGCTACAACATCAAACTAACATCATGTCATAAACCATTAGAAGAAGTAAGATCAAGGGCTTCAAAAAACTTGTCAGACCACCTGTAAAATTTCTGGGTTGCCCAAATTTTGATTTCCGTGAACGGTCAACGAGTTTTGACTGCTCATATCTGGAGATATAGACATGGTATGACCATGATTCAAGTTCCAGATTATAGTACACATGACAAAGAACAAATGTATAACTTAAAACAACTCAAATCAAAAACAGAACGAGATCTATGGCCACTGACATCGGTTGTCAGAAAAAAATTTCAATCATTTTCCAGATTACTAAAAACTCAAATTTCGAACATCAAAATGATATGGATCTAGGTTTTGACCAACTAGATCATCAAACGACACCCTAATATATAAATTTAACCAAAAACCTACAACATCTAACATCAGATTAAAGATTTAGAAAATTAGAGTTCTTATACCTTTTGAATGCCCAAATCTTGAATTCTGATCTTTGTTTTCTGTTCTTGAAAGGATAAAGGATGTTCTTGGCTTTGTTTAACACTTAGTTTCTCTCAAAAATTTAGAAGAAGAGAGAGAGAATACTTGGCAATTCTAGCAAGTAAAGTAAGTTTATTACTTAACTTTTATCTTTTATTTTCTTGATGCATGTATCTAATTGGTGCTAGGTGGCTGATATGTGTTAGATTTTATGTCACAATGTCAAAATAGTAGGTCACCAACTCAATTATTGCTAGATTTACAAATAATGCTTAACATTTAGGGTTCAGGGTTTAACCGTTAACTTTGCAATTTAATTTCCAACATTTCCGAATTTTGATTTTCCAAATAGAAAATTAATATTTATAAATTATAATTAGAATTTTCTAATTATATTAAAATTTCTTAATTATAATTTAAATCTTGCTAATTAGGATTAGTATTTCCTAATTAAATTTGCTAATTTAGCAATTAGGGTCAAAATCATGGATTAGGGTTTACAACCCAAAAATTAGGGTTTCTAATAGGAAAAAAATTTCTAATTTAGAAATTAGATTTCGTAATTAGATTAGGGTTTTATAATTACTATAACTTGAAAATTAGGATTAATTTTTCCTAATTAAAATTAAAATTATTTAATGAACACTTAGGCTTTCCTTATTTATAAATTAGAGTTTTAAATTCATAAATTAGGGTTTAAAAATTTGAAATTAGGGTTTGCTAAATAATTAAGCTTTAGCCTAATTAATATTATAATTAAAAGCACTTGAGCATTATAATTATCATTTAAATTCCCAGATTAGGGTTTTAAATTCCAAATTAGGGTTTCAGATTCCCAAAACTAAAATTAGGGTTTCCAGAACTGGTTTCTAGGGTTTCTTATAATTCGTAAGAATTTTCTAACCGAACGTTGACGTTCTTAATATATACATAGGGTTTGTTACAGATATCGTTTATCAAGTCAACCCTTGACCCTTAACCAAATATTGTACATATATGCTACCATATTCACGTATACCCTTAATCCTAAATAATTCACCTAAATCCTTCACAGAATTTTGAAATCCTCAAAATTACTTCTTAAAAATATCAAACACATACACTTATTTTCTGTCTAGGTTCTAATATTGAACCTTAAATCAATAAATTAAAATTTTAAAAATATTCAAAATTCTCGTGTTGTCACAGATGATATTCGGAACGAAGATCAATCTTTGGAAAGAATTTGGCGCCTTGCAACTGGTCAAACAGGTCATTAATGTGAGACACCAGGTACCTATTTTTGATGGTGACATGATACAACTCCTGATAATCAATACAAAGTCGTATACTCCCATCATTCTTCTTCACGAATAGAACAGGAGCACCCCAAGGAGACATACTAGGACGAATGAAACCAATGTCTTACAATTCTTGCAATTGGGTCTTTAACTCCTGAAGTTCAATAGGAGCCATTCGATATGGAGCTTTGGAAATGGGTTTTGTATCGGGTTCAAGGTCGATAAAAAATTCAATTTAATGTTCTAAGTGTAGGTCAGGAAGTTCTTCAAGGAATACATCAGGAAATTTATTAACAATAGAAATATCTTTCAAATCTGACGTATTTTTGTTTAAATATGTGACATAAGCTAAGAAAGCTTGACATCCATTTTTCAATAAACGAATAGCTTTATGGCTTGAGATGACCGTGATTGATTTTAATGGTTTGGTTGTTTGAATTCGCATAATAGGTTGATTAGGAATATGAAAGCTAACAACCTTACGAAAACAATCATTTTTAGCATGATGAGTAGTTAACCAATCAATCCTTAGAATGAAATGCAAGTATTTTTAAAGAAATAAGATCGACAGGTAACGTGCGGTTACCGATTTGAATCAAAGTCTAATTTCTCCGGAGTCAAATTTAAACGTTGAGCGCTAGTAGCAGAAATAAATGAATGGGTGGAACCGATATCAAATAAGGTATGGACTTCGCTAGAGTTTATGATAAGCTTACTTGTGATGACCTCGTTCGGGTTCTTTACTTTCTGGGAGGTTACGACAAATGCTCTCCCTTGAACTACCGGCTTTGACTTTTTTGGGACGGCCTTTGGTGCCTCCATCCCAGCTGGACTTGTCTTTGGTGCACGACAAAATCGGGCTAGGTGTCTTTCTCTTCCAAAATTATAACACGCTTTGGACTGCATCACGCAGTTTGGACTTATATGTCCCTCCCCTCCGCATTTGAAGCATATGATAGGTGGTCGTTCTTATTCCTTAACAACGGGTGCTGGTGCTGATGTCTTTCCATCATTGTTGAATCTCCTTTTCTTGAAATATCCATTTTTACTGTGTTGTCCATGATTACCACCGAAGTGGTTACCATTTCTGGTATGTTGATTCCCTCCACGTTTGTTGACACCGTTTTGATGACTGCTACCACTAGTAATATCTTTTTACCAGCTGCTTTCTCTTGGTTGAGTTGACTCGTTATCGCGCTCCAATAACTGAGCAATATTAACAATTCTGAATAC
The DNA here is from genome assembly GCA_020205505.1 of Panax japonicus. Classification (NCBI taxonomy): domain Eukaryota; kingdom Viridiplantae; phylum Streptophyta; class Magnoliopsida; order Apiales; family Araliaceae; genus Panax; species Panax japonicus. Next base: position 53,095,931 of record CM035107.1, on the reverse strand, counting down.
AAACACAGTTTGTGAGAAATTAAGTATTTACATATTAACAATTCTGAACATTCCATCGTTCATCATTTGGTCAATGTTGTTGTTTGAATGAGGATTGTCGCCTTCCTGATGCACATTATCCTGATTATTGATCTGTGGAGAATCAACGGTCTCTTGTGCTCCATTACTATTCTCAACATTCTCGGAGGTCATTTTCAAATACTTCCATAAAACAAGGGTTAATTAACATGTCACATATTATCCTTATACTCTGACCGAACAAATAAACTTAGGTAGGTTATACTAGCGAAGGAATTCCCCGTCTCTCCCCTCCTAGTTCTTGTCTCACATCTTAGTCAGGGATCATATCCCTAAGCTTTGATACCAACTGTGACTCCCCCAAAATAGGTATACATCACCCATCTTGAGTCACTAAATACATGGTACAAAATTCAAATACAACTTAATTATACAACAGTCGTGTAAAATAAGACAAAACATACTCTAAAAGTTTTAATAAGAATATTGTCATCTAGACAATATCCACACTCAATGGAGTCCACATTACATTTATTGTCACACTATTTAAAGGAATATTGAGGACTACTAATGCTATCATCTGGACCGTCACTCCGTTCCCTGACTAGTCCCGACTACATTCTCATTTCCTGAAGAGAACATTGTAAGAAAGCGTGAGCTCAAGTAGCCCAGTAAGAAATATTATGACTAGGATAATGCATAATAAATTATCATTAGCCTTCAACAATGTTAAATTGATAAAATATAATAAACATCAAGTTTATCTATAGCGGAACAAGTAATCCATTAGAAGAGTCAAGTAGATAATAAAATCTACTATCTTTTATGATTTAAAAGGTTTTTCTTCACTTTTATCGCCGAGACTCAGCTTAATAAATAAACCACATCATCCCTGCACTACGGCCAAGGATATTCATTAGTATTACGACCAGAAATTATCCATGCACTACGGACCAAAGATATTCGTGGATTCATCAATGGTCATGATCATGCCAACAACTGTCCACTAATGCACTACGGCCAATGAGGATTTTTACCACATCATTTGTAACATTACGGTCATGATTATACTGAATAATCCCTGGTCATAATTATACCAAGTCCATCTATGCACTACATGCCACAGATAACTTTCAACATATTATAAACATGAGGATGATGACAATGATATAAAAATTCAATAAAACAAGTTCAAGGATAAATTTGTAAAGATTTATAATTTAATTTATCCAGAAATCAATAACGTCCAAATTCTCGTCTTCTTTCTCTCTATAATAATTGCTCTAAAGCTTTTGTGAATTGGTAAGAAATGAAGGAAGAATGAGCTTCTATTTATAGGAAAATATAGTTTCGATAATTGTACGTTTTGGGGCTCGAAATATTACAGTATAATACCTTCCTCTTTTTCTTTATTTTTAATTTAGTCCTGCAAGTATTATCAAACTTGCACCACCTCCCCTAATAGTAAATAACGTAAATTAATAGTTCATTCATGTGACTCAATAGTATAATCATGTGAAAAAACTAATTACAGTATAGTACCTTCAATTATACATCCATTTTTAATTTAGTCATGCAAATATTATCAATCTTGCACCACTTTCCCTAATAGTACATGAATGTGAATCAATAGTACACACATGTGAACAAATAGTTATAAGAATGTGAAATAATAACAATTAATTACTCATTTATCCGATTAATTACCCGATTGGTCAATATAACCTCCAGACATCAATTATTATCGAAATAAATGTCAATTTCCACTAACACTAATAATCTCAACACAATGGAACTATCAATTTCATCTTTGATCAACACAACTTATTCATCATTAATATTATAACTCACAATATTTAACAACCAGGTCGTTCCCAAGAAAGAGGGGGCTTTCCGATAAGAATTTTTTCTTATTGGCGCGCAATTAGGTGACCAAACCTCTCATTGACAGAACTTTTAAACATTGTCAATATTGCAAATAATAATATGAATAACTTTGTCGTCTCAATTATTGATTTAATAATAATAAATATTATGCAGATGATACTGTGACAATAATTGAATCAATAATATGAGAGATATGATGCAGCAATTACTGTAGCAATAATTGAGTATAACTGAGTGACTTCTCACGTAAGCATGAATAATCAATACTGTGTGCTACTATTCAACCACGCGTATTACTATACTTTTACTACCAGGTAGCTTAACAGTTTTAACGGTAACACTTTCGCCGTTATTTTTATAACAACATAATTTTGTCATTTTTCCAACTACGACAATACTTCATTTGTGGGGTTCACCAATGATTGTGTCTTCGTACGAATATTCCTTGTTAAAACGAATATTCTCCGACCAATCAAATATTATATAACCACTTGCTTACTTTGTAAAATTTGTAAATATTACCCACAACTATAACATTATATCAAATCCACACCATAATATTCAAAAATATATTTCGAGAAAATTATTCTTTATTCATAAAAGTTGGGGTCTTACAGTATATGTGTGGGCTGATAATGGTTGTTCAATTATGTTGTAACATGACCAAACCCTAACATTAATTTGTTTCGCCTTATTTTAAAATTCAAATGGTAAATTCGAGAATGTGTTGTAACTGTGTTATGTGAATTATGTCGTGTTAGTAATTAGGTAAAACCCTAATTATGCTTAGAAAACCTAATTAATTAGAAACCCTAATTAACTGATATTCATAATTACTAAATTTAGAAACATAATTTCTAAATTTAAGAATCCTAATTAGTAATTATAAACCCTAATTACTAATTGTAAACCCTAATCGTGAAATTAGAAAAAACTTAATTTTATAATTAAAAACCCTTAATAATTATTAGTAACCTTAATTTTTATATGGGTAATGCTAATTGCTAATTATTTGCTCTAATTTCTAAATTAGTAAGATTAATTATAATTATTAAATTGTTAAACTTAATGTTTAATTTTCTAAATATTAGAAAACCTAAATTTATTTTGAAAACCCTAATTACAATGTTAGAAATTAAAATTTTCATTTTCCAAACCCTAAATTAGAAAGCCTATAATTGTGTGCTAAACTTAGGATTAAACCCTAAGGGTCAAACCTTAAGGGTTTGACATGTTACATATGTACCATAAAATTTATAAGGCTAATGATAATTATACCTGTAACAACCTCAAAATAGGTCCATTCCATCCAACCCATTCTGAGTCGCCAAATACATGGTACAAAAAATAACTACAACTTTATTACAACAATTGTCGTACAAAATACAATAACACATATGATGTGAGTTTGGATACAAATATATATCAAATTTGACACATGTCCCAACCGTGGACAGCACCTCACAGTGACACCTTACATAAAGGTATAGTCAAAAACTGTTTTAGAAATTAAAATCTTTGGGAACTCAAGGATACCTTCGTACATGGGAGGCCATGCTTCCAGGTTATGATAGATATCATATGGCCACAGAATTATCCTTGGTTGACCCAATAGACCCCAAAGAAAAACAAGAAGATTACTATCATATTCTTCCCAATGGTGAGTCTTCTCTTGATTTATCATTATCTCCACTGTCTCAAATTGAGAATTATACTTCAAACAAACACCAAGATTATATAGGTAGTGGTCGTAAATATACTCAGCAAGTGGATGAGCGCAACCCTGTCTTAGGATGACACGAGGTTCTATGTCATTAGACATCTTGTATGATAGTGGCAAAACACCCTTCCAACGTTGGGTTCGCCTCACCCTAGTTGATTCCCCAAATATAACTAATAAATGATGACCACCGTTCTATTCCCCTGTTACCCCCGCTCTACCCAGCTACACTCTTATTACCTGAAAAGGAATTGTGAAGGAAAAGGGTGAGAACAACTAGCCCAATAAAGAATATCATGACTAAAGATAATTAAATTATCAATAGCATTCTTCAATAACAAATCAGAGATTTAGAACATATGGTAGATGATAAAAATTTCAACCATAGTTGCAGCGGAACGAGCAATCCATTAGAAGAGTCAAATAGACAATACAGTCTATTATCTTCTCCATGTTAAAAGTCCACCAACAATGTTTTATCCCTGTAACATCAATCAACAGTTCCTTTCCATAATTATATGAATATCTCATAATCATAATTGTAATTCTAAATTCCTCTTCGTACCCAGGACGAATATAATTTTCATCACATGTCTTTACCTGAAACATCAAAGATCATGGTTATACCAAGTCACAGTTCCTGTTCAAAATCATACTAATAAATTCATCTTTGCACTACGGCCAAATATATTCATCCATAGTTCATCTTCGCACCACTGGCCAAAGATATTCAACAACAGGCCATCTTTGCACTACGGGCCAAAGATATTCATTAACAGTTCATCTTTGCACTACAGGCCAAAGATATTCATCAACAATTCATCTTTGCACTGAAGGCCAAAGATATTAATATCTCAAAGAAATATATAATCACTTCAGAATTTATATAAACAATAATTATAACCATGTTGATAAATTCACCTTTGCACTTAAGCTAAAGATATTTAATTATAAATTCAATGGTCATGATCATACCAGTCACAATTCAACTATTTACAACTGGCCAAAGAGAACCCTAGTCATGATCATACCAATAATCTACTTATCTTTACACTCCAGTGAAAGAGAATTTCAACATCAGAGTTATAAAAATGTTATATATGATAATAAAATCAATAAAATCAATATATAGTTTTAATCTCCAGAGTAATATTCATAAATCAACTATAATTTGGTTAGAAAAAGAAACCAATTTTATAGTGAATAGTAACTCGTGAAAAGTAACTCATGAATAGTAACCTTGACACAAAAAGGTAGAAATTCGACAATAAAATCTATACCAATATTTTGGTATAATGATATTGAATGAATAACATTTCTTAAACTTATAAATAATTTATTTTAATTGTTTACACTTTACTAAATAATGCATTTTATCATCATAAAATGCCAAACTTATAAGATTTCATCACCAATAACTAAAACCCTAATAAAAAATCTGCATATACCACATATATGATTCTCAAGCCATAAAATCATATTTTCCAATTTTCTTCCTTCACATAACATATTTAACTCATTTATTCATAACTAGTCCATTTTTATGAAAATACCAAATCAGTTCAAAAAATATTTCTTTTCTGAGATTTAGCAGAATATAGTCTCATATTGAACATATATTTTTCTAAGAATTTTTAAAATTCAGTTACTATTTTTAGACATTTATCATAAATTGTACTTTTATCCAAAAATTATAAAATTCACAGAGTACACTGATATTATATAGATGTACTCCCAATAAAACTTTCATCAATTTTGGAGTTAACCACAAGGAATTATAAGCGATTACTTTTAAAATAGTCTTTTCTCATAAAATTCCTAACTCTTAATCTATACATCCAAAAATCACCATTTTTGGACACAATCAATAAAACTCATCAACATATCATTTCAAATTTTTCGAGAATTTTATGTAGGTCAGAAGAAGTACGAACTGAAAAACATAATAACCCTTAAATTCCCTTAATATCCCTTACTATCCCTTATTATCCCTTACCTCAAAAGAGCAGCACTTCTGACTGGATATCGGATATGACGCTGAAAGAAACTTGCACTGAAGAATATCAAATCACCAAGTATCTAAATACTCACAAAATACTCTCAATAATCTAGAGAGAGAAAGAGATAAAACTTATTTCTGGTGTGATTTTCAATTCTAACTTAGCCCTCTATTTATAGGAAAATTTTAGCAGACTTGACCTGCAACCTGATGGCTTTACCAACTACTATTCCCACCCACCACATTTGAAATAAAATTCAGCATATTTCTTTACCAACCACAAATGGGGCACACTCAATTCTAGAATTTTCCACCAAAATGTTAAATTCGGATACTTCAATAATTTCTGAACCATTCACCTCTTAAAATTCATAACAAATCATACGTTCATTTTTAACGGTTCAAAATTTGTGGACATATACTCAACTTATATATGTATAACATATCCAAAAATTACAATGATCCAACGGCCGGATTAAAAATTATAACTCAGGCAATATATCTCAAAAACACTGGTTTAATTTTTAATACCTTCATTGCGACAAAAATACTGATAAAATACCTCAACAATAATTCCTTCATTTATAACCACATAAATAAATCCATCATTTATATCCACATCAAATAAATATTTCCTTATCATATAAATCAATAATTAATTATTCACAAATAATATTACAGAATCACAATTATGACAACCAGGTCGTTCCCAGAAAAGAGGGGGCTTTCCAATAAGAATTTCTCCTTACTGGCGCGCAATTAGGTGACCAAACCTCTCCTTGACAGAACTTTCTTGTAAGACCCCAAATAATTAATAAGTGAAATTTAATTTCCTTTAATTATTATTTTGAATAGTAAGGGTTGATTTGATTAATGTGGATAGTTATGGGTAAAATACGCAAATATTTCAAAATAAGCAAGTGGTTATAAAATATTCATTGTTGTCGGGGAATATTCGTTTGGTCGTGGAATATTCGTACTGTCGGGGAATATTCGTACGACGGCGCAGCCATGTGTGGGCCCCATAACGGAAAGCGATTGGAGGAAGAAAACGACAAATATAAGTTGTTTAAAAATAACAGCGTAGTTGTTACCGTTTACACTGTTGGAATACCCGATGGTTAAAATACAGTAATATGCGTGGTTGCACAGTAGCACACGGTATTGCACAGTATTTTGAATTATTAATCCTTACGTAAGAATGCACTACTCAATAATTGCTACAGGAGTTACTGTTCATTACTTTATTGATTCAATAATTGATGCGTTGATATTTATATTATTATTGTTTCAATAATTGTCATTGCACAGTATTTTCCATTATCAGATCAATAATTCATATTATTTGAATAATATTATCAGATAACATTATTGACAATGTCTATAAAGTTCTGTCAAGGAGAGGTTTGGTCATCTAATTGCGCGCTAGTAAGGAGAAATCCTTATTGGAAAGCCCCCTCTATCCTGGGAACGGCCTGGTTGTCAGTACTGTGATTCTGTAATATTATTTTTAATAATTAATTATTGATTATTATGATAAAGAAAATATTTATTTTATGTGAATATAGATGGAGAAAATTTTTAATGTGACAATTGTTGAAAATTAATATTTTATCTTTTTATGATAAAATAATTCATTTAAATATATTATTTTAATAATATATTAACGATGATATTTTTACAATGAATGTGGGATATATGAATATATGAGGAGGTAGAGTATTTTTTGTGGCATTAAATGTTTAACACATGTTTTGTGTGTCGGTGGACATAATTTTTGACCGAAAATTGAGTATAGACTGTAAAATCACCTGTTTGTGGATTTCGGTCAATTTCTATTTGGAATTTGGAAAAACTTCCTTCTGCAAAGTTGTAGAGAATTGAATTTCCTATAAAAAGTCGCGAGATTCGAATTTTCTGACAAAAGGGCTATTTATCATGAATTATTGAAGTTTCCGAGTTCCGAAATAATTGATTTTTGGAAGTTTTAATTATTTTATATAAGAAAAACGTTTTTTTGGTTGTTGGCACATGGGTGGCTGATGTTTTTGACTAAAGAAAGCATGCTAGAGTTTTCAAAACATCTAGGTAAGAATTTTGAATAAATAATAATATATTTTATTAATTTAGTCTCCTTTGGCGTTCTAACATTTTCCTATAAATAGAGGGCTAAGTTAGAATTGAAAATCACACCAGAAACAAATTTTTCTCTCTTTCTCTCTCTATATTATTGAGCGTATCCTTATGAGTATACTTTGAGTGTTGCTATGCGGTGCGAGTTTCTGTCAGTACTATACCGAAATTCAGTCAGAAGTACGGCTATTTTGAGGTAAAGGATGTTATTTTCTTCTCAAATGATATTTTTTTCTTCAATATCATTATGCCAGAATATTGGTGAACTTTTTTATCAAATTTGGAACTTTTTGTGCCGGAGTTACTATTCACGTATACGGCACTATTCACGAATACGGCACTATTCACAGAAAAATTATTTTTTTTTCTTTTTGTCCAAAATATCTATTGTGGATACTAGCTTTGATTGTATCCATGTTTTGATCATTCTTGAATTTTACACCACTTTGATTATTTTTGAGGTATTTTTGGACATGGATAAAACAAAGTACGAATCCTTAATCCTTAATCCTTGTCATTTTGTTTCACTGGATTCGCTTCTTTAAAAATATTTTTTTTAACATCTTCAGTCTTGAATGATGTTACTATTGAATATCTTTGGCCTGTAGTGTAAAGATGAATAATTTCTGATGAATATCTTTGGCCCGTAGTGCAAAGATGAACATGTGTTTAGATGAACATGACCAACAGATGAATATCCTTGGCCTGTAATGCAAGGATGAATATATGATTCAAGATGTGCATTGATTGATGTTACAGGGATAAAAAAATACTGTTGATGGACTGTTAAATTCATAGACATTAGTAGATTTCATCCTCTACGTAACTTTTCTATGAATTAATATTTTCCGCTGCAAATATTGATTTAAAACTTGCTGTCTATTGTATTCTATTAGATTTTTTTCCCTGTTGAAGGCTAACGATAATTTGTTGTATATTATCTTAGTCATAATATTCTTTACTGAGCTAGTTGAGCTCACCCTTTTCTTTTTTGTTCCATTTTTCTTCTCAGGAGACGAGAATATAGCGAGTACGAGTCGGGGTATGAATTGATGGTCCTTGAGAGAGTTGTTTAGTAGTCCTCACCATTTTTGTAAAATAATATATCAATAATTGTATTGAGGACATAGTTGGGTATGTATATTGTCTAGATGACAATGTTTGTATTCAAATTCATAGTTTATGGGTTGTAAAAGTTGTAGTTGTTTCTGTACCATGTATTTGGCGACTCAAAATGGGTTGGATGGAATGGACCTATTTTGGGGGCGTCACAGTTGGTATCAGAGCTTAGGGATATGATCTCTGGCGGAGATCGGGGAATAGAACTAGGAGGAGAGAGACGAGTAAATCCTTCGCTAGTGTGTCCTACCTAAGCTTATTTGTTAGTTAGTCAGTATATAGGGATATTATGTGATATATTGATTTCCTTAATTAACCCTTATTTTATGACAGTATTTGAGAATGTTGACTGAGAATATTAACAGTGGAAATGAGACCGTGGAAACGCCTGTACTCACCAACGAGGAGAACGTGCAACAGGCTGGCAATGTTCCTCCTGTGAATAACACCACTGATCAGACGATGAACGACGCAATGTTTAGAAGCTTTTTGCAGTTCATGCAAAATCAGACGAGGGAGACTCGTGTTCAAAATACAGGAGGAAATGATAACAATTCACGGGTTGTCACAGCCAAGCAGTTCAAAGAGTTGGGACCACCAGAATTTAAGGGAAAGCCAGATCCGATCATGGCGGAGACATGGGTCAAGCAAATTACAAAGATATTCGATGTCTTGGGATGCACGGAGGAACAGAAGGTTCCATTCGCCACCTTTATGTTCCGTGGCGAGGCAGACTACTGGTGGGAGTCTGTGAAGCGTACCCATCCATCCGCACTCAGCATGTCTTGGGAGACGTTTCAAAAACTATTTAATGACAAATACTTTCCTGAAAGTGTTCGTCATATGAAGGAAGTGGAGTTCATCAGATTAGAACAAAATAACATGACGGTGTCTCAGTACGAGGCAAAGTTTGCAGAGTTATCCAGGTTTGCACCTCATTTGGTGGAGAATGAGGAACGTATGACGCGGATGTTTCTGAGAGGTTTGAAACCCGATATACGATAATATCTCATCTCTCATAAATTTTCTCTCTATTCAGATGTTGTTAATAGGGCTCAATTGTTGGAGCGAGATAACGAGTACGGTCAACCGAGGTACCACAATCAGGATCATACCGGAGATAGCAGTCAACAAAATAACGATAACCAGTGGAGAAAGAAAAAGACGGACAAAAATGGTAACCACTTTGGTGGTAATCATGGCCATGAAAATAGAAGAAGTGAGTCAGGGGGAGATTTTAAAAAGAGGAGATTTAACAACGACCATGTGAAGACGACAGTGCCGGCAGCAACTGGTTCTAAGGGAGGAGAAAGATCACCGATTATATGCTATAAGTGCGGGAAAGAGGGACATATCAGTCCAAACTGCCCACAACAGTTCAAGGTATGCTATAATTGTGAAAAGGAAGGACATATCGCTCGAAATTGTACGGTAGCAAAACCTAGTTCAGCGGGGAAGGTGACTCAAAAGACTGTCCCAGAAAAGCCAAAGTCAATGGTTCCTGGAAGAGCGTTTGTTGTGACTGGTCAACATGCGAGGAACCCAAACGTGGTGATCACGGGTAAACTATTTATAAATTCTTGCGAAGTTTATACCTTACTTGATACCGGTGCTACCCATTAATTTATCTCTCCTGCTTGCGCTCAACGTTTAAACTTGACTCCGGAGAAATTAGACTTTGACCTATCTGTGGAAACTCCGTTAGGAGAAACTTTTATCACATCCACTGTTTATAAATCTTGTTTCATTCAAGTTGGCACCATCACCTTACCTGTTGACCTGATCTTTTTTAAGATACTTGCTTTTGATGTGATTTTAGAGATTGATTGGTTAACTACTCATCACGCCAAAATTGATTGTTTTCGTAAGGTTGTTAGTTTTTATATTCCTAATCAACCTTTTGTTCGAATTCAGGCAACTAAACCATTAAAATCAATCACTGTCATATCTAATCATAAAGCTATTCGTTTATTGAAAAATGGATGTCAAGCTTTCTTAGCCCATGTTATGGATTTGAATAAAGACACGTCAAAATTGAATAATATTCCTGTTGTTATTGACTTTCCTGACGTATTTCCTGAAGAACTTCCCGGTCTACCCCCAGAACGTGATGTTAAATTCTTTATTGATCTTGAACCTGGTTCAAAGCCCATTTCTAAAACCCCATATCGAATGGCTCCTATTGAACTTCAGGAGTTAAAAGTTCAACTACAGGAGTTATTGGACATCGGTTTCATTCGTCCTAGTACATCTCCTTGGGGTGCTCCTGTTTTATTCGTAAAAAAGAAAGACGGGAGTATGCGACTTTGTATTAACTATCGGGAATTGAACCATGTCACCATCAAGAATAGTTATCCTCTACCTCGTATTGATGACTTGTTTGACCAGTTGCAAGGAGCACAATTCTTTTCAAAAATCGATCTTCGTTCTGGATATCATCAGCTGAAAATTAGAACTGAGGATATTCCAAAGACTGCCTTCAGAACTCGGTATGGGCATTATGAATTCTTAGTCATGTCTTTTGGATTGACTAATGCTCCTGCTGCTTTCATGGATATGATGAACCGAGTATTCAAAGATTATTTGGATCAATTCGTTGTTGTCTTTATTGATGACATCCTCATATATTCCAAAAGCCGTGAAGATCATGAGCACCATTTGAAGCTGGTACTCCAAAGGCTTCGTGAAAACAAGTTATATGCTAAGTTGAAGAAATGCGAGTTCTGGCTTGAGGAAGTAGCATTCCTTGGGCACGTGGTGTCAAAATGGAGTATCTGTTGACCCGACGAAGATTGAAGCAAAACAAAGTTGGGAGCAACCGAAGTCGGTCACTGAAGTACGTAGCTTTTTGGGCTTAGCTGGTTATTATCGGAGATTCGTGGAAGGGTTTTCTCGAATTGCTACTCCATTAACTCAGCTAACTCGGAAGGATACAAAATTCGTATGGAGCGAGGAATACGAGAAGAGTTTCCAAGAGCTTAAGAGGAGACTTATTTCGGCACCTGTTCTAACAATACCATCTGGTTCGTATGGATTTGTTATCTACAGCGATGCTTCAAGCAAAGGGTTAGGATGTGTTCTCATGCAACGTGGGAAAGTCATAGCCTATGCCTCGCGACAACTTAAAGAGTATGAGAGGAATTATCCTACTCATGATCTAGAGTTGGCAGCAATTGTTTTCGCGCTAAAGATCTGGAGGCACTATCTATACGGGGAGAAAGTGGAGATATATTCAGATCATAAAAGCATCAAATATTTCTTCACTCAAAAAGAACTCAACATGCGGCAACGACGTTGGCTCGAGTTGTTGAAAGATTACGACCACACTATTCAATACCATCCTAGAAAAGCGAATGTGGTAGCTGATGCATTGAGTAGAAGATCATATGCAGGAATGAGTGCAATGATGTCAAGTATACGCATTGAGCCAACTTTAATAGAAAAAGTTAAGGTTGCTCAAGCCACCGATCCGGAGCTGATGCATATGAAGACGAAAGTACAAGAAGGTGCCATTCCAGAAGCAAGAATTGGTGAAGAAGGAATACTTCGAGTCCACTCCAGATTTTGTGTTCCTAATGATTCTGATTTGAAGTACAAGATCATGATGGAGGCACACAATACACCGTTTGCAATTCATCCTGGAAGTACCAAAATGTATCGTGATCTTCGACATACATTTTGGTGGAACAATATGAAGAGAGAGATTGCAAAGTTTATTTCAACGTGTTTAACTTGTCAACGTGTAAAGGCGGAGCATCAAGTGCCAAAGGGTCCATTGCAACCACTTGAGATTCCGAAATGGAAGTGGGAACACATTATTATGGATTTCGTTATGGGTCTTCCTACGGTTTCTCAAGGCATCAATACTATTTGGGTTATTGTTGATAGATTAACCAAGTCTGCTCATTTCTTGCCGATACGGGAGACTTATTCCCTTGAACGTCTTGCTCAAATGTACGTAAATGAGATTGTAAGATTGCATGGCATGCCAGTATCCATAGTTTCGGATCGTGACCCAAGATTTACTTCAAGATTTTGGGTCAGCTTGCAAAAAGCTATGGGTACGGAGTTACGATTCAGTTCGGCATACCATCTTCAAACGGACGGACAATCAGAGAGGACTATTCAAACTCTTGAAGATTTATTAAGACTCTGTGTCCTAGACTTCAAGGGCAGTTGGGATAATTATTTACCATTGGTGGAATTCTCCTACAACAACAGTTATCAGGCAAGCATTGGTGTGGCCCCATTTGAAGCATTGTATGGACGAAAGTGTCGCTCTCCAGTATGTTGGGACGAGGTGGGTGAAGCAACATTGTTGGGACCCGAGTTAGTACGTATAAATACGGAGAAGATCCAAACAATTAGACAACGTATACAAACGGCACAAGATCGACAAAAGAGTTATGTGGATCTTCATCGAAAGGACGTAGAATTTAGTGTTGGGGATCATGTATTATTGCGTGTTACCCCATGGAAGGGATTTACAAGATTCGGGAAGAGAGGAAAGCTTAATCAACGATTTATTGGTCCATTTCAAATTCTTGATCGAGTAGGTAATGTAGCCTATAGAATCGTGTTACCTCCAAGTATGTCTCGTGTTCATAATATTTTTCATATATCTGTGCTTCGTAAATATGTGAAAGACCCGAACCACGTCATTGAGTTAGAACCGGATGAGATAGCCGAAGATTTAACGTATGAGGAGGTAACTGTCAAGATCTTGGATAGGAAGGAGCATGTCCTACGCACGAAGGTAATACAACAAGTTAAAGTTTTGTGGAGGAATCATGCTATAGAGAAAATGACCTAGGAGTTGGAAACGGAAATGAAAGCGAGGTATCCTCACCTTTTCGAAACACCAGGTACGTATGTCAATTTCGAGGACGAAATTTCATAAGGAGGGGATGTTGTAAGACCTCAAATAATTAATAAGTGAAATTTAATTTCCTCTAATTATTATTTTGAATAGTAAGGGTTGATTTGATTAATGTGGATAGTTATGGGTAAAATACGCAAATATTTCAAAATAAGCAAGTGGTTATAAAATATTCATTGTTGTCGGGGAATATTCGTTTGGTCGTGGAATATTCGTACTGTCGGGGAATATTCGTACGAAGGCGCAGCCATGTGTGGGCCCCATAACGGAAAGCGATTGAAGGAAGAAAACGACAAATATAAGTTGTTTAAAAATAATGGCGTAGTTGTTACCGTTTACACTGTTGGAATACCCGGTGGTTAAAATACACTAATACGCGTGGTTGCACAGTAGCACACGGTATTGCACAATATTTTGAATTATTAATCCTTACGTAAGAAGGCACTACTCAATAATTGCTACAGGAGTTACTGTTCATTACTTTATTGATTCAATAATTGCTGCGTTGATATTTATATTATTATTGTTTCAATAATTGTCATTGCACAGTATTTTCCATTGTCAGATCAATAATTCATATTATTTAAATAATATTATCAGATAACATTTTTGACAATGTCTAGAAAGTTATGTCAAGGAGAGGTTTGGTCATCTAATTACGCGCCAGTAAGGAGAAATCCTTATTGGAAAGCCCCCTCTATCCTGGGAACGGCCTGGTTGTCAGTACTGTGATTCTGTAATATTATTTTTAATAATTAATTATTGATTATTATGATAAAGAAAATATTTATTTTATGTGAATATAGATGGAGAAAATTTTTAATGTGACAATTGTTGAAAATTAATATTTTATCTTTTTCTGATAAAATAATTCATTTAAATATATTATTTTCATAATATATTAACGATGATATTTTTACAATGAATGTGGGATATATGAATATATGAGGAGGTAGAGTATTTTTTGTGGCATTAAATGTTTAACACATGTTTTGTGTGTCGGTGGACATAATTTTTGACCGAAAATTGAGTATAGACTGTAAAATCACCCGTTTGTGGATTTCGGTCAATTTCTATTTGGAATTTGGAAAAACTTCCTTCTGCAAAGTTGTAGAGAATTGAATTTCCTATAAAAAGTCGCGAGATTCAAATTTTCTGACAAAAGGGCTATTTATCATGAATTATTGAAGTTTCAGAGTTCCGAAATAATTGATTTTTGGAAGTTTTAATTATTTTATATAAGAAAAACGTTTTTGTGGTTGTTGGCACATGGGTGACTGATGTTTTTGATCAAAGAAGGCATGCTAGAGTTTTCAAAACATGTGGATAAGAATTTTGAATAAATAATAATATATTTTATTAATTTAGTCTCCTTTGGCGTTCTAACATTTTCCTATAAATAGAGGGCTAAGTTAGAATTGAAAATCATACCAGAAACAAAGTTTTCTCTCTTTCTCTCTCTATATTATCGAGCGTATCCTTGTGAGTATACTTTGAGTGTTGTTATACGGTGCGAGTTTCTGTCAGCACTATACCGAAATTCAGTCAGAAGTACGGCTATTTTGAGGTAAGGGATGTTATTTTCTTTTCAAATGATATTTTTTTCTTCAATATCATTATGCCGGAATATTGGTGAACTTTTTTATCAAATTTGAAACTTTTTGTGCCGGAGTTACTATTCACGTATACGGTACTATTCACGTATACGGCACTATTCATGAATACGACACTATTCACAGAAAAATTATTTTTTTTTCTTTTCGTCCAAAATATCTATTGTGGATACTAGCTTTGATCGTATCCATGTTTTGATCATTCTTGAATTTTACACCACTTTGATTATTTTTGAGGTATTTTTGGACATGGATAAAACAAAGTACGAATCCTTAATCCTTAATCCTTGTCATTTTGTTTCACTGGATTCGATTCTTTAAAAATATTTTTTTTAATATCTTCAGTCTTAAATGATGTTACTATTGAATATCTTTGGCCTGTAGTGCAAAGATGAATGATTTCTGATGAATATCTTTGGCCCGTAGTGCAAAGATGAACAGGTGTTTAGATGAACATGACCAACAGATGAATATCCTTGGCCTGTAATGCAAGGATGAATATATGATTCAAGATGTGCATTGATTGATGTTACAGGGATAAAAAAATACTGTTGATGGACTGTTAAATTCATAGACATTAGTAGATTTCATCCTCTACGTAAATTTTCTATGAATTAATATTTTCCGCTGCGAATATTGATTTAAAACTTGTTGTCTGTTGTATTCTATTAGATTTTTTTCCCTGTTGAAGGCTAACGATAATTTGTTGTATATTATCTTAGTCATAATATTCTTTACTGAGCTAGTTGAGCTCACCCTTTTCCTTTTTGTTCCATTTTTCTTCTCAAGAGACGAGAATATAGCGAGTACGAGTCGGGGTATGAATTGATGGTCCTTGAGAGAGTTGTTTAGTATTCCTCACCATTTTTGTAAAATAATATATCAATAATTGTATTGAGGACATAGTTGGGTATGTATATTGTCTAGATGACAAAGTTTGTATTCAAACTCATAGTTTATGGGTTGTAAAAGTTGTAGTTGTTTCTGTACCATGTATTTGGAATGGAATGGACCTATTTTGGGGGCGTCACATTTCTATTCATTGCCAATAATGCTATCTAATAATATTATTCAAATAATATGAATTATTGATCTGATAATGAGAAATATTGTGTTGTGATAATTATTGAAACAACAATAATATAAAATATCAACGTAGCAATTATTGAATCAATAAAATAAAATATTGAACAGTAATTACTGTAACAATTATTGAGTAGTGCCTTATTACGTAAGAATCAATAATTCAAAATTATTGTGTAATACCGTGTGCTACTGTGCAACAACGCGTGTTACTTTATTTTACCAACCGAGTATTCCAACAATGTTAACGGTAACGATTACGCTGTTATTTATAAAGACTTAATTTTGTCATTTTCTTCATCTGACAGTTATTCTGTTATGGGGCCCATAAATGGCTACGCCATCGTACGAATATTTCCCGACAGAAAGAATATTCCACGACCAAACGAATATTCCCCGACAACAATGAATATTTTATAACCACTTGTGTATTTTGAAAAAAATTTCATATATCACCCTTAACTTTAACTTTTATTAATTTAACCATTTACTGAATAGTAATTATAAGAAAAATTGAATACTTTTATTTCATAAATTTTAGGGTCTTACAATACCCCTCTTGCATTATTTGAGGAAACTTGTAGATCTTGGCCTATGTGTAGTTGCTCAACCACTCTAACCTAGCCTTGTGCCTACATATTACACATCTCAGCAGCAACATCTCAGCCAAATGCATTGCACCACATTATATATATAGAATTAGAGAGAGAAAAGTCCATTATCTGGCCATTTGATCATGAACTCTCTACCAAGTCCCTCTCTCTCCCAAAACCCATGAAATTTATTACTAGACCAGTCCCAAACAAAGCCCCACTAACACATATATCAAATCAGAAAGACAGATTCAAGGATCAAGGTGTAAAGAGGTATAAAAACCCCAGCTTGAAAATCATGTGATCTGTTGTTAGATGTTGTGTTTTTGTGTTAAAATATGTTATATGTGGTATATAATGATGATCTGAGTTACTAGATGTTAGATCCATAACATCTAGAATCTCGGATTTGATGATTTTGAAAATCTATAAACTTTTTAAAATGAGTCTGACAACCAAATGCCAGACCCTTTAAATCTTTGGTTGTTAATTATTTTGGGTGTTTTATGTTTTATATTTGTAGTATGCCATTAGATATTTGTTTTGAAGCTTGAATCAGGTCCATATCTGTTATGGATTAAAAGTTATAGGCAGTCCAAAGGCTGTTGACCGGCCATGACCAAACTGATCTGGGTAACCCAGATTGTTACCCAGAAATGTCTGACAAGATTTTTTGCGGCTTTGATCTTGCTTCTGTTTGATGTTTTGTGCTTGTTGTTGTAATACTGTTGTAGCCGGATATGTTGACTCTAGATCCATGCTATTAGGCCTCTTAAACAACACATAGGTTGGTAGTAGTGGGTGGTCAAACTGAGCAACTCGATCATGAAGTCCAGTTTCTGGATTTACCAGAAACTGTTAGAACATTATTTCTGACAACCTTTGAACGGACATGATCTCTTAGATTTAATTTTGTTAGCTTGATATTATACATTAGATATGTTTTCTTTCATGTCATCCACAGACTGAAACCTTAAGAACACAAAAACGTTACCAGGATTGCAAATTATAGATATCTAAAGTAAGTACCTTGAACTGTTCTTCATTTCTGGAAAACCCAGGAATGAAGAACAACGTCTGACAATATTTTTGAGAGATTAAATCTCTTTGTTGTTTAATGATTTGACCATGGAATAAGTTTGTAGTTATAGTATTACATAAGTACTAGATTCCTAAAACTAAAAATGACTAGAAAACTTTAAGATCAAGTATTGGTGACTGGTCAAACATCCCACCTTCATTTCCTCACTATGGTTTTATTTATGACGGCTATATCCCAGGAAGATATGGTGTTATCTCTCTCGACTGTCATGGCATCTCTTGCTGATCTGGCCTCATCCCGCTCAACAACAACGGCATCTCTATGAGCTAATGCCTCGTCTCTCTCTAACAGAGCTGCGTCTCTCCCATCAAGAGCTGTCAACATCAAAGCTCTAGCCTGATCTCTCTCGAAGGTCATCAAATGGAGACTCTGCTCGAAGTACTGTGCGAAATACTGGATCACAACAGTGCTAGTACTAGGAGAATCTAATAGAGCTGATGGTAACCCAGTAAATGGCTCATCCTCGGTGTGTGAATCAATGTGTTAGTTCTCAAAGGGCACAATAGATCTAGAAGGGGGGGTTGAATAGATCCTTTTCATTTCAAATACTTTTCTGGTTTATATTATTTTGTACATAGATTAACATATGACAACATAAGAATCTTTTCAAGCACATCACAATAAGTAAAAGATCCCTTTCATTGATATATCCATAATCATACATACATTGTTCATAGAGTAAGTTTAGTTGTAAGCAATTAAAACATACATAGAAATTGTAGCAGTTATAGCACATAATGTAAATGACATAATGTAAAAGACACAGTGGGTTTTAAGTGGTTCAGAGACTCAAGCTCATAATCCACTCTTCTGCTTTCAACTAGCGGGATTTCCACTAAGGAAAGGGATCACCCTGAATCACTAAGATTCCTTCAAGGCCAGCAGCATTGGGACTTCAGTTTACTAAGAACTCTTCAAGGTCAACAGCCTTGGGACTCCTCTAGTTCCCTAGGAACTCTTTAAGCCCAGCAGGCTTGGGACTTCGTTTAGTCCCTTCGGACAAGGACCCTTATGGCTCTGCTTTGTTTAATCCCTTCGGACAAGGACCCCTCAGGCCCTGGCTTTATTGAGTTGTTGGAGTCAGTGCTGAGCTGCTAAGTTGTCTTCATGCTCTGAACATCTTCTATACTTAGCAGCTTGGCTTGATCATCCTTGAAGTGCAGTTGAGTGTTGCATGATGCTCATCTTCTTTGGTTACTCAACCACTTCTGATGACCCCTTGTTGATCTTCCTTGAAGATCATTCTCCTTGGTACTTGATGACTGCACATGAGATGCTTCCAAGCTGACTGTAGGCTCTTCTATTAGGTACGTAGAAGCTTTCTCATGCTTGACACCAAGATGACTTTTATGATCTCCCTTCTGCTACTTGATGCCTTCTCATGATGGACTTGCTAAGATGACTGTAGGCCCTTCTCTATTATACTTAGAGTCTTTCAATGATAGACATCAAGATGTCATGATGCTCTTCTTTCTCTCGGCAGTTCTGAACATTCTTCATGTAGTATAACTCTCACTTCTCCATAGTAGAACTCACACTTCTACTTCTTTCTTTATCTGACTTCTGAGTGTTCTTGGTGGATCGTAGAGTCAGCCTTCAGACTCACTATTTCACATGGTTTAGATCAATCCACCTTTTCTCTAAACTTGGCAACTCCAGCAACCTTTGATCTGTGAAGCTCTTCCTTATTTATACTCCTTCACAATCCTTTCTTTGGAAAGTAGCCGTTGAAGGCTATTAAAATCTCTTCACAGATCTCGAGTTGCTTGAGGTAGACTGCTTGATGTGACTTGTCATACTTTTTCTGATTCTGCAGTCTACTGTTTCACCTACCCTATCAGATGTATCACTTTAATGTCTTGGGCAGGTCGAAGACTTTATTACATCTTTCTGATTCCTCGATCAGAGGTTGTCCTATTGCATCGATGCTCTCAATAGGCATTTGTCCGAATATTACCCTTCAGATTGAACCTTTGCCAATGCTTCAGTCTTCAGTTATCCGGACTCTACGATTCTAATGAACTTCTTCAAGGACTTGATCGTAGTATCTTGTTGAGTGTTGCTCATTGACTGGTAGGTTTAACACTACGATCTTGAAGAGTGTTGATTGGATCTTCAATGTAGAACACCTCTTCCTTGTTTTGTGTAGTGCCTCAATACTTTTGTTTGCTTCGACTATTCTCAGATACTAATGGCCTAATTCTTTGCTCTGGTCCCCTTCTGAATATCAAGACACTTCAGATTTGTGGCACGTCCAGCTTGCTTTCTCCTTGTGATCTTCCGCTCACTTATCATCAATGAACTGACCCTGCAGTTAATCACTTTAGCCTTGCTCTTCAGAAGCTGGCTTGTATCTCGGTTCACCTTCCATCAGTTCCTTCTCTATTTGGCAAACACTACGATCTTGGTTGCTTCCAAGATCGTTGACTTTTGCTCACTTGATAGCTACTGCCTTAGCTAACTTTCCTTAGCCAGCTTCTGAAGTCTTCTTTGGATCTCCTTGTGGAAGACATCTTCATGAATGGCCTTACACCTCAATCTTGATGCTGATTGGGTTAGTTCTGAGATCTTCTTTTAGCCTGCATGCCATTCGTTGAGTGCTCTCTGGTTCCCTTACTGTGGAATGCATCTTTGCAGTGCCAACTAGAGGCTTCGTTCCTTTGGATATTCTGGGAGTGCTCATTTGTTGAGAACTGTATATGCTCTATGATTCATCCTTGGCATTGTGAGAACTTCTGTTGAGGTCGTAGTTTTGCACTCTACAATTAAGCTTCGGCTAGTGCAGACACTACGATCCCGAGATCAGATCTTGACAATCTACTATTTCTGTCTTGTTTGTTGTCTTCATCTGATCTTTCTTGACTACGATCTCTGCATGTAATCAATAGACTCTATGAACTCAGAGCGTGATCAACGATCCTTGACTTGGCTTTGGCATCAGTAGACTCTACGACTCTGAGTGTAGTTTACGTATCTGTCTTGGCTTCGGCAGATGACCGGTCGGCTCGTAGGCAGGCTGTCTCTACGATTCTAAACATAACTTCCTCAGCACACTACGATCCCGAGGAAGCTCTACTCGATACACTATGATCCTTCTTCGTTTCCCCTGGAAGTCTACGAACTCTGAGATCTACTATCTTGCATACTCCTATTCAGCCTCGATAACTCTCGAGTTATCCTTGACTCACCTGGCAGACTACAACTTTTGGTGCAGTGCTCGACGATCAGAATAGCATATCTATTACATCATAAGATCAACCTAACAAGCTTGATCTTTCTATATTTATAGTCCTTGTACATCATTTCTTTTTAAAGAATTTACAAAGTTGTTTTTGCTTATGTAGGATCAGCTTAACATATTTGATCAATTCATTCTAAGTACTTGTACATAAATTTCTATTATCTATCAAAGGACTTTACAGCTTTTCTTAATGCAGGCATACTTGCAATTTCATTCATATATATTATAATCAAATCATATATTAAATAGGAATAGCATTCACATGTTTATTCTTGACAATCTCCCCCTATTTGATTATGACAAAAATAATAAGTGCATTTGCATGTTATAAATGAATCTTATATACAATGAGCAGCTGTATTTCTAAACAGATAATTACAAATGTCATTTATATTGATATGGCAATTTATATATTCAGACATTCTACATCCTGGATCCAGAACATACCTAACAGTTTAGAGATGTACCTCATTGGCTTCATGTATATTTCCAGGATGCTTGTTGATTAGCTAGTCATTTGTTTCTTCTTCTTGCTCTTGCTCCCCCTCAGATGATGATACTCTTTCAGCAGCTAATGTCTTCTTCTTTGAATTCTTTTCTCTTGTCCCTCTGCTCTTCTTCGAGTGCCTCTTGCTCCTCTTCATTCTATACCTCTTTTTCTCCCCCTTTTTGTGATCAATCATTTGAGAGAGCTGCTCCATGTTGGAATTAAGCTGCTACATCAGGTAGGAGGTGTTGGCAACTTTAAACTTGAGTTCATGTTGGCCTAGCTCAAGTTGCACAGAGAAGGACTGCTTTAAGTCGTTAATCTTGTCAGAGAGGGCTTCGATCTGCTTTGCATTTGCCTTTTGAATTTGTAGGGATTTAGCCTTTTGATCTTAAATGGCCTTCTGATAGATGTTATCTCTCTCTTGGAGTTTGAGAGATACATCAGCCAAGATAGCTTGAAGCTTCTGGAAAGAATCATCTCCTGCTGTTGTCTGCTTCTGTGATTCTTTAGTGAGCATAAATATCTTCTTGCTTAGATCATCAGAGCTCTTCAGTAGTTCCTGCTCCAAAGTAGTTTGATCCTTTTGGTTGGCAGCTTCAAGTTGAACAATAGATTGGACTCTACAATTGTCATCTTTTGACAGATTTTCAAATGTTTAGATAATCTGAACAATCGTGGAATACCAATTGCTTGTGGAGGATGATGGAGTGTCTGATAGTAGTGCTTGAGTATAAGGAGGCTTCTGGTTTTGGGCTTGAACATCCTCAGTGGTAGAGTGAACAGACTCTACGATCAGCTCCTTGGTCATGACTCACTTTCCTTTAGAATCCACTCTACAATCGTAGAGGATATAGAGATTTCCAGCTTGTTGATAGACCTTGAAGTGAGGCTGGTTTGTGATCAGTTTGGTGGCAAACTTCTTTACTCTTGGAAAGTTCTGAGCCATCAGTTCCATGCCTGGAAACTGCTAGTAACACCAACTGAAGTAGCTTCCATCTTTTTCAGTAAGGGCCTTCATCCATGGCATCCACTGGAAGAACCATCTCTCTGGTGAAGCATCTGTTTGATCATTTGACACTTCCTCTATGATCCTTCTGCTAAGTCTTGCGGGAGAGGGAACTGAATAATCTTCTTGTTCGTCTGCTTCCTGAGGTGCAGAACTAGAATCTTCTTCAATCTCTTTTCTCTCGTAGTCTGAACTTTCTTGATTATTTTCAGCAGGGAATTCCTCTTGCACTCTACGATTCAGCTTCGGTTAGTGCAGACACTACGATCCTGAGATCAGATCTTGACACTCTACTATTTTTGCCTTGCTTGTTGTCTTCATCTGATCCTTCTTGACTACAATCTCTGCATGTAATCAATAGACTCTACGAACTTAGAGCGTGATCTATGATCCTTGACTTGGCTTTGGCATCAGTAGACTCTACGACTCTGAGTGTAGTCTACGTATCTGTCTTGGCTTCGGCAGATGACTAGTCGGCTCGTAGGCGGGCTGTCTCTACGATTCTGAACATGACTTCCTCAGCACACTACGATCCCAAGGAAGCTCTACTCGATACACTACGATCCTTCTTTGTTTTCCCTGGCAGTCTACTAACTCCGAGATCTACTATCTTGCATATTCCTATTCTTCCTCGATAGCTCTCGAGTTATACTTGACTCACCTGGCAAACTACGACTTCTGGTGCAGTGCTCGACAATCAAACTAGCATATCTATTACATCATAAGATCAACATAATAAGCTTGATCTTTCTAAATTTATAGTCCTTGTACATGATTTCTTTTTAAGGGATCAACCTAACATATTTGATCAATTCATTCTAAGTCCTTGTACATATATTTCTATTAGATCAAAGGACTTTACAACTTTTCTTAATAAAAGCATACTTGCATATTTATTCATATATATCATAATTAAATCATATATTAAATAGGAATATCATTCACATGTTTATTCCTGACACAATGTCCTCCATGGACTCTCCACCATCTAAATCAATACCCGGTACTGTGAATACTGTCGCAACCGATGAAGTCTATGTCTCCATCCATGCAGAATACTCTGGCGAACAGCCCGGATGGCTAACAAAAAAATCAGCTATCTCACTTTGATCCCAACATGCATACACCCAAGATCGGTCCTCTGCTGATAGATGACAGGAAGCTAAACGCTGACCTAACGCCTCCTCAAAAGGATGGAAGTTCTGGAACTGATCAAACTATGACATCACGACCATTTGGTGGTAGGTAGTCATGTCCCTCAAACTAGCTAGAAGGAGATAATCCATGCCCGGAGCATGATTAATAAAGTTATATGGTGAGCT
Source organism: Panax japonicus (assembly GCA_020205505.1). Taxonomy (NCBI): domain Eukaryota; kingdom Viridiplantae; phylum Streptophyta; class Magnoliopsida; order Apiales; family Araliaceae; genus Panax; species Panax japonicus. Next base: position 53,071,726 of record CM035107.1, on the reverse strand, counting down.
GAGCCCTGTGCACGGTACGATGCCAAACGGATATCTGTTCTCCGCCAGGAATATCGACCAAGACATAGCATATGTACACTTTGATAGCCGAAAAGCTTAAGACATGGCAATATCATGCGTAAATCAGTACTTGTGTTGGCGGAAAGTGCCAATCGGTCTCAAGTGTGACATAAACCACACGTATAACATGACCGATCTTCCTGTGAATACACCTGTATGGTAGGTGCTACAAAATGTAGCCGACCTCAACGTCTCCGCCACGATCATTGGGACGATGTTATGGCCCTCCCTAAGAGCCCTCACTCCCATGATAACACCGATGTCCAGCTCATTCATATATCATGGCACGTATACATACACCACTATACATATCACGAATACATCCATTCTGGCCAAACGCCACTGATCCTCTGGTGTGGTGAAATCCCCAGAATGTCATGCATAGCTGTCTAATGAGCCAAACCTATCTATCAGGAAATGTTGGGATAGTATATGATCGGATGTAATCTCATCCTCTACTACTCTACGCCGTAACCCGATGAGGGTCATGAACTGCTGGCGCATATCTCTGACAGCCATATGAGCGCAAGGTCTATCTAAGGGCAAAGCTATTAATCTCTCGTACTCCTCTAATATAGGAGTCAACTCCTGGGTACTAATCCGAAAAACCTATCTCTCCAGTATCGAATAATCCAGCATGCCCTCTACAAAGCCTGCGGGAACTTGAAACATTAAGAGGGTCATAGAATGTTGTAATAGCTGATCTACAGTCACCCTATCTGTAGGTGACATACTATCACCGCGTCCACCAAACGACGTGGTTGTCTACCAGAACGGGGTCGACGCACTTCAGAAGCCCTCTTCCGTACACCAGAAGTGGTCCTGCGGGAACTACTCGGTTGATCCGGATCCATAACATCTGGATGAAAGTCTCCAAATCACCTCAGAAAGAGTGTGGTATTTTTTAACCTGGAGCTTTTCTAAATGCATTATTTTAACACACATCTATAATAGAGTTCAAAATGTATAACTATTCAATGCCTACATTTTAATTTTTTTTTTGCCATAGTCCACTTTGTAAATAGGACTATCCACATGTACATAGGCATGACTAGGTGGCCATTCAGTTGCACACTTGCCCATAGTCATATACATATTATATGCATCTAAATGTCAAAGTCACCAATCCATAAGGGTAGCTTAATTACCAGGATTACTTTGCATTTTTACCTTTTGCTTATTTGTCCTCAAATATGATAAGAAATAATAGAAAAAGGTGTCAATTTGACTATTTCAAAAATCAAAATTTTCACATCATTATGTTCAGCATGGTTAAATACTAACATTTACTATGTTGAATATTTTTTATCAATTCAATTAAGCATGCATATTCACTACTATGTGTTTAGATGTATTTCATGTGATGAGTCATTTTTCAACAAATAAAAACTGGAAACGTAGATATGCATACATTACCAAGATAGTGTAGAACACTTGTACAGTGATAAAATTTGCAGAAAGACGTCCGAACTCGGCATATCTGAAGAAGAGCTCTCAGATTTCCTCCGCGGTGCGACTTGAAAATGACTTGGGAAAGAAACTTGTCCATTTAAGGAAATTTACGGTTGGCCGCAGGTCCACCTGTGGCTGCAGCAGGTCTACCTATGACACCCCTACATGGGTCCCATCCCTCCGGCTCACTCCAGTTTGAGTTGCAAAGGAGATCTCACAAACTGAAAAGGCCAAATCAAGAATAAAAACGCTATGCAATTGAGCAGAATAGCTTGAAATCCTGGTTTGTTCAGACTGAACCATGGGTCTACACACCACTCATTGGTGTTCGCCCAAACACAAGGTACACTATACCGATGATCTCAGCTGTTACAAGTCACACTCGATAATACCTCACGCAGGTCCAATGCCACCAATTCAGGGTCGTGACCCTAATCCTTTTGAAGTCCCCGACGTAGGCGTCACACATTCTCAAATACAGAGTCCCCAGTGGGGGCATCACACATTCTCAAATACAGAGTCCCCGGCGGGGGCATGTCACATTCTCAAATACAGAGTCCCCAACAGAGGCATCACACATTCTGTTCAAACCAAGAGTCCCTGGCGGGGGTGTCACGCATTGTTTGTTTATGTACAAGTCAACGAAGGTCAAGCAACCTTGACAGTTTGCCCAACAGGAATATTTTCCGGTGATGTACATGTTAGCGACGGTCAGGCAACCTTGAAAACACACATTGTTGGTAGTAACTCCGATAGAACATTGATATGTCCTAGCGATACAAACAAGGAAGGATTATCCTCATCGGGGAGGACCGATGATGGAATATGTTATACACATCCTCAAACAGACAAGGCTACATCCACACAGAGTCTCTTGTACATGAGAGATACATCTTCAGTATAAAATTTGTATCAAGGATTAAAGGCTTTGGTGATAACCCTAATGTCAACAATCCTAAAGATTCTTGGTAGCTATGGATCGCACGTCCATTGCAATTCATCAAGCTTCTTATCTATTTCCATCCCCGGTAGAAGTAACAGGGAGCTGGCAATCTTCCCACCATATTGGAGAACAATCCAACAAAATATATGCATAATACATTTGCATCATGTTGTTGCACATGGCATCATTTTTATCTTGTTGCATTTTAAGTGTCTAGGATTCTTTATCATATCCATGCCATTTCATTACATGAATATGATAAAGAGGGGCATCTGTAGACACTCAAAATTTTATGCACATCTATCACTAACAGTGCAGGAGGGTAGATTCATCTTTCAGAGATAACCCTGGGAGATGATGCAGTTCAAATACCGGAAATTCCACCAGAGAGGACAGTTCTGTCTCGAATATAATCCCGAGATGCTCAGTTTCAGTCTCGGAAACAACACCGGGAATAGCAGTACTAACCTTGGAGATAACCCCGAGGAGTGCAGTTGCAGTTCCGGAGATAACCTCGAAAATGCTTATTTCAAATGCATTCAGTCAGCTTCAACCTCAGAACACACACTGAGGCACTCAATACAAGACCCGGAGATAACACCGGGAAGACATGCACACCTTAGAGATAACCCCGAGGACCTTCAGTACTTGCAGCAGTCTAATCTCAAAGATAATCCTGAGTAGCGTCTGCTTTATCAGCCCAAATCGGATATAACCTCGGTGAGGGGTAATATCATCATTTTGCCACCTCGACCCTACATTTTGTTGTCTCAACATCTCATACAAAAATTTCTACACAGTAATGTCCCACAATAACCAAGAAGGTCAAATCTCGAGTAACTACTATACTGGGCAGCACATCGAATATAATTTGAATCTTGAAGACCAAGGGCATAATCCCATCTTCCTGACTTAGTATAACCTCTAATCCCATGTCATTGCGTAGCTCTCGAAAAAGGCGGTCCAAAATAGGTCTTATACAACTCAATCAAATGCTCGGATTGCAGTTCTGAAAGTTCGAGCGAATATCACAGTACATGCATGCACATACTTCGAGACGGCGAGACCCGCGGAGCCCGGGGAACCCCGGACAGCCGCAGGTACACATACGGCTCCCCCCCTCTATAAATAGAGGGATTGGGGTGGCCATTTACAAGAGAGAAAAGGCAAGGAAGCCCTGTCCAATTTGCTCTGTACACACCCTAAAATGAGTAATTTCTCATTTTAAACACTTGTAAGCTCATATAAATAGAAGGAACCGAGTGTTCATCCACTTAAAGCTATAGAAGTGTTCTTCTGTAGTCCACTATAAGCCTTCTTACACACTTTAAAGCATTTTTCTTCATCTTTGCACACACCTTTCTTCACGTTGAGAATCGTGTTGCGTGTGTAGGCCTGAACTTCGGCCCGTGGTTTTATATATATATATATATATATATGTTTATATACTTATATATTTATTTATGGACTAACATTATCGAGTTATGCCTCGATTGAGCCTGAACTTACGTCCAGATCGTTTACTGGCTTTATATATATATATAAACTATTGTTAAACTATGTTTGATGAGACTATATTTTACATCTGGAGCGTTTACTTGATTTATATATATATATATATACTTATATATATGAACTGTTGTCAAACTCTGTTCGATGAACCTGTATTTCATATCCGAATTGTTTTCTTGTTTATATATATAAATATACTTATATATGTGAATTGCTATCGAACTTTGTTCGATGAGCCTGGATTTTACATCCGGTGCTTTACTACTTATATATATTTATATATATATTTACTTTTCTTCCTGCCTGGAGTTTAATTCGTGGCGGTTGATTGTTTTTACAACTTTATTTATATTTCTGATCCCCTATGAAGGTGCTTCGTGGTGGTTGATCATGTTTGTATATATATATATATATATATATATATATATATATATATATATATATATATTTACAGCTTTTATATATACAACTATTTTTCTCTTTCATATAAATTGCGGCATCATGTGAGCCTAAGAATCACGTGATCACATATTCAATCTACTGAATCTAGATTCAGTTCCCGTAATGGACATTTTCAGATGTAAGCAGCTTGCAAATTTATTCACAGTGTTTGGATTTATTCAGATAATTTTCATGCCCACAATGAGTTCGGCACTGTTTTGTACATTATTTTCTTGAAGATGCTTCGCATCTCGAAAATTAAAAAAATCAAGCCGAACACTTAATAAAAAATGGAAGTGTAAAAGGTCTCAATTACTATTGAGCATAACGATTTGAAAAATCTCTTTTACAAAACATCACTATCATATCTTATTTAAAACTGAATTTTTATATAAATTCAAACCCTGTGTATATAGGTACGAATGAGACCTCGCACTACTTCCATATAACTACACATTAACCTACACACACATACACATTCATATAACAGTTTCTTGAAAAGTGGTCGTCTTCGTGGTAACACGAATGTTAGGAGGTGCCTAACACCTTCCCTCCGCATAATGAAGTCCCTAGACCCTAATGAATCTCGGTTTCACAGACCCGTTTAGCAGTGTCACGTCACTGGGTCAATGTGCAAACCTTTTCTCGATTGTGTTGGTACAACCATATAAAAAACCAACTGGCGAATCTTACAGTCTATTCGTCGACATAAATATGTCAAATCTTTTCACAACTTGTTTTTTCAAACAAATCTCACCTAACATGAGAACACCAAAGAAAAAGAACAGAAAAGGGACAAATAAAAATTCTGACGTCGATAGGAACGTAATGCAACCTAAACATAAAACAACACAAAAACTAGTAAAACTACACAAAAATATACAGAACAAACACCGTTTAAGTCCATATAAAAAGCTGATTCGTAGGTATAAAACCCATTCGTCAAGGATTTGTAATTATTCTTGTTAAAAGAGATCGATTTATCATATAATAAGCTATATTGAGTGCCTCAGCCCAGAAACCCATGGGCAATCTTGCAGTCAACCTCATTCATCTGGTATGTTCCAATAAAGTTTTGTTCATCTTCTCGACAACCCTATTTTGCTCTAGAGTTCTTTTAACTGAGAAGTGTCTGGTGATACCTTCATCTTGGCATAATTGTAGGAATTATATATCCTTATATTCTGTGCGATTATCTGATCTGAAATAGTTCAGTTTCTTTCTGGTCTGGTTTTCTACTTTATCTTTCCACTGCTTCAAGATTTTGAAAACCTCATTTTTATGCTTCATAAAATACACCCACTCTTTTCTGGAGTAGTCGTCTATGAAGCTAACAAAATAATGAGATTACCCATTAACGTATACTTAATTGGGCCCTACACATCTGAATGTATAGAATGAATTACATTGTTATTAGTATATGCTCCTACCTTGAAGTTGACCCTCCGTTGTTCGTTGCACACACAAAACTTGCAAAATTCCAAACTGCACGTTTTGACACCTTTCAGCAACTGCATTTTATGAAGTTCTTTCATTCCACCTTCACTCAAATGACCAAGTCACATATGATATAATTCTTTGATATCACTATTGGAATTATCATGCACATATAGTGCTGCTCCACCATCAACTGTGTCCCCTATCATCTTTTAGAGGGTACCCATTTTTTGGCCCTTCATAATTGCCATCGACCCCTTGGTAATTTTCATGACACCATCTCTGTCTAAAATAATACAGCCAATAGAGTCAAGTACTCCAATCGTTAACAAGCACTTCCTCAACTCTCGAATATACCTTTCATCACCCAATGTTCTGACAACCCCATCAAATATTATAACTTTGATGGTACCTATCCCATTAATTATGTTGACTACATTGATACCCAATAAAATTGTACCATCATTGCAGGATGTAAAAGTATCAAACTAATCCTTATGATGGGACATATGAAAAAAACATCCAGAATCCATGTATCAATCTATAAGGTTTCTACTATCTCTAACAGATAAGAGATCACCTTGTGAAGCTATATTTTCTGTCACTGTGTATAGCACTCAGTCACTGCACACATCTTCTTGCTCAACAACATTAGCAGAATTTTTAATCTGTTTACCTTTCTTCTTGTTATCCTTCTTCAATAATGGACACTGATTTTTGTAGTGACTCTTCTCATGGCAATGATAACACTCAACCTAAGATTTATCCTTCTTTCTTTGTCTCCACTGAGACCTTTCACGTTCCTTACCAGAATACATCTTTCGATTAGGACACCTTCCACGCCCATTTAAAAAAGAAAGAAGAATGTCTCATTAATCTGTGGAAGTAGTGGACCTATACTTATCCTTGTCCAAGACTGCTGACATCACATTGTCAACTATAAGCTTTATCTTCCCTACAATGAGAGTAGTCTGGAGAGTTGAGTAAGAATCTGGTAGAGAGATAAGAAGTAATAAGGATTTAACTTCTTCGTCCAACTTCACATCAATACTAGTTAGTTGGGTCACCAATCCATTAAACTCATTAATATGATTGGTCAAATCTAACCCTTCTTCCATCCGATGCCTGTACAATTCCTTCTTCAAATATAACCGATTTTATAGAGACTTGGACTTGTTAACTTTATCAATTTTCTCCCACAAGTCCTTCGAAGAGGTTTCTGTAAAAACCTAATATTTGATATGTGGCGCCAAACTCAATCTGATTGTTGTCACATCCTTCACTTCAAGTTTCGTCCATTTTTCATCTGTCATAGTCGCCGGTTTCTTCCCTTCTAGTGCCTTTGATAATCCTTGTTGAGCCAATATGTGACGAATGAGATTTTTGTAATTTAATTTAATATTTATTGAATTGAATAAATATTTTTCGATGAATTAATTATTAGATTAAATATTAATTGATGCAATTGTGATAGATTAATTTAATTATATGTGTTACATTTATTAAATTAATGTGGAGAATGTCATTATTCGATATATGTAATTATGTGAGCTTATTGTATTAAAAGAAATACTTAATAAGCCTAATGTTATTTTAATTAATGTAATAATTAATTAGAGATTAACAATTTGATATTAATTAATTATTTGACTATGTGAATTAATGAGAAATTATTATATTTTATTTATATTAATTTAAATAAGATATTCGAATTGGGTTTGACACGATTTAAACTATATGATAAAAGAGTTATTAAATTAATTGAGTATAAGCCTTTTAAGGCTAGCCAAACATGACCTTAGTGGGAGTTGAGAGCAGTTACCCATTATTGGGTTAACTAACCAAAACGCGTCAGTTCCTTCCCTTATTATTATTATATGTATTCTTCTTCTCTTCATTTTCTAAGTTCTACAAGGAAATCATAGAGAGATGGAGAATTAAGAATTTGAGAGAATTGTTAGTTGTTTGATTAATTGAGAAAGTTCATCTCTTCTATCTACACTAAGCTGTGAGTAATCTCCTCCTTCCCCAATTTTAAATTACGTTATTAATGTTTTTATGAATATGGCTTTCAAAGTTCTGTAAGGTCTCTGTATTTATAAAGGGTATGGATTATGTGTTGTATATGTATTAATTGTTATCAAATCGTATTCAATTATATATTATGTAAGTTATCATGTCATCAGTTTCATGAAAATACGTCGTATATGTTTTGCTCAAAACTTACAGAGTATGGGTTTTGGCCATATGACCCTTATACGTAAATTTAACATGTCAAACATAAATGGTTTTGTAAAATTTATACTCGTATATTATTATGCGTGTTAATATGAAGAGATCAAACTTTAATTGAACGATTAAGTGTTATAACGAATCCGTAGTGTTAAAATTATGTTTTATGTTCAAAACCTTCAAGAACATCAAGAACAGTGAAAGTAAATGTGTTGATTTTGCAAATTATGTGTTGTAACTTGTTAAAAATCATGCTAGATGGGTTAAGTATATTCACGTATAATTTTACTTGTGATTGATTTTTGGCCTAATTTGGCATTGTTATGTTCGCGAACTGCAGAACTGTAGAAATTGCTGAAAATGAGCCTGGGTAACCCTGCCCCCGGCGAGCGTTACCAAACTAAATTACCCCGCCCCGGCGGTCAAAAAAAAATATTCGATGAAAATTATTATTAAAATATTTATAAAATAAATTAAATATTTTAATTGAGATATTATGGAATAAAATAAATATTTTATGAAAATTATTATTAAAATATTTATAAAATAAATTAAATATTTTAATTCAGATATTTATGGAATAAAATAAATATTTGATGAAAACTATTATTAAAATATTTATAAAATAAATTAAATATTTTAATTGAGATATTATGGAATAAAATAAATATTCGATGGAAATTATTATGAAATAATTTATTCGAGTGTAATAATATTAAGAGAATGAAAATATTTTAATTTAATTAAGTAATTAAATTAGAAGGATAATGATTTGTTAAATAAAATGGAGTTTATATGAAATAATTAAGCGAAAACGTAACTAATGAATGTCGTGAATACATATGGTATGTGTGTAGGATTTGTGGTGAACGAAAGTAGTAATCGTTAAACCTACGCACGAGTCAAGTTTTCTAACCCTACTTGTTATCATTATTCAAGTTTATAAATCAAGTTCAGTTTGTTATATTAAAGATTATCTATCATTTCAAAGTATGATTCTGTTATACAATACTTGTTCTATTGTATACCTCTTAAGATTTTTATTCAATTTAATTATCATTTATTGTTGAACCTTATTAGACTAGCGAACCCTTAACTGATTCGACTAGTCCATAGTTGATGAACGTTCTAAATTTCAGAGCCCTTATTGAATTATCCAAACCAAACTTCCTTTGGTGCGGACTCTGATGTCAAACTGAGATGAACAACCCTGTATAGGGATTTCTTATGCGTTAGCGTTAAGATATTGTGCACAGTATGGTACTAAGGGCTGATCCCCCTAAGTACGAGTAGAAAGGTCCATAGTCTTATGACTGTTAAAGGTTTCAAGTATAACCCTTACTAACCTAGGACATAGTTCAAGGTCTTATGACCCTCAGAAATCTTTTGATTCTTGTTATTCATTCTTGATTCAAAAGTTGAGCTTTTATTTCAGAAGTCTTTGATTCACTCGCATGTTATTATACATTATTATTTTATTATTTTACTTGTGGGCAATAGTGCTCACTCTTGCTTAATAATAACATTGCAGTTAAGAACGAAAGAACCGACGAGCCTTCTACTAGTAAAGGCTTGGGAAAGGTTAACAAATGTTGAAGACTTGTTGTATTATATGATGACGTATTTCTATTTAGACTTATGTGAATGATGTTGTTTAAGACTTATTGTTTATATTTCCGCACAGATGTTTAAGGTTAGTTTAACCTGGGATTGTATTATTATTCAGATGTTGTAACCCTTATGGGGAAGATTTTATTTCTACCTATTGCATGATTTGCATTTATTATGGGTAGATAGATAGATGATATTTGTACATTGAACACCAAATCCCGTGGAATCGAAGTACCCAGATTTGGGGGTGCCACTGGTTGGTATCAAAGCTATAGGTTATGAATCTTAGGTGGGGGAACAACCTTAGGTAATAGCCTAATAGGAATAACATAGTGATGGAAAACTCTTATCGAGTTCTAGGAATTGAATTTTTGTAATTCATTGAAGATAATAAAAGACTCTATGTGCTTATGTGTTAAATTATGTGCTCACTAGTACGACTTAGTAACTAAAACTCGAAATTTTGTTGTCAGGATGTCTGACGTTGGAGGAACTAGTCGAACTGGGGAGGAGGAACCCCAAGTACCTACAGTACCTACAGAGGAGGAGCCCAGAGGCATTCATGTCGTTAGGGAATAGTTGGTACAGAGGGAGTTATCTCCATTTATCACCATTGTTGGTCAGGAGCATGAACATGAGATTGATCCTGAGGAAGAATTTGACAAGGAGGAGGAAGAAGAGGAGTTTCCACAACACTCCATTGATGCTGAGATGTATGACACATTATACGACCGTAACGTAGAGTTACGAGATGAGGTGCAGGATCTGACTGAGCGGGCTATTATTCAGCAGATTACTCTAGAACATAAAGAGAGGGAGATTTCGACTCTTCACTCACGACTTGGAAATGTGGAATGGGATTTAGTCCACGAGAAGGGTCAAACCGAAGATAAGACCGAGGAGATAGAGAAGATGAAGAAGGAACTGAAGGAAAGCTCTGAAAGGCTGATCATAGCAAAGGAAGGTTGGGTAAGAGAGTCACGTCGTGCTGATCTTGCGGAGGAGGATGGTCGTGCAAAGAAGGCAAATCTTGGAGAAACATACTCTACACTTAATCATGCAATGGATGAGGTCCAAGATCAAATTTTGACATACCCCATTCAGTTCGAAGGACTTCCATCGTACATGCTGGATCACAGGACGATGTCTCGTATCATATAAGAGGAGCGTGGCAAGGCTATTCAGCACCTTGACAGACAGTGATAGAATTCGTTTAATTATGTGAAAGACTTAATTAGTTTTTATATGTAAATTCTGATATGTTTATGAACGAAGGAATATGTTAATATTTAAATCCTGTGGATTCATTATCTCAGGATGGTTGATGTAAATAGCAGTTATGCTATCGTTTGATGTTAAACTCTTGATTTGAATTAAATATATTAAGTTGTTTGAGATGATGTGTTTAATGATTATATTAAATTGTTGAGTTAAGTCTTAACTATTTAGAGAATTTAATAGAGATTTAATAAGCATATATCTTAACAGAAATATGCCGCCAAGAAGAAGACAACCACGTCAACCAGCTCTGGAAGAGTCAACAAATAACAATAATAACGCCAATGCCAATCCTATTCAGCAATTGGTTAACTTGCTAGCTGGAGCAATGAATAATCAACCTCAAGCTCCTCCAAATACTACGTTTAAAGATTTCAAGGCGGTGGTACCGCCAGAATTTAAAGGTTCTATGAACCCGATCGAGGCGCAAACGTAGGTTATGGAGATGCAGAGGGTTTTTGATGTTGCTAGGGTTAGAGAAGACCAGAAGACCGCTTTTGAAACATTTATGCTGAAGCCTGAAGCTAGCGATTGGTGGCAAGCAAATAAAGTTCGTGGAGGTGAAGGTGTAATTACTTGGGAGAGATTTAAAGAGATGTTCTTTGAGCTGTACTTCCTAACAAGCTCACAGAACCAGATGGAGGTTCAATTTCTGGAATTAAAGCAAGGGAATATGACCGTACCTGATTATGCGACTAGATTTAACGATTTGGCGAGTTTTACCCCGTACCAAGTACACACGAACGAGAGAAAAGCCAGAAGATTTGAACAAGGACTAAAGCCCTGGGTATATAGTAAAGTATCAATGTTTTAGATAAACACATTTACCAGAGTACTGGAAAAGTCCATCCTCACTGAAGGTGGAAGCGATGCGGTGACCAAGTATAATCAAGAGCAGAAGAAGAAGAAGAGTGAGAATGAAAGTAATAACAAGACTGGTGGGAGTAGCAATAGGGGTAGTCATAATCAGAAGAGGAAGTGGACGGATAACTCGTCAGCTGGAAGTCAACAAGGAGGGCAAAAGAAGAAGATCGAAGCGTGCTCAAACTGTGAAAAAGCTCATTTGGGAGTTTGCATGAAAGGGAAGCGAGTGTGCTACAATTGTGGTCAGGAAGGCCACATAGCACCAAACTGTCCAAACCCAAATAGGGGTGCTTGTTTCACTTATGGTTCGAAGGACCATGTGGCAAGAGACTGTCCTAAGAAGGGATCGGGAGGGTCAGGATCAGGAGGAAACCAGGGAAACAACAATGGAAATGCCTTAACTATCACCGGACCAACCGCAACAAATCGACCAACCGCCAAGACTTTCAGCATGACGGTGCAGGATGCAGTTCAATCTCGTGATGTGGTGTCAGGTATCATTCCGATCAATAAAATTAATGCTTATGTTTTATTTGGTTCGGGTGCTACTTGTTCGTTTATATCCTATGTCGACGTCGGGATTTTTGTGTGTCCCTTTCCGTTACTTGTTCTTTGGTGTTTTCATTTTAGGTGAGATTTGTTTGAAAAAACAAGTGAAAAAGGTCTGACATGTATAATGTCGACGATGGACTGTTAAGAGTAGCCAGTTGGTTTTTTAAATGGTTGTACCAACACAATCGAGAAAAGGTTTGCACATTGACCCAATGATGTGACACTGATATACAGGTCAGTGAAACCGAGATTCGTTAAGGGTCCGGGGACTTGGTTATGTTGGGGGAAGGTGTTAGGCACCCCCTGACATTCGTGTTACCACGGTGACCGCCTCTTTTCAAGAAACTATTATCTAAGTGTGTGTGGGTGGGTTAATGTGCTATTATCTGGAAGTTGTGCGAGGCCTAGTTTGAACCTATATACACAGGGTTTGAATCTATGTAAAAATTCAGTTTTTAGCAAGATATGGCAATGATGTTTTATAAAAGAGGTTTTTTTCAAACCCTAATGGTTAATAGGAATTGAGACCTTTTACACTCCCATTTTTATTAAGTGAGCGACTGAATTGATTTTTATTTGACAGATGCGAGGCATCCCTACGAAAATAATATACAAAAATAATGTCGACTTCCTCGTGGGTATGGAAACCATCTGAGGAAATTCAGACATAATAATTTACAAGATGCTTACAGCTGAAAATGTCCATCACGGAAACCGAATCTAGATTCAATGGGAAGAATCTGTGATCACATGATTCCTAGGCTCACAAAATACTGCAGTTTATATGAAAGCAGTAAGCAGGAGTATATTTATATATAACCTGTAAATATATATATACAGACAGGATCACCAACCACGAAGCACCTCCATGGGGGATCCGAAATGTAAATAAAGCTGTTAAAAGCTATCAACTACCACGGAGGAAACTCCAAGCAGGACGAAATGTAAATAAAGCTGTAAATACGGTCAACTTCCACGAAGTAAACTCTAGGCAGGACGAAATGTAAAGAAAACTGTAAAAGCGATCAACCACCACGAAGTAAACTCCAGGTGGAACAAAATATGTATATATATATATATATAAAAGCAATAAATGCACCGGATATAAAATCCAGGCTCATCGAACAGAGTTCGACCACACTTCATATATATAAGTATATATATATATATATATATATATATATATATATATATATATATATATAAGCGAATAAACGCACCGGATATAAAATTCAGGCTCATCAAACAGAGTTTGACCACAATTCATATATATAAATATATATATATATATATATAAATATATATATATATAAGCGAGTAAACGCACCAGACCGAAGTCTAGGCTCATCGAACAAAGTCCGACACATAATTGATATATATAAGTATATATATACATATATAAAAGCGAGTAAATGCACCAGACCGAAGTCTAGGCTCATCGAACAATGTTTGACACACAGTTGATATATATAAGTATATATATATATATATATATATATATATATTAAAGCAGTAAACGCTCCAGACCGAAGTCTAGGCTCAATCGAGACATAACTCGATAATGTTAGTCAATATATATGTGAATATATATAATATATATATATATATACAGACTGAAATGAAACCACGAACCAAAGTCTGGGCAAAAGCAAGCAACACGACTCTCAACGTGTAGAAAGGTGTGTGAAAAGATGAAGAGAAAGACTCTAAAGTGTGTGAGAAGGCTTACAGCTAACTGATAAAGAAGGCTTCTATATCTTTAGAATGGGTAAACATAGGATTTTGTGGGTACAAAAGAGGCTATATATGAGCTTACATGTGTTTAAAAGTGGGAAAATACACTGTATGGACGAGTGCAGAGCGAATTGTGCAGGGTTTCCCAGTCTTTTTCTCTTGCAAAATGGCCACCGCAAGCCCTCTATTTATAGAGGCTGGAGCTGCATGTTTACCTTCTTCTGGGCCGCGGGTGCACCAGAGCCTACACGGGGTGCCCCGGGAAGTGTGGGTCCCGCCGTGTCGAAGTACGTACCTGATGTTCGCTCGGTTGCTCATAACTTTCAATCCGGGAGTCCGATGGAAGCGTGCCATACCATTCCGGAAAGCTCTTTCCGAGAGCCACACAATGATATATGATTTCACCTTTTTTGATTCCAGGAAGATGGATCCATGACCAAAATAGCATTCCCGAGTTTTCGTCAGGTAGTCCGTTGAGCCGTTTTGTGTAGTTTGTGCTCCGGAGTTAAGATATCGCTCTTGTGGGACTTCCTTTGAAGTATTTTGAGTTGAAATGAGTGTATTTGATTTTAAGTGAAGTTGAGTTGGCAAAATGACCAATTTGCCCCTCCCGGGGTTATCTCCGGTTCTCGCGCAGTTGTAGCAGTCGTTTCTTAGGGTTATCTTTGAGGTTGACTCGATGTTAACTTTGAGTGTCCTCAAGGTTATCTCTGAGGTTGGCTTGACCTTCTGGGGCTATCTCCAGGCTTTGATCTTGATCCTTCGGGGTCATCTCCGAGTTTAAAACTGACTTTCCCGGGATTATCTCCGGGGTTGGAACATGATTTCCCGGGGCTATCTCCGGGGTTGGATTTGGTTACTCCCAGATTGCGATTCAGGGTTTGATGATGAACTTCCGGTAGTATCTGGTATGAATTTGGATTGTCTTTCAGGGTTCACTCTTAAAAGACGAATCTGTCCTCCTGCAATGTTATTAACAGTAGAAGAAAATTTTGAGTGTCTACAGATGCCCCTCTTTGTCATGTTCATGCAATGCAATGGGATGGACATGATAAAGATTAGTAGACACTTGAAACATGAAAAGGTATTTTCAATGATGTAAATTACAATGTAGTGAATGTTTATGATGACTGTGACAATGTTTTCACAAATCACAATTCATAAATCGCACATCGCATTTCGCAAATCGCACATCGCTTTTTGCATTTGGCCAAATCGCACTTCGCAACTCGCACATCGCATTTCGCATATCGTATTTCGAATATCGTATTGCAAATCACATATCGCAAACCACATATCACATATCACAAATCGCAATGTAATGAATATTATGATGAACGTTAAAATGTATTCGCAAATTGTTTTACCTTTTATCGATCATTACTGCTGCAGATGCTGGTGTTAACTCCAATGGTTTGGCATTTTAATCGCTGATGCTTGTTTGATGAAGACAAGTTGAGATGTTTTCCACATTTCTGATGGGGATGACGTTCTAAAATCACCAGACCCTCCCGATGTATTCACTGGTAGTTACAACAGTGACTTTCCTGCTGATCACCAAACTCTTCTAGTTTCCACTCGAACGGTGGTATATGAAGCTTTCATCGCTGAACTGTGTTGATGTCGCGCTGTAATGATGGCAATGGTTTAGAATACCAGATCTTTCGATATCTTCGCTGAAGTAATATTCCACGGATTACTTCACTAGACTACGCCTGATGATACATTAGATTGATGACAACCACCAGATGTCTCATCCTTTTTGAGGTGATTTGGAGTCTCATTTCACTGTTGGGTACTTGTGCCCCATTTCCTTAAGCGTTTGATTCGCAACCCGGCTGAACTGATGGCCTGAATGTCACTGATATCCCTGGAGTGTGTAACTCGCTCTTTAGTTTCTAAGATTTGAACTTCGGTGTAGAGGTCTCAACTCGTGAGGACTTAACGCATGTTGATGGTGTAGATTTCATTAGTTAGGCCTTTCGTCGTTGACCTTCTTTCTTAAGAATACTCCCTTTCTTTTGATGAGAGGCTTTATCTCATCTTAAACTTCTTCCATTCCTTGGAATCGCAAAATGCCCAAGTCCTTTCGCATGTTGATGCTGAAGGTTCATATGAGAAACTCACTTTGTCGATGAAGTCGTGAGTGAATAATATTTGAATCGTCATTGAGATGATGATGGACCATGCTGATGGCGCTAACTGGTGCATTTTCCATTTTAGGATGATTAATAAATTCCCCAGTGTTGAGTTGTCGCTACTTCCGAGATTGCCCCCAATCTGGTTGTAAGGGATCCAATATCCGGTTGTCGCCAATTTTGAAATTGCCCAGCCTCGCTTGTTATCTGGGATAGTTGCTTTGATAGATGAGCTGATAAGATGCCGAGATCGCAAGAGGCTTTTACATCTGTACCATCTGGTAAACAGGTAGTGAATGTGGGCTTTGATGTTGACAGCTCTTTCTGGTAGGGATGTCGCTTTTTTAGAGAGATGATGTTATAACTCATAGGGATATTGCTGTTGCTGAGCAGGATGACGTTATATCCACCCGAGATATCACATGTAGTTGACAGTGGATCTGTTGGCTCGTGTAGAAACCCTTGGGTAGGAGATCACGGAGTTACCTCCTTCTTTTGAGATGGAATTCATATTGGACTTGATAGCCCGCATATACACTGATTTGTAGATGGGCTTGTATTTTCCTATACAGACTAGCTTAACCATTTTGTCATGTACAATACACATTGTATATATCAAACAACATTATATATGGCAGGGAAACATATGTTAATTCACTTCCGTTTTAGTTGTGCCTTGTTATTTACTTGATATTTGCTTGTTTCTCCATAACTTTGTGATCTAGATGTATTCTAAACTCCTCCTTGATAGATGGATAGTGAGATGTCTCAGGATTTTTAGAATGGATCATCGATATGCGTGTATTCCCTACCATCTCTGGTGTCTTGGGACTTATTTTAGTATGTGGTTATGGATAGGAGTATGTTTGTTTTTGTTTTTCTGTGGTGAGACCGGACCATATAACATGGCTGCTTACGTACTCCTGTGTATTAGGGAGATCACGTCGACGTAGTTCGCCCTTCAAGGCGAGTTGAAAAATGTGATCCCATGAGCAGGTTAGAGTGCGGGGAGGAGAAAGTTTAATCCTAGGTTGAGGATAAACGGCAGGTATGAGAAGTTTGATCCCAGGTATGGGTAGCCAAACTGCAAGTGTGAGAGGTTCAATCTGCGGTGGGATGACCTAAGTCGTAGGAACGCAAAGGAGAAAGCTAGGCTGCTTGCTTGAAAAGTATGTTTCCGTGAGGGGAAAAGTGTAAGAAAGTTGTATGTGGTAAAGGGTTAAAGAACCGGAATGACTGGTGATTTGATGATCCAAAATTAGGATGTTCGCTTGATGGTAACCTTAGACACAGTACCGTTTCACGGTGTCCGGCATGATAAGCTGTGGAAATTCATCGTCGTCCGTTTCCTGAAATCTGAAAATGTCTCCTGTCAATACTTCCTTGACAACAAACGGGCCTTCCCAGTTTGGAGCAAATTTTCCTTTAGACTGAGCTTGGTTGTCAATGATCTTCTTCAAAACCAAATCATTTTGTTTTGAACTATCGTACTTGGAATTCTCTGTTATAAGATCTTCTTTACAAGTAGAGGTTCGCTCATGTCTGGGCCACATACTACACCATGGCTCTCATCCATGAGTCTATGAGCTTGGTCCTCGTCCATACATCCGAGGAGACCTCGTTCTACATCTCTTTTTCTATAGTGAATCTCCGTTTAGGTATAATTTTATAGCAAGTTGATGAATCCGCCTTTTCTCAGTCGGGCTCGCCTTAGCGGGTGTAGATCCATCTTGTAAGTTTTTCTTGATGTGTTGATACCGATGATGTTGGGTTGGAGGTAGGTCATCCAATACTTTTCAATGGAATTCCCATAGGCTGGAACTTTTTGTTGCGCAAATGTGAGGCTTGGCATGTCTTCCTTGTCATGAATGTTGATCAAGGAGGCCAAGGTTGCTAGTGTATGTACAAAATCATTCCTATTCCGAGGAATATGGAGGAAGGATTTTTCTTCAAACTCCGAAGCCATCTTTAGAACCTACCGATGGTAAGGCAGCAACTGTAGAACCTTTTGAAGCGATTTTTTCTTTTTCTTTTTTCTCTTTTTATTATTTTTTTCTTTTCATTTTCTTTTTTCTTTTTTTTAGATTGTGTAAAAGAGCCATACGGCTCACTGATAGGTAACTCCGGCATTGATGGGACCGAATGACAATCGTCTGTAGCAAAGGGCTCCCCAAGGCGTGGTGAATGAAGTTTTCTCATGATCATCTTTAGCAACCATGATTTGATGGTACCCTGCGGAGCAATTAGCAAAGGAGTACATGTCGTATCGAGCTGTATTGTCAATGAGTACATAGATGAATGGCACGTGAAAGCTATCTTTGAGGCAAGCTTTATTCAAATCTCTGTAATCCACATAAACTCGCACCTCCCTTCCCAGTTTCGGCACGGGGACTAAGTTGGATAGCCATTCAGGGTATGTTGACACTATGATGATGCCGATTTGAAATTATTTCACAATTTCTTCTTTAACTTTTAACTTTTACTCAGGTTTTAATCGCCTGAGCTTCTGCCTGAGTGGCTTGAATAATGAATGATAATGTCCGTGGATAAACAGACCATGTCTTCATGAGACCATGCAAACACATTCTGGAATAGATTCAATAGAGTAACCATGTCATTCCTTTGGTTTGGAGTGAGGTCCGTACCAATCTGGAATTGTTTTGGGTTTTCTAAGGTTCCGCGGTTTAAAAGGGGTGGTTTGATCAAGATTTGGCTTGGGCTTGTCATCGACCCATTCTTTGATCTCCTGAGGTATCTCATATTCATCTTGTATTTCCATCAAGTCTGAGTTCAACTTTACATCAAAGTTACAGTCCTTGTGGAGAATAGGCACCTCATCAGCAAGTACAGGCACATCTAAATTCAGAGTCCTGAAACAAAATATGCTTTCACCTAGTATATAACACTGTTCAATCACACAAAGTGTTAGCCTGTAATGACAAAAGTAACTGCTAATACTGTACATAAAAAGTAAGCAGTTATTGTTATCTACAAGGTAGAGAGAGTTTCTTCCCTTTTTACCCTCGTCAGCAAATGCAAGGAGTGTTGCTTCAATTATCGAGGGCAAAGTCTTGGTGAACTGCAGTGATGGAGGGGCTATCATCATCCTCCTTCTCCCGAATGATGACCATTACGTCTGGGCAATCATCGTCTGGGGTGTATCTATTTGAGAAGGGTTTGTTTGGGTTTTTGTTTGGTTTGACCGCACCATTGATGGTTGCCTACGTACTCCTATTGAAGAGGAGATCAGGTCTTTCGTAGTTCAGGCTTTAGTTTGAAAAGGTTCAAAGGGGTAAGTGGTGAGAAGAGTGTAGAGATATTTTTTTTCTTTTTTTATTTATTTACATGCATGGAAAATAAAAGGCATACTACGAAGAAAGTGATATCGTTCCAACATTTTCTAGAACTCGCACCTTCATCCCCTGAATCTACATCTTCTCGACTAGTTGAGGCCTGATAGTCCAGTTGTCAGTGGTTATGTCGCCTTCAGGGCTCGTGATAGAGGTTACCCCTTGATTATTAATGTCTCCGCTTGTGGCCATAACTTGATCGCTTCCTGATTCAGTACATTCCTCAGGGACGCTTGATATGGACGCATTGCAAAAAGGGATGAACTCTGGATTCTTTAATGGGTTGGATTCCCCGACAATCTCACCACCTTTTTCTTCATCTATTCCTTCACCTTCTTCATTGGTTTCAAAGGATTGAACCATGAAATCTCCCTCGAATTGTTGTCGCATTTCTTGCAAAGAACTTTCCTTTTTGGTTTCTTCTTCCTTGGAAAGGATTAGTATTTCATCCGCATCATCCAAAGTGATAAGATCAGGAACGTGGTTGATATCTTGGAACCATGGGACATTTGATGTTGGCGGGAGAATCTCCTTTGACGACGCCTTAGTTTCTTCTGTCACTTCTCGCATCAGGATCAGTCCACCTTGTGCTCTGGTATAATTGTCGCTCATAGCCTTCACCTCATTTGAATTTCCTGTCTCGAATGGACATCTTAAGTTTTTTATTTCCTTTTCGCCTTTTTTGGTCATGAGAAATTCTATATCCAGTTCTCCATTTTCAATGAGATCCTGTATTTTATGTCGTAAAGACCAGCATTCTTCAGTCGTATGCCCAAGTGAGTTAGAATGGTAGAGACATATCTTGGTGGAGTCATAATTCTTTATCTTGGGTTTTATAGGAGGCAGCAACTTAGTAATCCTTCCTTTGCTTATCAGAAAATGTAGCATTTCTTCTTTGGATTTTGTGACAACCCGAAAATTTGGACAAATTTATAAAATCTTAAAAGATTGAGTAAAGATTAAATAATAAATCTAGACATTAAATAAGTGTATGGATTGGACGTTTCTGTAAAGGAATTTTAAGGATCTCAAAATTTTTGGAGAAGAATTTGAATGATTTGATAGACTATAATTTATAGTCTAATAATGAGGTATATTTAGTGTATGAGTTCATAAGATTATGTGTATATGGTTCTAGTATTTTAATTATATACTAGTGACCTAATCTATGAATTGTGGACCATGTCTCAATTTTTTAAATTATTTTGTATGAATATGGGAGTAAGTGAATTAAGAATTAAGTTATGTGAACTAATATATATGTATTAGGTGTGATAATTAAATAACCTAAGAGGTTATAATATGAGAGAATATTAGTATATAAATATATATACTAAGTCTAAGAGATTTAATTTATATATCTCAATTAATTAATTTTATAACCTAATTAAAGAAAGTCTAATTGGGTTAAGTAAATAAGTGTGTAAGAGTAAGAAATTAACTTACTAATGTGTGTAAGGGAACCCTAATTAAATAATGGGGAATGAATAAAAATTAATAAGTATAGAACTAATTTGATTCTTAGGCTCAAAGAATTAATTGGTAGCCAAGTGTTTATTTAAGCATGAGACTTGTAGTTAATTAATTTAAGAACAATTAAATTATTGAGCTAGCCCAATATTTAATATAAAGGGCAATTTTAGTGATGACCCAATTTATTTGGTGGAGGAGCTCAAGCTCATTTTAATTAGTAGGCAAATGAATAAGAAAGTGCAAGCCCAAAAAGAAATAAAAAGGGAGCCCAAGCTTGGCCCAATTAAAATCCACTTGAGGGGCATTATTGTCATTATATAAAGCATTTAATAACACAATAGATGGAGTGGATGAAAGGCCATATTGATTTGGTAAGATATGATTAAATATGCTAAGATTATGTGGAGGAAGGAGGAGAACATGTAATGATTATATCACTTTATTAGGTAAACTACTTTTGCTAGGTGTCAACCATTATATGGACACAACACTTGGCTATTCTTACAAGTAACATTAAAAGAGATATAGTGAAGATATTAGGGCCACATGGCCAGTCACTTAAGAGAAGGAGAAAGGGGGGAGGTATTTGATAATCATGTTACTTTAGTTGGTAGATTACTTTAATAGGTGGCATATTTTTAATGGAGACAATAGTTTGTTGTTTCTTCCAACCAACCTTCTATGTAATTATGAGAGAACACGTAAAGATATGGGTGGATTTGACAAGGCCACTTTGCCAAAAATAATGGGGGAGAGGAAAAGTATGAGCCTGGTAGATTAGTTATAACAAATATATTTACTAATCAAATTATATTCTTTCATTTTCTCTTTCATCTTTTCTATTTTCTTACTTAGTAATCAAAGCAAACAAGATATAGAGAGGAGATAGAGAAGAGAGGGACGGCTAGAGTATGAAATCAAGGGGAAGATGTTTTGATCTTCTTTCTATCCAAAATCACCTTTCACTTTAGAAGAATAAGGAAGAGTAGCCATAAATCAAAGGTATAAACCCTTTTGTTTATGTATTTTTGATTATTTTTAGTTATGTTCAATCAAAACTTGGATTGATGATTTCAAACTTCAAAACTCTAGATCTACATGATCTAGAGTGTGTTATGTGTGGATTTATCCATAATGCGTGTCAAAAGTTAGATCTAAAGTATGAATTAGAAACTAGTTTTTCAAAGGGTGGAAAATCATAATTTTTAGCCTTGATGGTGTTTAACCTTGTGTTTTATGATTGTTTGATGGGATATATCATTCATCATGGTAGATCCATGGGTGTATGAGGTATTATTAAGTATTATGATGAGTTATGTTGATATTATGTGAAAACATAAAAGTTTTCTTAGAACTCACCAAGAGATAAAAATACAATATTTGTGAAAGCGGAACATGAAATTCAAATGATCATATCTCTTAATATATTTCGAATTTTTGTGTGTGGTCAAGTCCTAGGGTTATATCTATAAGTTATCTAACATCTCCAAGTTGAATCACTAAAAAAGGAGTTGTAGATTTCCGTATGGACTATTTTTAGCAAAGGACTCTAAAGCTGCAAAATGACAAAAACAAGCTGCGAAGAACTTTCCAGAGCATGTTTCGGCCACTTAGTGTGTCCGAAAAATTCCGACAATTTTGGAAATGAAAATATACGGTATACGGTAGCTCTTGTCCAAAAATGAGCTCATTCCAAGTTAAATTGAGCAAGTTATGGCCATTTAAATATTTGGGTTTTTCGGACAAAAATTGCTATAATCGGAGTTCTATAACTCCGATGGCCACGGAATTTAAACTGAAGGGTCACGTTAACATGTATAACATTATGCCAAGAGATGGAAATTTTTGGAGTTAAGCACGAGGCAGCTAATTTCTTAAGGAATTAACTAGAAATTGATTTTTGAAAAATTACGGGAAAAAAAAAATTGTGTATGAAATACATGTATATATGATTGGCCAAAAGATAGAAAAATAATAAGTTGATTTGTTATTTTTGTGCAAAAGAATAGTGAATTCAGGTTGCTGAAATTAAAGATTTTGAATTCAGGTTGCTGAAATTGAATTTATTCTGCTAATCTGATTTTGGGTTGCTGAAATAGTGATTTCAGGATACTGAAATGAAATCCGATTTACTAAAATGATATTTCAATTTACTGAAAGGTTGCCTAGATTACTAAGATAACATATAAAGGGATAACTTATGAGTATAAGTTATGACATAATGAAAAGATTATCAAAGTATAATGATAATACTCAGACTAAGGTGTAATTTCTAATGCATAACTTTGGGAGTGAATGTTAGACAAGTTAATATAAGATGATGAGTTTATAAGTAAGTAAATGAATATGGTGTTAAGATTATCTAATATTTGACTATGTGATTAAGTGTTAGATAGTATTATGAAATAAGGTATGTTATACTAATTAGAAGATCAATCTTATAATTGATAGGTCTTTCATAAGAGATTACATTATATTGCTTAGCGGTAATCATCGGTACATGAAAGTTTCCTTAACTCAAACTTGAGTTGTATTTTCAAAGCATGTTAGTGAATGATTATTGTTGATTATTCACGTCTATACTGGTTATTGATTCGCATGTTGTGCATGTTGTAAATGTTAATCAGGTATGAAAGGCTGATCACCTTCATTACCATTTGGTTCAGTTAATCTGTTCATGTTCATTATTGACCATTCATTTTTATTGACTTGGTCGTTCAGCTAAGAAAATTTGTTCATGCTCTTTCACAATGTTTATATTGTTGAAAGTTAACTAGCTTATTGTTCAATTCTTTCAATCATGATATTTCCTTAATTAAACTTATGTTTGCTGGGCAAATTTGTTGCTCACCCTTGCTATATCATGATAAAATTTTAGATTTAGAGGAAAGCTCGAGTAAAGACAGAAGAAAAGGCAAAGTTCAAGATTTAATTATAGTGCAGTTAGATTTATTAAATTTTTGACAAAAATAGTATTGTAAACCTTTTCAGATATTGAAGGTATGTATTTAGTTAAGGTTGTAGACCTTGGGAATGATGTGTAAAATTTTATTGTATAAACAAATTATGTTTATATTTTTTGCAATAATTATAGAATTAGTACACCAGATTCGTGGTAAAAAGTACCCGGATTTGGGGATGCTACAGTTGGTATCAAAGCTATAAGCATGAATTTGCAAAGAGCCCCGAGCCTTTATCTGGTGACATCCCTTTAAGGGAAGGCACCAAAGCCAGACTTTCCGTAGGGGACGCCGAGCGAGTCGGTAGCAAGTTGATAGGTATCATTGTGAGGTGCTATGGTTGGAAGCACCATGAGTGTTACAGATTTTCTCAGAGAGGTGAATTTTCTGACACTTTTGGAGGTTGTTTGATCTTTCATCTTTGAGAATTCGCATTCCCTCGATTGGTTCTTCCGTTAGCGAGATCTTCTAAAAATTTTATCATCCCCATTTTCTTGTATTTTCAGTCTGCTTTGATCTTCTTCATTTAGCTGGCTCATCGTGGAGTCCTTTTTCTCTTGGCTTTCTGATAGTTGAGTGAAAAATTGCCTTATTTCCTGATGTTGGCGCACTATCATCTTAGCCAGCAGGTTCACTTGATTCTGAATTGCATCCAATTTTTGCATTACTGGCATACCCTCCTCCGAGTTTTCCCACTTTAGGACATTTGTTATGCGCTTTTGCGGGTATTCCTCCATCCTTCGTATGTACTTACGAATTGGATACATTTCAGCGCTTCCTGACCCGATCATGTTTACTTCTTCCGTATCATGTCGCAACGGAAGGTTGGTGTTGATATTTTGTTGGTCAGGTTGTTCGACCACAATACTTCCACTTTCGATTAGATTTTGAATCTTATGTTTTATGGACTAACAATTCTGTGTATCGTGTCCTAGAGACCCTGAGTGGTAAGCACATCTCTGGCTTGGATTGTATCTTTTGCTCCCTAGTTCCAGAGGTGGAGCTAGTTCGGTAATTTTCTTTTGATCCATTAATATCGCCAATACATGTTCAAGGGAATCGCCCAATGGAGTGAATACCTGATTTTTCGTTCTTTCAAATTTTCTTTTCCTGTCTTGGTATTAGTTGAATGCAGCATGTTGTGGAGATGGCAGATTGTCTTGCATTTTCCAAATGGGGGGACTGTAGTTTGGTCTCCTAGCTTGCCCCTGTACAACAAGGGATATATTTTCATTGCCTTTATCGGGTACCCCTTTGGGATCACTCGCATACTTGCCAATCTGTATATGTTTGGCGATTGCTTCCAAGGCAGTGAAGTCTTTAATCTTGCCTGCCTTCAGGCCCATCTTTGCCATTTTGCCGTGTTTGATCATTTCCACAAATAACTTTCCTATGCCTGCTAGGATCCTCTCATAGTAAGGAGCCTCTTGGATATCAATAAATGTCATTACCATCTAAGTTTCTGTCATTGATGGAATGACTTGCGCTGCTAGATGTCTCCACCTTTGGGCATATTCTCGGAAAGATTCAATACTTTGCTTTTCACTTTAGTCACTTGATATCGATCCGGTGCCATTTGTGACTGAAAACTGTACTGATTTAGAAAGGCATGGGCTAATTCTTCCCATATATGGATTTTGGCATTGTCAAGTCGGGCATACCAGGCTTTAGCTTCTCTAGTGAGATTATTTTGAAAAAGTTGCATTCTAAGGCTTTTATTTTAAGCATAAGACCCCAGTTCGTCAATGTACACTTTTAGGAGCGTATAGGGATCGCCTGCCCCATTGTATTTTTCAAACTCTAGGACTTTGAATTTGGTAGGATATTGAGCCCCTGGGAATATACAGAGATCTGAATAGGTCACACTCCCATAATTTCCAGTCCCTTTAATTGATCGGATGGTATCCTCCATTTATTGGGCTTCTTTTCTTATATTCCCAGTTTCTCAATCATCCCTAAGATTTGTGATTTCTTTATTGGAATGAGGTTTAGGTATCTGGGTTTCCATCTTTTTACCAATGCCCTGACTGCCCCCTGGTGTGAAGGACTCTAGTTGAGTAGGCATTGTTTGGCCCTGCGTATTTTTACTTTGTTCTTTTAGAAAGACAACCAAGTCTGCTATCTGATTCCTTAATCCTTCGAACTCCTCTTGGGAAATAGGAGTAGGATCAGGCTGGGTATTTGTAGCCATGTTCGACGGTGGGTTCAGTGCCTTCTTGGACTTTAACCGGGTAACGGGACCGATTGTTTCCCTGCGAAAGACTTGTACAGTTTAGTCTTTAGGGAATGTGTATAATAACATGCTATGTGATGTGTCCATTTTATGATTTTTATCCTGCAAAACGGATGTCAGTTGTTTGTAGCATGCAAAAAATATGTATGTGTACACATTTCTTCATATTTCTCATTACATGGAGATAGATATGGAATGTAATTACAAGTAATTGTGTTTACAAGTAATTTGAAATGAGAGCATGAATAGACTTTCCTCTATTTTGGGTTTATCAGAGGCTGACCTATCTTAGGTTACTCTCGCGGCTTTTTGGCATGAAGGTTTCCAAATCATCGCAATCTACTAGACGGGAAGTTAATCCGGTCTTTCAACTGGAGTAAATTTGGGTGGTGCCTTTCCTGAGCCTCGGAGAATTAGTCTTCTCACGAGTCCAGTAATCAAACACCGACGGGATAGCCTCTTGGTGGAGGGACCACACAACATACATTCACATACATCGCGTCTCACCGTATGAAAAATGACGACATGTGCGAAGCACTAGTATAACAAGCAGTTATGGTGCGAAGCACTAGTATAACAAGCAGTTTATGGTGCGAAGCACTAGCATCACAAGCAGTTATGGTGCGAAGCACTAAGTGTAATAAGGAAATGCATTCGTACACATTCATCAAATGTAAATGCAACATCCACACATAAGCAGATAACAGTTTTGAAAAAGATTGTAATAGCGGCTTAAGTCCTCTTACTGGAGTTCCCAGCAGAGTCGCAACCTGTCGACGTCGGGATTTTTGAATGTCCCTTTCCGTTACTTGTTCATTGGTGTTCTCATTTTAGGTGAGATTTATTTGAAAAAACAAGTGAAAAAGTTCCAACATGTATAATGTCGATGATGGACTATTAAGAGTTGCCAGTTGGTTTTTTAAATGGTTTTACCAACACAACCGAGAAAAGGTTTGCACATTGACCCAGTGATGTGACACTGATATACGGGTCGGTGAAACTGAGATTCATTAAGGGTCCCGGGACTTGGTTATGCAGGGATAAGGTGTTAGAAACCCCCCGACATTCGTGTTACCACGGTGACCACCTCTTTTCAAGAAAATATTATTGAAATGTGTGTATGTGTGGGTCAATGTGCTGTTATATGGAAGTTGTACGAGGCCTCGTTCGAACCTATATACACAAGGTTTAAATTTATATAAAAATTCAGTTTTTAGCAAGATATGGCAATGATTTTTATTTGACTGATGCGAGGCATCCGTACGAAAATAATATACAAAAATAATGCCGACTTCCTCGTGGGTATGGAAACCATCTGAGGAAATTCAAACATTGCAGAATAATTTACAAGCTGCTTATGTAAAGTCCCCGAACCCTGATACTTGAAACCCGAACTCGGTACTTCACGATACCATTTCTATGAGCGAATAATACTAGTAATAATAACAATAATATAAAACTTAAACTTAAATTTACATTTATCAGAGTCTAATCCCAAGTACGCAACCTTTACTACATTCTTTACATGATATAAAATACATATCATTAACTTTATACAGTCTATATATTACAAATGATACCAATAACATGTCCTGTTTGCTTTCTTTTTCACTTGCTCTTGGCCGAACTTTCCAATTCTTCACACTTAGTTGAAAACATTTAAATTAAGCAAGGATGAGCATTTGAGTGCCCAACAAGTATTTATATATATATATATAAGTTGAAAGAATTTAAATGTTTTCTTTATAATATTCTTCTACAACCGGTCAATAGTTGTGAAGTAATCTGTACCAATAACAATAACATAACAACCCTATTTCAAATTTTTGAAACTGTGTATTGTCTATACATGGGTTTCTGTGACATATTATAAACATTATTTTCATTTTTGAAAGGGTTTAAACAGAAATTCATCTTTAAACCGGCCATTCCTTACGGGCACGGAGGGTGATCAGCCCCGTTGTACCCTGTATTGATCAATACTACATTGCTAGAACGATATTATCGTTCATCCTTTGTCC
The DNA here is from genome assembly GCA_020205505.1 of Panax japonicus. Classification (NCBI taxonomy): domain Eukaryota; kingdom Viridiplantae; phylum Streptophyta; class Magnoliopsida; order Apiales; family Araliaceae; genus Panax; species Panax japonicus. The sequence continues at coordinate 53,043,435 of CM035107.1, read as the reverse complement.
GCCGTAGCGCATAAAAATTTTCCCATGTTCGAGATGTTCATACCTGTCGGGTTTTCATTACAAAGGTCTTATCTTGTTCAACAATGATATATAATTCAACATATATGTATATCAAAGGTGTATCAACATGTGATTAAATACAATGATTATCCAAGTGGGGACACTTGTATAATCATTTATAGAAATTAACGAACAGAATATATATCTTAATTATCATATACTAACATGTTGATAAACAATGGGCGTATATAATATAGGTTTAACAATCTGTATAATAATAATAATAATATAATTCTGAAACATTCTTACACTTGTCCATTGCATAAAGAAAATGCAAAGTTAGGATACTTACCTGATGCGCTGCTTACAATTACGCAAACTTAGATTTATCTTTTCTATCACGACCTATCATTAATCAGATCATTTTACTGATTAGTATAACATAACCTACACATAACACTGCCTATTGCAGTCACCACATTCCTTATTCACATTATCACACATGTTCAACAATCATTGACTCACAAGCAAACATCAACACATTCCTAATCACATTGTCACACAACCTTAATAACCATTGAATCACAAATAAACACATATCCAATATAATTATCTAAGTCCAGATCAATTTCTGAACCATGTCGGTCTACCGACAACTTTATCGGGTAAAAATCGAGTCTAAGACACTATCCCGAAGTTCAATATGCAAATAGTTAACTTAAACATCAGTCATACTATTTTTCATGGCCTTATAATAAGTATAAAATAATTATTACCATTTACCATAATTTTTGAAATATCATAATCATTATTAAATGATTTAAATATCAAATAATTCTATTATCATTAATATTTAATTAATATTAAGCTATTAATGAAACCATTGCCAAAATATTAAAGTTATTTATAATAACTCAAAATATTTTTAAAACATTTATATTACCCTTAAATGATTTTTAAAACATTTAAAATCATTCTTAAATAGTTACCATTAATATTAAAATATTAATTTATCATTATCCAAATATTAAAAGTTATTAATTACAACTTAAAATATTTTTAATTCACTTATATCCTTTTTATATGATTTTTAAATAAATAAAACCATTTTTAAACTATTTATTTTATATAATTATTAAATAAATTTAATATCATTAATATTAAATTATTAATGAAATTATCCTTTAAATATTAAAAGTTATAGTGTAAACTTAAAATATGTTTAAACACTTTATTTTCATTTAAAATGATTTTTAAAATAATAAAATTATTTTTAAACTAAATTATTTAATATAATTAAATAACTTTAATATCATTAATAATCATTAATTAATTAAATTTACTTTTAAATATTAAAATTATATTTTATTACTTAAAATATTTTTAAATAACTTATTCTTATTTAAAATTATTTTTATTTTAATAAAATCATTTTTAATTCATTTATCTAATTCATTTAATAAATAACTTAATTATCATTATTATTAATTTATTAATGATAATTATCACATAATATTAAAAGTTATCAAAAATAACTTAAATTATTTTCTTATACCATAATATAATTTTAAATGATTTTTCAAATATTAAAATCATTTTTAAATAATTTATTTAATATTATAATTAAATAAATTAAATACTTTTAATATTCCAAAAATATTAAATATTTATGAAATATATTTAAAATAATTAAAAACTAATTTTCAGAATTTAAAATAATTTTTATTAAATTATTTTGTATTTTTAATAATTAAAAACTATTTTTTTCTATTTATTTATTAATTTTTGAAAAAATAAATTACCATCTGTTGCTAAAGGCTGCCTATAGTGACAGAACCGTTGCTATAGGTGTTCTTCATGTTCTTCATACAAACCCAGAAAATCAAGTCAGTGAACGAGTGAGCTACTTTGACCATCTTTTAATGCACGATCGTAATGTTTTCTAGGTATCTAATGTTATTACACATGTAGTACACGTGTAATACTACATACACAAACCGTTTTCATGGTCATAAAACAACATATAAGATAATTATAGGCCTCCAAAAAGTCTGACAAATCTGTTCTTCATTTCTGGGTTTTCCAGAAAATGAAGAACAGTCGATGGTAGTATATTTAGATCATTCTATCTTACGTTCTGGTTCTAGTTTGTGCAATATAATGGCTCCAACATGTAGCCGAACTGTCAGGATCAATTTCCATAACACTATATCACTCTAAAAGCATTACATGAACAAGATCTGGCATGGTCAAACCATATCAGAAACCTTGTTCATCAACCACCTGGGTTTTCCAAAAATCGCCAGAACAAGTGGTCAACACAAGTTTGACTGTTATTATCTTTCACCCTAGTCACGATCTAAGTGTTATAATGACTTTCATGTGTACTCCATATACTAGTTTACAACATCAAAACAATAACATAACATAAATAAATAACAACAGCGAGATCCAAGCTCTGAAAAAACGTTGTCAGAATGTTCTTGGTAATCTGGGTTACCTAGATTTTCACATGATCATGGCCGGTCAACCCTGTTTGACCACCTATAACTTCTAATCTACAACAGCTATGGATCTGATTCAAGTTCCATATGGAAGATGACATAACAAGCTACATGTGTAAACATTTAAACAATAAAAATAACATAACACAATGAGATCTACAGTCTCTGACATCTGTTGTCAGAACATAAAAAAAAATATTTTCCAGATTTTTGAAAATCATTGATTTGAACATTTAGATGTTATTGATCTATGTAATACCAATCCAGATCATCACTAGAGACTAAATACAACATATTCTAACAACAAAAACTAACATTTAACACCGAATTTTTGGACATAAATTAAGGCTAGGTTTTATACCTTTATTGATCCAATCCTTGATCCTATGTTTCTGATTTGTTGTGGGACTTCGTGGGGCTTGAAATGGGACTGATTTATCTTGATATTTTCGTAGCTAAGAGTTTGAGAGAGTCAAGGATGTGTGTTGTGCAAAAAAACTAGTAACCAAATGCATTATATCTCTCTCAATCTATTTATAGACAACTTTGATTTATGAATGGGCTGATATTGAGGCTGTGTGTTGTCCATTTACTGTCAAGGGGGTGGTTAGGAGTGGTTGGGTTTGGTATGAGTTGGAAAACAACTCCCACACTTGTCAAAACTCAATAATTCAAGAGGGTAAAATGGTCTTTTTGCTTGGAAATTTAAGGGCACAATTGTAAACTTTGCAAACCCTTACGGTTTGACTCTTAGGGTTTAACCCTAAGGTTTAGTACATAGCATTTGTAGGATTTCCATTTTTAAGGTTTGCTCAAAAATAAAATTAAATAAATTTTAGTTTCTAAAATTTTGAAATTAGGGTTTTCTAATTATGATTATTTTTTCAAATTATACTATACATGAACATTAGGGTTTTGTACCACTAATCATAATTAACCTTGCCAAAATACCAATTAGGGTTTAGGGTTTTGATAATTAGTGTTAAATAATTATAATTAGGGTTTTCTAATTATTAAATTAGGGTTCTAGGTTTTAGGGTTTAAATTTACTAATTAGGTTTACCTTAATTAGCAATTAAAATCTATCGTACGTGTTATTAAACATAGTAACACAATTTCTGACTGACCACAAACTCCAATTTAGATTTCAAATTAGGGTTTTCTAATATTTAGAAAATATAAATATAAACTAGGGTTTTAAATTTAATAGTTAGGGTTTCCTAATTTGCATAACACACAATATATATATATATATATATATATATATATATATATATATATATCATATAACACAGTTATATAATATTTTTCAATTTTCTATTTACATTGATAAACGTGGTTAAATCAATTAATGCTAGGGTTTGAGTCAATATATACCATAATTGACCAACCCTCAATATTACGTACATACAGTACATATTCATAGCACTGAAAAATCAAAATATAATTAATATTATATTATTATTCTCATACCTTGACAATAATCCAAAATTAGGGTTTGGATTCCATATCTGATTTATCCTTTCTATTTAACCTTAATAATTAAGGTAAAATAATTAATTTAATAATTTGTACTAAAATTTATATAATAAAATAATTATTATAATTATTCTAAAAATCACTTCATATATTATTTAAATAATATTTGATTATATATTCATGGAAAATAATTAATAAAAACATTTCTATCTTAAAATTAATTATTATAAGAATATACTTTATAATAATCAATAATTCTAAAATAAATTTACTTGTAAATATTCATGTAATAAATATATCTTTATTTACCACATAAATACATATACACATAATCTTGTACAAATCCTCATCCTTAAAAAAAAATTATACGCAAAATTTATGATTTATTTATATAGAAAATATCGGGGTGTCACATTCACCCTCCCTTATAAGGATTCCGTCCCCAGAATCACCACTTTAAAACCTATACATACCAGGGTTCATAGCATACAATCATTGCAGATAGATCTTAATCACATTTGATCAAACAGATCTTTAACTATTTACTTAAAGCATGTCTTTCTGATTAAACGGAAATTTGATTTCTAAAAGAACTCAAATTCCTCCTTCAAAATAATTTATAAAAATAACATACTATATATAAAAAATCAATATATAAGAAAATAAAAATTGGTTCGAGTAATACATGGAGTTGTATCCCCGGCTGCCACGATATCTTGAGCGGTTATATTGAAGACGCTTGCAGTTGATTCTGTTGATTTGTTTGTTGATGTTGGTCCCGTTGTCGCCAATGTTCTGCTGCCTTTTCCCATATTCGCATTCCTTACCACCCTTATCTTTCTTGGATAGACTTTCACTTTATGCTCCATTGATCCATACTTGAAACACCTACTATACATTCTTGGATTGAGACAGTTGGGAGAGATATGTCCCTTCTGCCTATACTTATAACACACAAACTTTCCTTTCAAACATTTCCCCGAGTGGTTCTTTCCACAAGTCATTACACCACCTGCTTCTTTTTCACACCTTCTTGCTTCACCTGCACACTTCCAAAATTCTTCGCCTTCCTCTTTTCACTCCTATTCCCTTTGTTTGTTTCCACCTTTACTTTCACTATTAATTCCTACCTTCCCAGCTCCCTTAACCTTACCCTTGTTCCTTCTTACCTTGTTGTAGAGGCTCATGGCCTCACTCCCCTCCTTAGCAATAATCGCTTTCTCCATGAGTGCTGCAAATGTAGGAATCTGCAACACTTCCACCTTGTTGTAGAGCCAGGGTTTTAATCTCAGCTCAAACCTTCGTTCTTTTCTAGCCTCCTTATCCACTTGATGCGAAGCAAACCTAGCCAATTCATTGAATTTTGCGGCATATTCTGCAACTGACATATCCCCTTGCTTCAATTCCATAAATTTTACCTCCATTCTAGCCTATATACTAGCAGCAAAATAATTTTTTTAAAAAATAAAGTCTTAAACCTATCCCATACTACCACACCTGCTCCTGCCCTCATCTAATTCACTTCCCACCAGAAATTTGCCTCACCCTTCATCATGTAGGTGGCAAAAGTGGTCTTTTGCCCCTCAGCTACCTTAGCTATCACGAACACCTATTCAATTTCCCTAACCCAAATCTAGGCTTCTATACGGTCAGTTGTACCTTTGAATTCCGGCGATAGGACCGCCTTGAAGTCTTTAACCTTCGACGTTCGATTATCTGGTTGATCTTTCGCGACTGGTATTCTGTTCTGCACAGCTTGATCATTCATATTCACAAGTTTCTGTATTGAGTCTGGTTGTCCTCCAACTTTGTTGACAGATTCTTCTGCCCTTTAGTTTTGCTTTCATCTTGACGGTATTACCATAAATTATTCCTTACATTCTAGGCCTTATCGTAAACGCTTATCATATAACGCAAAATTTTCTATTCACATAATCATGTACTAAAAATATTAGATTTTGAAAACTCGGTCGACTATAATAACCATTGACCAGATAAATATTTACTATCTTTGTACCAACTTATCCCATTAATCCAACATAGATCCATATTCATAACACTTGACATGCCTTAGCACATTGTGCTTTAAACATTCGCTATCCCTTTGTGACTTGAAAGTCGGGAATTGCTGCCATAACTTATACAAAATATTACATTATACCAACATACCTATCATATATACCACCTAAAATCATACATATTCAACTAATACTAATACTACTTATTCCTTACACATTCACTAACGATCAATTGCTTAGTAACCTATCTATTTACACATAACTATATCCAGTTTATCACAACTTATAACACATTATGAGTTTAAGAACTCATCACAAACATACGAGTTTAATAACTCAACATTGACCACATAACCTTTAACTATACTTTACCTATCAGTTATACTTAGCGTTTCTTGATCCAGTACTATACTTTCCAAAATAACCACCTCTTTGAGGTAGCTTTCAATATGAGCCTCTATTGCAGCTATTAGCTGTGATATTGGCTCAATCATGGACGTTGACTTATTCTTTACGACTTAAGGGTATCCTAATTCTGTTCCTTTCTAACACCTACACAAAATATCTTGATTAACAAATAATAAATACATACAACACATAAAGGTTTTATAAATTATCTTTTATTTTGTTTGTCGATGAATTTATTCAATTCATCTCCTTTTTAAACTCTATATGAGTTATTTATATTTTCAACGTTTCCCTCTGTTCTAAGGTTATAGCCTAAGGACTAACCCACCTATGGTTTCTAACCCTATAGCTCTGATACCAACATGTAAAGTCCCCGAACCTGGATACATGAAACCCGAACTCGGTACTTCACGATACCATTTCTATGAGCGGAATAATACAAGTAATAATAACAATAATATAAAACTTAAACTTAAATTTACATTTATCAGAGTCTAATCCCAAGTACGCAACCTTTACTACATTCTTTACATGATATAAAATACATATCATTAACTTAATACAGCCTATATATTACAAATGATACCAATAACATGTCTTGTTTGCTTTCCTTTTCACTTGGTCTTGGCCGAACTTTCCAGTTCTTCACACTTAGCTGAAAACATTTAAATTAAGCAAGGATGAGCATTTGAGTGCCCAGCAAGTATTTATATATATATAAGTTGAAAGAATTTAAATGTTTTCTTTATAATAATCTTCTACAACCGGTCAATAGTTGTGAAGTAATCTGTACCAATAACAATAACATAACAACCCTATTTCAAATTTTTGAAACTGTGTATAGTCTATATATGGGTTTTTGTGACATATTATGAACAATGTTTTCATTTTTGAAAGGGTTTAAACAGAAATTCATCTGTAAACCGGCCATTCCTTACGGACACGGAGGGTGATCAGCCCCGTTGTACCCTGTATTGATCAATACTACATTGCTAGAACGATATTATCGTTCATCCTTTGTCCGCCGTAGCGCATAAAAATTTTCCCATGTTCAGGATGTTCATACCTGTCGGGTTTTCATTACAAAGGTCTTATCTTGTTCAACAATGATATATAATTCAACATATATGTATATCAAAGGTGTATCAACATGTGATTAAATACAATGATTATCCAAGTGGGGACACTTGTATAATAATTTATAGAAATTAACGAACAGAATATATATCTGAATTATCATATACTAACATGTTGATAATTAATGGGCGTATATAATATAGGTTTAACAATCTGTATAATAATAATAATAATATAATTCTGAAACATTCTTACACTTGTCCATTGCATAAAGAAAATGCAAAGTTAGGATACTTGTCTGATGCGTTGCTTACAATTACGCAAACTTAGATTTATCTTTTCTATCACGACCTATCATTAATCAGATCATTTTACTGATTAGTATAACATAACCTACACATAACACTGCCTATTGCAGTCAGCACATTCCCTATTAACATTATCACACATGTTCAACAATCATTGACTCACAAGCAAACATCAACACATTCCTAATCACATTGTCACACAACCTTAATAACCTTTGAATCACAAATAAACACATATCCAATTAAATTATCTAAGTCCAGATCAATTTCTGAACCATGTCGGTCTACCGACAACTTTATCGGGTAAAAATCGAGTCTAAGACTCTATCCCGAAGTTCAATATCCAAATAGTTAACTTAAACATCAGTCATACTATTTTTCATGGTTTTATAATAATTATAAAATAATTATTATCATTTACCATAATTTTTGATATATCAGAATCATTATTAAATGATTTAAATATCAAATAATTCTATTATCATTAATATTTAATTAATATTAAGCTATTAATGAAACCATTGCCAAAATATTAAAGTTATTTATAATAACTCAAAATATTTTTAAAACATTTATATTACCCTTAAATGATTTTTAAAACATTTAAAATCATTCTTAAATAGTTACCATTAATATTAAAATATTAATTTATCATTATCCAAATATTAAAAGTTATTAATTACAACTTAAAATATTTTTAATTCACTTATATCCTTTTTAAATGATTTTTAAATAAATAAAACCATTTTTAAACTATTTATTTTATATAATTATTAAATAAATTTAATATCATTAATATTAAATTATTAATGAAATTATCTTTTAAATATTAAAAGTTATAGTGTATAACTTAAAATATCTTTAAACACTTTATTTTCATTTAAAATGATTTTTAAAATAATAAAATTATTTTTAAACTAAATTATTTAATATAATTAAATAACTTTAATATCATTAATAATTATTAATTAATTAAATTTACTTTTAAATATTAAAAGTTATATTTTATAACTTAAAATATTTTTAAATACCTTATTCTTATTTAAAATGATTTTTAATTTAATAAAATAATTTTTAATTCATTTATTTAATTCATTTAATAAATAACTTAATTATCATTAATATTAATTTATTAATGAAAATTATCACATAATATTAAAAGTTATCAAAAATAACTTATATTATTTTCTTATACCATAATATAATTTTAAATGATTTTTCAAATATTAAAATAATTTTTAAATAATTTATTTAATATTATAATTAAATAAATTAAATACTTTTAATATTATAAAAATATTTAATATTTATTTAATATATTTAAAATAATTAATAACTAATTTTCATAATTTAAAATAATTTTTAATAATTTATTTTGTATTTTTAATAATTAAAAACTATTTTTTTCTTTTTATTTATTAATTTTCGGAAAAATAAATTACTATCTGTCGCTAAAGGCTGCCTATTGCGACAGAATCGTCGCTATAGGTGTTCTTCATGTTCTTCATACAAACCCAGAAAATCAAGTAAGTGATCGAGTGAGCTAATTTGACCATCTTTTAATGCACGATCGTAATGTTTTCTGGGTATCTAATGTTATTACACATGTAGTACACGTGTAATACTACATACACAAACCGGTTTCATGGTCATAAAACAACATATAAGATAATTATAGTCCTCCAAAAAGTCTGACAAATCTGTTCTTCATTTCCGGGTTTCCAGAAAATGAAGAACAGTCGATGGTACTATATTTAGATCCTTCTATCTTACGTTCTGGTTCTAGTTTGTGCAATATAATGGCTCCAACATGTAGCCGAACTGTCAGGATCAATTTCCATAACACTATATCACTCTAAAAGCATTACATGAACAAGATCTGGCACGGTCAAACCATATCAGAAACCTTGTTGATCAACCACCTAGGTTTTCCAGAAATCGCCAGAACAAGTGGTCAACCCAAGTTTGACTGTGATTATCTTTCACCCTAGTCACGATCTAAGTGTTATAATGACTTTCATGTGTACTCCATATACCAGTTTACAATAACATAACATAAATAAATAACAACAGCGAGATCCAAGCTCTGAAAAAACGTTGTCAGGGTGTTCTTGGTAATCTGGGTTACTCAGATTTTCACATGATCATGGCCGGTCAACCCTGTTTGACCAATTATAACTTCTAATCTAGAACAACTATGGACCCGATTCAAGTTCCATATGGAAGATGACATAACAAGCTACATGTGTAAACATTTAAACAGCAAAATTACATAACACAATGAGATCTACAGTCTCTGACATCTGTTGTCAGAACATAAAAAAAATATTTTCCAGATTTTTGAAAATCATTGATTTGAACATTTAGATGTTATTGATCTATGTAATACCAACCCAGATCATCACTAGAGACTAAATACAACATATTCTAACAACAAAAACTAACATCTAACACCGAATTTTTGGACAGAAATTAAGGCTAGGTTTTATACCTTTATTGATCCAATCCTTGATCCTATGTTTCTGATTTGTTGTGGGACTTCATGGGGCTTCAAATGGGACTGATTTATCTTGATATTTTCGTAGCTAAGAGTTTGAGAGAGTCAAGGATGTGTGTTGTGCAAAAAAACTAGTAACCAAATGCATTATCTCTCTCTCAATCTATTTATAGACAACTTTGATTCTTGAATGGGCTGATATAGAGGCTGTGTACTGTCCATTTATTGTCAAGAGAGTGGTTAGGAGTGGTTGGGTTTGGTATGAGTTGGTAAAAAACTCCCACACTTGTCAAAACTCAATAATTCAAGAGGGTAAAATGGTCTTTTTGCTTGAAAATTTAAGGGCACAATTGTAAACTTTGCAAACCCTTAGGGTTTGACTCTTAGGGTTTAACCCTAAGGTTTAGTACATAGCATTTGTAGGATTTCCATTTTTAGGGTCTGCTCAAAAAAAATTAAATAAATTTTAGTTTCTAAAATTTTGAAATTAGGGTTTTCTAATTATGATTATTTTTTCAAATTATACTTTACATGAACATTAGGGTTTTGTACCACTAATCATAATTAACCTTGCCAAAATACCAATTAGGGTTTAGGGTTTTGATAATTAGGGTTAAATAATTATAATTAGGGTTTTCTAATTATTAAATTAGGGTTCTAGGTTTTAGGGTTTAAATTTACTAATTAGGTTTAACTTAATTATCAATTAAAGTCTATCGTACGTGTTATTAAACACAGTAACACAATTTCTGACTGACCACAAACTCCAATTTAGATTTAAAATTAGGGTTTTCTAATATCTAGAAAATATAAATTTAAACTAGGGTTTTAAATTTAATAGTTAGGGTTTCCTAATTTGCATAACACACAACATATATATATAATATAACACAGTTATATAATATTCTTAAATTTTTCATTTACATTAATAAACGTGGTTAAATCAATTAATGCTAGGGTTTGAGTCAATATATACCACAATTGATCAACCCTCAATATTACGTACATACAGTACATATTCATAGTACTGAAAAATTAAAATATAATTAATATTATATTATTATTCTCAAACCTTGACAATAATCCAAAATTAGGGTTTGGATTCCATATCTGATTTATCCTTTCTATTTAACCTTAATAATTAAGGTAAAATAATTAATTTAATAATCTGTACTAAAACTTATATAATAAAATAATTATTCTAATTATTCTAAAAATCACTTCATATATTATTTAAATAATATATGATTATATATTCATGGAAAATAATTAATAAAAACATTTCTATCTTAAAATTAATTATTATAAGAATATACTTTATAATAATCAATAATTCTAAAATAAATTTACTTATAAATATTCATGTAATAAATATATCTTTATTTGCCACATAAATACATATACACATAATCTTGTACAAATCCTCATCCTTAAAAAAAAATTATACGCAAAATTTATGATTTATTTATATAGAAAATATCGGGTTGTCACAGCTTACAGCTGAAAATGTCCATCACGGGAACCGAATCTAGATTAAATGAGATGAATCTGTGATCACATGATTCCTAGGCTCACAAAATACTGCAGTTTATATGAAAGCAGTAAACAGGTATATATATAAAAGCTGTAAATATATATATACAGACAGGATCACCAACCACGAAGCACTTCCATGGGGACGAAAATCCAGGCAGGACGAAATGTAAATAAAGCTGTAAATACGGTCAACTGCCACGAAGTAAACTCCAGGCAGGACAAAATGTAAAGAAAGATGTAAAAGCAATCAACCACCACAAAGTAAACTCTAGGTGGGACAAAGTATGTATATATATATATATATATATATATATATATATATATATATATATATAAGCAAAAAATGCACCGGATATAAAATCCAAGCTCATCGGAAAGAGTTCGACCATAGTTTATATATATATATATATATATATATATATATATATATATATATATATATATATATATAAGCGAGTAAACGCACCAGACCGAAGTCTAGGATCATCGAACAAAGTTTGACACACAGTTGATATATATAAGTATATATATATTAAAGCAGTAAATGCTCTAGACCAAAGTCTAGGCTCAATCGAGGCATAACTCGATAATGTTAGTCAATATATATGTGAATATATAATATATATATATATATATATATATATACAGACTGAAACGAAACCACGGATCGAAGTTCGGGCAAAAGCAAGCAACACGACTCTCAACGTGTAGAAGGGTGTGTGCAAGGATGAAGAGAAAAACTCTAAACTGTGTGAGAAGGCTTACAGCTAACTGATAAAGAAGGCTTCTATATCTTTAGAGTGGGTAAATACAAGCTTTTGTGGGTACAAAAGAGGCTATATATGAGCTCACATGTGTTTAAAAGTGGTAAAATACATTGTATAGGCGAGTGCAAAGCGAATTATGCAGGGTTTCCCCGTCTTTTTCTCTTGCAAAATGGCCACCCCAAGCCCTCTATTTATAGAGGTTGGAGCCACAGGTGTACCTGTTGCTGGGTCGCAGGTGCACCAGAGGTTGCCCGGGGTGCCCCGGGCAGTGTGGGTCCCGCCGTGTCGAAGTACGTACGCGCTATTCGCTCGGTCGCTCATAACTTTCAATCTGGGAGTCCGATGGAAGCATGCCATACCATTCCGGAAAGCTCTTTTCGAGAGCTACACAATGATATATGATTTGCCCTTTTTTGATTCCAGGAAGATGGGTCCATGGCCGAAATTGCATTCCCGGGTTTCCGTCAAGTAGTCCGTTGAGCCGTTTTGCATAGTTTACGCTCCGGAGTTAAGATATCGCTCTTGTGGGACTTCCTTTGAAGTATTTTCAGTTGAAATGAGTGTATTTTATTTGAAGTGAAGTTAAGTTGGCAAAATGACCCTTTTTCCCCTCCCGTGGTTATCTCCGGTTCTCGCGTAGTTGTAGCAGTCGTTTCTCATTATTATCTCTAAGGTTGACTCGATGTTGACTTTGACTGTCCTCAGGGTTATCTCTGAGGTTGGCTTGACCTCCTGGGGCTATCTCCAGGCTTTGATCTTGATCCTTCGGGGTCATCTCTGAGGTTGAAACTGACTTTCCCGGGATTATCTCCGGGGTTGGAACATGATTTCCCGGGGCTATCTCCGGGGTTGGATTTGGTTACTCCCAGATTGCGATCCGGGGTTTGACGATGAACTTCCGATAGTATCCGGTCTAGATTTGGATTGTCTTTCAGGGTTCCCTCTTAAAGACGAATTTGTCCTCCTGCAATGTTAATAACAGTAGAAGAAAATTTCGAGTTTCTACATCCGATGACTTTGCCAAGAATTTAGATTTACCTAAGGATGAATTGGATTGCCCAATGAACATAGAAATTGTGAATAGAGAAATAATCTATGTTAAGTATGTACATAAGAACTGTAGAGTGGATATTAAGGGTAATATCATGAACGTAGATCTTATCCCTATTCGACTTGGGAAATTTGAAATTAAATTGGGAATGGACTGGTTATTCAATTACGGGGCTGTAATTGATTGCCAAAAAAGCGTATTAACCTTATAACTCCGTCAAAGGTTATGTTTTATGGTAGTAAATCACCTAGAGAAGCTAGTTGTCTAACGATGATGCAGGCCAGGAAGTTATTAAGACAAGGCTGTGTAGGATACATAGTCGACAGTCGAAAAGAGAATCCGAAGGTAGAAAAAATACCGATTGTGAAGGACTTCGTCGACGTATTTCCAGACAATTTTCCAGGACTTCCACCAGATAGGGAGGTAGATTTCGTGATCGATTTGGCTCCCGGAACTGCCCCAATATTGAAGGCACCATACCGAATGGCACCAGTAGAAATGAACGAATTAATGGTACAACTAAATGAACTACTGGACAAGAAGTACATTCAACCGAATCTATCGGAACGCCGGTGTTATTTGTGAAAAAGAAGGACGGATCAATGCAGCTCTACATTGACTACAGAGAACTGAATAAAGTCGCGATTAAGAATATATACCTATTACCAAGGATCGGCGACCTGTTTGATCAATTAAAGGGAGCGAGATACTTTTCCAAGATATATTTGAGAAGTGGTTACCATCAACTGAAGGTGAGACCAGAGGATGTACCGAAGACAGCGTTCAGAACACGATATGGTCACTACGAATTTTTGGTTATGTCGTTTGGTCTTACGAATGCTCCTGCAGCATTTATGGGACTAATGAATTGTGTGTTCAAGTCATTTTTGGACAAGTTCGTAGAGGTATTTATAGATGACATTTTGGTCTATTCGAAAACCAAGCAAGAACATGAAGAGCATTTGAGATTAACATTGGAAGTATTGAGAAGGGAAAAGTTGTATGATAAGTTTTTGAAATGCGAATTTTGGATTAAACGAGTGCAATTTCTTGGGCACGTGATCGATAAAAACAAAATTTCAGTAGATCCATAAAAAGTCAAAGACGTGATTAACTGGGATCAGCCGAGAATGCCATCAGAAGTACGAAGTTTTCTTGGATTGGCAGGGTATTATAGAAGATTAATTAAAGACTATTCCAAGATCGCAACTCCGCTAACGAATTTAACTCGAAAAGCTGTGAAATTTATTTGGACGGATAAATGTGAGGAAAGTTTTCAAGAATTGAAGAAGAGGTTGAGTACTACACCTGTGTTATCTCTTCCGGATGATACATGAAATTTTGTTGTTTATAGTGATGCGTCGCATAAAGGACATGGTTGTGTGCTGATGCAAAACGGCAAAGTTATTGCGTATGCATCATGACAATTGAAGGATTATGAGAATGGATATCCGACCCATGACTTGGAGTTAGCTGTAGTTGTTTTTGGTTTGAAAATTCTGAGGCACTATCACTACGGGGAGAAGTGTGAAATATATACGGACCATAAGAGTCTGCAATATATTTTTACACAGAAGGACTTAAATATGTGCCAAAGAAGGTGGTTGGAGTTAATTAAGGACTACGACTGTGAGATTTGATACCATCCGGGTAAGGCAAATGTCGTTGCCGATGCCTTAAGTAGAAAGGGTCGGGAGAAGTTGATGATGTTGACCAATCAGGAGAAGATAATTTTAGAAATGGAGAAACTGGAGTTGGAAGTGAAGCATCCTATGGAAATTGATGAAAGCTATTTCAGATGCAATCTGGTACAACCCTACTAGATAAAGTTAAAGAGGCGCATCTTCAGGACGAAGAATGCAAAAAGGTGACAAAGAAAATATCTAAAGGAACTGAACCGAGATTTAAGATGGACAAGAAAGGAATACTGAGATTCGAGAGTAGAATTTGGGTACCACCAGTCATAGAGATTAAGGAAAACATTTTGAGCGAGGCTCATAGTTCACGATATTCGATTCACCCTGGTAATATCAAGATGTATCAAGATCTTTGACAACACTTCTGGTGGTCGAATTTGAAGCGTGATGGTGCGGAATGTGTTGCTAAATGTCTGACCTGTCAGAAAGTAAAATTCGAACATCAGAGACCAAGTGGATTGCTATAACCGTAGGAGATCCCAGAATGGAAATGGGAACTTATTACAATGGACTTCGTGGTTAGCCTTCCGAAGACTCAGAAAGGCTACGACGCAGTATGGGTTATCGTTGACCGACCGACGAAATTCGCACACTTCCTTCCGGTCAAAATCAGATTCAACTTAGATCAGTTGGCGAGGCTATATGTAAAAGAGATTTTTTCGAAGCACGGAGTTCTGGTGTCAATTGTTTCTGATAGAGATCTGCGCTTTACATCGAACTTCTGGAAACGTCTACAGGAATGCATGGGTACACAATTACAAAATAGTACAACATATCACCATCAAATAGACGGAAAAAATGAGAGAACGATTCAGACATTAGAAGATATGCTAATTAAGAGCCTGTATAACGGACTTTAAAGGAAATTGGGATGATCACCTACCATTAGTAGAGTTCTGATACAACAACAGTTACCACGCTAGTATTGGCATGCCGCCTTATGAAGCGTTATACGGCAGAAAGTGCAGAACTCCGCTTTACTGGGATGAAGTTGGTGAAAGGCAATTGTTAGGGCCATAACTGGTACAGCAGACAGCAGAAATAGTCAAAGTTATCCGAGCACGACTGGTAGCAGCTCAAGATAGACAGAACAAATACGCTGATCCACATCGTAAAAATATTGAGTTTAAATCAAGTAGTTATGTTTTCTTAAAGTTCTCTCCCTGGAAGGAAAGATCAGGTTTAAAAAGAAGGGGAAATTAAGTCCAAGATTCATTGGACCATTTGAAGTATTGCGTAGAATCGGAGAAGTCACGTACGAGGTAGCCTTACCTCCAGCACTCGAGAATGTTCACAAAGTTTTCCATGTCTCAGTCCTAAGACCTTACAAACCCGATTACAAGCACGTGATTGAATATGAATCCCTACATTTCGACAAATAATTATCTTACGAAGAAATCCATGTTCAAATTGTCGACAGAAAAAGAACAAGTTCTTAGAAATAAAGTAATACCTTCTGTTAAGGTAATTTGGAGGAACCACAACGCTGAAGAAGCTACGTGAGAACTCGAAGAGAATATGATGAAGAATTACCCTCATTTATTTACTTAATTTATGTGTAAGCGATTCTGGGGACAGAATCTTTGTAAGGGGGGATAATGTAACGGGTTGAATTTATTGAGTCGTGATTCTGGGGACAGAATCCTTTTAAGGGGGAAAGATGTGACGAACGAGATTTTTGTAACTTAATTTAATATTTATTGAATTGAATAAATATTTTTCGATGAATTAATTATTAGATTAAATATTAATTGATGCAATTGTGATAGATTAATTTAATTATATGTGTTACATTTATTAAATTAATATGGAGAATTTCATTATTCGATATATGTAATTATGTGAGCTTATTGTATTAAAAGAAATACTTAATAAGCCTAATGTTATTTTAATTAATATAATAATTAATTAGAGATTAATAATTTGATATTAATTAATTATTTGACTATGTGAATTAATGAGAAATTATTATATTTTATTTAAATTAAATTAAATAAGATATTCGAATTGGGTGTGACACGATTTAAACTATATGATAAAAGAGTTATTAAATTAAT
Source organism: Panax japonicus (assembly GCA_020205505.1). Taxonomy (NCBI): domain Eukaryota; kingdom Viridiplantae; phylum Streptophyta; class Magnoliopsida; order Apiales; family Araliaceae; genus Panax; species Panax japonicus. Next base: position 53,026,036 of record CM035107.1, on the reverse strand, counting down.
TGGGTATAAGCCTTTTAAGGCTAGCTAAACATGGCCTTAGTGGGAGTTGAGAGCAGTTACCCATTATTCGGTTAACTAACCACAACGCGTCAGTTCCTTCCCTTATTATTATTATACGTATTCTTCTTCTCTTCATTTTCTAAGTTCTACAAGGAAATCATAGAGAGATAGAGAGAGAGAATTAACAATTTGAGAGAATTGTTAGTTGTTTGATTAATTGAGAAAGTTCATCTCTTCTATCTACACTAAGTTGTGAGTAATCTCCTCCTTCCCAAATTTTAAATTACATTATTAAAGTTTTTATAAATATGGCTTTCAAAGTTCTGTAAGGTCTCTGTATTTATAAAGGGTATGGATTATGTGTTGTATATGTATTAATTGTTATCAAATCGTATTCAATTATATATTATGTAAGTTATCATGTCATCAGTTTTATGATAATACGCCGTATATGTTTTGCTCAAAACTTACAGATTATGGGTTTTGGCCATATGACCCTTATACGTCAATTTAACATGTCAAACATAAATGGTTTTCTAAAATTTATACTCGTATATTATTATGCATGTTAATATGAAGAGATCAAACTTTAATTGAACGGATTCGGTGTTATAACGAATCCGTAGTGTTGAAATTATGTTTTATGTTCAAAACCTTTAAGAACATCAAGAACAGTAAAAGTAAATGTGTTGATTTTGCAAATTATGTGTTGTAACTTGTTAAAAATTATGCTAGATGAGTTAAGTATATTCACGTATAATTTTACTTGTGATTGATTTTTGGCCTAATTTGGCCTTGTTATGTTCGCGAACTGCAGAACTACAGAAACTGCAGAAAATGAGCCTAGGTAACCCCGCCCTCGGCGGGCGTTACCAAACTAAATTACCCCGCCCTGGAGGTCAAAAAAAAATTATTCGATGAAAATTATTATTAAAATATTTATAAAACAAATTAAATATTTTAATTGAGATATTATGGAATAAAATAAATATTTTATGAAAATTATTATTAAAATATTTATAAAATAAATTAAATATTTTAATTGAGATATTTATGGAATAAAATAAATATTTGATGAAAATTATTATTAAAATATTTATAAAATAAACTAAATATTTTAATTGAGATATTATTGAATAAAATAAATATTCGATGAAAATCATTATGAAATAATTTATTCGAGTGTAATAATAGTAAGAGAATGAAAATATTATATTTAATTAAGTAATTAAATTGGAAGGGTAATGATTTGTTAAATAAAATGAAGTTTATATTAAATAATTAAGTGAAAATGTAACTAATGAATGTCGTGAATACATATGATAATTGTTTAACCTGCGCACGAGGCAAGTTTCCTAACCCTAATTGTTATCATTATTCAAGTTTATAAATTAAGTTCAGTTTGTTATATTAAAGATTATCTATCACTTCAAAGTATGATTCTGTTATACAATACTTGTTCTATTGTATACCTCTTAAGATTTTTATTCAATTTAATTATCATTTATTGTTGAACCTTATTAGACTAGCGAACCCTTAACTGATTCGACTAGTCCATAGTTGATGAACGTTCTAAATTTCAGAGCCCTTATTGAATTATCCAAACCAAACTTCCTTTGGTGCGGACTCTGATGTCAAACTGAGATGAACAACCCTGTATAGGGATTTCTTATGCGTTAACGTTAAAATATTATGCACAGTATGTTACTAAGGGCTGATCCCCCTAAGTACGAGTTGAAAGGTCCATACTCTTATGACTGTTAAAGGTTTCAAGTATAACTCTTGCTAACCTAGGACATAGTTCAAGGTCTTATGACCCTCAGAAATCTTTTGATTATTGTTATTCATTCTTGATTCAAAAGTTGAGCTTTTATTTCAGAAGTCTTTGATTCACTCGCATGTCATTATACATTATTATTTTATTATTTTACTTGTGGGCTATAGTGCTCACTCTTGCTTAATAATAACATTGCAGTTAAGAACGAAAGAACCGACGAGCCTTCTACTAGTAAAGTCAAGGGCATGGTTAACAAATGTTGAAGACTTGTTGTATTATATGATGACGTATTTCTGTTTTTTATTTAAGAATTATTGTTTATATTTCTAAACAGATGTTTAAGGTTAGTTTAACCTGGGATTGTATTATTATTCGGATGTTGTAACCCTTAAGGGGAAGATTTTATTTCTATCTATTACATGGTTTACATTTATTATTGGTAGATAGATAGATGATATTTATACAGTGAACACCAAATCCCGTGGAATCGAAGTACCCAGATTTGGGGGTGTCACACAATACATCTTTGACTGTACACTGCTAAATACTGAAATTTAACTTACTATCAAATGGTTCAAATTTATACCTCTCACTTGTGCTTGTCATCTTCGTATTTATGACCTGCCTAATTTTTATTTAGATAGATCATTCCAGTTGTCCAAGTAAGTGTAAGTTGGGTGGGAGTCTCTCCGTGCTTTTGCAACGGTGACTAATTAAATAACAACCTTTCTTAAAGGCGCTGCCTTTTGAACCACTTTCCTAGATACCAACAACATGAACCAAAAGCTTTGATACCATTTATTGGGAAATCAGGCTCACACAAATACACTAAGATAAATAGAAGCACATTACTGTATGAGATATAAAATAATAATATAAGAATTTTACATGGAAAACCCAACTAGGAAAAACCACAGATAAGATATCAGAAATCAACTACGAAAATAATATGGAGAATACAAAATCTCAACTTAGAAATAAATTAACTATTTATTATCTCTCTATATCCTCACACTCACTGTTTTCTCTGAGATTTTCTACTTTCTCTCGAATGCTTTGCTGCTCAACTGATGGTGTGTCTTAGCTTGTGAGGATTGGTGCCCTTTTATAGTGCAACAGGGAGAGACATGTTTCCTATTTTATGACTGCCAATATCAAATAAGGAGATTTGTTTTGACAAAGGGAAATGAAATTAATTATTCCAAGACTTTGGAGGCATGCATTTATTGAGGGTTGAGGGTTCTACTGACCAACCAATGAGAGCCAATATTCAACAATTACTAAATTTGTTGTCCGATCATAGCTTAGGGGGTGTTTGATAAAAACTGAATGAAAACATTTGTTTGATAATTGACATGTCTGAATTTTTTTTATTATTTTACCTCTCTAAAAAAATTCAAAATTATTGTAAATTTATTTAATATTACTTAATATAATATAATAGTTAATATTGTAAAAAAAATCATTCAGTCAAAAAAATGAGACTTAGTCATTCAGCCCAAATCGTCTAAACAGCTAACCGATTCATCCATTCAGGCGATTTTTTTCCCGAAATAAACGCATTGAATGGATAGGTCAGCCATTCAACTATTCAGTACTAATCAAATAATCCCTTAGTCTTTAGCTTCATCATACAGAGTAGTAGTTCCACAAAGATTCTCTTAAACTCCAACAAACTGAATCCCTTATTTGTCATTTGTCCTATAATTGCTCAATTACAAGTTTCTCCATACACTTTGTGTCTTTTCATTGCAATAACCGTGTCATGCAAATGTGCGTGTTTTTATTGCAGATTCTCACGATTCCTACATGCTATTATGACTATTTATCTCATGATTAGTCTGCTATTTAATCACATGGACTATTTATTATCATTTCTAAGGTCATTCCATAACTTAAAATGAGATTGTATAATACCTCATCTCCACTTAGGAGACTTTAGAAATGACGCACTGACTAATATTGGCCCTAATAGTGTTAAACCGGTATAAATAGTTTTATCCTATCTATCATTTTTGCAAATAAACGTACCCTTAGTTAAAAACATATGGTATTACATACCTTTCATTTTAAAGGTAGTAGATACTCAAATGAGGCCACTAGATATTGACAGCGTCAGTGTACTCCCTTTTTCATTATAGTTGCTGATAGAACCTTGATCATTACAGTTATTGAAATGGCTGAAGAACACTACGGACAATTCAAACTCAAGCACCGCAGATAATGCAATCAACAAAATGGTACTGGCTACCCTTTGAGCCTTTGTCACTTGCATTTACCATAAGAATTACTATGTTGATATGCCCGTTGTAAGTCACTCAACATGGTTATTTTCGCATCTATCTTCTTAAAAAGCATGAGTCAAAGAAATTAACAAAAATTAAGCTCATTCATTAGAATTACTTTCGATCTGTGTAAACTAATTAGTCTAAGGGCATCTTTGGAAAACCTCCTGATTAATCAACTTGGGATAAGACTTATATATAAGCATTTGGACAAGCTACTTTTTTCTGGTTTTGACCAGGTATTCATCGAGTTTGAAAATTGGTCCATATTAAGAACAACGGATCTTATTTCCAGACAGTTCAAATTCGGTAACCTATTTGGGCAGTTTAAGGAAATAAGTTGCATTTTATGTAGCAAGGTTGCAATTGTATAATACTTCTATAACAAATGTCATTTAAAATGCAACTCTCAGCTATATAAATGGAACTTATTTCTATAAATTGCTCAAAACCCCTACATATTGAGAAATGTAGATTGAATTAAAAAAATCTAATAGAAGATTCTCATTTATGCATCATTTTTCATTATCAAGAAATGAAGAGCCAATGAATAGATGAGACTCGTTTCCAACTGCTACGAAACGTCAGTGGTGCTTTCAGGCCAGGTGTTCTAACAACATTAGTTGATGTGAGTGGGATCGGGAAAACCACCTTGATGGATGTACTAGCTTGAAGAATAACTGGTAGCTATATTGAAGGAACTATTAGAATTTCTAGTTACACAAAGAACCAAGAAATTGTAGCTCGAGTCGATGGCTATTGTGAACAAAATAATACCCATTGTTCAAAATAACTGTAAAATTGGTAGTTAATCCCTCCATTATCTTCATGCATGAGCCCACATTTGGTCTTGAAGCTAGGGCAGCTGCAATTATAATGCGAGTAGTGAAAAATACGGTTTCATACAAAGCGTGTTAGAACCGTAGCTTCGTAGAGTTAAGATTGTTGTAGAAGACGTGACATGGGTGATCCCTGTCCTTAAGGTCTTTATCGCCCCCACCATGATCGATTTGCTATGGGTTGCAGACAATATACCTCCAAGATATATGTAAAGCCTCAAAACTGAAAAAATTTGTGATAGAAATTCATATTTGTTCCACACAAACACTTCTTTGTAGTAGTTATTTGTTTGTAAGAGGAATAACTAAAAGAATGAGATATTTTCAAGGTGCAAAAATATTATGTCTAAAATGTATATATAAGACTTCTTTCAATATACATATATGTAGTATATCTATATCTACACATATAGATACATACATATATCTATAATAGTTTTACCATTAAACTATTATTTATTTTTATTTTAATTATACTTATTACTACTAATGATGTAACTATTAATTATGTAAGTTACATATTAGTAATAAAATTATAATTAAATAGAATTTCAAAAGTCTCACAAGAATATCTCTTGTTTCAAAATAAAATAAGACTATACATGTGTACTTATAAAGTGTCAAGTAGTCTATTTTATTAAATGAGACAAGAAATAATAGTTTTATTAAATAAATTTTCACCTTATTAAATGTCTAATTACATACACTAATCATATGATTTCTACACAAATCAAATGAAATTCTCTATTATTTTTCACAATTAGGGAAACAAATTACACCTTTATATTTACTTCAATTATGTCCACTAATGGGTTTTATTCAAGCCCAAACTTCAGCAATTGTGGCTTGTTTTTCCCATTGAACCTTATAAACTAGGGGTAACCTAGGAATAGGTTGGCTTCCCATCACCCCTGACTCAAAGTGGTTTAAGTTCCATATCACAAATAGTTAAACTTGCTAAGCTTTCGTCAAAGTCTTAGTAAAAGGATATGTCAAGTCGTCACTTGGCTTCTTCATAGAGAAAAATCACTATAAGAAAAAGGTCTATATGCGACTAATGATATCAGCGACCGCACTATCTGGTCACTGATAATAGTAATAGCGACCACTATCTGCGAACGAGAAGGATTCTAGTCGCTAGTTTATATCAGCGACCGCATGCGACCACTGGAATGAATTTCCCTCCCAAATATTTGGTGCGAAACTTTGGCGCGGTGACCACTCTATATCAGCGACCGCTAGCGGTCGCTGATATGTCCACATCATTAAAAATTAGCGACCGCAAGCGGTCGCTGATTCTCATTAACCTAATTAGATTCAGGCATTCGCTCGAGTCAGTACAGAAAAAACGAGAGAATGAGAAACAGACGAGGGAGTAGGGGGAGAAGAGAAGAGGGAGGATATTGCCGCCTTCACCACCAACATCTTCGGCCGACGCCTTCACCACCGTCGTACCACCACTGGTAACCCCTTTAATTAATCTCTAAATTAAACTTTGTTTATTATGTGGTAACCCCTTTAATCATTCTCTATGGAGTAGATGAATTTTTGTTATTAGAAAATTATATAATTACTACATTATCTAGTGGACCTTAATGAAAGGCAAAATTTTTAGTTTTCTTTCATGGACTAGTATAAAGAACATATGTTTTTGTTAATGCTTTGGTTGTGGAGTTGTGTGCTGAGAATTTTCATATGTTTCTATTAATGCTATTGGTTACTGATTTTCCGTTCTGTGTGTGAGGTTATGTGGGGTATTGATGAGTAGGTTTTATACCTATGAATCTGATATTATTAAACTTAATTATTGTTATCTTTTATTGTTTTTAGTATCTTTTTATGTGTTTTGTGTTATTTGTTGTAGGTTGGAGCTGGAGGGACAAATTGGTCATTTCGGAGAAGAAAAAGGTCAAAAATCATGAAAATTAAAGCTGAGTGGCATTTCTGTAATTACGTGGTCCTGGCCAAGCGCCTAGGCGCTTGGAATTAGCCTATGTTGAGTGCCTAGGCGCTCTAGCGCGTAAAGATGTGCGTTTTCTGCTGTCAAGTGGGTTTTTGAAGCCAAATAGGAGTCTGAATGAGGGCTGAGACCAATACAAATAGGATAGGACTCTAGAAAAGGGGAGAGGAACGAATTTTGCAAGGAATCAATCAAGTTTTCAAGAGATTTGCAGAGAGAACAAGGAAGAAAAGCACGAAGGAGAATTGCAAAGGCTGAAGATCTAAGAGAGAGTTTAAGAGCAAATTCAGAGTTTCTTCTTCTCTTCTCTAGTTTTATCTTTTGTAATTATCTGGGATGTTTCAATTATTAACTTGGATGATATTTTTCTTTATTATAATCATGAACTAAATTTTAATTAAGATTGCAACGGAACTTGGTATGTAGTTTAAATTGCAAGCTTCTCATTGAATGAAAGTTAGTTTTTATTGAATTGTTTATTATATCTTATGTTTATTGATTAATTGTTTGGCCAACAATTACTGTGATAATCTATATAAAATTGGAAGATGGATTATAGATTGAGATCTGGATATGATAACATCTGTTCATATAATCTGAATAGGGTTAATATGAGTAGCGTATAGGATAGGAATATACCTATGTGTCTTTTGTATCCATTGAAAGAATTTGTGCGTAAAGTCTAATTAACTTGATTCACATAGGAATATAGTGAGTTGATTAATTGGGGTGTTCCTTATAATTCCGCATCTTAAAGATTGGATTTAGGAGGATTTGTTCACGTGTCTTTGGAAGAAGTGCGTGAATATTCATAAAGTATTCTTGGATAACAATTCATATTAATTGATTTATTTTAAATGGGAAGTAAGTTAGTTTGAATGAAATACCAAGGGAAGTTGTAATCTTAATCTGTTAAATCTGCAGTTATTCTTGTGAAATTTTCATTTTTAATTATTAGTTTGTTAAGTTTAAATTTTAGATCACAAACAAAATTTTCTTAGTTTAAAATAGGATTAATTGCATTAGAATTAGTAATTGATAAATATTAGTCTATTTCCTCGTGGGAACGATATCCTTGCTTACTGAATATTACAATTGAACGCGTATACTTGCGTGGTAAAGTGCTATTAAAAATTTAGGGAACAAGTTTTTGGCGCCGTTGCCGGGGATATTAGTTTAATATTTTGTCATTATTGATTTTTATAGCGTTAATCTTAATTTAAACATTTTTTTTATTTTTATTTTTATTTTTTTGTCTCTAGTCTAATTCCTTTTCAGGCACCATGAACAACTATGACGATCATTGGTTATATTCGAGAATGACTCGGCTAAGGGAGGTAAAGAATTATGGATTCGATGAATTGTCAGCACAATTTGGGACACTTTCAAGGAAGATTGATGCTTTATCAGCACAAAGTATTCAAAGTGTAGTGGTGATATGTGAGTATTGTGGTGGAAACCATCCGAGTCATCAATGCACCATCAGTTTCGAGTCGTTACAATATAGTGGTAACTTCAGCGATTATCCCAACAATTATGATTATTCTAGTAATTATCATCATGAGTGGGGGAATCCACTAAATTTTTCATGGAGCGATGACAATCTAGCCCAACCCTTTGCTCCATGCCAATCATACACTCCTGAATTACAAGTTCAACTCCCTAATCATGAAGAAGAAAGGATTTTAAACTTGGAAGGACTTATTTCCAAGTTCATGGTTTTGATTGAGGAGCAGACGAATAGTCAGGAGATGTCGATTCGAAATCTTGAGAACCAGGCGGGACAACTTTTCAACGCCATCATCAATCACCCTCAAGGTGAAGTGTCAAGCAACATGGTTCCTAAGACTGATGGATTGCCCACGCTAAATCGGGAATCGGATGTTCCAAAAGAAAAGGATGTGGAAAGGGAGGAGACAAGTGGGGAGCAGGAAAAGAAGGTCGCCAAAGATCTAGCCTTGAGTTCTGACATAGATGAACTGATTTTGATAGTGCCCCATATATCTTCTCCACCAAAGTTTAAGGATCCGGTTAGATTTGCAATTATGTGTCCAATTGGTAGTCATTTTTTCGATAAAGGTATATATGATATGAAAGCTAGCTTAAAATTGGTGCCATGGTGTGAAGAGAATGGGAAGAGAGATGAAGAACCAGTTGTTCTAAAAAAGCTTCAACGTAAAAATTCGTTCATAGATACAACTCGGAAAATGCCTAGTTATTTGAAGGTTGTAAAAGAGAATCTACCTATAAAGAACAAGCTAGGTGAATTTGAATCAATAACCCTTACTGATGGCAAACTCTCGAAAGTTACGTTATTACTAATGGATGGAGGGTTCCTCAATTTTCGAAGGGGAATTGGATAGAGAAAGAGAAGAAAGTCGGGCTGAAGACTATAAACTAAGCGCTAACTGGGAGGCAACCCAGGAATTTTTATTGTTATTTTCTATTTTTACTTTTATTAATTTACTTTACTGATAGTTTAGTTAGTGGTTAAACTTTTATAGTTTAGGATTTGTTGCATCCCTTGTTCTCTAATAGATATTCAATTTATTGCAGGAAAGGAGGACAAGCAAAGGTTTAAGTTGGGGGTATTTGATGAGATTTGTGACAAAAGTTACATGGACCGACGTTTGCGGTTACTAGATTCGCGTTTTCGGCTTGCCATTTACATAGCAGTCACTTCAGAGCCAATTTGACTATAGCTCCGGATATTATTTCGCAAAACTTCATGAATGAAAGTTGTAGATCTACTTTTCCTCTTTCCAGAACATCTTGAATCATCTAAATCGGAGTTCTGATGAAGAAGTTATGGTCATTTTCCCAAAGGACGTCGGAGCAGAAAATGTTGGAAAAAGGAGCAAGCGCCTAGGCGCTCCAGAGAAGGCCAAATCAAGCGCCTAGGCGCTCTACACGACCCAAACTTTCTGCAACCAAGCGCCTAGGCGCTCCAGACAGTGCAAATTCAAGCGCCTAGGCGCTCCAACAGAAAAATAAAATAAAAATAAAAGCCCTAATCGAGCTAAACTCTTCCAAACCCAAATCAAACACATTCTTACTCTTCTACTCCAAATCAAACTCACTCAACTCTCAACCCTCCTCTAATATAGCCACAATAATCATCTTTTTCTTGTAAAATCCTAATCAAACACTAAATCTCCTACCCAAACTAAGGCACTTAAGCTCCATCTTGTCATCCTTCTTCACCAAATCGGGCACCAACTTACATTCAAGCAACATCTATTGAAAGTAAGGGTTCAAAGCTCAAATTGCTCATCCAACTTTGATTGAAACATTATATTGGGCTATGACCAATGTGCCTAGTAATTGGCGAATTTGGTGAAAATTAAGTTTGGGGGAGTGCATACCAATAGTGTTCAAAATCTGTGCACACCAAGTGTTCGATAATCCAGCTGCCGCTCCCTACCAATTTCCACCATTGTCTGCATACCCCTCGGCTGATGAAGAAGAATCAGAAGAAGAGGATACTGACGAGGAATAAAGCTTCTTTCTTTCAGGGAAGTCCTCAGTGCTTAATTTTTTAATTTTTGTTTCTTATATACAATGAGGACATCGCATCGGTTAAGTTTGGGGGTGTAATTTTCCAGCTCCAGTTCATGCATGTAGTATTCATCTAGTGCATTCATATAGTATTCATTAAAATATTTTTTCATGTAGTTTGCATTCATATAGTATTTAGTTAATAGTTTTTCATGTAGTTTGCATTCATTAAAAAAAAAAATTAAGTCTGTTTTGCATATAGTAGTTTTTGCATGTTTCCAACCGTTAGATAGTTTAAGTCTGTTTTGGCCAGTGATGAGTTTGGAATTGAGTAGACAAGTATAGTATTATCTGTTAAGACTTTGATGTGATTTCTTGTCATGATTTGAATCTTTACCTGTTTGAAACTGATATAATAAGGATAGCACAGTAAAAACAACTATGTTGACTGATTGAGTTTAAATTGACACATAATGGACTTCTAGAGGATAATGCTAGTTTAAATGAATGAAAGACATGAATAGGCGAAGATGGCTGAATTTAGACAAAAGCTTAAGTTTGGGGGGAAAATTTGGGATATATAAGCTTAAAATAAAAAAAAATAATAATAAAAAAAAAATAATATACCGTGGCTAGTTTTGTTTCGCGGCCTTTGTTACTTGAGCAAGTACGCCCGAAGGGGGATCTTAAAACCTAGCGCCCTAAGGTCTTATATGGTCTGGGAGTCGTTGGTCGAAAGCTCGCTAAGGGGTAGCACTGTTAGCCTAATGGAATGAGACATTGCACAGTCATGGTTTAAAAAAATAATATATATATATATATGAAAAAAAAACAATAAAACGGGAAAAGAGCAAAAAGCCCCCGTAAAGCACAATAAAGCATAAGTATCCCGGATTGGACTCTTAAATTTGGTAGATGTTTGACTTTAGTTGGTTTTTGCTTGTTCGTAAATTTTGTGAGTTTACACTGTATGATTCCTTTAAAGAGATTTATTATGTGTTGTATTTAGCATCATATTAGTTAGCATGGATGTTAAGCACACACACACTATATCATTAATAACAGGTTAAGATTTGATGATTGACGAGGAAATTATTAATCTGTTTTGATATGATGTACTAGCATGTTTATTGTGATTTCTCTGAGGCTTGATGAATAGATTTTGTTCTGTTTAACTGCTGGAATTTAAGCATGTATCTAGTTACATTTGCATTGCATATTTAGTTATTGCATTGTGTTGTGTTGCTTGGGGACAAGCAATTGGTTATGTTTGGGGGTATTTGATGAGTAGGTTTTATACCTATGAATCTGATATTATTAAACTTAATTATTGTTATGTTTTATTGTTTTTTAGTATCTTTTTATGTGTTTTATGTTTATTTGTTGTAGGTTGGAGCTGGAGGGACAAATTGGTCATTTCGGAGAAGAAAAAGGTCAAAAATCATGAAAATTAAAGCTGAGTGGCATTTCTGTAATTACGTGATCCTGGACAAGCGCCTAGGCGCTTGGAATTAGCCTATGTTGAGCGCCTAGGCACTCTAGTGCGTAAAGATGTGTGTTTTCTGCTGTCAAGTGGGTTTTTGAAGCCAAATAGGAGTCTGAATGAGGGCTGAGACCAATACAAATAGGAGAGGACTCTAGAAAAGGGGAGAGGAACGAATTTTGCAAGGAATCAATCAAGTTTTCAAGAGATTTGCAGAGAGAACAAGGAAGAAAAGCACGAAGGAGAATTGCAAAGGCTGAAGATCTAAAAGAGAGTTTAAGAGCAAATTCAGAGTTTCTTCTTCTCTTCTCTAGTTTTATCTTTTGTAATTATCTGGGATGTTTGAATTATTAACTTGGATGATGTTTTTCTTTATTATAATCATGAACTAAATTTTAATTAAGATTGAAACGGAACTTGGTATGTAGTTTAAATTGCAAGCTTCCCATTGAATGAAAGTTAGTTTTTATTGAATTGTTTATTATATCTTATGTTTATTGATTAATTGTTTGGCCAACAATTACTGTGATAATCTATATAAAATTGGAAGATGGAGTATAGATTGAGATCTGGATATGATAACATCTGTTCATATAATCTGAATAGGGTTAATATGATTAGCGTATAGGATAAGAATATACCTATGTGTCTTTTGTATCCATTGAAAGAATTTGTGCGTAAACCCTAATTAACTTGATTCACATAGGAATATAGTGAGTTGATTAATTGGGGTGTTCCTTATAATTCCGCTTCTTAAAGATTGGATTTAGGAGGATTTGTTAACGTGTCTTTGGAAGAAGTGCGTGAATATTCATAAAGTATTCTTGGATAACAATTCATATTAATTGATTTATTTTAAATGGGAAGTAAGTTAGTTTGAATGAAATACCAAGGGAAGTTGTAATCTTAATCTGTTAAATCTGCAGTTATTCTTATGAAATTTTCATTTTTAATTATTAGTTTGTTAAGTTTAAATTTTAGATCACAAACAAAATTTTCTTAGTTTAAAATAGGATTAATTGCATTAGAATTAGTAATTGATAAATATTAGTCTATTTCCTCGTGGGAACGATATCCTTGCTTGCTGAATATTACAATTGAACGCGTATACTTGCGTGGTAAAGTGCTATTAAAAATTTAGGCAACATGTATAATATAAGTGGGGTCTAATTTACCCACTGGTGTTATATAATTTACCCACTTTTTGAAAAAATGCTAATATGAAGGAAGTTATAGTGTCAAGATATGCTAGCTATAATTTAGAGTCTAAAATCATGTCTAATAGCTTACATATTAAAACTAATGTTTCAAGAATGCTTCTATGCTTAAGTGTAGTAGGTTTTAATATAACTTGTAGATCATGATGGATTATGTAGGAGCAAAATCAAATCATTGTGACTGATACAAAGAGATGACTATGATTGGCTAACCATGCTTCTAATGATGTTTTCATACTAAAATTTGGTCTAAAAGAGCAAACCTTGAGGACTAATATAGCAAGTCAAAAATAACATTTTCAAGAAGGAAAATAACTCAAATTAAACAGGGCAATCTGGACCTATTTGAAACATGCCATTATTTTGAGAGTTTGAATGGCTAGTTTAAAGGCTTTGTTGTAAACTGTCAATGTGTAAACTAAGATTTGTCATCCGGATGCAAGTTATACATGTGAAATGTTATGTAAATAACTAGTCCATGTCTATATGTTGTATAATCATGCTAACATTGTGGGCCATGTTGCTAAACTATGTTCTTATGGAATTTAAAGCCTATTAAGGGTTATTCTGAACATAGAATTTAAAACCTTGCACCCTTAAGTTTTAAGCCGTGAATACATAGTATAAAGCAATTAGATTATGTGATCATGTTTAAAATTGAAGGCTTAGGGACTATTATGATAATTTAGTGTTAAAACATTCTGAAAATGCTTTGAATTAACTATTTTGGGCATTAGAAAGACAACTAAATATTACAAGTATGTAATGTTTTGACTATTTTGGGTATCAAATGACTTTATAGGACTAATAGTCCCACATTAAATGACTACTAGTATGCCTTCTTCTACAATCTTGATATACGCATCGTTATAGTTTCTAAAACACATTGCAAAGTCGATTGGCTGTTCTTCAAACTTGACCATCAAGATATTTTCATCACCTAATGTCCTATGTAGAAGAGTTTTTGTTGGGTTCAGATATGGACCAAGAACATGAGGCAATAATCTACAATGAAAGTACAACATGAGGCAATATGAGCCATAAGTATGACTTAGCTTAGAATAGAAAGAAAATAAAAAGTACATATATATATATATAATCTAGTTGGCCACTTATACAAGTACAATTATAAAATTTTCTTACATACCTATCAAACAAACTCTAAATTATAAAATATGTATTCACTGTTTTGTTATACTTCCTTGGTGTTTAATATATATGATGTTATGTTAAATACTTATACATTCTTGTTGCTCTTATATGCCTACAAATGGCCATATATACATGCCCTCGTGCATGTGGATAGTCCATATTATAGGGGAGACTCTGCTGAAATTTTTTCGTTAGTCGGGTAATTTAGACTTGTCCCACTGCATATGCAGACCATGCATGATGCAATGATTCATATTGTACCCCTAGGAATCTATTGTCTTTAGGTTGGTGTCAGTTAAAATATGTAGGATGACGTAAGACCATACCTCATTCTAATTTAAGATCCACAACAATATACCATGCCTTTGGGTAGTCGATCTCAGACTGTGTAAATTTGTTTCGGCATATATCCTTGTTCAATTCTCGAATAATCACATATGATGCATACTCATGTTATATATGTACATATGCATCTATATGTATTTATAAGCATCATAAATGGCATTCAGCTGAATTATAAATCTCTAACAAAGGAATACAATAATTAATATCAACATAGGTACCATGGTATCATGGGCCTCTATTCAGACCATAGTTGGATGAGACGACAAAAGTCAAGTGCATAGATAGGTGCTACAATAGAATTTAGAGCTGATTGCGAAGTATTTCTAGATTATGTGTATAGTCTCCCGGAATGTGTTAATGGTCAGAATAAGATAAGATGTCCTTGTTTGAAGTGTAAGGATGTAAATTATATGTACATAGACATAGTAAACTTTTATTTACTTGTTTCTAGGTTCATAAACAATTACGAAGTTTGTGGGCACATGTGCAGAGAAGATACAGTGCCATCGCGCAAGTACACTATCCAAGTAGCAGTACCCATCGTATGAATGACATGGTTCATAATATTGCAGGGCCAGATTTTGATTGGAAACAAGGCATAGAGCAACCTATGAATTTTGATGCCAAAGCATTCTTTAAGTTATTAGACGAGGGTAGTGAACCGTTGTGGCATGGTTGTACGAAGCACACTACATTGTCTGTAGTGGCGATATTACTTAACATCAAGGCTGATCACAACATGAGCCATGAGTGTTTTAAGTCACTCTTGAGGGCCATTAAGAGTATATTGCATGTCGGTGAAAAATTGCCTGATAACTACTACTATTGTAAAAAAATGTTGAAGAAGTTGGGTCTTAGATATCAAAAGATCGATGTATGTCCAAACGATTGCATGTTGTTTTATAAGGAAAATGAACAGAAGACAAAGTGCACATTTTGCAGTGATGATCAATTTAAGCTTAATAAAGAGGGTGTGACTACAAAAAAGACAAATATACCTTTTATGATTTTACGGTATTTTCCAATTACACCTCGGCTCAAAAGATTGTACATGTCTTCAAGAACATCCCGAGTTTGCATTGGAACCTAGAAATGTGAGGCTTGGATTGTCCACTGATGGTTTCAACACGTTCGACCACTCAGCTATTCCATACTCCTGCTGGCCTGTGATTATTACTCCGTATAACTTACCTCATTGGATGTGTATGAAACAACTATACATGTTTCTTTCACTCGTGATTCATGGTCCCAAGAGTCCTGGAAATAACCTAGATGTTTACTTGAGACCTCTTATAGACGAGTTGAAGGTATTGTGAGAGGATGGAGTATAGACTTGGGATGTTTCCATGAAAACAAATTTCAACCTTACGGCAGTGGTTATGTGGACTATAAGTGATTTTCATGCTTATGGTATGTTATATGGACGGAGTAAACACGGGAAGTTGGCTTGTCCATATTGTATGGATCATACAAAGTATTTCAATCTATCAAATGGTCGAAAGCCATACTAGTTTGATTATTATCGTCGTTTCTTGCTGGTAGATCACCCGTTTTGAAGAAATAGAGAAAACTTCGGGAAAGGGAAAGTAGAGAATGATATGCCAGCACTGCGACTGTCGGGGACGGAGATGTGTGACTGTGTGATGAGATTGATGGTCATCCCATTCGGTAAGATTGTTGCCTCTGACATCATCGATGGGTTTGACGTATCTCATAATTAGGTACGGAGAAGCATCTTTTGGGAACTGCCTTATTGGTCTACAAATTTGATTCATCATAATCCAGACGTGATGCATATTGAGATTAATATGTTCGACAATATGTTTAACAACGTAATGGGTGTTGCGGGCAAGACGAAACATAATGATATGGCACGGTTGGACATGAAAGATATTTGTATGCGTCCTAGATTAGAACTTTATGAATCTACTAATAGTAAGATGGTCAAACCGTATGCAAGGTACACATTGTCCAAAGAGCAGGTTGAAGATGTGTGCACATGGATAAAGTCTCTGAAACTACCAGATGGATATGCGTCAAACATTGCAAGGTGTGTTACAGGTGGGAAATTACAAGGGATGAAGAGTCATGACTGTCATGTGTTCATGGAGAGACTCATGCCTATAACATTTCAGGACTTGCTTGATAAACCAATATGGGATGCTTTGACTGATCGTAGTCATTTCTTCAAAGACATATGTTCAAAAACGTTAAATGAAAAGGACATGTCTATACTTGAGGAGAACATCATTGAGATCACGTGTAAGCTTGAAAAAATATTCCCTCTTGGTTTTTTCGACTCTATAGAGTATTTACAAATCCATCTACTCTATGAAGCTCGTGTTGGTGGCCCAGTTCAATATAGATGGACGTACCCTTTCGAGAGGGTCATGGGAAACCCTAAAAGGAAGGTTGTTGACTTAGGTATATTACATCCTTGAGTTATGATGATGAATTGTTCATATACTAAATTGTTTTATGGCATTTCAAGTATTTGACGATAAGGAACATTGATTGGATATTCAAGTGGTTGAAGAGTTTTTCTTTACTAAGAAACAAAAATTGTAATGTCAATTGCATAATAATTAATTTTTTATTTAAAGGCAATAAGACATATCATTTGCATTTTGTTATATGTCTTAAATAAAAAGTAATTTAAATCTAATGAAAAAGGTTTTTCTAGATAAAAATTACTTGAGATTAATTTAAAATATATTATCAAGTACAACATGGTCTAAATGCTTTATTCAAAATCATTACTTGATATATTACATGTGTATGCCTATTAGCTAAAAAGGTGGCAGCTACATGAGCTTGTGATATGATATGAGAGTATGTGGTTTTCAAGGGATGGTGTATATAGATTTATTGTAACTTTAAATACCTTGATAATTTGAAAGGATCATTGTTGTCACACGCCATTTTAATGGGTAGAAAAGATAAAGTCAAAAGTCTTTTGTGGGTGATCTTTAAAGAGTCTTTTAAATTATTCCAACAGTATAAAAGGTTGTTCTTTACTGTTGTGGGATTGTTCTAAATATCTTAGCCGATTTTTGTGGGATAAATTAGAATATGTGTTAATCAGGAACTAACGTTACTTATCTTTTTTTATCGAGCAACATAATTTACAACAGGACTTTATATAACGGTAATAAATTGGGCTATATAAATCGTATTTCTTGTATGGAATAAATACGACTCACAAAATAATATTTGATCAATCACTGATATTATTGATGAACTTAATTTAATTGGTGCATTCTTGATCAGCTAGGCAGTTGTATTTCTGATATATTTTTAGCTGGTAATTGGTACGATTTAATTGTTTATCTTTCTGTGCTAATTGATCATTGCATAAAGGTTGAGCCTTTAATTGTTAAATTGATTATTCTTGAATTGATCATAGACCTCTATATTTGTATTTAATTTTCTGTTTAGACTAAGTGTAGTCTAAAGGTGTTAATCCTAGTGAATTAGAGAAAAGGTTTACAAACAGGTTCAAGAAAGAAAAGGTGCATGAAGAGTGCATAGGTGCACAAGGAGCAATAGTGCTCAAGAGAAATTAATTGTTACTAATTCTTGTAAGAATATGTTTTGTAATCAGTGTTTATTTATAAAGAAATAAATAAAGTGAGTCTCCAATACTAGTTGGTATTGGACATGTACTAGGCTATTATTATAGAGGGTAATAGCTGAACCACGTAACAAATCTTGGTGTTAATTTTATTACTTATTTTACTTTAATTACTCACATAAGCTATTTAATCATCTTAATACTAAAAAGTTGAATATTTGCATTATCTTTAGATAATTCTTTAACACCAAGTATTTTATTTAAGTTATAAATTCAGCAGGATATTTTTTTTAAAATAATCAGTCAATTCAGTACGCCATATTAGTTCAGCGAGATGAATTCATCAATATAGTAGCCCGGATTTAATAGTTTGATTTAAAGTTTAAAAATTGATCATAGATTGCTCCCACACTTATTTAACCCCCCTTCTAAGTGTGCATATTTAAATTTCATTTGGTATCAAAGCTTGGCTCTACTTATCTTGGTCTTAAAGGTGACTTGTAGGGAAAGATTCTGACATGGCATAGTTCGGGAACAACAATCAAGAATGACAATCAACTAATAGACCTCCTTTGCAGTTTGGAACAGGAAATTACAACTTCTGGAAATTTCGAATGAGGATCTATCTTAAAAGAGATCCTTGGGAATGGTGGGTTGTGGAGAATGGACCAGTTATTCCACAAAGAGATGATGGGACACCAAACACTCTGCTAGAAATGGATTCAACCGAAACCTACATGGTTTCATATGATTCAAGGGCAATGAACGCACTTCTCAGCGGTATGGTACAATCCGAGATTGGAAGAGTTTCCTCATGCAACACAACAAAGGAAATTTGGGATACTTTAGTTGTGACAACCCGAGAATTTGGACATTTTATTAAAATCTTAAATGATTGATTTAAGGTCAAATATTAGACCTAGACAGAAAATAAGTGTATGCGTTTGATGTTATTGGGAAATAATTTTGAGGGTTTCAAAATTCTGTGAAGGATATAAGTGAATTATTCAGGATTAAGGATTTATGTGATTATGTTCTGTGTTTTTGGTTATGTATATGTACATAATGTGGTTAAGGGTCAAGGGTTGACCAGATAAACGATATCTGTAACAAACCCTAAGTATATATTAAGAACGACAACGTTCAGTTAGAAAACCCTAACGCCTGATAAGAAACCCTAAAAATCGGTTCTGGAAACCCTAGTTTCAGTTCCGGGAGTCCGAAACCCTAATTTGAATATTAAAAATCCTAGATTGGGAATGCAATGTTGTGTATAAGGTTAAACGTCATTAATATTAAATTAATTAGGGAAAACCCTAATGATCCATTCGAAACCCTAATGGATTATCTAAAATCTTAATTGATTATTTAAAAACCCTAATACCAGATCTGAAAACATTAGTTTCAGATTCTAATAAACGGAAGCCCTAATCTGGGAATATAACGGAGAATTATAATGCTCAAGTGATTTAAATTATAAGTCTTATTAGGGTAAAGGTTAATTAATTAGCAAACCCTAATTTCTAGCTAATTTTTGGAACCCAAATTGTTCCGTCAGAAACCCTAATGCTCAATTGTGAATTTAATTGCTAAAATTAGCAATGTTAATTAGGAAACCCTAATCCTAATTATTTCAATTTATGAGTAATTAGAAAACTCTAATATAATTACGAATATTTAATTTCTATTATAGAAAATTATTTTTCTATTAGAAACCCTAATTCAAGGGTTTTGAACCCTAATGACCATT
Source organism: Panax japonicus (assembly GCA_020205505.1). Classification (NCBI taxonomy): domain Eukaryota; kingdom Viridiplantae; phylum Streptophyta; class Magnoliopsida; order Apiales; family Araliaceae; genus Panax; species Panax japonicus. The sequence continues at coordinate 53,006,156 of CM035107.1, read as the reverse complement.
TTGACCCTAATTGCTTTAATATCAATTGTAATTAGGAAATGTTATTCCTAATTAGCAAGAATCAATTTATGATTAAGAAATTTTTATATAATTAGGAAATACTAATTATAAGTTAGAAATGTTAATTTTCTATTTTTATAACCGAAATTTGGAAATGTTAGAAATTAATTTTGCAAAGTTAAATGCTAAAACCTAAACCCTAAAATGTCTAAACCCTAAACCCTAAGTGTTTCATCAAATGCAAATTCTAGAAATTTAAAGAAATGACAAGAATGCCCTTATGTTACATTTTATAATTGTGCTTGCAAATCTTGTCATAATCTTGGGTGGTTGAACAACTCTAGCTCTAACTCTAGCCTAGCATGTGCCTAAAATCCATACAAATCAGCCATTTCTTGCCACCTTGCATCAATGCATTTAATGTGTACATAATATAAAGATTTAAAGTAAGAAAAATCTTACTTTACTTCTCATTTTGTCCAAACCATTCTCTCTCTTCATGCTTCAAAATCTAGAGTGAGAGAGAGTTAAAAGATGAACCATGATCATGTATTAGCAGCCAAGAACAGATCTTAAGGATCAGAATCAAAAACCAAAGTTCAAAATGTATAAAAACTCTAATTTTAGAAATCCTTGAAAATATATGTTAATGTTGTTGTTTATTGGTTAAATATGTGTTAGATAGTGTCACATAGTGATCTGGGTGGTTCGATCTTATATCTATATCAGCTAGATACACGAAATTAAAGTTTTCTAGAATCTGGAAAACTGGAAAAATTGGAGTCTGACAGTCAAATGTTAGGTCTCCTAGATCTGTCTCTGTTAATATATTTTGGTGTTTTATGTTATACATTCATAGTATGCCATGTGGTCTTTACTCTGGAACTTGAATTAGGGTCATAGCATGTCTAGATTAAACGTTACAAGCGGTCAAACCTAGTTGACCGAACACGATTTCTGTTTCTGGGTAAGCCCAGATTTCTCCAGATCGTCTGACAAGCTTTTTGAAGCACTTAATCTTGATGTTGTTTAATGTTATAGCCATGTTATTGACTGATCCTTGTAGCTTGTCATGAGTTCTACTCATCCATGTTTTTATGTTACACATATCCCTAACAGAAATCAAGATATTAGTGGTCAAAAGTTAGTTGACCTTCAGCCTTTAGAACTTTTTGGAAAACCCAGAAAATTCAAGAACCGTTTTCTGGCCTCTACTTTGACCAACCCAGATCTTGTGTATGTAATGTTTTTAAGTTGATTGTATATGATATAATTGTAGCCTGACATCCGTACTACAATCTAGCACCTCTAGATCACATAAACCGAACATGAAATGAACGTTATAAGGACTCAAAGTAGGTGCTTTAAATTCTGGAAAATCCAGAAACCGAAGAACACGTCTGACAGGTAGTTTGAGAGCTTAGATCTCTCAGTTGTAAAGTGTTATGACCATGAGGTTTGATTTTACTTGTAGTATTACACTTATACTACATGATTAGAACAATAGCCAGCCCAGAAACACACAGAAAAAGAAATTAAATCCGGTCAAACAACCCACCCTCGCATCTGACTTGAAGATCTGGGCAGGCATCAAGAACACCTATAGCGACAGAAAGTGTCGCTATAGCCCTTTAGCGACAGTTTTATTATTATTTTCTGAAAAAATGATTAAAAATTAGAAAAAATATGATTTTTAATTATTAAAAATACATAATAAATTATGAAAAATTATTGTAAAGTCTGAAAAATAGTTTTTAATTATTTTCAGTATATTTCGAAAATATTTAATATTTTTGGAATATAAAAGGTATTTATTTATTTAATTATTATATTAAATAAATTATTTAAAAATAATTTTAATTCATGAAAAATCATGAAAAATTATTTTATGGTATAAGAAAATATTTTAAGTTATTTTTGATGACTTTTAATATTTTGGGTTGAATTTCAGTAATTAATCAATATTAATGATAATTAGTTTATTTAATAACTATATTAAATAAATTAAGGAAAAATGGAATTAATGCATTATAAATTATATAAAAATAATTTAAGTGATCTAAAAATATTTTAAGTTATAAATTATAACTTTTGATATTTTGGCATGAAAATATTAATATTTTAATAGCAATTATCAGATAATGGATTTAAGTGTTTAAAAATCATATAATTATGATTTTAAGGTATTAAAAATATTTTGAAACATTATAATTATATTATTATATTATGTAATGATTTTCATTAATATTTTATAATAAATAAATATTAATGATTAAGGAATTATGTGGTATTTAATTCATTTAAATACGGTTTTAATGATTGAAAAATGGTGATAAATGGTAATAATTATTTGAAAATTATTGCAAGTCAATAAAAATTATTTTTGATTGATAAGAAATTATCTGTGATAATTGTTAAGTGTTTAAGTAAGAGTTTAATTGAACTTAAACTCGATATTCGTCCGACTAGACCGTCGGGATGATAGAATTGTGTCGGTTTCAACTCAGACTGCAATAGTTTGACTTGATGCTATGTCTTATGTGCTGTATAAACTGATAGGCTTATGTGGTAATGTGTTTAGGTTATTCTGTGGATATAAATATAACAGTATTATATTGTGATGATATTATTCTAATATTGGAGATCTATATTATTAATATTAGGTCTTCGGGTAAAGCGTTATTAAATTATGTTGCGGTAATCAACGGTTCTGGCAAGTTTTCTTTATACTTAACTCTAATAAGAGTATTTTATTCAAGCTTATGGTTAATCAATGTTGATTGCCATGAAAATTGTACTATGTACATCTTGCATCTATAAGTCAGGTATGAAAGGCTGATCACCTTCATTACCAGTTGGTTCAGAAATGTTTGTTCATGTTTAAAACTTGTTCAGTCAAAAATTTGTTCGTGCTAGTTCTCAATTATATTGATGAATTATAGCAAGCTCATTATTCACACTCTTCAATCATGATATATCGTTATATTATTATATATAAACTTGCTGGGCAACTTTCATGCTCACCCTTGCTATATAATGATAAAACATTACAGATAAGACGAATGCGTTCGGATAAAGGAAAAGATAATGTCAAGTCCGGCTTGGGATAAAATGTGCGGCTAGTTTGTAATAGTATACTTTGATAAATATTGTTGTGTGATAAATAATTTATGAATTGTGTATAAGTTAAGGTTACTCTCGACCTTGGGGATTAGTGTGTAATGTAATGTATAAACAATTTATGTTTATATCTTCCGCAATTAGTGATAGTAACAGTGTACCGAATCCGCGGCGATTTGGGGCCCGGATTCGGGGGTACTATAGGTGGTATTAAAGCTGTTGGTTATGAAGCTTAGGTAGGAATACCTGAGACCAATAACCGCAGTGATTAGGATAAGATCTAACTCACATAGAGTTAGTTGGTCGGAAAGATTCAAAGATGAATCTCGGCGAGTTGTCAAGATACAGAGTTCCCTAACTCTAGTAATAGTGGTGAGCAGAAGTGCAAGAATAGAAGATCATAAAACAAAAAACGATCATAGTGTATGGAATTGAATCGTAATATATACGATAAGATCACCCCGTGATCTGATAAAGGTTAAGATATGGGAAATGAATCGATCTAATGATTGAAAAGTTTACAGCAAGATGTTGTGTGAAAGTTGTACTATGAAATGGTACTATGAAAACTCATAAAAGAGTTATGGATTATGAATACGAATTGAATTCGTATTGAAAAAGGGGGTTAAGATTAGGTGGGGATTTCAATGAGGACTCGTGTTAGCAACTGAGTTGTATGATTCCTTGTATGGGCGGGGAATTTTACTTGGTGTAAAAACTACTTAGTTGGTGGCATTGGTAATAATTGAAATGTTGTGTCACGCTAGTTATTATATATAGATAAATAGCTCATAAGTAGAGAATATAGGATTAAGTACGAGTTCTTAGAACTCATACTTATGTGACATTCTTGACGCATAGTGATATGAAATGTTTATGAGCCCCTCAGCGAACGGACGCCAAAGGTCAGACTGGGGTAAGTTCGTAAACTCATATAATTGTGGCCAGGTTATGAACTCATAAGTGTGGTTTTATGAATTGGGTATAGTTGTGTGTGAATGGAGTGTTAAGGATTATAGGAACAGATAGATTATTAAGCAAATGATCATTAGTGGAGACTTAGGTTTTCCTAAACTCCTAGCTATGCTAAACTTCGAAATTTTTGACATCAAGCTAAATACGCACTATGTGCCTTTTAAAAAAAATGTAGACTCGTAATCATTTTTGAAACGGTTTAAAGTACAGTCTATGCTACTTATTTCGGCTAGACGCAAATGATTTGAAATATCAAAAATTATTTTTATTAATCACTTATGTACCATGTAACCTGGTGCAGAGATGATAAAAATGATGGAGTCATCAATGCAGTATTACTTAGTGTGAATTAGGCCTAAAGTCACTATTCCACTATGGTATGATGTAGCATGACAAAATCACCAAATGACGGAATCCTCAACGAACTGTTAATACAGTGCGACATCATGACGTCATTCTCGAAAATGTTTTCAAAAATTTTAATTTGCCAACGGGGTTTGGCTACACCTAAATAATTCGATTGAATTGAATTATTGATATGAGTCTATGATATTTGATTCAGCTAGACTAATGTTATAAAAACTCCAAGTGTTTATTGAAAGAAATTTCCCGAACCAAATTGTTTTGATGCGGAATCCAATGATAAGACTGAGGTGAACGATAATGTTTGGATAAATAATCCAATCTAGTAGCGTAAATATTCGCTAAAAATGATTAATACGTTATGCATGACGTAACTGTACGATGGGCTAATCACCTAAAGTACTAGCAACGGTAGTTTACCTTCTTTGTGATTGTAAACAAACCAAGTAATGTATTGTTTTGCGGTATGATCACTACTGTTAAAACTAAATGTGTTCATGGTCTATATGACCCCTCAGCACAATTTGAAAACTTTTACTCTTGTGAGTGGTGTATTGAGTAGCATGTGATATGTGTAAATGGTGTAAGGTGCACGGTGTAAGGTGTAAGGTGAATTTTGGGGACGAAATTCTTATAAGGAGGGATGAATGTGACAACCCGAGAATTTGGACAATTTATTAAAATCTTAAATGATTGATTTAAGGTCAAATATTAGACCTAGACAGAAAATAAGTGTATGCGTTTGATGTTATTGGGAAAGAATTTTGAGGGTTTCAAAATTCTGTGAAGGATATATGTGAATTATTCAGGATTAAGGATTTATGTGATTATGTTCTGTGTTTTTGGTTATGTATATGTACAGAATGTGGTTAAGGGTCAAGGGTTGACCAGATAAACGATATATGTAACAAACCCTAAGTATATATTAAGAACGACAACGTTCAGTTAGAAAACCCTAACGCCTGATAAGAAACCCTAAAAATCGGTTCTGGAAACCCTAGTTTCAGTTCCGGGAGTCCGAAACCCTAATTCAAATATTAAAAACCCTAGATTGGGAATGCAATGCTGTGTATAAGGTTAAACGTCATTAATATTAAATTAATTAGGGAAAACCCTAATGATCCATTCGAAACCCTAATGGATTATCTAAAATCTTAATTGATTATTTGAAAACCCTAATACCAGATCTGAAAACATTAGTTTCAGATTCTGATAAACGGAAGCCCTAATCTGGGAATATAACGGAGAATTATAATGCTCAAGTGATTTAAATTATAAGTCTAATTAGGGTAAAGGTTAATTAATTAGCAAACCCTAATTTCTAGCTAATTTTTGGAACCCAAATTATTCCGTCATAAACCCTAATGCTCAATTGTGGATTTAATTGCTAAAATTAGCAATGTTAATTAGGAAACCCTAATCCTAATTATTTCAATTTATGAGTAATTAGAAAACTCTAATCTAATTACGAATATTTAATTTCTATTATAGAAAATTATTTTTCTATTAGAAACCCTAATTCAAGGGTTTTGAACCCTAATGACCATTTTGACCCTAATTGCTTTAATAGCAATTGTAATTAGGAAATGTTAATCCTAATTAGCAAGAATCAATTTATGATTAAGAAATTTTTATATAATTAGAAAATACTAATTATAAGTTAGAAATATTAATTTTCTATTTTTATAACCGAAATTTGGAAATGTTAGAAATTAATTTTACAGAGTTAAATGCTAAAACCTAAACCCTAAAATATCTAAACCCTAAACCCTAAGGGTTTCATCAAATGCAAATTCTAGAAATTTAAAGAAATGACAAGAATGCCCTTATGTTACATTTTATAATTGTGCTTGCAAATCTTGTCATAATCTTGGGTGGTTGAACAACTCTAGCTCTAAGTCTAGCCTAGCATGTGCCTAAAATCCATACAAATCAGCCATTTCTTGCCACCTTGCATCAATGCATTTAATGTGTACAAAATATAAAGATTTAAAGTAAGAAAAATCTTACTTTACTTCTCATTTTGTCCAAACCATTCTCTCTCTTCATGCTTCAAAATCTAGAGTGAAAGAGAGTTAAAAGATGAACCATGATCAAGTATTAGCCAGCCAAGAACAGATCTTAAGGATCAGAATCAAAAACCAAAGTTCAAAATCTATAAAAACTCTAATTCTAGAAATCCTTGAAAATATGTGTTAATGTTGTTGTTTATTGGTTAAATATGTGTTAGATAGTGTCACATAGTGATCTGGATGGTTCGATCTTTTATCTATATCAGCTGAATCACGAAATTAAAGTTTTCTAGAATCTGGAAAACTGGAAAAATTGGAGTCTGACAGTCAAATGTCAGGTCTCCTAGATCTGTCTCTGTTAATATATTTTGGTGTTTTATGTTATACATTCATAGTATGCCATGTGGTCTTTACTCTGGAACTTGAATTAGGGTCATAGCATGTCTAGATTAAACGTTACAAGCGGTCAAACCTAGTTGACCGAACACGATTTCTGTTTCTGGGTAAGCCCAGATTTCTCAAGATCGTCTGACAAGCTTTTTGAAGCTCTTAATCTTGATGTTGTTTAATGTTATGGCCATGTTATTGACTGATCCTTGTAGCTTGTCATGAGTTCTACTCATCCATTTTTTTATGTTACACATATCCATAACAGAAATCAAGATATTAGTGGTAAAAAGTGAGTTGACCTTCAGCCTTTAGAACTTTCTGGAAAACCCAGAAAATTCAAGAACCGTTTTCTGGCCTCTACTTTGACCAACCCAGATCTTGTGTATGTAATGTTTTTAAGTTGATTGTATATGATATAATTGTAGCCTGACATCCGTACTACAATCTAGCACCTCTAGATCACATAAACCGAACATGAAATGAACGTTATAAGGACTCAAAGTAGGTGCTTTAAATTCTGGAAAATCCAGAAATCGAAGAACACGTCTGACAGGTAGTTTGAGAGCGTAGATCTCTCAGTTGTAAAGTGTTATGACCATGAGGTTTGATTTTAGTTGTAGTATTACACTTATACTACATGATTAGAACAATAGCCAGCCCAGAAACACACAGAAAAAGAAATTAAATCCGGTCAAACCACCCACCCTCTCATCTGACTTGAAGATCTGGGCAGGCATCAAGAACACCTATAGCGACAGAAAGTGTCGCTATAGCCCTTTAGCGACAGTTTTATTATTATTTTTCTGAAAAATCATTAAAAATTAGAAAAAAATAATTTTTAATTATTAAAAATACATAATAAATTATGAAAAATTATTTTAAAGTCTGAAAATTAGTTTTTAATTATTTTCAGTATATTTCGAAAATATTTAGTATTTTTGGAATATAAAAGGTATTTATTTATTTAATTATTATATTAAATAAATTATTTAAAAATAATTTTAATTCATGAAAAATTATTTTATGGTATAAGAAAATATTTTAAGTTATTTTTGATGACTTTTAATATTTTGGGATGAATTTCATTAAATAATCAATATTAATGATAATTAGTTTATTTAATAACTATATTAAATAAATTAAGGAAAATGGAATTAATGCTTTATAAATTATATAAAAATAATTTAAGTGATCTAAAAATATTTTAAGTTATAAATTATAACTTTTGATATTTTGGCATGAAAATATTAATATTTTAATAGCAATTATCGGATAATGGATTTAAGTGTTAAAAAATCATATAATTATGATTTTAAGGTATTAAAAATATTTTGAAATATTATAATTATATTATAATATTATGTAATGATTTTCATTAATATTTTATAATAAATAAATATTAATGATTAAGGAATTATGTGGTATTTAATTCATTTAAATACGGTTTTAATGATTAAAAAATGGTGATAAATGGTAATAATTATCTGAAAATTATTGCAAGTCAATAAAAATTATTTTTGATTGATAAGAAATTATCTGTGATAATTGTTAAGTGTTTAAGTAAGAGTTTAATTGAACTTAAACTCGATATTCGTCCGGCTAGACCGTCGGGATGATAGAATTGTGTCGGTTTCAACTCAGACTGCAATAGTTTGACTTGATGCTATGTCTTATGTGCTGTATAAACTGATAGGCTTATGTGGTAATGTGTTTAGGTTATTCTGTGGATATAAATATAACAGTATTATACTGTGATGATCTTATTCTAATATTAGAGATCTATATTATTAATATTAGGTCTTCGGGTAAAGCGTTATTAAATTGCGTTGCGGTAATCAACGGTTCAGGCAAGTTTTCTTTATACTTAACTCTAATGAGAGTGTTTTATTCAAGCTTATGGTTAATCAATGCTGATTGCCATGAAAATTGTACTCTGTACATCTTGCATGTATAAGTCAGGTATGAAAGGCTGATCACCTTCATTACCAGTTGGTTCAGAAATGTTTGTTCATGTTTAAAACTTGTTCAGTCAAAAATTTGTTCGTGCTAGTTCTCAATTATATTGATGAATTATAGCAAGCTCATTATTCACACTCTTCAATCATGATATATCGTTATATTATTGTATATAAACTTGCTGGGCAATTTTCATGCTCACTCTTGATATATCATGATAAAATATTGCATATAAGGCGAATGCGTTCGGATAAAGGAAAAGATAATGTCAAGTCCGGCTTGGGATAAAATTTGCGGCTAGTTTGTAATAGTATACTTTGATAAATATTGTTGTGTGATAAATAATTTATGAATTGTGTATAAGTTAAGGTTACTCGACCTTAGGGATAAGTGTGTAATGTAATGTATAAACAATTTATATTTATATCTTCCGCAATTAGTGATAGTAACAGTGTACTAAATCCGCGGTGATTTGGGGCCCGGATTCGGGGGTACTACATTAGTGGTAAGTCATGAAGGAACATCCAAAGTACGAGAAGTTAAGCTAAGCATGCTTATACACGATTATGAAATGTTTAAGCTCAAAAAAGTTGAAACCATTAAGCTAGCTCAAGCAAGATTTCTATTACTTATAAACTCCTTGAAATTGCTGGACAAGACTATTCCTCAAAGTGAGATCAACTGTAAGTTACTCCGGGCTATGCCCAAAAGGTTTGCTTCTAAAATTACATCTCTTCAAGGTTCTGCTACTATTTCTTCCATGGATACTTTAACTTTGTTTGGTGAATTAGAAGAATATAAACATCAGTTAAAGAGATATGACGATGAGGAAGAAACTCCTCGAAAAAATTAAGGTCTTAGCTCTTACTGCAGATAATGAGGAGGAGCTTGATGATGACTCAGATGAAGAAATAGTCATGATGTCAAGAAGACTCAAGGGGCTAATACAAAGGAAGAACAAGAGAAGAAAAACTTTCAATTCGAATAAATTCAAAGGAAAGCAAACTGAAGAGACGTGCTTCGAATGTGGACGTCCTGGTCACTTCAAGAAAGTTTACTTTCAATTAAAGAACAAAGGGAAGATAAACTACGAAGACAACAAGAAGAACAAAGCCCTTATGACTTGGAGTGATGAGGAATCTGAGGTGGGGATCGATGCTAAAGATGAGATAGCACAAGTATGCTTCATGGGAATTTAAGATGAATCTAATCAGGTACCTCTTAATGAACTAAACTCATTAGAACAAGAAAATAAGAAGTTAAAAGAAAAGAATGCATGCTTGATAGGTTTAGTTAATACTTTAATGAGTGAGGTAGATTCACTAATAGATGAAAAGAAAGAAATTGAAAAGGAATCTACATGTAAAGAAGAAAAGGTTTTGATTGCTAAGATTGATTATTTAGACAATTATAACAAAATACTTTTCAATAAGGTAAATTTCTTAAATAATGAAGTCCAAAAATTGACTAATGAGCTAAAAATGAGAGATGTGTGTATTGATGCATTTAGTGATAAATCTCCTGGTAAAACCTTTCCTAATAATGAACTTCAAAAAGAAATAGACTCACTAAAATTATCTCTTGCTAAATTTGTTCAAGGTGACGAAAATTTAAATGTCATATTAGATAAACAAAGACCTAGTTTTGATAGACAAGGAATTGGTTATAATTCTATTCATAAAAATAGTAATATGAAAATGTTAAAATCAAAGTCGCGTTTTTTTTTAAATTATTGCTCTCCTTTCACAACTTGTAAACATTGTAGTATTAAAGGTCATTTAGATATAAATTGTTTTAAGAAACAAAATAAAGTTGAAAAGGTATGGATTAAAAAGAATGATTTACTTGCTACTAACATAAGTCGACCTAATAAGATATGGGTACCAAAAGGATAAATTATTCTTTCTTGAAAAGTATGTTTAAAGGCAAGAGTTCCATCTAAAAAATGGATTCTTGATAACGGATGTTCTCGGCACATAACAGGTTATAAATCAAAATTCGTATAACTAAATATCAAGAAGAAGAATGGAACAGTCACGTTTGGAGACAATAGAACCTGCGAAATAATTGGAAAAGGCGTCAAGTTAATTTCTAAAAAGATAAATGCACAATATTTCATGGTACTAACAATACTACTCTAGTAGCACATAGAGAAGGAAATGTATATACTTTTGATTTCACTACAAAAAAATGAGCATTTAGCAACGAATTTTTGGGCAACGACTTTATAAGTCATTGCTAAAAGTATATGTTTAGCAACGAAATTTGTCCTTCGTTGCAGATTGTGTCAAACTTTCACTTTTTGCAACAAAATTCATAAGTCGTCGTAAAATTTCGTTGCTAATTCATTGGCGGGAAAAAATTTCGTTAGAAATTCATTGCAAAATTTTCGGCCACTTGATTTCTCTTCATCGTGGGCAACAAAAATTTATTTGTTGCTAAAAATGGGGCTTTAACAACGATTTTTTAGGCAACAACTTTATAAGTCGTTGCTAAAAGTGTATGTTTAGCAACGAAACTTGTCCTTCGTTGCAGATTGTGTCAGGCTTTCACTTTTTGCAATGAAATTCATAAGTCGTTGAAAAATTTAGAAACAAATATCGTTGAAAAATTTCTAACCACTTGATTTTTTCTCATCGTGGGCAATGAAAGTTTTTTTGTTGCTATATTTTGTTTCCTAATATGGACCACATTCATTGGCAACAAATTTTATTTTCGTTGCATATTTTATACAACTTTTTGCAACGACTATTAAAATGTTGCCTTAAATTAAGATAATCCCAATAAGCATGTTTTTGTAAGACCATATTCGGTATTCAGAGAATTGTCAAAAAATATTTGTATTTAGTATTTAAAAATTATGTCCAAATGCGGAACATATTCGTTTTCATTTTTTATTTAAATAAATAAATTATTCAAATATCCGAATTTGAATATCAATCACCTAATAAACAATTTATTCAATTTATTTATAAAAAATAAAAATAAAAAATATTGACCAATTACTAACAAATCACAACCATTTAAAGTTGTAAAAATACATATCATAAATGGGAGACATATCAAATACATCATCATTCATAATTGATCATAAAAATCAAGTAAAATTTACTAATATAAATTGTACATATAAGCTGTATAAATTGTACTTTTAAGTTATTTCATACTATTTAATTTATTTTTTTCTAAATTTAAATGTATATAAAAGAAAAGAGATACATATACTTAGGGGCATTCCCCAGATTCATACAAAATGTCAAGAAATGGAACTCAACATGACAAACAGTAAAACTCAGATTCTAAGACAATACAAGAGCATAAGGCCAAAACAGAGCAAATAAGCACTTCATGGACTTCAAGAACACTGGAAAGCATCCGAACAACAAAATAATAAACAATATCATAGCCCAAATAGGTTATCAAAGCAGTACTACACCAAGAAACAAACGAGTTGCATAGCAAAAACACATAGTAGAAGTAGCACGACATCGCTGCTAATAGCACCTTCATTCAGCAGTTTTCCCGCAAACGATGTTGCACAATATAATAAGAAACCATTTAGCAAAATTCATTGGCAACCATTTTTTTTCGTTGCGCATTTAATACTTTTATTTTCGTTACGCATTTAATATATTTTTTTTGCAACGACTAGTAAATTGTTGCCCAAAATTAAGAAAAACCCAATAAGCATGCCTCTTTCCCCCCCCCCCCCCCCCCAAACGCATCATTTTTTATTTAAATTTTTTTATTTATTTGGACACAAATTTATACAGTGAATTGTTTCACTCCGTCCGTCTCAAAATAAATGCACAATTTTATTTGTTTTAAAGTTATTATTTTTGAAATTAAAATTGAGCATATATAGATATATTTTCTAATTTACAAAAATTAAAGTTTATATATATATTTTTTCATATTCGCACAGTTATAATTTTCAAAAAAATATAATTAATTTCTAAAATAATTTATATGAATTTTTCTCGTAACTAGTTATTTTACATATATACTTTTTAACAAGGGATGGGTTCCTGAAATTGCACCAGAAATCGACTAAACTGCACCGATTAAGTCGCGCCAATGGTTCTGGCAGAGACCAATTAAGTTGCACAAATGGTGTGTAAGTGGATTAAATGCAAAGTCTACCACTGAACTTTTGTGATTTTTGGGTATTAAGTCCTTTTCTTTCGGTCAACGCAAATGGAGCCCCTTTCTATTAGAAAATTTGGACTTTGAACCCACATGTATTACATATATGTTGACCTGATGATGTGTAACATGTGGAAGATCTAACGTGGCTTCTTTCAAAGAATTTCTAAAAATTTGTATCCCCACTAGTTCGAACTCACAACCTTAAGTTTAAACCCTTGGTCATATGACCACTAAAGCACCACAAGTCAGCTGTTAACACCTTGCAAGGATTAATCTTTATATCAAAAGATTTCATTTTTCCCAAAAAATTAAAATACTACACAGAGCCTATTGCAAAAGATGGATCCAGTCGTATATACACCCATGTTGTTCCAAATACTTTTAAAGGCTTTAGCTTCGTTTATTTTATAAAATGATAATCTTTACTTAAAATTTTATTTTCCCTATTATTTTGTATTATTAATTAAAAATGTAATTACTTGAAAATAAAAATAAGAACATGTTAAAAATTTTATGGTATTTTATAGTAATATAAAAATAAAAGAGCATTTTTAACATTTTTCAAAAAAAATGATGGATAATTTATGATTTTGGACTTAAATAAATATTTTTCAAGTAAATATTTTTATAAATAAATAATAACGACATACAATATTTTTTCAAATTAAATTTTTATCCAGAAAAATTTGAAATGTATTATTATTTTTTAATTTATAATAATTGAAGATGTGTAAATGAAACACACGACAATCATTACAGAACAAGAGTTTTTTTATAACAATTCTCCCATTACATTTTATAATGAAAATAATATATATTCAGACCAGTCCCCCCCCCCCCCATTACCCACGCGGCCACACCACGATTTTCTTCCAAAAAGTAACCACTAACAAAATATTACTTGAAAACAAGAAACAAAAAAAATAAAAATATATAAATAAAAAGAAAACCAGAAAAACTAAAGAGTAAAGAAATACCTATCTATATACCTAACATAACCACCATGTTTATTTTTAGAATTAAATTATTTGTTTAAATTTAACATTATTTTAAACTATTTAATTCTTTGAACAAGGATTTAGTAAGATTTTAATGTCGAAATAGATATTTTTTTCTGATTCATTTATTGTGCAACTAAGATCTCGATAGTGGAAATTGAGATCACCAACCCACCTATTTAAAATTTTGAAAAAGTTGTGAAATGTAGCAAAATTGTAGTAACAGTGTAGTATTTTAATTTCTTTTGGGGAAAATGAAATATTTTGATATAAAGATTAATCCTTGCAAGATATATTAACAACTGACATGTGGTTCTCCAGTGGTCATATGACTAAAGTTTCAAACTTGAGGTCGCGAGTTCAAGCTAGTGGGGAGACAAATTTTTGGAAAAAGTTCGAATTAATGAACTATATCTTAAAATTCATTATTTTTTTCTTATTCTATTTATAATTATAATTAGAGCATTCATTTTTAAATTAAAATTTAGAATTTCAAAAATGATGAAAAGTTATTTGAATTATAATTTAGATTATTGATTATTGTATTTATTAAAAATAAATAAATTACATTCATTCATTAAACTATACTTTAAAATATTCTATTTTTTTACTTATTCTAACTATAGTTATAATTAAAGTATTCATTTTAAAATTTAATATTTCAAAAATGATAAAAACTTACTCGAATTATAATTTAAAACATTAATCATTATATTTATTAAAAATAATAAAATTAACATTCATTTATTAATAAACGTTATTTTAAAATTCATTATTTTTTTATTCTAATTATAGACTTTTAGTTACAATTACACAACTTTTATCTTTCGCTATAAACCCAAAAAGATATCTAGATCTAGACGAAGTTTTTTGACTTATAAGTCATTATTAAAAAAAATTCATGCTTCATGTGCTATATTTTTTATGTATTAGATAAATTTAACTACCATATATATATATATATTTATATATATATATATATATATGTGTGTGTGTGTGTGTGTGTGTGTGTGTGTATTATAGATTTGAAAATTCACGTCTTCAACAAAATGTTTCTAAATTTAACAAAGCCATGTCCAGCTAATCTAATTAGATCTGCAATAAAGCATTAGTATATGAAAAAAAAAGAGGAGATTAGAAAATTTCTTTTCATCAAGTTTATGTATCAATATTCTCTTTAAGCTTCCATATGTGAGTCAATTACAGCCACCCCAATTAGTTTAAATAGAAGTTCAGTAAGTTTGTGAATTATACTACATTGGCCATCTTGATACATGTTACCATTATAGTATTACTGTTCCAAGGAAGGCAATCCATGTTCTTTTAACAATCCAAATTTTTATGTGTAATTTAAAATATTTATTAAATTAAATAAATATTTTATTGATTAATTTTGATGAATTTGTTGTTTTGTAATTTAAATTATTTCTTAAATTAAATGAATATGTAATTTTTGTTAGTAAATATTTATGAATTTAATTTATTAGATAATATTCTAAATTAATTTAATTTATAGTTAGAGAGTTGTAAGATAACATGAGATGTTATATTGTTGTTTTGATTTAATAATTTAAGATGGTATGTTAAATTACTAAATAAAATTATAATGAGAATATAATTTTGTTATATTTGTTTAAGTGGAATATTTATTTAAAATATAGTATGTGTAATTAATTTAGTAGATTTAATGTTGGATATGGAAATCCAAATAAATAATATATGATTATAAATTATAAACTAAATTGATTATTAAAATAAATTAAAGGAGTTTAATTTAATTTTTCCAAACAAGGCTTAATTTATTAAGTCTTTAATTTTAAAGGGTTTTTCCATACGGAACCTTATGACTTTTGGGATTCTTGAATTTTGAATTATAAATAAAATAAAACAAATAAAATATAAAATATATTTATAACAACTATACGTTTATTAGCTTGTAACCGATACTATTTAGTATGCATATTATGGCTATATCAGTTTTTTTGCATTATTACGCATATCAGTGGTTATTGGCAAAGCCTAAGAGTTTAAAGAGAATTGGGAGAGAAGCTGAGAGAGAATTGAGAGAAAACCTAAGATTTTCAAGCGATTTCCAGCGATTTTAGTAAGGATTACAAGCTAATTGAAGGTAATTTTCCATAATCTCCATATTATATATATAGGTATATATATATATATATATATATATATATATATATAATTCTATGTTTTGTGAATTTCATCTTTTCAAATTGTTGATATATATAATTGGTAATTGTGATTATACATGTTTATAATGTTAGAGTTTGCATTACATAAGAATTTTTTATGCTAATTAAGGTTAAAAAGGAAGAAAGTGTTTATAGTGAATATTTTTCATATGGCTTATGAAAGTACAAAATTCGTTGGTCAATTTGTATGTTAATCTGTGAATTAAGGCTTGATTATGCTAGTTCATTAAGAAACGAGGATAACGTGGTTTGAACGAAGTGATTCGGTGTAGAATTGTAATCACAGTGATGATTTTTGTAAAGAATGTCAAAATTTGTGTTTTTGTATGAAAACATGGACTTTGAGGAATTAAATTAGTTTAAATGGTTGTTAAATTGTTCTATATTGATGAATATGTTAGGAAACATGTAGCGCCCCCAAATCCGGGTATCTTACAACCCGACAGATGGTGCTATACTGTACAAACATTCATACATTCATTCAATTGAAAGTCTCAAAGAATGGACATAACTTATATATATTTAATTCAATATTTACATTTCCCAAGTTCTAAACCCATTACAAAGGTTCTCTTGTCATAATATTCATTACATTACAACAATAGACCTATACTATTACATGACAGCTTAATAATCTGCCTTAGCTTTTCCTTTATCCTTATTTGATCCTCCAGGACGTTCAGTCTTAGCTGCATTCATATGGTTCAAGCAAGAGTGAGCATGGCTAGCTCAGCAAGTATAACAATTTCAATAATAACATGCTTGATACATATGAATCATATATCTTCGATAACTGAACAATAGCTATGAAGTACTATTAATGATTCAAAATAGCAATTCATCTTTCCTTTCAAAATGTTTCACAATGAATAAATCCAGTAAAACATTCACTCCGGTCAAAGACCTTGAGTATTCATTCTTTCTTTGAAAAGGACAACCCGGACCTAAGTTCGTAAGCCCGATATTACTTACGAGCACTTCTAGGTGATCAGCCTATTGTACTCTGTATTGATCAATACTACATCCATTAAACGTATGTACGTTTAATCATTTGGCAACCTGCGTGCCTGTCGTTTTACCGACAAAACATTTGTTTAACAATTCAGTCTTCTTTTGAAAACTATCAGTAGTTGACAAAAGATACTAGCATTCGATAACAGATGAACAAATTATCAATAATCCACTCAATATGTTAAGTCTAGCCAAAGAAACTGGCTTTAACTTCATTATACTTCAATTCATGCGAAAGGATACATGAACATCATAAACTTGTTCAGATTGAACTGAAACAAGAGTTAGAATACTTGCCTTTAGCGTCTGCTACTGTGTATTTTACTTTACGTTCAAGTCTTTCAAGTCTCTACAATACATGATCACATAATGCCTTACATTAGGTCACATATAATCAAGTATGTATCTGAATATATCTTACCCTTCATTTCAATCTAATTATAGATTAGATTTCATTCTTATACGTTTTGACTTATCGTTCGCTTTACATTCATTCGACTTGGTTATATTAACCATTCTTCATTACTTTTAAGTCTTAACAATGTCCCAACGATGTTACTTTAAGTTGTTTAAGGTAGGTTTAGTTCAATCTCCTACCATCTCCTTCCTTTCCCTTCATTTTTATTCTTTACTGTCCAAGTTCTGTGCCCGACGCCGCGACGCGGGCATTACTCTTGCAACTCGCGCTGCGGCACGAATTAGCAGTAGCCGAGTCCCAGATGTCGCGCTACGGCGCGACCAAAAAGCTTAGGGTTGGCGCCGCGACGCCAACTCTGTGCACCAGAAAATTTTTCTAACTTTTAATTTTTGTGAACTTCCCGGACGCATAACTTCATCGTTTTAAGTCCGAATTGGCACGTTCAAAAGCCTACGGTTCACAAATTACGTAATCTACGTGTTCATGCAAGAATTTTATCTATTTGACTTTGTTTGCTAAAAATTCACCTATTGGTTCATTTTTAACGAAAATGATAAACGTTCATGAACGTTAAACGCTCGTTTCTTCGTTCTAAGTCGGAATTCGTCTATTTTCGAGTCCGCAACTCTTAAATGACAAACATGACTTGTCTCCATTGGAAAATAACATTTCCAAACTCAAACTCAAAATTTGACTTCTATTCCGGGAAATTTACGAATTCGACGATTATCGTCTAATCGTGCGATTTTCGGCAATTTTTCGTTCTTAGAATTTGTTCAACACTACCAATGAATTACATTCATAATGTGAACATCTTTACATCCTTATTCCAAATATTTATACTCATGGTTGGATTTTAACTTATCTCATTGTAAGCTTATACTTGATAACTTTCAAACTACTTATGAACTTATCATTCATAACTTATGACAATTAAAGTTCTTAATCATCATCCATACATGATTTCATCATATAACTTTACTTATGTATTCTTGATACATATGTTCTTACAAGTTGATGTATATACATATACTTTCATTAATAAACCTAACACAAGTTCATCATGCATTCACATAAGTTTACAACTTATGCTATCTTAAATGACTTATTACCAACTTATGTGGCTTAAGTTCATTACTTATACATACTTCTTTCTTTTTTTTTTTATCATTCATGTTCCTTAATCCAAGCTTTTCTTATCAACCTATCATGTTAGAGATAGAAGATAATTGGAGAAGGAGTCTTACATTTGAAGTCTTTAATAAGTAGCTTCTTCTTCTTCTTGACTTATGGAATAAGTTACTTGCAACTTAATTCTCCTAACACTTAAGCACTTTGAGAGAGAGTGATTGGATTAATTTTAATAACTAGCAAATGACTTGTCATGCTTCTTTATTTATAGAACTTGCAAGGCTTGGGGTAGATTAGTCTTTACACAATCCACCTCATTACTATTCATTAATTGACCAACACCACTCATATCCTTTGCTTGGTCCCTACTTTATTTACTTGGTCATTACTTATCTTGAGCACCACCTTTACTTGGTCATCACTTATCTTACTTGGTAACCACACATTTACCACATTAATATGGTTTGCTCCATGGATCACACAATCCAATGAACTTTAGCTTGGGCTTAGATTAAATGAACATTGGGCTTTGCTTAACAAACCTTCATATGTTCATTAATTCAGAAGTTGGGCCTTAACCCTTAATTCACTTGGGCTTGTACAAAATCCTAACCAACCTTTACAAGTCCATTAATATTACATAATACATATACATATAGTTTATGTATTATTCTCGTATTCTAATTCATATAGAATTTATATACGATAATGCATTCTTCTTACAAACTCATATAATACTTTGTATTATACTCGTTTCCATTCCTTTGTACAATACTCACGTATCATACCATCATTCCTTAACGCAATAGTTCTTCATTTTCCTTACGTTCTCGATTTAAGTCCGCAAACGAAATATTACGTTTTTCATAACTAGATTATTATTACATAATCCGTCTTACTTTAATATTCTACCATTACGTATTTCTCAGAAATTCAAAAATAAATCCCGAGCAAATACCGATGAATAGTGTTTTTCGAAAAATTTCTTGGAAAACTTTTATTTTTGTCTTGGAAATTCAAACACCTTAAATCCTTCACATAGCTCAAATACTACGATATTCCAATATCAATAGGTTACAAAACGACAACCATCTTAATATCCCACATAATATGATTTTATTATTATTTAATTTAATAAAATCATCTTACATTAAAATCCGAATTTCTCGGTTGTTACATTCTTCCCCCCTTATAAAGATTCTGTACTCAGAATCTCATTTTTTTTCAAATAAATGAGGAAAATTTTTCTTCATCTTTTCTTCTAACTCCCACGTTGTTTCTTCAGCATCATGGTTCTTCCATAACACCTTCACTGATGGTATTACTTTGTACCTCAGAACTTGTTCCTTTCTAACGATGATTTGAACTGGCGATTCTTCATATGTTAAATCCTTCTGGATATGAATCGGCTCATACTCGATTACGTGCTTATAGTCCAGCTTATACGTACGTAATACAGATACGTGAAACACGTTATGTATTCTTTCTAGGTCTGGAGGTAATGCTATCTTATAAGCTACCTCTCCCACCCGGTTTAATATTTCAAAAGGTCCTATAAACCTTGGACTTAACTTTCCTTTCTTTCCAAAGCGTATCTTTCCTTTCCAGGGAGATACCTTCAGAAACATATACGAACCTACTTCGAACTCTCGATTTAATCGATGTGAATCCGCATACTTCTTCTGTCTGTCTTGAGCCGTGACGAGACGCATCCGAATTAACCTTACTATATCCGCTGTTTGCTGTACTAATTCTGGTCCTAGCATCCGGCGTTCTCCCACCTCATCCCAACACAATGGTGTTCTGCATCTTCTTCCATACAGAGCTTCATAAGGCGGCATACCTATGCTTGCATGATAATTGTTGTTATAAGCAAATTCTACCAGTGGTAGGTGATCATTCCAACTACCCTTGAAATCCATGACGCAAGACCTCAGCATATCTTCTAACGTCTGAATTGTTCTCTCGCTCTGCCCATAAGTTTGTGGATGATAAGCCATGCTTAACTTTAACTGTGTTCCCAGCTGTTCTTGCAAACTTCTCCAGAAGTTCGATGTGAATCGTGGATCACGATCTGACACAATCGATATCGGTACTCCATGTCTGGAAATAACTTCCTTGACATAAAGTTTAGCTAACTGGTCTAAGTTATACTTTACCCTAATTGGTAAGAAGTGAGCCAATTTCGTCAATCGGTCGACTATTACCCAAATAGAATCGTACCCTTTTGACGTTGTTGGAAGTCCTACCACGAAATCCATCGAGATATGCTCCCATTTCCATTCTAGAATCTCCAATGACTGTAGCAAGCCACTGGGTCGTTGATGTTCGGCTTTAACTTTTTGACAAGTCAAACACCTACTTACATACTCTGCTATTTCCCTTTTCATGTTTGGCCACCAAAAACTCTGTCGAAGGTCTTGATACATCTTAGTGCTACCAGGATGTATCGAGTACCTTGAACTATGAGCTTCTTGTAACACTTGCTCCTTTAATTCCGTCTCATTCGGAATCCAAATTCTTCCTTCAAATCTTAATAATCCTTCATTATCAAGGCTATACTTATCATCTCCTTTATCGGATAACCGCTTCTTCATTTTGTTACACTCATCAGTCTTGAGTTGTACCTCCTTGACCCTCTCTACAATGGTAGATTGTCTCTCCGTTGCAAAAAGTATCTGCCCCGATTCACTCAGCATCTTTACTTCTATTTCCATCCTAGCCATCTCTGTTATTAACTCATTTTGAGCCGTTAACATAGACAACTTTTCCCGACGCTTCCTACTTAAGGCGTCGGCAACTACATTGGCTTTCCCAGGGTGATACAGGATTTCACAGTCGTAATCCTTTATCAACTCCAGCCATCTTCTCTGTCTCATATTCAACTCCTTCTGAGTGAAGATATACTTTAGACTCTTATGGTCTGTATATATCTCACATTTCTCCCCATAAAGATAATGCCTCCATATCTTTAGGGCAAATACTACCGCGGCCAGTTCCAGATCATGAGTAGGGTAAACTTTCTCATAATCCTTCAACTGCCGTGATGCATACGCAATGACTTTGCCATGCTGCATGAGCACGCAACCAAGCCCTCTATGCGAAGCATCACTATATACTACAAAATTTCCTGTGTCATCTGGCAATGACATAACAGGTGCTTTACTTAGTCTTTTCTTCAGTTCCTGAAAACTGTCTTCACATTTATCCGTCCATACGTATTTCACCGTCTTCCTTGTTAAATTAGTCAACGGGGTAGCTATCTTCGAAAAATCTTGGATAAATCTTCGATAGTAACCCGTTAACCCTAGGAAACTCCGCACCTCAGTTGGCGTTTTCGGTTGTTCCCAGTTCATCACTGCTTCTACCTTTGCTGGATCCACTGAAATCCCTTCCTGATCAATGACATGACCTTAAAACTGTACTTTCTCAAGCCAAAATTCACACTTAGTGAATTTCGCATATAACTTCTCCTTTCTTAGTATTTCCAACACTAATCTTAAGTGTTCAGCATGATCTTCTGGCGTCTTTGAATAGACTAGAATATCATCAATAAACACAACCACAAACTTGTCCAAATATGATTTAAACACTCTGTTCATCATGTCCATAAATGTAGCTGGTGCATTCGCCAACCCAAATGACATCACCAGAAACTCGTAATGACCATAACGAGTTCTGAATGCCGTCTTTGGTATATACTCTTTCCTCACCTTCAACTGGTGATACCCCGTCCGAAAATCTATTTTAGAAAAATACTTTGCCCCTTTCAACTGATCAAAGAGATCATCAATCCTGGGCAATGGGTATTTATTCTTTATCGTTAATTTGTTCAACTCTCGATAGTCGATACAAAGTCTTAACGATCCATCTTTCTTCTTGACAAACAACACTGGTGCACCCCACGGGGAAACACTTGGTTGAATGTACTTCTTATCCAACAGTTCCTGTAATTGAACCATTAGCTCTTTCATTTCCACCGGCGCCATACGGTACGGTGCCCTTGACACTGGTGCCGCTCCTGGCACAATGTCTATTACAAATTCGATCTCCCTATCCGGTGGTAAACCCGGTAACTCACTTGGAAATACATCCATGAATTCGTTTACTATAGGTATTTGTTCCATGGTTGTTCCCACTCGCTGGGTATCAACAACATGGCACAAGTAACCCACACATCCCTTTCTTAAGAGTTTTCTAGTTTGTGTCATCGTAAGACAACACGATCTCCCCGGTGATTTATTACCGTAGAATACTACAGGAGGCTGCTTCAACATCCTAATGCTCACACGTTTCTTTTGGCAATCTATAATTGCTCCATGGTTAATCAACCAATCCATTCCGAGAATTACATCAAATTCTCCCAACCTTATCGGTATTAAATCTACCGATAACTTACATCCACGTATATCTACGCAACAACTCCTATGAATACTATCCACATGAATTATTTCTTCGTTTGCTACCTTAATGATCACAGGTATAGGCAACTTTTCGGGAAATAATTCTAATCGTCTAGCAAAATCACATGCTATAAACGAACAAGTAGCACCCGAATCAAAAAGCACATATGCATTAATGTTATTGATTGGGATAATACCTGCAACTACGTCTCCAGATGCCACCGCATCTTGGACTGTCATATTAAAAGTACGGGCCATTGGTCTACTCGACTGAACTGGACCGCTAATAGCTAACTTTCCACTATTAGTGCCCTTATTTCCTTCCATACCCTTCTTCGGGCAATTCTTTTCTATGTGGTCAGTTGATCCACATACAAAACATCCGTGATTTTTCTTCGGATTTGGACAGTTAGGCGAAATGTGCCCGTCCTGTCCACAATTATAACATACGGCCTTTCCTTTAAGACAGACTCCCAAGTGAGTCTTCCCGCAGGTTTTACAGTCCTCCATCCTCCTTTTTGAATCGCCTTTTTTCAATTCCAGAAACCTCATTTCCATTCTCCCTTGCATACTCATGGGAAAATAATTCTCGAAGAAAATCTCCTTAAACCTCTCCCACGTTAGGTTTCCTATATCAGCCCTAGCCTGGTTTGCCTCCCACCAGAAGTTGGCCTCTCCTTTCATCAAATAGGTTGCAAAGGCAACCTTTTGACCTTCCTCCACATTTGTAATTACAAATGCTTTCACTATTTCTTTCACCCAAGTTTGGGCTTTTATAGGGTCCGTAGTTCCCTTGAACTCCGGCGGACCTACACTTTTAAAGTCCTTAAAAGTAGTAGCTCGTACTACTCCAGGAATTACAGGTACATTAGCCCCCGTTCTATTAAATGCAGCCGTTAAAAGATTAACGAACTCTTGCATTGGATTAACCGGACCACCTTCCGGTTGGTTAACATTAGCTTCTTGATTTCGTTGTCCCCTTCTTGGCGGCATTTCGCTGTTAAGAAAACAACACATCATTATTACTTTCTCCTTGTGAGTTAGTTATTATTTGTGATAAAACAATAACTCATACTCATTACTCAATATATTCCATAAAAGAGGCTTATATTGATTAATAACTTGTAGTATAACACTACATTGTTTACATCATTCAGCCTTAGCTGATTACATTACTCAGTCTTAGCAGATTACATTACCATCCCGCAATTACTTTCCAAAAATTGAGATTTACAAAAGACTACCCTTGTTTATACAAAAGAGGGTTTTACGTCACTACTAGATACATAATATTTACATATCTACGTTACTCTAGCTATTGCTAGATTACATTTGCCGTAAGGCATTCTCAAAATCTTTGCTGGCCAGACCGGCTATAACATCCCGACTGATGGTATGTCGTGTCTGTCCCGCCTCTACCGGATACCCATCCACTTGCTGCTGGAAATCCATATGAGAACTCCTATGTATATAGGACATCCTCTCCAATCTCCTCTGTTTAGTCTTTAGCTCTTGCTTGAGCTCAAAGACTTCACATTTCAGCTCTCGGACCTTGTCCTTAGCTAAAACACGATCATCGTGTTCCTCCTCCCACATTCCCTCCATGCTAAGCTTGTCCTCACGGACAGCTTGGAGTTCCGCTTTCAACTCCTTTACCTCCTGGCAATAATGGACATTCCTATCCAATACCGTCATAAACAATGCTTTCATCGAATCCCCCGCAGACATCTCCTCTGCGGGTGGAACTTGGTCAAAGGACATTACGTCCACCTCCTCCTCTAGCATGCCATCGAAAATAGACATATAATCTAAATTGTCCGAGTCTCCAGACTCTATTGCTACCACTTCTGGCTCTATCGCTACGGGATTTGGTAGTATCTCTACCCGATTAACCGAATCCTCGCTTACTACATGTATATTTCTATACATATCATTTTCTCCTGACATCTACAATAAAACAATACAGTTTGATTAGTACATGTCAGTAACATAAATAAAAACACATAACATACTATAATGCATTTTTATAAGGTTATCTTTCTTCTTTTACTTCTTTATTAAGGTTATGACTTAAGGTTCTAATTCCCTTTAAGTTTTATAACCTAGGCTTTGATACCAACTTGTAGCGCCCCCAAATCCGGGTATCTTACAACCCGACAGATGGTGCTATACTGTACAAACATTCATACATTCATTCAATTGAAAGTCTCAAAGAATGAACATAACTTATATATATTTAGTTCAATATTTACATTTCCCAAGTTCTAAACCCATTACAAAGGTTCTCTTGTCATAATATTCATTACATTACAACAATAGACCTATACTATTACATGACAGCTTAATAATCTGCCTTAGCTTTTCCTTTATCCTTATTTGTTCCTTCAGGACGTTCAGTATTAGATGCATTCATATGGTTCAAGCAAGAGTGAGCATGACTAGCTCAACAAGTATAACAATTTCAATAATAACATGCTTGATACATATGAATCATATATCTTCGATAACTGAGCAATAGCTATGAAGTACTATTAATGATTCAAAATAGCAATTCATCTTTCCTTTCAAAATGTTTCCCAATGAATAAATCCATTGAAACATTTACTCCGGTCAAAGACCTTGAGTATTCATTCTTTCTTTGAAAAGGACAACCCGGACCTAAGTCTGTAAGCCCGATATTACTTACGAGCACTTCTAGGTGATCAGCCTATTATACTCTGTATTGATCAATACTACATCCATTAAAATATGTACGTTTAATCATTTGGCAACCTCGCGTGCCTGTCGTTTTACCGACAAAACATTTGTTTAACAATTCAGTCTTCTTTTGAAAACTATCAGTAGTTGACAAAAGATACTAGCATTCAATAACAGATGAACAGATTATCAATAATCCACTCAATATGTTAAGTCTAGCCAAAGAAACTGGCTTTAACTTCATTATACTTCAATTCATGCGAAAGGATACATGAACATCATAAACTTGTTCAGATTGAACTGAAACAAGAGTTAGAATACTTGCCTTTAGCGTCTGCTACTGTGTATTTTACTTTACGTTCAAGTCTTTCAAGTCTCTACAATACATGATCACATAATGCCTTACATTAGGTCACATATAATCAAGTATGTATCTGAATATATCTTACCCTTCATTTCAATCTAATTATAGATTAGATTTCATTCTTATACGTTTTGACTTATCGTTCGCTTTACATTCATTCGACTTGGTTATATTAACCATTCTTCATTACTTTTAAGTCTTAACAATGTCCCAACGATGTTACTTTAAGTTGTTTAAGGTAGGTTTAGTTCAATCTCCTACCATCTCCTTCCTTTCCCTTCATTTTTATTCTTTACTGTCCAAGTTCTGTGCCCGACGCCGCGACGCGGGCATTACTCTTGCAACTCGCGCTGCGGCACGAATTAGCAGTAGCCGAGTCCCAGATGTCGCGCTACGGCGCGACCAAAAAGCTTAGGGTTGGCGCCGCGACGCCAACTCTGTGCACCAGAAAATTTTTCTAACTTTTAATTTTTGTGAACTTCCCGGACGCATAACTTCATCGTTTTAAGTCCGAATTGGCACGTTCAAAAGCCTACGGTTCACAAATTACGTAATCTACGTGTTCATGCAAGAATTTTATCTATTTGACTTTGTTTGCTAAAAATTCACCTATTGGTTCATTTTTAACGAAAATGATAAACGTTCATGAACGTTAAACGCTCGTTTCTTCGTTCTAAGTCGGAATTCGTCTATTTTCGAGTCCGCAACTCTTAAATGACAAACATGACTTGTCTCCATTGGAAAATAACATTTCCAAACTCAAACTCAAAATTTGACTTCTATTCCGGGAAATTTACGAATTCGACGATTATCGTCTAATCGTGCGATTTTCGGCAATTTTTCGTTCTTAGAATTTGTTCAACACTACCAATGAATTACATTCATAATGTGAACATCTTTACATCCTTATTCCAAATATTTATACTCATGGTTGGATTTTAACTTATCTCATTGTAAGCTTATACTTGATAACTTTCAAACTACTTATGAACTTATCATTCATAACTTATGACAATTAAAGTTCTTAATCATCATCCATACATGATTTCATCATATAACTTTACTTATGTATTCTTGATACATATGTTCTTACAAGTTGATGTATATACATATACTTTCATTAATAAACCTAACACAAGTTCATCATGCATTCACATAAGTTTACAACTTATGCTATCTTAAATGACTTATTACCAACTTATGTGGCTTAAGTTCATTACTTATACATACTTCTTTTTTTTATCATTCATGTTCCTTAATCCAAGCTTTTCTTATCAACCTATCATATTAGAGATAGAAGATAATTGGAGAAGGAGTCTTACATTTGAAGTCTTTAATAAGTAGCTTCTTCTTCTTGACTTATGGAATAACTTACTTGCAACTTAATTCTCCTAACACTTAAGCACTTTGAGAGAGAGTGATTGGATTAATTTTAATAACTAGCAAATGACTTGTCATGCTTCTTTATTTATAGAACTTGCAAGGCTTGGGGTAGATTAGTCTTTACACAATCCACCTCCTTACTATTCATTAATTGACCAACACCACTCATATCCTTTGCTTGGTCCCTACTTTATTTACTTGGTCATTACTTATCTTGAGCACCACCTTTACTTGGTCATCACTTATCTTACTTGGTAACCACACATTTACCACATTAATATGGTTTGCTCCATGGATTACACAATCCAATGAACTTTAGCTTGGGCTTAGATTAAATGAACATTGGGCTTTGCTTAACAAACCTTCATATGTTCATTAATTCATAAGTCGGGCCTTAACCCTTAATTCACTTGGGCTTGTACAAAATCCTAACCAATCTTTACAAGTCCATTAATATTACATAATACATATACATATAGTTTATGTATTATTGTCGTATTCTAATTCATATAGAATTTATATACGATAATGCATTCTTCTTACAAACTCATATAATACTTTGTATTATACTCGTTTCCATTCCTTTATACAATACTCACGTATCATACCATCATTCCTTAACGCAATAGTTCTTCATTTTCCTTACGTTCTCGATTTAAGTCCGCAAGCAAAATATTACGTTTTCCATAACTAGATTATTATTACATAATCCGTCTTACTTTAATATTCTACCATTACGTATTTCTCAGAAATTCAAAAATAAATCCTGAGCAAATACCGATGAATAGTGTTTTCTAGAAAATTTCTTGGAAAACTTTTATTTTCGTCTTGGAAATTCAAACACCTTAAATCCTTCACATAGCTCAAATACTACGATATTCCAATATCAATAGGTTACAAAACGACAACCATCTTGATATCCCACATAATATGATTTTATTATTATTTAATTTAATAAAATCATCTTACATTAAAATTCGAATTTCTCGGTCGTTACAAAACATGTCTGTGATCGTTATATATCAATTGTTTATGTTAAAATCATTGTTTGGTGGGTGAAATTCGTGTTAGTTGGGCTAAAGTCAGCTCTTGCATGTTCACTGCTGCCTCTGGTTCTGTTTGTCCACGGCGCAGCTACACCGGTGCCAAGGCCAGAAACGGCGCAGCTGCGCCGGTCCCAAACTTGTGTATTGCGCAGCTGCGCCATACACTGATCTAAGATAGTGGCTTCTGCTACTTCTGTAGACTTGAGATATCAATGTAACTTGGTCTAATAATGTGATTAATGTAATAAACATGGAACATGGAGGTTAAATCAGAACCGTGTCATGTCATTGATAATTTCAAAGTTGTAAAGGATTAGTAAGTTACGAACGCCTTATGACTTAATGTATACAATGAATAATGAATAAGTCTTGTGATGTTAACACTTGTGATTTCTGAAATGAGCACTAAGATATGAAAGGTGATTAATATAAAACCATTGAGTCCTAGGAAGACTTAAATACTTGGTTGAACTTCAAGTTCGATTAAAGAAAAGTGTAGTATTGATTAATAAGAGTTGAAAATGTGATTTTGATGTTAAAAGTCTTATGTAGTTGTTAGTGATTTTTCAGATTCATGTTATGTGGTTTAGTATTATGGATAGACTTAAACTAAAGGATATAACTTAACAAAGATGAGAAATAAATCTATGAGGTTAATGTATGTAGCTAATTGATGTGATATTGTGACAACCCGAATTTTTATAAGTTATTAAAATAGGAATTTAATAATTAAAATTCTTATTATGAGATGTTTTGAGTGTTAGTATGTATATATATGTGCTATATATATGTTGAAATATGTGATCTGGTATGAAGAGAAATATATAATCATATATTGGGAAAGTGAGGTTTAATAGTTAAGTTAACTATCGAAGAAATTAAATGAATTTTTGTAGTTTATTTGAAATATTTATTGAATTAAATATATTTTTTAAATAAATTATTTATTAAGAAAAATAAATAATTTATGAAAGTGTGGTATAATAATTTAGTTACGTGTGTATGATAATTAAATTAAAGCAAATGTAAATTTTATTCTTTGAAGATTTAATTTAATGAATTAATTAAATTAAATGAATTGTTTAATATTAAAGAAAATAAATAAATTAAATAAAGTAATGTTTAAATCTAATTTATTAATTAAATTAGATATATGTAATTAGTTAATAATTATAAGTATAATTATAATGAGATTATAAGTATAATTATAATGAGATTATAATTATTATTAATTACTATTATTATGTGTTATTTAAATTAACTAAAGGTGTGACACATGAAACTATATAATATAATATTATTAAAATAATCTAGTTTGGGGGAGTTGGTGTGTGACCAAACAAGGCCTCGTGGTCTTTGGTCTAATTTAACTGATGAAGGCGTATTATTTTATAACTGAAGTACGTGGGTAGCTTCAGTTTATTTTTACGCGTTCTTTTCTTCCTAAGGCTATAGTCAGAGAGTTTGGAAGAGAGGAACATAGTGAAACACAGAGAGTTTGGAGAGAGAGCAAGAGAGGAATCACTGTAATTGAAGGGGAATTTCTAAACCTAATTAGCTTCTCTTTGCTAGCAACCAATCAGAGGAACAAGGTATAACCTACTCTAATGTTAACCCTTGTTTTTGAAATTTCTATTGATAATTGTGTTGAATTAATACATATATATGTATGAAGGGTTTATACTCTGTTAATTATCACATGTGAGTGTTGTTTGATGATAAAAATTAATGTAATTTGGTTTGTAGGAAGAAAAGTATATAAAAATGTTTTTACATGAAAATTAGCTTTAGAAAGTACAAAATTTCATGGTCAATACTTGTTATAATCTGTAAATTAATTTTGGATTATGTTAGTATATTAAGAAACGAAAGCGGCGTAGTTTAAATCGTGTTAATTGGTTAAGAAACGAACCCGTGGCTATCGAATTCGCAAAATGTGTTTAAAACATAAAAATAGAGTATGGACATGTGTTTTGGGTCAAATTTTAGGTTGGTTAATGTTTTTATAAATTGTTAGAATTCTAGTATGTTGTAGTTATATGAATTACAAATCCATAGAATTGAAAACGGACTAATTTGGATGTGTATAACTCAAGTTATGAAGATTAGTAGGAGAAAAAACCTCAAAAATCACGAGAACGGTAGCTTCAGGTCCCGTTTCTGCTAACGGGCGCAGGTGCGCTGTGCCATAAGTCATTTGGGGCGCAACTTCACTGTGCCCAAGCCTTAATTGGGCGCAGCTGCGCCCAAACTATGCCAGGTGTGACTATTTTGACATGTTTTAGTAAAATAGGCATAACTGTTTCATACGAACTCCGATTAAGAGAAATCCAGATGATTCGGAACGAGGACAAATATACCTACAACTTTTATTCTTTAAGTGTTTGAATTCGAGGTCTGGAATAGGGGTTAAAATGGTCGTCGATAGGACATGTGTGTTTTCGGAGGCAATCAGAGGGCGTCGGGCATGCACGTATGCAAGTGTAGTGCTCTTGAAGATAAAAGATGTTGTTCTAAGTTATAGAACATGAATATTACAAAGTATAATGATGCTTAACATTAATAAATGATATATTATATAAGTTGTATATGCATACTAAGCACACACAAGAGAGACAAATTGGTCGTGTAACGAATAAAAGTCGAAACACCGTGATAAGTGATAATGAACGTAAAAAGTGTTTTAAATCAAATGAAATGAATATTATAAGATATTAAATAGTGTTAATATAAAACTAATAAGTAGTCCTAGCAAGACTTAAAACACTTGAATGAACTTCAAAAATGAAATATAATGAGATATAAGTCGAAAGTTAACACAATCAAATTGAACATTGTGTATTTATGATAGGAAGGGTTATGAGACGTAGAGTAAAGTTTATATGTAAAATTTTTTGATAATCATCATGTCGAAGTTATTCAACGATAATTGTGAAAGAGTTTTTGTGAAAACCTTAGTAAGGTAGGGTTTTGGTGATTCCGAGGACGGAAATCTTATAAGGAGGGAAGGATGTGACAACCCAAATTTTTATAAGTTATTAAAATAGGAATTTAATAATTAAAAATCTTGTTATGAGATGTTTTGAGTTTGAGTATGTATATATACGTGCTATATATATGTTGAAATATGTGATCTGGTATGAAGAGAAATATATAATCATATATTGGGAAAATGAGGTTTAATAGTTAAGTTAACTATTGAAGAAATTAAATGATTTTTTTAGTTTATTTTAAATATTTATTGAATTAAATATATATTTTAAATTAATTATTTATTAAGAAAAATAAATAATTTATGAAAGTGTGGTATAATAATTTAGTTACGTGTGTATGATAATTAAATTAAAGGAAATATAAATTTTATTCTTTAAAGATTTAATTTGATGAATTAATTAAATTAAATGAATTTTTTAATATTAAAGAAAATAAATAAATTAAATAAAGTAATATTAAATTTAATGTATTAATTAAATTAAATATATGTAATTATTTATTAATTATAAGTATAATTATAATGAGATTATAATTATTATTAATTACTATTATTATGTGTTATTTAAATTAACTAAAGGTGTGACACATGAAACTATATAATATAATATTATTAAAATAATCTAGTTTGGGGAAGTTGGTGTGTGACCAAACAAGGCCTTGTGGCCTTTGGTCTAATTTAACTAATGAAGGCGTATTATTTTATAACTGAAGTACGTGGGTAGCTTGAGTTTATTTTTACGCGTTCTTTTCTTCCTAAATCTATTGTCAGAGAGTTTGGAAGAGAGGAACATAGTGAAACACAGAGAGTTTGGAGAGAGGGCAAGAGAGGAATCACTGTAATTAAAGGGGAATTTCTAAACCTAATCATCTTCTCTTTGCTAGCAACCAATCAAAGGGACAAGGTATAACCTACTCTAATGTTAACCCTTGTTTTTGAAATTTCTATTTATAATTGTGTTGAATTAATACATATATATGTATGAAGGGTTTATACTCTGTTAATTATCAAATGTGAGTGTTGTTTGATGATAAAAATTTATTTAATTTGGTTTGTAGGAAGAAAAGTATATAAAAATGTTTTTACATGAAAATTAGCTTTAGAAAGTACAAAATTTCATGGTCAATACTTGTTATAATCTGTAAATTAATTTTGGATTATGTTAGTATGTTAAGAAACGAAAGCGGCGTAGTTTAAATCGTATTAATTGGTTAAGAAACGAACCCGTGGCGATCGAATTCGTAAAATGTGTTTAGAACATAAAAATAGAGTATGGACATGTGTTTTGGGTCAAATTTTAGGTTGGTTAATGTTTTTATAAATTGTTAGAATTCTAGTATGTTGTAGTTATATGAATTACAAATTCATAGAATTTAAAACGGACTAATTTGGATGTGTATAACTCAAGTTATGAAGATTAGTAGGAGAAAAAACCTCAAAAATCACGAGAACGGTAGCTTCAGGTCCCGTTTCTGCTAACGGGCGCAGGTGCGCTGTGCCATATGTCATTTGGGCGCAACTTCACTGTGCCCAAGCCTTAATTGGGCACAGCTGCGCCCAAACTATGCCAGGTGTGACTATTTTGACATGTTTTAGTAAAATAGGCATAACTGTTACATACGGACTCCGATTAATAGAAATCCAGATGATTCGGAACGAGGACAAATATACCTACAACTTTTATTCTTTAAGTGTTTGAATTCGAGGTCTGGAATTGGGGTTAAAATGGTCGTCGATAGGACATGTGTGTTTTCGAAGGCAATCAGAGGGCGTCGGACATGCACGTATGCAAGTGTAGTGCTCTTGAAGATAAAAGATGTTGTTCTAAGTTATAGAACATGAATATTATAAAGTATAATGATGCTTAACATTAATAAATGATATATTATATAAGTTGTATATGCATACTAAGCACACACAAGAGAGACAAATTGGTCGTGTAACGAATAAACGTCGGAACGCCGTGATAAGTAATAATGAACGTAAAAAGTATTTTAAATCAAATGAAATGAATATTATAAGATATTGAATAGTGTTAATATAAAACCAATAAGTAGTCCTAGCAAGACTTAAAACACTTGAATGAACTTCAAAAATGAAATATAATGAGAAACAAGTCGAAAGTTAACACAATCAAATTGAACATTGTGTATTTATGATAGGAAGGGTTATGAGACGTAGAGTAAAGTTTATATGTAAAATTTTTTGATAAGTCATCATGTTGAAGTTATTCAACGATAATTGTGAAAGAGTTTTTGTGAAAACCTTAGTAAGGTAGGGTTTCTGTGATTCCGAGGACGGAAACCTTATAAGGAGGGAAGGATGTGACAACCCAAATTTTTATAAGTTATTAAAATAGGAATTTAATAATTAAAATTCTTATTATGAGATGTTTTGAGTTTGAGTATGTATATATACCTGCTATATATATGTTGAAATATGTGATCTGGTATGAAGAGAAATATATAATCATATATTGGAAAAATGATGTTTAATAGTTAAGTTAACTATTGAAGAAATTAAATGATTTTTTTAGTTTATTTTAAATATTTATTGAATTAAATATATATTTTAAATTAATTATTTATTAAGAGAAATAAATAATTTATGAAAGTGTGGTATAATAATTTAGTTACTTGTGTATGATAATTAAATTAAAGGAAACATAAATTTTATTCTTCGAAGATTTAATTTAATGAATTAATTAAATTAAATGAATTTTTTAATATTAAAGAAAATAAATAAATTAAATAAAGTAATGTTAAATCTAATATATTAATTAAATAAATATATGTAATTATTTATTAATTATAAGTATAATTACAATGATATTATAATTATTATTAATTACTATTATTATGTGTTATTTAAATTAACTAAAGGTGTGACACATGAAACTATATAATATAATATTATTAAAATAATCTAGTTTGGGGAAGTTGTTGTGTGACCAAACAAGGCCTTGTGGCCTTTGGTCTAATTTAACTAATGAAGGCGTATTATTTTATAACTGAAGTACGTGGGTAGCTTGAGTTTATTTTTACGCGTTCTTTTCTTCCTAAATCTATTGTCAGAGAGTTTGGAAGAGAGGAACATAGTGAAACACAGAGAGTTTGAAGAGAGATCAACAGAGGAATCACTATAATTGAAGGGGAATTTCTAAACCTAATCATCTTCTCTTTGCTAGCAACCAATCAAACGAACAAGGTATAACCTACTCTAATGTTAACCCTTGTTTTTGAAATTTCTATTGATAATTGTGTTGAATTAATACATATATATTTATGAAGGGTTTATACTATGTTAATTATCACATTTGAGTGTTGTTTGATGATAAAAATTCATGTAATTTGGTTTGTAGGAAGAAAAGTATAAAAAAATGTTTTTACATGAAAATTAGCTTTAGAAAGTACAAAATTTCATGGTCAATACTTGTTATAATCTGTAAATTAATTTTGGATTATGTTAGTATGTTAAGAAACGAAAGTGGCGTAGTTTAAATCGTATTAATTGGTTAAGAAACGAACCCGTGGCGATCGAATTCGTAAAATGTGTTTAGAACATAAAAATAGAGTATGGACATGTGTTTTAGGTCAAATTTTAGGTTGGTTAATGTTTTTATAAATTGTTAGAATTCTAGTATGTTGTAGTTATATGAATTACAAATCCATAGAATTTAAAACGGACTAATTTGGATGTGTATAACTCAAGTTATGAAGATTAGTAGGAGAAAAAACCTCAAAAATCACGAGAACGGTAGCTTCAGGTCCCGTTTCTGCTAACGGGCGCAGGTGCGCTGTGCCATAAGTCATTTGGGCGCAACTTCACTGTGCCCAAGCCTTAATTGGGCGCAGCTGCGCCCAAACTATGCCAGGTGTGACTATTTTGACATGTTTTAGTAAAATAGGCATAACTATTACATACGGACTCCGATTAAGAGAAATCCAGATGATTCGGAACGAGGACAAATATACCTACAACTTTTATTCTTTAAGTGTTTGAATTCGAGGTCTGGAATTGGGGTTAAAATGGTCGTCGATAGGACATGTGTGTTTTCGGAGGCAATCAGAGGGCGTCGGACATGCACGTATGCAAGTGTAGTGCTCTTGAAGATAAAAGATGTTGTTCTAAGTTATAGAACATGAATATTATAAAGTATAATGATGCTTAACATTAATAAATGATATATTATATAAGTTGTATATGCATACTAAGCACACACAAGAGAGACAAATTGGTCGTGTAACGAATAAACGTCGAAACGCCGTGATAAGTAATAATGAACGTAAAAAGTATTTTAAATCAAATGAAATGAATATTATAAGATATTGAATAGTGTTAATATAAAACCAATAAGTAGTCCTAGCAAGACTTAAAACACTTGAATGAACTTCAAAAATGAAATATAATGAGAAACAAGTCGAAAGTTAACACAATCAAATTGAACATTGTGTATTTATGATATGAAGGGTTATGAGACGTAGAGTAAAGTTTATATGTAAAATTTTTTGTTAAGTCATCATGTTGAAGATATTCAACGATAATTGTGAAAGAGTTTTTGTGAAAACCTTAGTAAGGTAGGGTTTCTGTGATTCCGAGGACGGAAACCTTATAAGGAGGGAAGGATGTGACAACCCAAATTTTTATAAGTTATTAAAATAGGAATTTAATAATTAAAATTCTTATTATGAGATGTTTTGAGTTTGAGTATGTATATATACCTGCTATATATATGTTGAAATATGTGATCTGGTATGAAGAGAAATATATAATCATATATTGGAAAAATGATGTTTAATAGTTAAGTTAACTATTGAAGAAATTAAATGATTTTTTTAGTTTATTTTAAATATTTATTGAATTAAATATATATTTTAAATTAATTATTTATTAAGAGAAATAAATAATTTATGAAAGTGTGGTATAATAATTTAGTTACTTGTGTATGATAATTAAATTAAAGGAAACATTATATTTATTCTTCGAAGATTTAATTTAATGAATTAATTAAATTAAATGAATTTTTTAATATTAAAGAAAATAAATAAATTAAATAAAGTAATGTTAAATCTAATATATTAATTAAATAAATATATGTAATTATTTATTAATTATAAGTATAATTACAATGATATTATAATTATTATTAATTACTATTATTATGTGTTATTTAAATTAACTAAAGGTGTGACACATGAAACTATATAATATAATATTATTAAAATAATCTAGTTTGGGGAAGTTGTTGTGTGACCAAACAAGGCCTTGTGGCCTTTGGTCTAATTTAACTAATGAAGGCGTATTATTTTATAACTGAAGTACGTAGGTAGCTTGAGTTTATTTTTACGCGTTCTTTTCTTCCTAAATCTATTGTCAGAGAGTTTGGAAGAGAGGAACATACTGAAACACAGAGAGTTTGGAGAGAGATCAAGAGAGGAATCACTATAATTGAAGGGGAATTTCTAAACCTAATCATCTTCTCTTTGCTAGCAACCAATCAAAGGAACAAGGTATAACCTACTCTAATGTTAACCCTTGTTTTTGAAATTTCTATTGATAATTGTGTTGAATTAATACATATATATTTATGAAGGGTTTATACTATGTTAATTATCACATTTGAGTGTTGTTTGATGATAAAAATTCATGTAATTTGGTTTGTAGGAAGAAAAGTATAAAAAAATGTTTTTACATGAAAATTATCTTTAGAAAGTACAAAATTTCATGGTCAATACTTGTTATAATCTGTAAATTAAATTTGGATTATGTTAGTATGTTAAGAAACGAAACCGGCGTAGTTTAAATCGTGTTAATTGGTTAAGAAACGAACCTGTGGCGATCGAATTCACAAAATGTGTTTAGAACATAAAAATAGAGTATGGACATGTGTTTTGGGTCAAATTTTAGGTTGGTTAATATTTTTATAAATTGTTAGAATTCTAGTATGTTGTAGTTATATGAATTACAAATCCATAGAATTGAAAACAGACTAATTTGGATGTGTATAACTCAAGTTATGAAGATTATTAGGAGAAAAAACCTCAAAAATCACGAGAACGGTAGCTTCAGGTCCCGTTTCTGCTAACGGGCGCAGGTGCGTTGTGCCATAAGTCATTTGGGGCGCAACTTCACTGTGCCCAAGCCTTAATTGGGCGCAGCTGCGCCCAAACTATGCCAGGTGTGACTATTTTGACATGTTTTAGTAAAATAGGCATAACTATTACATACGGACTCCGATTAAGAGAAATCCAGATGATTCTGAATGAGGACAAATATCCCTACAACTTTTATTCTTTAAGTGTTTGAATTCGAGGTCTGGAATATGGGTTAAAATTGTCGTCGATAGGACATGTGTGTTTTCGGAGGCAATTAGAAGGCGTCGGGCATTCATGTATGCAAGTGTAGTGCTCTTGAAGATAAAAGATGTTGTTCTAAGTTATAGAACATGAATATTATAAAGCATAATGATGCTTAACATTAATAAATGATATATTATATAAGTTGTATATGCATACTAAGCACACACAAGAGAGACAAATTAGTCGTGTAACGAATAAACGTCGAAACGCCGTGATAAGTGATAATGAACATAAAAAGTGTTTTAAATCAAATGAAATGAATATTATAAGATATTGAATAGTGTTAATATAAAACCAATAAGTAGTCCTAGCAAGACTTAAAACACTTGAATGAACTTCAAAAATGAAATATAATGAGATATAAGTCGAAAGTTAACACAATCAAATTGAACATTGTGTATTTATGATAGGAAGGGTTATGAGACGTAGAGTAAAGTCTATATGTAAAAAATTTTGATAAGTCATCATGTTGAAGTTATTCAACGATAATTGTGAAAGAGTTTTTGTGAAAACCTTTGTAAGGTAGGGTTTTGGTGATTCCGAGGACGGAAACCTTATAAGGAGGGAAGGATGTGACAACCCAAATTTTTATAAGTTATTAAAATAGGAATTTAATAATTAAAATTCTTATTATGAGATGTTTTGAGTTAGAGTATGTATATATACGTGCTATATATATGTTGAAATATGTGATCTGGTATTAAGAGAAATATATAATCATATATTGGGAAAATGAGGTTTAATAGTTAAGTTAACTATTGAAGAAATTAAATGATTTTTTTAGTTTATTTTAAATATTTATTGAATTAAATATATATTTTAAATTAATTATTTATTAAGAAAAATAAATAATTTATGAAAGTGTGGTATAATAATTTAGTTACGTGTATATGATAATTAAATTAAAGGAAATATAAATTTTATTCTTTGAAGATTTAATTTAATGAATTAATTAAATTAAATGAATTTTTTAATATTAAAGAAAATAAATAAATTAAATAAAGTAATGTTAAATCTAATGTATTAATTAAATTAAATATATGTAATTATTTATTAATTATATGTATAATTACAATGAGATTATAATTATTATTAATTACTATTATTATGTGTTATTTAAATTAACTAAAGGTGTGACACATGAAACTATATAATATAATATTATTAAAATAATCTAGTTTGGGGAAGTTGGTGTGTGACCAAACAAGGCGTTGTGGCCTTTGATCTAATTTAACTAATGAAGGCGTATTATTTTATAACTGAAGTATGTGGTTAGCTTGAGTTTATTTTTACGCGTTCTTTTCTTCCTAAATCTATTGTCAGAGAGTTTGGAAGAGGGGAACATAGTGAAACACAGAGAGTTTGGAGAGAGAGCAAGAGAGGAATCACTGTAATTGAAGGGGAATTTCTAGACCTAATCATCTTCTCTTTGCTATCAACCAATCAAAGGAACAAGGTATAACCTACTCTAATGTTAACCCTTGTTTTTGAAATTTCTATTGATAATTGTGTTGAATTAATACATATATATGTATGAAGGGTTTATACTCTGTTAATTATCTCATAATATGAAAATAGAGTATGAACATGTGTTTTGGGTCAAATTTTAGGTTGGTTAATGTTTTTTTAAATTGTTAGAATTCTATTATGTTGTAGTTATATGAATTACGAATCCATAGAATCGAAAACGGACTAATTTGGATGTGTATAACTCAAGTTATGAAGATTAGTAGGAGAAAAAAGCTCAAAAATCGCGAGAACAATAGCTTCAGGTCCCGTTTTTGCTAACGGGCGTAGCTGCGCTGTGTCCTAAGTGATTTGGGGCATAGATGCGCTGTGCCCAAGGCTTAATTGGGCGCAGCTGCGCCCAAACTATGTCAGGCGTGACTGTTTTGACATGTTTTAGTAAAACAGGCATAACATTTTCATATGAACTCCGATTAAGGTGATTCAAGATGATCCGGAACGAGGACGAATAGACCTACAACTTTTATTCTTTAAGTTATTCAATTTGAGGTCTGGAACAGAGGTCAAAATGGTCATCTTTAGGACTGTTGTGTTTTCGGACGCAATTAGAAGGCGTCGGGCATGCACGTGTGCAAGTGTAATGCTCTTGAAGATAAAAGATGTTGTTCTAAGTTATAGAACATGAATATTATAAAGTATAATGACGCTTAAAATTAATAAATGATATATTAGATAAGTTGTATACGCATACTAAGCACACACAAGAGAGGCAAATTGGGCGTGTAACGAATAAACGTCGAAACGCCGTGATAAGTGATAATGAACGTAAAAAGTGTTTTAAATCAAATGAAATGAATATTATAAGATATTGAATAGTGTTAATAAAAAACCAATAAGTAGTCCTAGCAAGACTTAAACCGTTGAATGAACT
Source organism: Panax japonicus (assembly GCA_020205505.1). Taxonomy (NCBI): domain Eukaryota; kingdom Viridiplantae; phylum Streptophyta; class Magnoliopsida; order Apiales; family Araliaceae; genus Panax; species Panax japonicus. The sequence continues at coordinate 52,965,781 of CM035107.1, read as the reverse complement.
TCAAAAATTAAATATAATGAGATATAAGTCGAAAGTTAACACAATCAAATTGAACATTGTGTATTTATGATAGGAAGGGTTATGAGACGTAGAGTAAAGTTTACATTACAACTACTATGCGTTACTATGTGACTAATAGATGATGTGCATGATTATATAATTGTGTAGGGCACGTGAAGTGCAGATAACTGTAAGCTGTTAAACTGTTATTGGTAAACAACGATCAAGGCAAGTCTTTCAGTTCCTATTTGCTATGTGAATTTGATTTATTTCCTATATTGCTGATAAGTAAGGAACTCAATCTTTATACATCTTTATACTTGTTGTATGAACTGTAACATGTATGTTATGCTAGTCCAATATTTATGAGATATATGTTGAGCATGCTATTATGTGCTACGTGATGCATGAAAACTGTTAGATTTTGCTGGGCTGTCGAGCTCAACCTTGTAAATAACCATTTTTGCAGGTTAAGGATTGAAGATAACACTATGTGCTACTTGAGTGACGTGGATCAGAAATAATACACGAAGATTAATATTTTAGCTAATGTTGTTATTTCTTTATACCATAATTAAGATTCATGAGATGTACTAAATGTTTTATGATGTATAGTTTTATGTTGAGTTGTAAAGCTAATGTTAGAATTATCTGATATGTAAAGGTTATCGGATTGAAATATTAAATTTTATATAATAACAGTGATAAAGCGGATCATAAAATAAGATTGATTCAAAGACATGTAGATGATAAAGGTTTTGGTTCAGGGAATTAAAGTAAGAAGACATAAAAGATTAAATTATTCCGCATTATATAAAGTTTAACATCGAATAATGATGTAAAATCAGAAGGTAGATGTGTTATTAACGACCAAAGTTAATAATTAAATTGTATGAATTTTGGGGTCGTTACAGATATTCCTAATGGTATGTGAAGAATATTGGAGTATGTGAGCTGTAATTGTATAGCTTACGTAAGAGGCAAGTTCCCTAACCTTTGCTAATTTATTATTCAGCAAGGTTACTTTTCACTGTTATGTTATGCTTATGCAAATTCTCTATTTCTAATCTCTTGTTGAGCAGTTTATTGTTATTCGAGTTCTTTAACCCTCATTTACTGTTGAGCAAGTTAGTTAATCTTTATTTCTTTATTTCAAACGAGATTACTTTGGTTATTCAAAGTCTGTAATATTGTCATAAGAAATGTGTTTATTCAGCAACTAATAACTGTTGTTTGATCATCGTTCTCCAATGTCATTGTACTATCTTATATTATTATATTGAACTCTAAGTTGCCTAGCGATTCTTTACTAATTCAACTAATCCATAGTTGATGAATATTCTAAACTTTAAATTTCATTGAAGTTAACCCAAACCAAACTTCCTTTGGTTTGCTTATGTACTCACACAATTTTGAAAGCATGTTGTTGATGATAACATTTGTTCAATTTAGAAACTGTTAATACTCTAGCTCTTATTGATTCATCGCTATACCTTGTTCATGAAAATATTATAATCAAACCTCTTGAATAGTTATTGGTATCTATCTGATTCAACTAGTACTTAGTTGATAAGCATTCTAAAGATCTAGAATTCCGTAAAAGTTAATTCCCAACCAAACTTCATCTGGTTTGGAACCTAATAATCTAAGCTGACATGAACAACCATATATTAGGGAATTATTTTAGAAATACGCAATAACGTTAAAATGTTTACGCAATACATATTACAAAGGCCTGATCACCTGGAGTACAGAATGATGGTCCAAATAGTCGTTTAGGCTGTTAAAGGTTACAGTAGATGTGACACCCCCAAATCCGTGTAACATCGATTACAGGACATGGTGCTCACGATATAACATACATCATCATCTATCTAAGTAACTCTAATAATAATAATAATAATAATAACTATTACATACTTATTCAAAATAAAGTCCCAAGTCTTTACAACCTTTAATAAACTGAAACTTAAACTTAGCGTTTATCGCTACATCACATCATATGCGAAAGTATAATTATTACATAAATAACTCTCATCATTTCATCTTAGACTTTCCTTTGTCCTTACTCGAGCCCTCAGTGTTATCAGCCTTAACTGAAATGTTTAAGCAAGAATGAGCACAAATTGCCCAGCAAGTATATAAAGTAGTTCGAGAACATACATCAGAAGTAAAACCATTAGTATGAATATTTATCAACAGTTGAAATAAATATCAAGAGATAAACTGGAATAATAAGATAAGAGTTCTGGAATTCTCAATAGCATACTAACGGGTGTTAGATACCCTGAACACTGCTTTGTTTCATCAAAAACCATCAGACGGATTAACAATAAAATAGATTATAAACGGTCTTTGCAAGTACTCCAGGTGATCAGCCTATCATACCCTACATTGTGCATAAGTATAAAGTTTAAACACATAAGCGTAAATGGGACTATATGCCCGACATCTGTTTGCCCAATTATTCTGGTTGTTAATCTTAGTATTCATGCGGGACCTCACCAAAAAAATTTGGATTGGTAAACATTAAATAGCTTCAAAGGATTTGAATTGTCCAAACAATATACTATGTTTGCAGCAATAACATCTAGCTGGAACAAAAGCTAGAAAGCATGCTTGAATATAGTTCATTAAGGGAATACAAACTTTAAAGTATAGCAGTTGCAATAGGAACTGAATAATCATCAATAATATTTCGCATCACAATTGAAGTTACAGAACTTTACAATAAAGGAGCTTGCACAAATGATTAATTATTCACAAGCCCAAACTTACCCTCGCTGCAATCAACTGAATAGGAGTTGAATAAATTCATAATGAAAAATAGGGTAAGAAACTTGCATGTTACGTCTTCTATAATTACTGCTATCTACTAGCCCTTCACGTAACCTATTCACATGTGTCACGTTAAGTAATTTAGTTCTCGAACACCACTTTGAAGTGTAATGGTTCCCTTTTATTTTAATAAGAAGATTAAACTCACACGTATTCAAATACAACTCAATTACCTAACATGTTGCTATAAATAGGCCACATGGTTAAATAAAAGAAACTAGGAAACATAATTTGTGACATTTTTAGGACCAAAAATCTGCATAAAATATGCTTAAGGGTCTCAAGTCAGAAAATCTCATTTTCCATAATTATGACATCACATATATAATTAAATTCATTTATCCATATAGCATCATTTATATAAAAAATACCAATTCAGTTCCAAAAATATTTCTTTTATGTGATTTTGTAGAATATAGTCCCACATTGAACATATAATTTTCCCGGAATTTTTAAAATTCATCTACTATTTTTAAATAGCCCATAATAGCCAAATATTCTTAGATTTTTTATAAATCGAGATTAGCTCCAAACTTTTAGAAATTTTTAGGGTTAACTCCTGTTATACACATGTACTTCCAGTAAAAATTTCGTAATTTTTGAACTTACTCACAAAGAGTTATTCGGGTATCTTCTCCCAAAGTGTCCCTAACCGTAAAATTCATAACTCTCAAACCGTATGGCCAAAAATTCTCAAATTTTTACAGGACCTTTATATCTTCTTATATTAATACTACAAATTTTTCCAGAATTTTTAAAGTACAACACAGTGGACAAACATGCCCCTGAAATAGACTGATCCCAACAGTTCCAAGAAAGACATCAAATTTTAGTTTCTTGCAGCCACTTTTGCGATTTTATTCCCTCTAATCTAAAGATGATATGACCATGATACTTGGTTACAATAAACTTCATATAACAAGATATTTTACAAAAATATAGCATTCATGAAACTAGCATGCTAAGACCACAAACCAACTGCATAGAAAACCGTGCCAGCACTAGTTTTATACTTGAAAAAAATCTGGAAATTCTAGATTTTCTGCATATTTTAGTATGAACATGCTTGCTTACGATTTTCACAACTTGATCATTATAACTCCGATTCTGATGAAATTTGGGCCAGATGAGACTTCATACTACATACTATTTTATAAAATTATTACATACGCTAATCGAGTCATCTAAACTACAAATCCAAAACTCCAAAAATCCCAAAAATCACAGATTACACTTTTTAACCAACTTTGACAAAAATCATGATTTTGATTCTAGTATGTATGGATTCGATTCGTACCGTCCAGATCCCATCTACTAATATATATGAATATATTACAACAAACAAACTCACTAAATTACAATGATTTGAATAAATTAGCAACTAAGAGGCATTTTCTAGTTATTTCCCTTGAAAACATATAAAGGTTCATGAGTTGCTTACTTAATGGATTTCTTCTTGTTTAGCTTCGGAAAATCTTCCTCACTTGCTTGTTTAGACTCCCCAAAACTCTAGAATTTGCCACCCTCTCAAGCTCTTTCCTCTCTCACTCGCAATATTATTTACCGTAGGATTTTTTTACAAAAAGGAAGAAAACTTTGATAGAGAGTATATGTAGAACATGATAACCAATTGATTTTCAAACCATTTCATCTCCAATATAATTATATGTAATAAGTATATTGTATAAATTCAATTTAATATGGGGTGGGGGTTAGAGAAAAGAAAGGTCTTGGATTATAAAGAGTTGTAACTCCCTCACCCATCATTACCTTATAATACTAATGCTCCCTCCCTTGTCCTAATTTAGTTGTCACGTAGGGCCCACGACTGCTACACTTTTCTATTAAAATAATACTAAAATTAATTTAATCGTTTAATACATTATTTTGACCATTTTACCCTCCGTAGTCAAACGTGTACGATACGTATATCGGTTCCTACTAAAGTCGACGTTCCGGACATCGTGGAACTATTCGTTTGGTCAAACTCATCTCCGAAATTCGTAGTTGACTTTTCCCTCAAAAAGTCAACTGGTTGAGTTTGACCAAAAAGTCAACCGTGACACTTTTTCGTGATTATAGTCTATCCTGACTAATTTCGATGTTTCAGACTCGAATACGTAGTCCGCGTCTCTAAATTACGCTTCGAACTCTAGCTCATAATTTAATACCATCCCACGTAATAAATAGAATAATTCCCTACTTAATCAATTTAAATATTTAAATTAAACTAAACCAACCATTTAAATACATCTCATCACATATCTTGAAATAACACATATATGTACAACACATATGCATCTAATAAATGAAATCTCCTAAAAGTTTCTTATAAATTCGTTTATTAATAATTCTTAAATTATATAAAAAAATCTCGGATATTACATTCACCATCCCTTAAAAGGATTCCGTCCCCAGAATCATTACACATCAATAAAAAATATTAGGGTAATTTTTCATCATTTTCTCCTCGAGTTCCCACGTAGCCTCATCGACGTTGTGGTTCCTCCACAATACCTTAACAGAAGGTATTATCTTATTTCTTAACACTTTTTTTTTCTATCGATTATCTGCAATGGGACCTCTTCATAGGTTAAGTCCTTTTTAAACTGAATAGGTTCATACTCTATGACATGCTTGTAATCCTGCTTATAGGGTCGTAGGACAGAAACATGGAACATGTTGTGTATATGTTCTAACTCCGGAGGTAAGGCTATTTCATAAGCTACCTCACCCACTCGCCTCAACACTTCGAAGGGTCCTATGAATCTGGGACTAAGTTTTTCCTTCTTCCCAAATATCATTTTCCCTTTCCAAGGCGACACTTTCAAAAACACATAAGTGCCGAAGTCGAAATCTCGTTGTTGCCGATGTTGATCTGCATATTTCTTCTGTCGATCCTGAGCCGCCACTAGCCTCGTTCTTATTATTTTGATCACATCTGCAGTTTGTTGCACTAATTCTGGACCTAGCAATTGTCGTTCTCCCACTTCATCCCAGCATAATGGCATTCTGCATTTCCTTCCATATAAAGCTTCATAAGGTGGCATACCGATGATCACGTGATAATTGTTATTGTACGCAAATTCTACCAAAGATAGGTGGTCATCCCAGCTCCCTTTTAAATCCATAATGCATGCTCTCGGCATGTCCTCTAACGTTTAAATAGTTCTCTCGCTCTGCCCATTTGTTTGAGGATGATACGCCGTGCTCAACTTCAGTTGCGTTCCCATACGTTCTTGAAAACTTCTCCAGAAATTTGCTGTGAACCGTAGATCGCGATCTGACTCAATTGATACAGGTACCCCGTGCCTGGAAACAATTACTTTGATGTAAAGCTTTACCAACTGATCCAAGGTATATCTAATCTTGATTGACAAGAAATGTGCTGACTTGGTCAATCGATCAACGATCACCCAAACTGCATCGTAACCCTTCTGCGTAGTTGGAATTCCTACCACGAAGTCCATCGTGATATGCTCCCACTTCCATTCTGGAATTTCAAAAGGTTGAAGTAGCCCGCTCAATTTCTGATGTTCCGCCTTAACTCGCTGGCATGTTAAACACTTGTTGACACACTCTGCGACTCCTCTTCTCATATTGGGCCACCAATAATGTTCGCGGAGATCCTGATACATCTTTGTGCTTCCCGGGTGAATTGAGTAACTTGAGCTATGAGCTTCTTGCAAGATTTCTTCCTTTAATTTAGACACCACTGGCACCCAAATTCTCTTCTCAAATCTTAATAGTCCATCACCCCCATACTGAATTTAAGCTCTTCTCTATCTGAAATTCTTGTCCTCACCTTCACGCATTCCTCATCGCTGCCTTGTACTTCCTTGATTTTGTCTAATAGAGTCGGATGAGCCTCCATTGCAAAAAAAATTCCTTCTGGCTCTCTTGGACTTTTTATCTTGAGTTCCAATCTAGCCATCTCCTTAATTAACTCCTATTAAGCTGTTAGCATTGCCAATCTACCACTGTCCTTTCTGCTAAGTGCATTTGCTACCACGTTCACTTTCCCCAGATGATACTAGATGTCGCAATCGTAATCCTTTATAAGTTCCAACCATCTTCTTTGTCTTATATTCAACTCCTTCTGCGTTAAAATATACTTCAGACTTTTATGGTCCATGTATATTTCACACCTTACACCATATAAATAGTGCATCCATATATTTAAGGCAAATACTACTGCCGCCAATTCCAGATCATGGGTAGGATATCCCTTCTCGTAATCCTTCAATTGATGCGATGCATACACAATAACTTTACCATGTTGCATAAGCACACAACCAAGTCCTTTGTGTGACACATCACAGAAAATCACGAAGTCACCTGTATCGTCAGGTAAAGACAACACTGGTGCTTCACTCAGTCTTTTCTTGAGTTCCTTAAAACTCTCTTCACATTTCTCCGTCCAGACAAATTTTTACCGACTTCTTCGTTAAATTCGACAATGTTCCCGCTATCTTTGAAAAATCTTGGATAAACCGTCTGTAATAGCCTGCTATTCCTAAGAAACTTCTTACTTCAGTCGGAGACTGTGGTTGTTCCCAATTCTGAACCGCTTCCACCTTTGTTGGATCCACAGAAATTCCGTCCTTGTCGATCTCGTTACCCAAAAATTGAACTTTCTCCAACCAGAATTCACACTTCGAGAATTTTGCGTATAACTTATCCTTCCTCAACGCCTCCAACACTAACCTTAAATGTTCAACATGATCTTCCTGAGTCTTAGAATAGATCAAGATATCATCTTTTAACATAACTACGAATTTATCTAAGTATTGCTTGAATACCCGATTCATCATGTCCATAAATGATGCTGGCGCATTTGTTAACCCGAATGACATCACCAGGAACTTGTAGTGACCGTAACGTGTCCTGAACGTTATCTTAGGTACATCCTCCTTTCTTACCTTTAACTGGTGATATCCCGTCCCCAAGTCGATCTTGGAAAAATATTTCGCTCCCTTCAATTGATCGAACAAATCATCTATCATATGTAACAGATACTTGTTCTTAATCATCACCTTGTTCAACTCTCAATAGTCGATACATAGTCTCATCGATCCATCCTTCTTTTTCACAAATAAAATTGGTGCTCCCCAAGGAGTCACACTAGGTTGAATATACTTCCTATCTAATAACTCCTGCAACTGTACCATCAGCTCCTTCATTTCTGTCGGTGCCATTCTGTAAGGGGCTTTCGAAATTGGTGATGTTCCCAGTACTAAATCTATAACGAATTCGACCTCCCGATCCTGTTGAAGTCCAGGTAATTCCTCCGGAAAAACATCCAAAAATTCATTCACTACTGGTATTTGTCCCATCTCTATCTCTGCTTTCTGCGTATCGAAGATATGGGCCAAATATCCTACACATCCCTTTCTTTAGTAACTTTCTCGCTTGCATCATTGTCAGATAAATTGAGTGTCTCAGCGACCTATTTCCATAGAATGCTACCTTAGACTGATCTGGAGTCCTAAGGTTTATACACTTCTTTTGGCAATCTATCATTGCTCCATGGTTAAATACCCAATCCATTCCTAAAATTACATCAAATTCTCCTAATTGAATTTGAATTAAATCCACGGGTAACTTATATCCACTGATGTCTACAACACAATTTCTATAGACATGGCTAACGGGAATCATTTCCTTGTTAGCAACTTCTATGTTCATAGGATATTTTAATTCTTCCCGTGGTAAGTTTAATCGTTGGGAGAATTCATGCGATACGAAGGAACAAGTAGCACCTGAATCAAATAATATGTAAGTAGATATATCATTGATCGAAATGATACCTGAAACCACGTCCCTGGATCCGACCGCATCCTGAACCGTCATATTGAAAGTCCTTATTGTTGGTCGATTCTGAGTTGGTGGTCCATTAATCATGAGATTCCCACCACTTGGTCCCCTTCCTCAATTTCCTCCTGTTGTGTTCTTCTTTGCGCAATTCCTTGCTTGATGATCCAATGCTCTACAGTTGAAGCATCCATTTCTCTTTAGTGCAGAGCAATTGGGAGAGATGTGCCCCTCCTACCCGCAGTTGAAACAGACATTCTTTCCTTTTAGACATGCCCTTGAGTGATTCCTTCCACACTCTTTGCATGCCTCAGTTCTCTTCTTTGCTTCCCTTAGTTTTCCCCAGAGTTTCCAGATTTAAAATTGTTGCTGCTACTGTTGTTATTGTTCCACTTCCTCTTGTTTGCACCACTGATGCTGCTACCTTCACCGCGATTCCCTCCTTCATTCTTCTTCTTTTGTTCCTTATTAAGTTTCATCAGGGCCTCACTTCCGCCATCAGCGATTATAGCTTTCTTCAAGAGAGTCGCGAAGCTATTCGTCTGTAACACCGAGAGTCTGCTATATAGCCATAGTTTGAGACCCTGCTCAAACCTCCTCGTTTCTCTCTCCTCAGTGTCGACTTGGTGAGGCGCACACCTTGCTAACTCGTTGAATTTTGTGGCATATTGAGGTACTGTCATGTCTTCTTGCTTCAGCTCTAGGAATCGTTCTCCATTCGACTATGCATACTAACCGGAAAATAGTTCTTAAAAAAGATTTTCTTAAACCCTTCCCAAGGTATCACGCCTTCTCTAACCGTGGTCTGGTTTGCCTCCCACCAGAACTTAGCTTCACCCTACAGCATGTAAGTGGCGAAGATTGTTTTCTGATCATCACCTACTCGGGCGATAGCGAACGCCTTTTTAATTTCCTTGACCCAAGTTTGAGCTTTGATGGGTTCAGTGGTTCCTTTGAACTCGGGGGGTTCCACACTCTTGAAGTCCTTAAAGTGTGCCACTTGGTCCACTGGAGGGTTATTGGCATTCGGGGTTCGATTCTAAAGTGCCCCCACTAACATGTCTATAAACTGCTGCATAGGATTCAGTGGATCCCCAGCATAACCGCCTGACTCCTCGGGTGTTTGACGACGTCTTCCTCTAGCCATCTATCTGTTTAAAATGAACTTAATGTTATTATCTTATCATTTACTCTAAAGAATATATCATTTATAAGAAGATAACTTAATGATCACATCACATACTTAAATAAAAACATATTTATTTACAAACATAACACTAAAAGTATTTCATCGTCTCATGGTGTTAAGCCATTTACATCACTTGAAACCAACATACTTGGTAAAAACCAAAACCAAGCTTTTTATTCATAGATAAGAGTTATAAACGCTAATATTAAAGTTCATTATAATAAACTAAAAGCCCCGCCTAATGGCGTCTTCACGCTCCTCATCCGCTATCTCCAGTACCAGCCCTCAGCTTATGACACGTCTAGACCGGTGCTCCTCACTTGGAAAGTGATGCATCCTATGTTGGAACCTTCCATGTGCTGACTTAAATGCGTACTTCATCTTGTCTATCTTAACCTTCTTATCTCTCACCTCTCCTTCAAACTTTCCAGTTAGCTTCTCGGCCCGAACATGGTCTTTCCTCTCTTCTCCCCAGAATATGGTGATAATCTGCTTGTCAATTTGGAGACTCTGAATCCTCAACTCTAACCCATTAATGGTATGCCCCAAGTGGGTCCTAATAGATTCTTTCTCATCCTCCAGCCTATCTGCCTTCTGGTCTGATTCCCGCATCTTGTCAGCTAAATCCCCGTTCCTTATTATCAGGTGCTGCACCAATGCCTCAAGCAATGATGCAGCTTGCTGCTCCCCCAGATACAGCTCCTCCAACTCATGGACCTTGTCGTTCAACTCCGTAATCGTATCCATCAACCCATCCAACAAAGTATCCTCAGGTATTTCTTCATGAGTCCTCCTCGGGCTCCTCTCCCTCTTCAGGATACTCCTCTGGGTCTGAGTCAGCTGCTGTCTCAGCTATAGGCTCAGGTACAGCTGTCACCAACTGCTCACTCACAACGTGGATATCTCTAACCTCCTCTTCTCCTGAAATCCTTCAAATAAGATAAAATAACTCGGTTAGTATTTTAAAATAGATGTTTTTGTTTTTAGGAAAAAAATAGATTTGACACAACCCCTAGAACTCTACATGAGTTCATCTCCTTATTTTCTCCACTAACTTCCCTAAGGTTATAGTCTAAGGTTCCCCGCCTAAGGTTTATAACATATTGCTTTGATACCAACCTGAGACACCCCAAAATCTATGTAACATCGATTACAGGACATGGTGCTCACGATATACATACATCATCATCTATCTAAGTAACTCTAATAATAATAATAATAATAATAATAATAATAATAATAATAATAATAATAATAATAATAATAATAATAATAATAATAATAATAATAATAATAATAATAACTATTACATACTTATTCAAAATAAAGTCCCAAGTCTTTACAACCTTTAATAAACTGAAACTTAAACATAGCGTTTATCGCTACATCACATCATATGCGGAAATATAATTATTACATAAATAACTCTCATCATTTCATCTTAGATTTTCCTTTGTCCTTGCCCGAGCCCTCAGCGTTATCAGCCTTAACTGAAATGTTTAAGAAAAAATGAGCACAAATTCCCCAGCAAGTATATAAAGTAGTTTGATAACATACATCAGAAGTAATAGCATCAGTATGAATATTTCTCAACAGTTGAAATAAATATCAAGAGATAAACTGGAATATCAAGATAAGAGTTCTAGAATTCTCAATAGCATACTAAGGGGTGTTAGATGGTTTACTCCAGGTGATCAGCCTATCGTACCCTACATTGTGGACAAGTATAAAGTTTAAACGCATAAGCCTAAATGAGACTATATGCCCGACATCTGTTTGCCCAATTATTCGGGTTGTTCATTTTAGTATTCATGCGGGACCTCACCAAAGCAATTTGGATTAGTAAACATTAAATATCTTCAAAGGATTTGAATTGTTCAAACAATATACTATGTTTGCATCAATAACATCTAGCTGGAACGAAAGCTAAAAAGCATGCTTGAATATAGTTCATTAAGGGAATACGAACTTTAAAGTATAGCAGTTGCAATAGGAACTGAATAATTATCAATAATGTTTCGCATCAAAATTGAAGTTATAGAACTTTACAATAAAGGAGCTTGCACGAATGATTAATTAATCACAAGCCCAAACTTACCCTCGCTGCAATCAACTAAATAGGAGTTGAATAAATTTATAATGAAAAATAGGGTAAGAAACTTGCATGTTACGTCTTCTACAATTACTGTTATCTACTAGCCCTTTACGTAACCTATTCACATGTGTCACGTTAAGTAATTTAGTTCTCGAACACCACTTTGAAGTGCAATGGTTCCCTTTTATTTTAATAAGAAGATTAAACTCACACGTATTCAAATACAACCCAATTACCTAACATTTTGCTATAAATAGGCCACGTGGTTAAATAAAAGAAACTAGGAAACATAAATTTGTGACATTTTTAGGACCAAAAATCTGCATAAAATATGCTAAAGGGTCTCAAGTCAGAAAATCTCATTTTCCATAATTATGACATCACATATATAATTAAATTCATTTATCCAAATAACATCATTTATATAAAAAATACCAATTCAGTTCCAAAAATATTTCTTATCTGGGATTTTGTAGAATATAGTCACACATTGAACATATAATTTTCCCGAAATTTTTAAAATTCATCTACTATTTTTAAATAGTCCATAATAGCCAAATATTCTCAGATTTTTTATAAATCGAGATTAGCTCCAAAAATTCAGACATTTTCAGGGTTAACTCCTGTTATACACATTTACTTCCAGTAAAATTTCGTAATTTTTGGACTTGCACACAAAGAGTTATTCGAGTATCTTCTCGCAAAGTGTCCCTAACCGTAAAATTCATAACTCTCAAACCGTATGGCCAAAAATTCTCAAATTTTTACAGGACCTTCATATCTTCTTATATTAATACTATAAAATTTTCCAGAATTTTTAAAGTACAACACAGTGGACGAAAATGCCCCTAAAACAGACTGATCCCAATAGTTCCAAGAAAGACATCAAATTTTAGTTTCTTGCAGCCACTTTTGCGATTTTATTCCTGCTAATCTAAAGATGATATGACCATGATACTTGGGTACAATAAACTTCATACAGCAAGATATTTTACAAAAATATAGCATTCATGAAACTAGCATGCTAAGACCACAAACCAACTGCATAGAAAACCGTGCCAGCACTAGTTTTATACTTGGAAAAAATCTGGAAATTCTAGATTTTCTGCATATTTTAGTATGAACATGCTTGCTTACGATTTTCATAACTTGATCATTATAACTCTGATTCTAATGAAATTTGGGCCAGATGAGACTTCATACTACATACTATTTTATAAAATTATTACATACGCTAATCGAGTCATCTAAACTACAAATCCAAGCCTTCGAAAAACCCAAAAATCACATATTACACTTTTTAACCAACTTTGACAAAAATCATGATTTTGATTCTAGCATGCATGGATTCGATTCCTACCATCCAGATCTCATCTACTAACATATATGAATATATTACAACAAACAAACTCACTAAATTACCATGATTTGAATAAATTAGCAACTAAGAGGCATTTTCTAGTTATTTCCCTTAAAAACATATAAAGGTTCATGAGTTGCTTACTTGATGGATTTCTTCTTGTTTAGCTTCGGAAAATCTTCCTCACTTGCTTGTTTAGACTCCCCAAAATTCTAGAATTTGCCACCCTCTCAAGCTCTTTCCTATCTCACTCGCAACATTATTTACCGTAGGATTTTTTTACAAAAAGGAAGAAAACTTTGATAGAGAGTATATGTAGAACATGATAACCAATTGATTTTCAAACCATTTCATCTCCAATATAATTATATGTAATAAGTATATTATATAAATTCAATTTAATATTGGGTGGGGGTTAGAGAAAAGAAAGGTCTTGGATTGTAAAGAGTTGTAACTCCCTCCCCCATCATTACCTTATAATACTAATGCTCCCTCCCTTGTCCTAATTTAGTTGTCACGTGGGCCCCACGGCTGTTGCACTTTTCTATTAAAATAATACTAAAATTAATTTAATCGTTTAATACATTATTTTGACCATTTTACCCTCCGTAGTCAAACGTGTTCGATACTTATATCGGTTCCTACTAAAGTCGACGTTCCGAACTTCGTGGAACTATCCGTTTCGTCAAACTCATCTCTGAAATTTGTAGTTTTCTTTTCCCTCAAAAAAGTCAACTGGTTGACTTTGACCAAAAAGTCAACCTTGACACTTTTTCGTGATTACAGTCTATCCTGACTAATTTCGACGTTCCGGACTCGAATACGTAGTCCGCATCTCTAAATTCTGCTTCGAACCCCAGCTCATAATTTAATACCATCCTACTTAATAAATAGAATAATTCCCTACTTCATCAATTTAAATAGTTAAATAAAACTAAACCTACCATTTAAATACATCTCATCAAATATCTTGAAATAACACATTTATGTACAACACATATACATCTAATAAATGAAATCTCCTAAAAGTTTTATATAAATTCGTTTATTAATAATTCTTAAATTACATAAAAAAAATCTCGGATATTAAAGTAGAAACACATGTTAACATAGGATATAGATGATGATTATAGTCTTTTAGACTGTTAAAGGTTAAAGTAGAAATACTTGAAACCTAGAGTATAGTTCTAGTCTTGTGACGCTCAGTGTATTCTTTGATGTTGATAACAATTATAAACTTAACGTTCATTATTCCTTTGAACTCATAGTTGTTGAATTAAAGTTTATTGTTCCGGTAAGAATACTTTACCATTGACAACTCAGTTAATTGTCATTCATAAACTGTTATTGTATATTATCCTTCTTGTGGGCAATTGTTTGCTCACTCTTGCACAAAACAATGCAGATGAAGTTAAGAAATTTGAAGAGCTTTCTACAAGCAAGGGCAAGGACAAAGTGCTTGATTAGACGACAACGTTTAATTTATCTTTTATTTATGAAGCTTATGTAATAGATTTAATTATGATCATGTTTTAAGTTCCGTGGATAATTGTAATAAAGGTTAGATGACCTGCGATTTATTTTAGATTATGTAAACCTTTAATGGGAGATTGATTATTTAAACTTTTGAGTTTTATTATTTCCTTTGTTTATGGGTAGTTAGTTATGATATAATTGGACAGTGAACACCAAATCTGTGGGATTGAGGTGCCCAAATTTGGGGGTGTCACAAGTTGGTATCAAAGCTTTATGTTATGAACCTTAGGAAGGGAAACCTTAGGCTATATCCTTCTAGGAGATCGAAAACATAGAGATGATAAACTCTTATCGAGTTTTGAGGAATGAATTAAGGAAATTTATTGAAGATAAAATGATAAAAGACTTTATGTGCTTGTGTTAATGACTTATGTGCTTGTGAGTACTTAGGAGTAACAAGTGTTATACATATTAAGTTGTGGAGTTATTAAAACTTTGTTGTCAAAGAGATTAATGAAGGAAGATAATGATTAGGAGCCCTGAGAAGTTATATAGTTTGAGTATGGTTGGTATTGGGAAAGTCATACCCGTGGATTTTTGTTGTAGAACTTCGGTATGAGCTTGAGTTTGATCAGGAAGATGAATTTTAGAAGGTAAATATGAAGTATAAGTAAGAAGAGTTAGGAAAGCCATAGATCTAGCGTAAAAAGATGTCGCGACTCAAGACTTTACCGCACGACCTGCAGATATAGAGTAGAGATTATCTCAGTTAAAGTTTTAACGAGGTAGTTATTAGTTATTAACGAGATTGTGCAGGAATGGCTATGGAAAGGAGTCAGCAAAGCGGGAGAAAGCTGAGGACGCATGGATTGAGGCTTCTAAATGCATAGAACGTGTTGAAGACAAGTCAAAGAGTGCCAAACAAATGATGGAACTTACCATTTAATCTTCCACTCTCCTGATGATTTGTATCGTGGAGTAAGAGCGAAATGAAGCTTTACAACGTGGACTGTTCCTGTAGATTGCAGGGAAAAACATTAAGATTATATAAATCACGATGAAAATTAATAAAATGTAAATCCTTACTTTTGAATTAAATAGTGGGATGCGATGAAGTAATCCTAGAATTTTATTATTTCAGGATAGATAATATAAATAGCAGCGAGACTATTTTGTTATGTGTGGTATAATAAATGAATAAAGTATTATCACTGTTTATTAAGATATATTATGTGTTATCTATAAGTGGTTAAGATAAGTTTGAAGTGAAAGTAATATGCACACAAGCCAATCATGTTTGATGATAAAGCATATACTTTGTAACAATCTTATTCATTTATTAATAAAAAGTATTAATTTATTAAAGGCTTTTAATTATCTACATGATGCTGTTTTATAATATGTGATAAACCCATAGTTTTAAGCAATGCTTTTAGAATAATGATGATGATCATTCTAATGAGATCTAAATTCTTAGAAAGCTTAAAACTAAAATAGTTCCCAATCGTTGGATTACTAAATTGGGGATTAGTGAATCCGGATAGATTGGTACATACGTTGCTTGCTCATTGGATGAGAATGATTGATCTCATGATCATTTGTGTGGAGACACTAAAGCAAGTATGTAGGTGCTTATTAGAGAATAAGTTCACTGAACGTGACTCGCTAAGGAATACCTAATGGAGTTTTACTTGCATGTCAATAGGAATTCCTGTAGTGATAGTAGTACAAGTGATCCTTGGACTTGAGATCATCATAGTATCTTGTGTATGATGAGTTATACTTTGACTTATTCCTTAAGACCCTTAGGGTATATCAAAGGGTATGCTTGGGTATAATAAGTTATACATGGAGATAATGTATGATCAATAAAGAATCTACCACTTCTAGTAAAAGAAGAGAAATGTCCTATGTGATTCGATAAATGACAACCCAGTAGTCCTTGGCCAAGGCAGAATGAAATTAGAAAGGAGTTTCTAATTTGCATTATTTGGGGTTGTGCATTTAAGAGTCGAAATACATATAATTAAATAAAATAAGACTTGACAGAAATTCCATGTCTTATATTTAATTGGGACATTGTATGGTGGAAGGATTGAATTGTACGGTAACTATTTACTCAAAGGTTCTTTTATGATTAATGTTGAAATCTATATTATCTGGAAAGTCGTTGATCGCTAGGGAGGCTTATCCCTATTGTAGAATAAATATTATTTATTTAAATAAATTATTAGTTTAATTTATTTATTTAAATAAGATTAGAATTGTTCTAATTGATTTATTCACAACCGGTTTAATATGGAGAACCTAAAGGGTCACACCATAAAAGGAAGAATAATTATTTAAGAAGTTAATGGCATAATCGTAATAATATGTTAAGTATATTTAATTTAATCTATGGTGATAGAATAAATTAAATAGCTTAATATTTATTATTTAATATTTTAGAAATATTAAATATAAATTAATAAGAGGAGTCTTATTAATATTATTACTATTATTATTATTTTAATTTCTAAAAGAGTTTAGGAATTAATTTAATATAAGTACTCTCATATATTCCTAATAGGATTAGGAGGGAAAATTAGTTAAAGGAGTTTAATTAATTATCCCTAATAAGATTAGGGAGCCCATTTAATTAAAAGAGTTTAATTAAATAAATAATACCTTATTTTAATAGGGTTACTAGATATCTTTATAAGAGGAGTCTTATATCAGATATCTAACATACGTTATTCCAACTGTTGGAGAGTACGCCTTTTTCTATAGAGATAGAAAACTAGGGTTTTGCCAACCACCCATCTTCTTGAATTTTGTTCTTCCTTGGTGGATCACCTCTAGAGGCCAAACACTTGGGTGGCTAACGTTGATCAAAGGAAGGAACCAAACCCGGTGGATTCAAGTTGAACGCGAAAAGGATTGGAGGTGAACTTGTACCTGAGGAAGCTCGGATCTTCAAGGGTATGATTCGTGTTCTTTATCTTTTCGTTTAATTAATAATTGTGCATAAAGGATGATCCGGGTTTATGGTTTGTAAAATTTTTAAATTCTGATTTTTACACGTTTTCGCTAATTTTTGCAATTTGATTGCGTTCATGAATATTACAAACCTAACATGAAGTTGTCACTGTGTTATCTATAAAATAAGATAAGTGTTTATTAAGATATATTATGTGTTATCTATGTGTGGATGAACGATGATCTAATAGTTCAAGTTTTAAACACTAAGATGCCGCCTAGAAGAAGACAACAACGTCAACAGAGCCCCAAGGAAAATGCATACAATATGGAAGCTAACACAAATCAAGTGCCACAATTGGTGAATTTGCTGGTGGGAGCACTGGCAAATCAATTGAATTTCTTGCTGTATAATCAAATCTCGATGTTCCAACCAAATTCGTTTACAACAGGGTTTGAGAGAACGGTTGATGAAGGCGGGGAAGGTAATACGCTGGCATACAATCAAGAGCAGAGGGGAAAGAAGAGTGAAGATAATAAGGTGGGTTATAGTCATACCGGTAACGCTTGTAAAAGAAAATGGGACAATAATATTAACGCTGAAAATCAGCAAGGGACGGAAAAGAAGAAGGTGGAGGCGTGTAGCAACTACGGAAAGAAACATGTAGGTGTTTGTTTGAGTGGGAAAAAGGGTGTGCTTTAATTATGGCTTGAAGGGCCACATTACACTAAAATGGTCAAGACCGAGGAAGGGAACCTGCTTCACGTGTGGATCGAAGGAGCACTTGGCTCGAGGTTGCCCAAAGAAAGCGGTAGGAAAAGCAAGTGGAAGCAAAGGGGATAGTGGCAAACTGGTTATTGTAGAGTCAGCTACGTCGAGTCGACCAACCGAATAAGCAACCAACATGATGATCGAGAACGCAATGCAAGGTATGGTTTCGATCAGTTATCTATACGACTGCGTGTTATTTAATTTAACCGCCACTTGTTAATTTATGCCTGATGAATTTGTTTAGAAACTAGATTCGCCTCGAGAAGAGTTAGAATATTCAATAAATATTAGAAAGTGGGAATAATGATTCCTTTTAAGTTGATGGATAGAATTATCGTATTGGTATTAATGGCCACGTGGTGTCAATGGATTTATTTCTGATTTGACTTATGAAACTCTGATGTTGTTAAACCAGGTGGTGATAAGTCACTGTCAAAGAAAGTGCATAAACCTTAAGACTCTGAGGAAGTCAAAGGCAATATTTTGTTCTTTATGTTGAAAGATGTCTGTACGGTAGAGTTATCTATCGATGTCGTAAATCAAGAAGTTATTAAGAAAATCGGTGGAATTTATTTGGGCAGGAAATTATGATGTGAATTTTCAAGAATCGAAGAAAAGTTAAGTATGTCACATATGTTATCTTTATCAGATAATACAGAAAACTTTGTGTTGTACAACGATGCATCATAAAATGTATTAGGCAATGTGTTTAGGTAGAACGACAGGGTCATTTCTTACGCATCGCGCCAATTAAAATTTTTAGGTGAAAGGGGATCTGACTCACGGTTCGGAGCTAGAGGTATTGGTGGTTGTTTTGAGGATTTAAAGGGGTTATTTTTGTGAAATAGTGTGAGATATAAAAAATAAAAAATTATATATTGAATCAAATAAGAAGCACGAAGTTATATATTGCCTTCGATATTACTATTGGTGGCAAGATATGGCGAAAGATTTTTGGTATGTCAAAGTTAGTATATAACATGTCGATCAGTGTGTTAAGTTATAGGTTAACGAAATTATTTCAAGGCACGGTGTTTCAGTATATAAATTGTGTCAAACCAAGATTCACGATTTACATCGAATTTTCAAAAAGGGTTTGCAAGAACATGTGGAACACAATTAGAAATAAGTATGTCATATCGTTTGCAAATCAATCGCCAAACTAAAAGGAAGTCCAAATATCGGAAGGTGTGCTTAGAGCACGAGAAGTTTTTGATAATGTCATACGAGGAATCCGCATTGAGCAAGTTATGGGTAAGTTAAAAATAATTTAAAAGTAAGGTTATGTTAGGTTGGTTTTTAACTGAGGACTCATATGGTGACTAAGTCGTACAAACCTTTGTATGGGCAGAGGTTTTGTGCATATACTTGGTTTATCACATTGATAATCATTGGAATATCGGTATCGCGCTATCAAGGTATATGTGGTGGAAAGGTGATTCTTTTCTCATGTATATATTTGATAGTTAGAGGTTTTTAAGAATAGGTTAGATGATATTAAGATTAGGTTCGGTTCTTAAGACTAAAGCATATGGTAAGTTCGTGACTCATAATCATATGGTATGTTTTGAACCCCTCAGCGAATGGACGCCTATGGTCTGACTATGATAAGTTCCTAAACTCATATGATTATAGAAAATTCCTTGATTTTCAAAGTGTGGTAAGTTTGATGAACTATATTGGGTATACAATGGTTATAGTATAGGAAGCATTGATGAAATTGAAAGATGGTTTTGAGGTAGCCTTACCTCTATAGTTAGAGCACATTCGTAATGTTTTTCATGTTTTGGTGATATGATCGAACAAGCTCGACTACAATCATGTGAACAGCGTCGAAGATGCTAAATGGGAACTCAAAACTGAAATGAGAAAGAATTACCTTGAGTTATTTGTTTAATCTGTCTCTTCAATTCTGGGGACATAATCTTTTTAAGGAGGGAAAAATGTGACGATTTGATTGTTTGAGTTGTGATTCTGGGGACAGAATTCTTGTAAGGAAGGACGGATGTAACAATCCAAGATTTTATGTGTAATTTAAAATATTTATTAAATTAAATAAATATTTTATTGATGATTTTTGATGAAGTTGTTGTTTTGTAATTTAAAATATTTCTTAAATTAAATGAATATGTGATTTTTATTAGTAAATATTTATGAATTTAATTTATTAGATAATATTCTAAATTAATTTAATTTATAGTTAGAGAGTTGTACGATAACATGAGATGTTATATTGTTGTTTTGATTTAATAATTTAAGACGGTGTGTAAAATTACTAAATAAAATTATAATGATAATATAATTTTGTTATATATGTTTTAAGTGGAATATTTATTTAAAATATAGTATGTGTAATTAATTTAGTTGATTTAATGTTGGATATGGAAATCCAAATAAATAATATGTGATTATAAATTATAAATTAAATTGATTATTAAAATAAATTAAAGGAGTTTAATTTAGTTTTGCCAAACAATACTTAAAATATTAAGTCTTTAATTTTAAAGGATTTTGCCAAACGAAACCTTGTGGCTTTTGGGATTCTTGATTTTTGAATTATAAATAAAATAAAACAAATAAAATATAAAATATATTTATAACAACTAAACGTTTATTAGCTTGTAACCGATACTATTTAGTATGCCTATTATGGTTATATTAGTTTTTTGTATTATTACGTGTATCAGTGGTTTTTGGCTAAGCCTGAGAGTTCAAAGAGAATTAGGAGAGAAGCTGAGAGAGAATTGAGAGAAAACCTAAGAGTTTCAAGCGATTTCCAATGATTTTAGCAAGGATTACAAGCTAATTGAAGGTAATTTTCGATCATCTCCATATAATATATATAGGTATATGTATATATGAGTTTATGGCATAAAATTCTATGTTCTGTGAATTTCATCTTTTCAAATTATTGATATATATAATTAGTAATTGTGATTATACATGTTTATGTTGTTACAGTTTGCATTAGATAAGGATTTGTGACGCTAACTACGTTTAAAAAGAAAGAAAGTGTTTATAATGAATATTTTTTATATGGCTTATGAAAGTACAAAATTCGTTGGTCAATTTATATGTTAATCTGTGAATTAAGGCTTGATTATGCTTGTTCATTAAGAAACGAGAATAACGTAGTTTGAACAAAGTGATTCAGTGTAGAATTATAATCACAATGATGATTTTTGTAAAGAATGTCAAAATTGGTGTTTTTGCATGAAAACATGGAATTTGAGGAATTAAATTAGTTAAAATGGTTGTTAAATTGTTCTATATTGATGACTATATGAGGAAACATGTTTGTTATAGTTATATATCAATTATTTGTGTTAAATTCACTGTTTGGTGGGTGAAATTCATGTTAGTTGGGCTAAAGTCGGCTACTGTTCACTCATGTCTCTGGTTCTGTCTATGCACGGCGCGGCTGCGCCGATGCCAAGGATAGAAACGGTGCAGGTGTGCCTGCGCAGCTGCGCCGGTCCTAGATTTGTGTATGGGGCAGCTGTGCCATACACTGATTTGAGGCATAGGCTTCTGCTATTGCTGCAGACTTGGGATATCAATGTAAATTGGTCTAATGATGTGATTAATGTAATAAACATGGAACATGGAGGTTAAATCAGAACAGTGTCATGTCATTGATAATTTCAAAGTTATAAAAGATTAGTAAGTTACGAACTCGTTATGACTTAATGTATACAATGAATAGTCAATATGTCTTGTGTTGTTAACACTTGTGATTTCTGAAATGAGCACTAAGATATGGAATGTGATTACTATAAAACCATTGATTCCTAGGAAGACTTAAATACTTGGTTGAACTTCAAGTTTGATTAAGGAAAAGTTTAGTATTGATTAATAAGAGTTGAAAATGTGATTTTGATGTTAAAAGTCTTATGCAGGTGTTAATGAGTTTTCAGATTCGTGTTATGTGGTTTAGTATTATGGATAGACTTAAACTAAAGGTTATAACTTAACTAAGATGAGAAATATATCTATGAGGTTAATGTATGTAGCTAATTGATGTGATATTCCTAATGGTATGTGTAGGATAATGGAGTACGTGAGTTGTAATTGTATAGCTTACGCAAGTGGCAAGTTCTCTAACCTTTGCTACTTTATTATTCAGCAAGGTTACTTTTCACTGTTATGTTATACTTATGCAAATTCTCTATTTCTAATCTCTTGTTGAGCAGTTTATTGTTATGCGAGTTCTTTAACCCTCATTTATTGTTGAGCAAGTTAATTAATATTTATTTCTTTATTCAAAACGAGATTACTTTGGTTATTCAAATTCTGTAATGTTATTGTAAGAAATGTGTTTATTCAGCTACTAATAACTGCTGTTTGATCTTCGTTCTCCAATCTCATTGTACTATCTTACATTATTGTACCGAACTCTAATTTGCCTAGCGATTCTTTACCAATTCAACTAATCCTTAGTTGATGAATAATCTAAACTTTAAATTTCCTTGAAGTCAACCCAAACCAAACTTCCTTTTGTTTTCTTATGTACTCACACAGATTTGAAAGCATGTAGTTAATGATAACATTTATTTAATTTAGAAACTGTTAATACTATAGCTTTTATTGATTCATTGATATACCGTGTTCATAAAATATTATAATCAAACTCTTGAATAGTTATTGGTGTCTATCTGATTCAACTAGTACTTGGTTGATGATCATTCTAAAGATCTAGAATTCCTTGGAAGCTAATTCCCCACCAAACTTCATCTGGTTCGGAACCTGATAATCTAAGCTGAGATGAACAACACTATATCATGGGATTATTTTAGAAATAAGCAATTGCATTAAAATGTTTGCGCAATACATAGTACAAAGGGCTGATCACCTGGAGTACGGAATGATGGTCCATATAGTCATTTAGACTGTTAAAGGTTACAGTAGAAACACATGTTAACCTAGGAAATAGATGATGAGTATAGTCTTTTAGACTGTTAAAGGTTAAAGTAGAAATACTTAAAACCTAGAGTATAGTTCGTGGTCTTGTGACCCTCAGTGTATTCTTTGATGTTGATATCTATTGTTAAGTTAACGTTCATTATTCCTTTGAACTCATAGTTGTTTAATTAAAGTTTATTTTTCCCGTAAGAATACGTTACCATTGAAAACTTAGTTAATTGCCATTCATAAACCGTTATTTTATATTATCCTTCTTGTGGGCAATTGTTTGCTCACTCTTCCACAAAACAATGCAGATGAAGTTAAGAAATTTGAAGAGCTTTCTACAAGCTAGGGCAAGGACAAAGTTCTTGATTAGACGACACCGTTTAATTTATCTTTTATCTATGAAGCTTATGAAATAAATTTAATTATGATCATGTTTTAAGTTCTGTGGATGATTATAATAAAGGTTAGATGACCTGGGATTTATTTTAGATTATGTAAACCTTTAATGGGAGATTGATTGTTTAAACTTTTGAGTTTTATTATATCCTTTGTTTATGGGTAGTTAGTTATGATTTAATTGGACAGTGAACACCAAATCTGTTGGATTGAGGTGCCCGAATTTGGGGGTGTCACAGTTCTGCTATCAAGCATAATGATGATGCCATGGCAACTTATCATTAACCCTTTTAGTTGTTAAGATAGTGGTTAACTTATTAGAGAAAATAGCCTCACCTACTCATTTCTACTGACTATTGTTTTCTATCTCCATCCCAAACCTTCAACATTATAACACATTGACATAGTTGTCTAATATTACTGGTAGTCAATCTTCTTGTATTTAAATCTAGCTATTTATATAAAGGTTTGTTAATTACATATACAAATAGAAAGGTTAGCTAATTCAGTCAATCAACTTGGTTTATTATATATATATGAGGTTCATTCACCAGGAGGAAAAAAATAAAAAAAGAAAAGAAGAGAATATGTGTGTCAATGAATAACAGAGGCACATTATCAACCAAAAGTGGTAGTATATGAAGCACACCAAGCAAATTAGTATGAAAAATGAAGAACATTAGTATGCATATATGAAACAGAGACAATTACAACAAGAGACTTTACAACATTCGTACAATAAGATAAAAACCACATTAGCATACATATATGAAACAGAAAAATAAACACTTCAAGTGACTCCTTAACTATCATTTCAAATTACCATCTTAAAAAAATGAAACTAAAAAAGGGAAATGAAGCCATATATGTAACCCCCAAGTAAAATAAAGCCAGAAGAAAAACAAATTTATAGTGATCATCATAAAAAAGTGTGGCTGTTAAACAACTTGGTAGAAGAGGACTACAAGCAAAACCCCCAATAAAGAAAATATGTGTGACTTATGAATACACATCGTCTAGTCAGAAAATACTTAAAAATCCATATCAAAACCCCAATAAAGAAAATAATTGCAGGATATCATAAAAATCCCTAAAAAATTGCAGGATATAATTGCAGAGTGTGTTTAATAATCCATAACAAAACCCTCAATTAAGCAAACAAAAGCTTGAAGAGAGAGAATTGAGTACTGGACAAAGATCGAAAGAAATCGCACATGTAGCTTCAGTAAACGTGGGATTTTGTAATATATGTGATGTGAAGGAAGAGCAGCAGAAAGGAGCGGCAGATCGAAGAAGAAAACGGTAGAGATAATAGGGTTCAGATTGTATTGTGGACAAATGTGGGATTTTGTAATATGACTGAGGTTATTTTTGCCCAAAAAAAACTAAAACTCGGTAAGAGGGGGCTCTTAATGGTATAAAATTGTATTTTGTATCTTACCGATTAAGAGGCATTAAGAGACAAAAATTCTTTTAACAAACAAATTTTGCCTCTTACAAATTTAGAGGTAAACCTATTAAGAGGTATTAAGAACTAATCAAACACTACCTAAGCCTTGCTAGTATTTAGTACTCCCTTCGTCCCAAATTATTTGCTCAATTTTGACTTTTTAAGTCAAATTGACTATTTTTAGAATTAATAGTTCAGCATATATAAATATATTTCTAAAATTATAAAAATTAGGATTAGTAATAAACTATATTTACTTTCTTTTGATTATAATCTCTTCACCTATATTTTAGCTAAAAAGTAAAAAAGATTAGTTTTAAAAATGGTCAATTTGACTTTAAAAAGTCAAAACTGAGTAATTCATTTGGGACGAAGGGAGTAACTTTTATTAATATTATAAATCTTTAGTGAAAATTGGTTTAGCCTAGATTTTGTCTGAATATCAATGTTACAAGTAACATGTACATAGGAGGTAAAATAATAGGTTGACAACTAAAAGGATATCAAATACAGCCAATCAGAAAATGTCATGTTTACTGGTCAAAGTATATTACAATCATTTTACTCAAGGGCATATACCAAACATTCCTAACAACCAAGAACATAATTATAATTATGATCAGGATTCCTGAGAGTTGTAAATAGGTCGTTCATTTCAATAGTTTGTAAAAATATGTAGTATTTTATATAGACAACATTGTTAGATTTTAAATATCTTTTGTTACAAGTATTATACAAATACAAATCTTAATTTTTTTTTATAAAATGTAACTTGTTTTAGTAGATTGCCCAAATAAACTATACATTTGAACCGTCTAGAATCAGAATCCTAGCAGTTACTCTATGTTAACGCCAAGATCTTCTGCCATGTCCCAATCACGTAAGACGCCCTGATCCTGCACAGTAAAAATGAAAAACACCACAAGCTTGACGGCCGGACCGCCGGGGGATAGCTCAGGCGTGAGAGTGAGTAAACGTGTTCACAAGGTTAACAATGGAGGATGTAATGTCTAGTGTATTGAGAGAGATGATAATTAAGTTGTGTGTGAGTATGAATATGAACGTGTGTATATACCTGTTTTTGAAGACTTGGTTGATAAGTTACACTATCTTGCCTGGTTTACAGTGCCACCCACTATCTTTGACACAGCCCCCGTGATCTGATGGATCCTGTCGTCTGCCTGTAGTCTACTCACTACCTTTTGCCACTGTTTACAACGCCGGCCGTCTATAATCCCATCCACATTAATGCATGGTAGGTGCCTTAGTCAACTGTCATGTTTTTTCATCATTACAAGTCAAAGTAATAGATATTAAATGATCCAATTAGTTAATCCAACGAACCGACCCGGTCTTACAGGTTTAAATAGAAATGATATGATGACTAGGCCCAGTGAATTTTAAGGTTCAATAATGAAGGCCCAATGAATTAATTTAATAAATAAGCCCAACTTACTCGGCCCAAAGAGGGGAAATATCTTGACCCAACATTGCCCCCTAGTTTTTTGTTGAACAGAATGTTTAATAGAAAACTATAAATGGTCGATGATATTAGAATTTAATAAAGACCCATAACAGGAAGTAATTGAGACATACCCGATTTGGTTCATAAGATGAGACGGGGAATGGCTAAATGTTCAGAGTACAAGGCCCAATCAATAAAGGATTGAAATTGAAACAGATGACCTAAAAATCGGAAGTCCAACCGAGAAGCCCTAATCTGACAAAATATCTAAGAATTGATTCAGACGCTTCCCTTTCGAATTCTCATCATTACTAACATTTAATGCGCTGGCCTTGTACACCGTGTGACCGTCAGTATAAGAGACATACTTTACCAATTCTGACGGTTTTACTTGCCAATTTGAACTTTGAACTTTTGAGCTTTTTTCTCTTTCCCAAAAGTTCTCTCTTAGCTTTACGAAAACCCCAACAACGGTGACTGTGAGTTCTAGCCAAAATTTCCCTCTTCGTGTGACTCCTGTTAGCTTCGTTTCACCCAATCCAAACCCTAACCAAGAGGGTTCGAGCTCAAATCCCCAAATCCCTTCAATGCCTTCTTCTGACTTCTTCAAGGATGGGGAACAGTTTCCTCATGCCAATACCCCCTCCACTGTTACGGAATCTGAGTTATGTTTCCTTCGGACTCACTATCAGATTCCGGATATGTATGCTATAAGGCTCCGACTCTTGAGGAACGTATGTACCAGCGACCAGATGGGTGGGTTGCTATGCCAGTTACTTTCCTTAAAAAGGGGATTTGCCTACCCCTTCATGCCTTTGTCATTACCCTCATAGGGTTCATAGGAGTGGGTTTTGCCCAGCTGGTCCCTAACTCCTACATCCACATCCTGGAATTCATTGCCTTCTGTCACGAGCTAGGGATTTCCCCCTCCGTCGACATCTTCTTTACCCTCTTCTCAGCCGGTAGGTCCCGAGAATGAGGTTTCAAAATGTTGAGCAAACAGTCTCCTCGACCCAACTCTAAATTTGAGAAGAGGCCCTTGATGGATACCCCTTCAAACAATAAGGGTTGGCATGAGAAGTGGTTTTTTGTTACGGGGCCCGAAATCTCTTCTCTTCTAGATTGGACTATCTCTGATCGGATCTCTGCTGACTTTGGAGATATTCCTGAAGATCGTGTGAAGGAGATGGCAGATTTTTTGAAGAAGATTCCTCCGAAGGAATGGAGTTTTGCACTTCTGACCAAGCAAGCCTGGATGTATGACCATAAATATAAGTTTCGAACAATTTTGTAACATAGATTTTTGAGGTATTTAAATGACATGGGTTCTCATGTATGCTTATCTGCAGCGTCTCTGATCTGACCAACTTCTATGGAAGTAAAAAACTTGGAGGACTTTCTGGCAGGGAAGATTACTGATGCGAGTGAAGAGCTTCCGACCGAAGAGTCTTCCCGAACAGATCCTCCAGTCACCGATCCACCAACCTTTTCCCTACGGGACGAAGAACCCCAAACTGACAAAACGATCATTCCCAAAGAGTCCCTCAGACCTCGCCGAAGGAAAAGAGCTGCCAAGAGGTCAAAATCCAATCATCCAGAGGCAAATCCTGAAAGTGATCCAGAAACACTCCCCGAAACAATTCCACAAGTGGCCCCTTCATCCCATCCTAGCTCCGCACCTTCCGAACCCGCCCCGATTAAGAGGAGCTTGCTTGACATACCTATACACGATCGGGCGAAGGTCCTTCGTGCTAAGAAGGTAAGAACAAAGATCACTCCATTGACAGCCGATGAGCTTCGGGTTTCTCCATCTTCGACTGTCATTCCCCCACCGGTCCCAACTGAAACTCAAACACCTGGTGATGAGCGGGTTGAATCTGTATCCATCTCATCCCAAAAAAGGAAACAACCGTCAGATGGCCATCCAGGTTCATCCTCTGCTCCTTCATCAGTCCCCGAACCAGCTCCTGCTCGATCTCCTACGCCAAAAAATACACATGCAGATTCCTCGCCAATTCGTAATCAATCCACGTCTTCTCCTCCAAGACAGTCGACTTTCAAATTTCAGCATGACGCTATGGCCTCTCCGACAATGTGGTCTCAATTTAATGCCTACTTTTCGTTCCAACTGTTCGACACCTTCATCCGTGAAACTTATGATCATCGATTTGGGAACAGTTCGAACGGGGATTTGCTTAGCAAATGCATGAGCTACCTGGCGAAGTTAAATGGTTCTCTCTTATATTTCCGTATTTACCTTCATACTTATACATCTAAAATTGACCAAATAATACTGGTTATGTGTAGTCCAATGCTGTATTCGGGTGTGTGCGTCCAAGGTCTATTGAGGCTGAATCTGAAGAAGAGGCCTTGAGGAAGGAGAATGCCATCCTGAAGTCGGCTCTGGCTAAGGAAAGGACTCAACGCGAAGGCGTTCTGCATACGAATGAGGGCCTTCGAAAAGAGCTGGCCCAAGCCAAAGAAGATGCGAAGACCTCTAATAAAGAACTAAAGTAAACTAAAGCACAGTATGAGGAGATTGTTAAAATGAATGTTGACTTGGTTCAGAGGAACAAAATAAGGATGGAGAAGATCGAAGAGCTGAAGGCTGATGCTAAGATCTTGGCCAAAACGATCCAGAAGATGGAGTTAGCAGAAACTAGTCATCTGAATAAGCGTCAAAAGCTTGAAGAAGAAATCTGAGAACTCAAGACTCTTCGGGATCTTGGGCCCCCTTTAACCGATGACCTTCGCAAACAAATCTGTGAAGAGTATCGGAACTCGGGTGAAATTAACAGGGAAATCATAAAGATATATTCTGAATACTATGAGCTATGTCGGAGTCGTGGTAAGGAGAAGTTAATCAAAGCCAATGTGGATCCCTCCTTGCTCGACCCTTCAGATGACGAGGATGATGCCTGAAGCGAGTGCTCTTGTTTTTTCTTAGTTTTATTTAAGAATATTTGCGAAAAGTTTATAGGATTTGTGTAAAAATTTCTAATTTTGTAATTAAATTAAATATTAATGAAAAAGTGGTCTCCTCCCTTATGACTTCGGTGCATTTACTTTCTGCCAATACTTCAATATTAATATAACTGAAAACATGTACAAACATTTTCATGGATTCAACTCGAACTGTTAATTAACAACTAAGCATGTCATATAACAGATAAGATGAAGTTAAAGAGTGAGGCATTCCAAACTCGACACTTAGGAAAATTTTAGTTAATAAAGTAAAGAGACACTTATTTAGTTACCGAAGTGTGAGATCGGTCATGTGTGGGGTGAATTCGGCTGATCCTCTTTGCACCATCAAGATCTTGCTTACCACTCGGGGTAGAATAAGTATATAAGGATCAAGATATAAGGACCAAGATATAAGGACCAAGATATGAGGGCCATTGATTTTACCGCCCTCGGTAAAAATAATATAGGATCATAGGATTTGTCTGCCACGCTGGGCAACAAATAAATGGGCTGCCATCGAATGGCCAGCGAGTCCTATCATACCTCCTTACTTCATCGGACCATTGATTTTACCGCCCTAGGTAAAAATAATATAGGATCATAGGATTTGTCTGTCACGCCGGGTAACAAATAAATGGGCTGCCATCGAATGGCCAGCGAGTCCTACCATACCTCCTTACTTCATTGGACCATTGATTTTACCGCCCTCGGTAAAAACAATATAGGATCATAGGATTTGTCAGCCACGCCGGGTAACAAATAAATGGGCTGCCATCGAATGGCCAACGAGTCCCACCATACCTCCTTACTTCATCGTGAACTTAGGACAAATAGGAACAGGATCGATTGTGAAAAAGTGACTTTTTATTGATAACGAACAATTATGTACAGACTTCCGATAAATTAACTTGATCTCTATTGAAAATATTTCTGAAGCCTGCCAGCATGCCAAGTGTTCTTGATCTCGGAACCATCTAATGTCTTTAACCGATAAGTGCCTGACTTTAATCATTCGATCACCTCATACGGCCCTTCCCAGTTCGGCATTAACTTTCCCGTGTTTTGAGGCGTAGATGCTTCGGCTTCTCTGAGGACGAAGTCCCCTACTTCGAATCTACGAAATTTGACCCCTTTGTTGTAATGCTTAGCTACTCTTCTTTGATAAGTGGCCAATTTGAGCAAAGCTACCTCTTTGACTTCTTCCAGCAGATCCAGATTGGCCTTCAATCCTTCGTCATTGTAGATCTCTTTGAATTGACTGATCCAAAGACTTAAAGATCCAATTTCGACCGGGACTAAGGCATCAGTACAATAGGCCAGTCGAAAAGGTGAATCCCCTGTGGTTGTCCTCGGTGTAGTCCAGTAAGCCCACAACACGCTTAGTAGCTCTTCTGGCCATCTTCCTTTAGCTTCATCCAGTCTGCGCTTGATCCCGTTCAGCAGCGTCCTGTTGGTCACCTCAACTAGCCCATTTAACTGTGGGTGAGCCACTGAAGTCTTCTTATGCTGAATCCCCAGCTCCTTTAAAATCCTTCAAATTTTGATCCCACGAACTGGCGTCCGTTGTCCGATATCAACACTCTAGGAATCCCGAAGCGAAACACTACGGACTCTTTTATGAACTTCAAACACTCTTGTTCTGTTATTAACCGAAGCGGCTTCGCCTCTACCCACTTAGTTATATAATCAATAGCAACTATGACAAAGCTAACCTGACCTTTAGCTTTAGGCAACGGACCCAATATATCTACCCCCCAGACAGCAAAGGGTATAGGAGATAAAATTGAATATAGTTCTTCTGGTGGCTGATGTGGGATCGGACTATTAAGCTGGCATTTTTCGCATCTCTTGACATACTCTGTAGCTTCCTTGAAAATTATAGGCCAATAGTATCCCTGTCGAAGTACTTTATAAGCCAAAGACTTGGCAGCCATATGATCACCGCAAATACCCTCGTGAACCTCCCGAATAGCATATTCGGCCTCAGATGGAACCAGGCACTTCAGTAATGGTGAGGAAAATGCCAATCGATAAAGATCCCTGTCAATAAGAACAAAATTGGCACTCTTATACTTAATCTTCTTGGCCAACATCTGATCTGAAGGAAGGACGCCATCTGCCAAATACTCGATGTAGGGAGTCATCCAGCAATTAGATCGCTCGATGCACATCACCGCTTTGTGCTGAATACTCGGCAGCTGCAAAATTTCCAGATAAACCGATCCGTTGAAAACATCTACATCCGTAGTGGCCAGTTTCGACAGTGCATCGGCAATAGAATTGCCATTAAGCTCTATGCCCTGAAATTCATATGAAGTAAAATACTGAAGTCGGTCTTTTAATTCCGCTAGATATTTGATCATTCGAGTCCCACGAGCTTCGTCATCTCCCGACAACTGTTTGACGACCAACTGAGAGTCACTGTAAATGATCAGCTTCTGGACTTCTAGACTCTTTGCCAATCGAACACCTTCTAACACTGTTTCATACTCGGCTTCGTTCTTCGTTGCTTTAAACCCGAATCTGATGGCCTGCTGAATTCTGAATCCCTCCGGACTCGTCAAGATAATTCCTGCCCCACTAATAGTCACTGTGGAGGATCCATCTGCATATAGCGTCCAAGCATTCTGACCATATTGAAGAACTACAACTGCTCGATCAGACGATTCAGCCTCTGGCAACTCGACATCTGCTTCGGTGAACGAATATTCCACCATAAAATCAGCCAAAGCTTGACCCTTGATAGCAGTACGGGGATGGTATTCAATGAAAAATTGGGACAACTCTATAGTCTATGTTGCTAGTCTCCCTGAAAGCTCTAGCTTGCCCATCACCTTCTTCAATGGCTGATCCGTATAGACGACCAGGAGCCGACCTTGAAAATATTGCCGAAGCTTTCTATTAGCAATTATTAAAGAAAATGCAAATTTCTCAATATTTGGGTACCTGGTTTCGGCATCTCGTAGGACGTGACTGACATAATAGACCAGATGCTTCTTTCCACTGACCTCCCGAACCAGCACTGCCCCAACTGCCAACGAACTTGCTGCAAGGTATAAATATAAGGTCTCTGCTGTGGTGGGCTTCACCAATAAAGGAGCACAATACATATAAGTCTTTATTCCATGAAAGCCGTCTTCACACTCCGAAGTCCACTAGAACATCTTAGCATTCTTCGGCCCCTTCAATGTGTCAAAGAAAGGAAGGCATCTCTCTGCAGATGTGGCGACGAACCTTCTTAAAGATGCAATCCTACCAGTCAGACGTTGGACGTCTTTGAACGACTGGGGAGTATTCATGTCAAGAATGGCCTAGATCTTCTCTGGGTTGGCCTCGATGCCCCTCTGACTAACCAGATACCCCAGAAACTTTCCTGCACCGAGGCTGAAAATGCATTTGTCCGGATTGAGTCTCAGTTAATGATGTCGAACAGTCTGAAAGCATTCCTCCAGATCATCCAAATGCTTCTGAACATGCATGCTCTTCACAATCATGTCGTCCACATAAACCTCCATGTTCCTCCCTAGCTGCCTGTCGAAGATAAAGTTCATCATTCTCTAGTAGGTAGCTCCAGCGTTTATAAGGCCAAAAGTCATCTTCCTATAGGCGTACACCGAACGGTGTGTAATGATCGCTGTCTTTTGAATGTCCTCTTTGCACATGGATATTTGATGATAACCTGAAAAAGCATCCATAAAGCTTAGTAAAGCATACCCTGAAGTGGCATCGATGAGCTGATCGATATGGGGCAAAGGATAAAAGTCCTTCGAATAAGCTTTATTGAGATCGGTGTAGTCGATGCAAACCCGCCATTTTCCATTCTGCTTCTGCACCAACACCACATTCGCCATCCACTCTAGGTAATCAATTTCATAGATGAAGTCAGCAGCTAACAGCTTTGCAATCTCTTCATCGATGATCCTCTGTTGCTCTGGCGCGAAGATCCGCCTTTTCTGCCGAACTAGCTTCTTCGAGGGATCTACATCCAGTCTAAGCTCAGCTATCTTTCGGCTAACTCCAGGCATATCCTGTGGTTCCCATGTAAAAATATCCGCGTAGCATCGTAGGAGTTCTATAAGGCTTGTCCGAAGAGGCTCTGGTAGACCCGAACCGATCTTCGCTATTTTTTCCGGTTTTCCGATGATCAACTCGATCTCCTCTGTCCCTCCTACAGGAATTACCAATGGTTCTGAGCTGCTCTCAGTGAAGGGTTCGATCTCAATTGCCATTGTCTATTTCTGTTTACTGACCCCCACTCCGATTGAAAAAACAGCATTCCGAAAACATCGTCAGACCAGATCTAAGTCCCCTGCCACCTCTCCTACTCCATGCGCTGTGGGGAATTTGATTTTGAAATGAGGGATGGAGGTCACAGCTTGGAGAGCTGTCAATGTAGGCCTTCCCAGTATGGCGTTGTAAGCCGAATCTACATGTACAACATAGAATTTACACATTATTTCTACCTGTTGCGGTGCTGTGCCGAAGATAACAGGGAGTTCAATAGTGCCTGCAACTTTAACTGGATCGTTGCTGAAACCGTATAAAGGAGCCTCCTGCCCGACCTCCATTTTTTACCCATCAAGCTACATCCTCTGATAGGCGTGGGCATACAGAATATCCACCGAAGACCCGTTATTTATCATCATGCGTTTCACATCCACCGAACCAACTTGTCCCGTGATCACTAATGCCCTTTCAAGTGGCTTGATGGGCTCTGAAGGATAATCTGCGTCTGTAAATGATATGACGGTTCCTGGGAATGGTCTGTCGATTTTCATGGGAGCATCCATCACAGACATAACCGAATCCAGGCGAGCCCTTCTCTTCTTCCCTACCATCTTTCCTACAGATCCTCCGGTTATTACATCAATAACGTGCCTTGGCGGTGGTACTGGAGCATTTTGGATGGGTGGAACCATTTGAACCGTCTGAACAGTACGGTTGGTATTTTGTTGATCATGTTGTCCTTTCTCGGCCACATACTGAACCAGTAAGCCGCTTTGTATCTTCTTCTCCACGAAATCCTTTAAATTGGAACACTCATTAGTGTCATGGCATGCGGCTTAATGATAGCCACAATATTTACGAGAGTTGCCTTGTCCTGTCCTATAATTATCATGAGGTGGCTCAAAAAAAGGCTGGTTTCTGATCTGATCCAAAATCACCGACCTGTCTGTGTTCAGTTTGGTGTAGACCTTATTCACCTTCGGGGCAGAAACTGGTGGACGACAGCTTCCTTGCCGCCAGGAGTTATTGTACTTCTTCGAGCTACCCTCTGGCCGATCATTATACCCCATGTTCTCCTCTGATCACCTTCAGCCTTGGGAACTTCTATCTCCTTTAACTGGTTCGAAGGAGTACGCTTCAGGCTGTTCATAGCCTCTTCTACAACAATATAACCTTCTGCCTTGTCGAAGGCTTCTACCAGGCTTTTCAAGTGGTGGAACATCAACTTCTTCACCAACTTCTCGGACTTTACCAGATCCAGCCCATTATGGAACAAACCTACAGCCTGGAGATCATTAAGGTCGGACACCTGACCAACCGCTTCTTTGAACCTCTTTACATACTGGCCTAAATATTCGCTGGCGAACTGCCGGATCTGTGCCAGAGAACCCGTGGGCTTTACCCTTCTTCGGTTGCTCCCAAAACGGGCATGGAACTTATCACAACGTTCGATCCAAGAGGATATCGAATCCGATGGCAAAATCCCCATCCACTGTCTCGTATCTTTTCTCAGTGTCGTGACAAAAGTGTGACACTTGGCTGCATCAGTGAAGTCATAATAGTCCATCAGCCAGTCGAATGCCTGACTATGATTATAAGGGTCTCCGGACCCATCGTAACTCTCCATTCGAGACAATTTTTTGGTGATATCTGCCTTCTCCTTGAGAATATCTGAGGAAAAAGGGGATGCCTTCTTTCCCGGAGTTTCCTTCACCTGCTGGACCTCAGCCAGTTGCTTTCAGAGCTCTTTCAACTCCTTCACCAGAAAATCAACACCTTCGGGTTGCGAGGGGACTTCTTTCTCATGAACGACGTTCTGCTTTTGTGTGGATCGACCTCCTCCTGCCCTTGAGGGACTTCTTGATCTACTCCGACGTACAAATCTATCCTCATGATGAGAATGGTCATGTTGATACTCTCTTCTTCTGGTTTCTGGCACGGCCTCCCTCGACCTGCTTCTACTTCTGTCGTCGTCTCGATGCTGAGAACCAACGACCATCAGTGCTTTCTTCGAGGCCACGGGAGTTCTGCTCCTCGATCTCCTCCTACCGTGAGAACGATCCCTAGACACATGTGCAGAATGTTCCGGCTCCTTTCCTTCTCGCCGTGACATGTCTTTATGCTTACTCCGCCTTTCGGACTGAACATGGCTATATGCTTCGTCCCTTAATTCTGTCACCCAAAGCATTTGTTCGGCTATATCTTCTCTTTGTTTCAACAGAACCTCCAAGGTTTTATCTGCTTCATCTGCCATCTTCGCCAACTTGGCAGCTCTGTCCTCCTGACCACTTCGACGATGAGTCTTGGTCAGTGAGCCTTCCTCCCGCCCTCGACCATGATCACGCTCCTTATCCGCATTGAAAACAAATCTTCGTCTGGCCCCACCATGGATCTTCGGACGGAGATCTCCTGAATTATGCTTGGAGGCCGTGCTCTCGTGATCACTTTTAGAAGGACCCGGACGATCCTTTACAGAAACATGAGGCAGGGACTAGCTAACAGTCATCGCCTGCCCTTCTGGCGTACCATCTCTACTCCTCACCATCTTCCGAAGTAGGTTAAACGATTGTGATTGAAAATTTCAATGACACTAGAACTCAGCCCTCCTTCTAGCGCCAATGTTAACGCCAAGATCTTCTGTCACGTCCCAATCACGTAAGACGCCCTGATCCTGCACAATAAACACGAAAAACACCACAAGCTTGACGGTCGGACCGTCGGGGATAGCTCAGGCGTGAGAGTGAGTAAACGTGTTAACAAGGTTAACAATGGAGGATGTAATGTCTAGTGTATTGAGAGAGATAATAATTCAGTTGTGTGTGAATATGAATATGAACGTGTGTATATACTTGTTTATGAAGACTTGGTTGATAAGTTACACTCTCTTGCCTTGTTTACAATGCCACCCACTATCTCTAACACAGTCCCCATGATCTGATGGATCCTGTTGTCTTCCTGTAGTCTACTCACTACCTTTTGCCACTGTTTACATCGTCGGCCGACTATAATCCCATCCACATTAATTCATGGCAGGTGCCTTAGTCAACTATCATACTTTTTCATCATTACAAGTCAAAGTAATAGATATTAAATGATCCAATGGGTTAATCCAACGAACCGACCCGGTCTTACAGGGTTTAAATAGAAATGATATGATGACTAGGCCTAGTGACTTTCAAGGTTCAATAATGAATGCCCAATGAATTAATTTAATAAATAAGCCTAACTTACTCGGCCCAAAGAGGGGAAATATCATGACCCAACACTCTACATCACCAAGGCTATGTTTGTTTGCAAAGATTATATTTGGAATATGACTATTAATCTCAAATATCTTGTTAGTTTTCAAGTTTAGTCTCGGAACTATTAGTCTCGAGATTATAAATGACTTAATAGTGTTGACATTATAATTATAATATCGGGATTGTAATCCTTGCAAACAAACATAGCTCAAGACTTTGTTTATTTGTAAGGATTATAATTCCAAGGATTATAATCCTGGGTTATGAGATTATAATTCCAAGACTATTAATTGTAGGATTATAATCACGAGATTATAATTATAATGTCAAGACTATTAAACTATTTTATAATCTGAAGGCTAATAATCTCAAGTCTAAATTTAAAAATAAATAAAACATTTGAAATTAATAATCATATTCCAAGTATAATCTTTGCAAACAAACATAGCCCAAGAATTTTAGTTACTCTTTAACCTTTTTTAATTAAACTTAGGGTTCTTTATAGAAATATACAACAATTAGAAAGTAATTACACAATTAGTGCATCAAAAAATAATTACAAAAATAATACACTTTCCCATAATTACTTATAATATTAGTGTAATTAGGATTTCTTAATTTAGGGAATTAATATATGATTCAATTCATAATAATAAGGAAACCTAAAATCAAGGAGAAATAACTTCCATAATTAATAATTTAAATTTAAATATCTTGGATCTTACAACAAAAACAAATTCAAAAATAATAATTCAAATTCAAATATTCAAAGTTTGGCAACGTCATCTTCCTCCTCCCATTTACCGGTCATCTTCTTCCTCCCTTCGCCGGTGAGACCCAATTTCATGTCCAAAAGAAAATAAGAACACTACATAAGAAAGAGAGAGATAAGAGAGTGATGTGTGATGTAATGTTGATAATCAAACCTTCTTAAAAAAGGTAACCAAATTTTTATACCAAGGTAACTAAAACTTTATACCAAGGTAACAAATCTACCTCCACACCTGTAGTATGAATTGGTTACCTTGGTCTGAAAGTTTTGCAACCAACTGCATGAAGGTTTGGCTACCAACTGCATCACATTAAAAATAAATTGGTAACCTAATAATACTAAATTGGTTACTTTGGTATGAATGTTTGGCTACCAACTGCACTTTGAAAAAATTCTGAAACAAAACATGCCTTTTAGCCGACTGAAAATATCAAACTCTTTTCAGTAAAGTTTCTGACAAATCATGAACATCACTTCGGTGACTGTTTCCACTTATTTATCAATTGAATACGAGGTTGGTGGATTGGATTCTCTCATTCTGAATAGTTTGTATGATGAAGGAGTTTATAGAGCTTCCCAACAGCCAATGTATGGAGTGCCAGCCCCCAACCCATTTGAAGTGCCAGATCCATTTGCATTATCGAACCATACAGTTGCCTCCCACCATTGGTTCAAATGACGTCAGCGACTCAATATCAAGCAAACACATTCGGCCCTTACCAACAACCTTTCTATTCACAGCCTCAGCAGCAACAACATATGATGATGGGTCCGCAAAATCCTTTTGTTGACAGAGCGTTTGGAGCTTTTCCTGTCATCAATGGTGCTCGCCCACAAACAACTAATCCATTTGGTGGAAGCACATGCCTGCTACGATGATGTTTGAACATATAACCTCGGCGGCTTAGTTGATGTAGATGTACTTGAATGCGAGTGAAGAAGCTCGTTGCAATGTGGGGTCGTGTATACCATCCGCATTATAGATTATTTTTGCAGCTTGAGCTACTGAACATCAAAATATTTTTAGCAACTCTACTGAAGATTAATGGGTAACAATGGAGACTGAGTTTGTGTTTCTAAGAGAGAGAGGAATAGGAAGAGGAAGAAGAAGAGGAAGAGGAAGATGAGTTTACTTATTAATTACTAGCTATAACCCGTGCCTGAAGGCACGGTGTAACGAAAAATTAAATTAAAATTTAAAAAAATATTACATTATCTAAAGACACATATCACCACAATAATTAATACATACTCAATCATCAATACATATCCAACCACCAAAACATCGAGCTAGTTAACATCAAGAAATTTCGGCAAAATATCTTTTAAAAATAAATATCCAGAAAATTCTAAACCTGTCTACAAAACTTACAATCATCATTACATATTCAAACCACAAAAAAATTATCATTTCATACCCAAAATCATCATAACCATGTATAATTAGTTAACTTTACAAAATACGGAACAGACAATCATCAACACATATCTAACCACCAAAACATCAAGCTAGTCGCTACTAATTTCAAAAAATTCGACAGAATTTCCTTTAAAAATAGATATCCAGACAAATATAAACATGTCTATAAAACTTACAATCATCCACACATATCCAAACCACCAAAAAAATCATCATTCCATACCCAAAATAATCATAACCATGCATAATTAGTTAAATTTACAAAATACGGAACACAAAAAATACATATATGAAGAAATTAATACATACTCAATCATCAACACATCCAACCACCAAAATATCAAGCTAGTCGCTACTAATTTCAAAAAATTTCGACAGAGTTTCCTTTAAAAATAGATATCCAAAAAAATCTAAACATGTTTACAAACTACAATCATCCATACATATCCAAACCACCATAAAAACCATCATTCCATACCCAAAATCATCATAACCATGTATAATTAGCTAACTTTACAAAAGACGAAACACAATGAATACATACATGCAGAAAATAGAGAAACAACATGTTGAGTATAAGACCCTTTACTTTACAGCTTACACCATGTATCCTTCAATATATACCTGAAAATATTTGAAATTTAAAAATTATCGAAATATGTGAGTCAAAATTAAACAATTGTAAATCTGAAACATAATGAGAACACATATTTGTATGTAGGGGGATGAGAGAGAGAGCTCTGTGTGTGTGGTAGAATAGATAGAAGGTTTGAAATTTGAATAAACTGGAATGAGAGAGAGAGCAGCTGACGTAAATTTGATGTGACATTTATCTATTTTCTCTCTCCGCTCTGTTTTATATTATAGATTTAATTTAATAAATGAATCAATATTTATCTCCTAAATTAAGGAATCCTAATTGCTTACTAATTCCCTAAATTAACTAATCCTAATTGCACTAATATTATAAATAAATATGAAAAGTGTATTAATTGTATAAATATTTTATGAGTGCACTATTGTTATAATTATTTTAAAAAATGTAATAGAATATGTAATTGATCCTTAAACGTATCTCATTTTACAAAAAAACTAGAGAGAAATACTCTCTCCTCATTATTCTAATACCCATACTAACTCCTATATGTTGGAAATGGGATTTGAATGAGAAAAATGACTCGGGACGGGTCGTGGACTCGGGTCGGGTCGTGATCGTGACAGACGGGTTTGTGATACTACGTCGTTTTGACGACGGTTACATGCAAAATTTCCTATAAATAAATGGTGTGGGAAAACATTTAAAAGATAAAAAATTTCCCTTCCATTTCTGAAATTTTTTTCTATTTCGTCCCGTTCTGAAAAACCCATTCTAGAATTCCCATTCTGCAGTTTTCCCGTCCCGTTCTGCAGTAAGAAATTCTCGTTCCTTCCCTTCTTTCGTCCCGTTCTCATTTTGCAGTTCCGTTCTGCATACTTTTCCCGTTTCTGAGTAAGTGTAAGTGTATGAATACACGATTTTTCATGCATCATTACTATAATTTCCATTTATATGCATCATCATTATTATTGATAGTAAAAGTTAGAGTACATAACATAGAATTTGCGTTCGATGAATTCTTAATTTTGTAATGCTACTAATTAAGAATTGAAATCTGTTTTATCTTGGGAAGCAATTATTCAATTAACCCTTAGCATCTGTGGGGGAATAAATTTGCTTTAAGGAGACTTTGTGAATTCAAAGGACTAGGATTTATTGATTAATATTTTCCGTGTTATATATATATAAAATTATGTTTTGTTTTATCATATTTATATATATTAAATAATACTATATATTACAGATAACAATCTTAAAGCAAATTTAATTTTATTTCTGTAATTATAGTTTTATTTATTATAATTCTGTAATGTTGGTTTTATAAAAGTTTGATTACAGAATTAGATAACAAGTATATTAACATGATTCAAATCAATGAGTATTCTGTAAGAAAGCAACGGTAACAAATTATTGTGTTTTGTTTATTCAGTTAATATAATATACTAAATACACATATATATATATATATATATATATATATATATATATATATATATATATATATATATATATATATATATATATATATATATATACTGTTAGTTAGTATATATATACTGTTTGAGCAGTAAGTGCAATAAGTGAGTAAGATTTAACAGAATTTGGGAATTTCCATTTTTAGTCTTTTTGCATGTTAACAGTTTAATGCATGATATATATTTCATAGAAAATATATATATTCTATTTGAATGTAATATATTTCGTACACAGTCATATTAAATTAGATATTTGCATGTTATATATTCCTGTAATCTGTTTATTGCATGTTACCATGCCATACATACTGTTTTCTTGTCATGCATTTAAGTGTTTGTGTTTAAGTGAATTTTCAAATATTTCCATGCATGATAAATGCTTTTAAGTATTTGCATGCAGTGATTCATTTAACTGACTGATTACAAAACACCTATTGCAATAATAAAAAATAAAAATAAAATTTGCATCTCAAATATTACAGATTCATGCAAACGACCAAATTTCAGAATTATATTCTGTAATTATTTGCATGTTAATATAATAGTCTATTTTGTTGCATATTAAATATATAATATTCTGTTATTATATATATATATATATATGAATAATTTATTGCAATTATTGTTATTGCAAAATTACTATAATTATTATTGACTGCAATTATTGTTATTGCAATTTACTGCGATTACTATGTTGCATTATTATGTTGTAGAATTGCTTGTATATTTATTACCTGCATGATTGCATGGTAAAAGTGTCCAACTATAAACAAATAGCAAACAGAGTTTACTAAATAATATTCTGTTATTCTATTTAATTGCATGTAAATAGAAATAGAAATTATTATGTTTAACAATTTATATTACATGTTAATAAATTTCATGTTTATATGTTTATAAATATTGCATGATTAATAGATATATAATATTTTGTTTATATATATTATATAATTGTATTAGTATTTTATGTAAACAGAAAATTATTTGTATATTAATAGATACTATTCTGTTATTGTTTTTAAATTAAATAAAAGTTTATTTTGATTGCTAAGATATATTATTGTGTTAATATATAAATATTCTACAAAAACAAATTTGTAAACAAAATTTGTTACATTTTGTACGAACAGAAATTTGTTTCTGTCTATTGACAATTGACTTTATTTGTATAACAGAAATGGCTTCTACAAGCATCATTCCTGCCATGAGTATGTCTCATGGAGAAAAGCCTGAAAAGTTCAATGGAACTGATTTCAAGCGTTGGCAACAAAAAATGCTTTTCTATCTCACAGCATTGAATTTGGCTCGGTTTCTACAAGAGGACTGTCCTACTCTTGTTGAAGGGGAAACTGACAAGGAGAAAGTTGCTGCTGTTGATGCATGGAAACATGCAGATTTCCTTTGCAGAAATTATGTAATGAATGGATTAGACAATACACTGTATAATGTGTACTGTACAATTCAAACTGCAATGGAACTTTGGGAATCTTTAGATAAGAAATATAAAACTGAAGATGCTGGCATGAAAAAATTCATTGTCGGTAGATTTCTTGATTATAAAATGGTAGATTTCAAAGCAGTTATCACTCAGGTTCAAGAATTACAAGTAATTCTACATGACATTCATTCTGAAGGAATGTTATTAAGTGAATCATTCCAAGTTGCAGCAATGATTGAGAAGCTTCCACTATCATGGAAAGACTTCAAGAATTATCTGAAGCATAAACGCAAAGAGATGAATCTTGAAGAACTGATCGTGCGACTAAGGATTGAAGAGGACAATCGAGGATCTGAGAAGAAAAGTGGAAAGAATTTTATTGAAGCTAAGGCAAATATTGTAGAATAAAGGCCAAACAACAACAAATGGAAGCGTGAAGGCAAAGAAGCTTTCAAGGCCAAGAAGAAATTCAAAGGCAAATGCTTCAATTGA
The DNA here is from genome assembly GCA_020205505.1 of Panax japonicus. NCBI lineage: Eukaryota > Viridiplantae > Streptophyta > Magnoliopsida > Apiales > Araliaceae > Panax > Panax japonicus. The sequence goes on along the minus strand of CM035107.1, from coordinate 52,922,426 downwards.
GGTATTCCGGGACATAAATCAAGTGAATGTCGCAAGACAAAGAAGTTCCAGAAAGAACAGAAGTCTCAAGCAAATGTGACTGAACTGGAAAAGCTGTCTGAAGATGTTTCAGACATTAATCTTTCTGCAGTTGTATCTGAATGCAATTTGGTAGGAAACCCTAAAGAGTGGTACATGGACACCGGGGCTACTCGCCACATATGTTCCAACAAATAGATGTTTTCTACTTACAAACCAGTAGAAAATGATGATCAACTCTTCATGGGAAACTCCTAAAGTTCAAAGGTTGAAGGACGTGGAAAGATTATACTGAAAATGACATCTGACAAAGAACTGACTTTGAATGAAGTGCTTCATGTGCCAGATATTTGGAAGAATCTAGTTTCTGGGTCACTACTTAGCAAGAATGGCTTTAAGTTGGTGTTTGTGTCTGATAAATTTGTACTTACAATGAATGATATGTTTGTAGGAAAGGGCTACATGAATGATGGGCTCTTTAAGATGAATGTTATGACTGTTGTACCGAAGTCTATTAATAATAATAAGATTAATTCTTCTGCTTACTTGTTAGAGTCTTCAAACATATGGCATGCTAGATTAGGGCATTTGAATTATAATACTTTTCGTAGATTAATTAATTTTGAATTCTTGCCTAAATTTGATATTAATCAAAAACATAAATGTGAAATTTGTGTGGAATCAAAAATGACGTGATTACCCTTTCATTCTGTTGAAAGGAAAACTGAACCTCTAGATTTAATTCACACTGATATATTGACTTAAAGTTTGTGCAAACTAGAGGTGGGAAAAAATATTTCATAACCTTTATTGATGATTGCACAAGATATTGTTATGTATATTTGCTAAGAAGCAAAGATGAGGCTGTAGAAATGTTTCAACTTTATAAAAATGAAGTTGAAAATCAACTTAACAAAAAGATTAAAGCAATAAGAAGCGATGGAGGTGGTGAATATGAATCACCATTTGAAGAGATATGCTCTACTCATGGTATTATTCACCAAACTACTACTCCTTATTCACCTCAATCTAACGGTATTGCTGAACGCAAGAACCGAACATTGAAAGAAATGTTGAATGCTATGTTAAATAGTTCTGGAGCACCCCAGAATTTATGGGGGGAAGCTTTTCTTTCTGCCAATTATATTCTTAATAAAGTGCCTCATAAGAAACACACAAAACACCTTATGAATTATGGAAAGGTCATAGACCTTGCTACAAATACTTAAGAGTGTGGGGGTGTCTAGCAAAGGTAATGGTTCCTAAACCTAAAAAGGTTAAGATAGGACCAAAAACAATTGACTGTGTTTTCATTGGTTATGCAAATAACAGCAGTGCTTATCGCTTTCTTGTTCATAAATCTGAAATTAACGATATTCATGTTAATACATTTATTGAATCAAGAGATGCATCATTTTTTGAGAATATTTTTCCATATAATGGAAATAATGATTCAAATTCGAACAAAAGACCTTTGGATGCTACTAGTGATAATCCTGGAAATATAGACAAAGAGTCTGTAGTGGATGAACCTAGACGTAGCAAAAGAGCAAGGAATTCAACGTCTTTTGGTCCAGATTTTCTATCATTTTTGTTAGAAAACGATCCTCGAACCTACAAGGAAGCAGTATCCTCTCCAGATGCTTCTCATTAGAAAGAAGCAATAAATAGCGAAATTGAGTCCATTATGCAAAATCATACATGGGAACAGGTGGATCTTCCACCTGGTTCAAAACCTTTAGGGTATAAATGGATCTTCAAAAAGAAGTTAAAAGCTGATGGCTCAATTGATAAATACAAAGCAAGGCTTGTTGTTAAAGGCTATAGACAAAAGGAAGGATTAGATTATTTCGACACTTATTCACCTGTTACAAGAATTACATCTATTCGAATGCTAATAGCAATAGCATCTTTAAATACACTTGAAATACATCAAATGGATGTAAAAACTGCATTCTTAAATGGTGAATTAGATGAAGAAATATATATGGAACAACCTGAAGGTTTCATAGCTCCTGGACAAGAGAGGAAAATATGTAAACTTGTTAAATCCTTGTATGGATTAAAACAAGCACCAAAACAATGGTATGAGAAATTTGATAATGTTATGTTATCAAATCGATTTAAAATTAATGAGTGTGACAAATGTGTTTATGTCAAAAGCACTCAAAAAGAATATGTCATTGTTTGTCTTTATGTGGATGATATGTTAATAATGGGTAGCAACAATGAAGTTATCAACTCAACAAAACGTATGTTGTCAAATAGATTTGATATAAAAGACTTTGGGATTGCTGATATAATTTTAGGAATCAAGATTTCTAGAACTTCTGATGGAATTATATTATCTCATTCTCATTACATTGAGAAAATACTTGAAAAATTTAACAAGTATAATATAATTCTAAATAAGACCCCAGTTGATATAAATCTTCATCTAGCTAAAAATGAAGGTGATGGCATATCACAACTAGAATATTCTCGTATAATAGGCAGTTTAATGTACGTCATGAACTGTACTAGAACAGATATAGCTTATTCGGTAAGTAAGCTAAGTATGTATACGAGTAATCCAGGTAAAAATCACTGGAGAGCAATTTTAAGAGTTTTAAGATACTTAAAACATACTCAAAAATATGGACTGCACTATACAAGATATCCAGCAGTATTGGAAGGATATAGTGATGCTAATTGGATATCTGACAATAAAGACTCGAAATCCACAAGTGGATATGTCTTTACCCTTGGAGGTGCAGCAGTATCTTGGAAATCCTCAAAACAAACGTGTATTGCTAGGTCTACAATGGAATAAGAATTCATTGCGTTAGACAAAGCTGGAGAAGAAGCTGAGTGGCTTTGTAATTTCTTAGAGGATATTCCAAATTGGTCAAGACCTGTGCCAGCTATATGTATACACTGTGATAGTCAATCAGCGATTAGAAGAGCACAGAGTCATTTGTATAACGGTATGTCACGTCATATACGACGAAGACATAATACCGTTAGACAATTACTCTCAAATGGAATTATCTCAATTGACTATGTAAAGTCAAAAGATAATATTGCGGATCCGCTTACGAAAGGTTTAATAAGAGAGCAAGTGGAAAAATCATCGAGGGGAATGGGTTTAAAGCCTATTATTTAACTAAGAGTCGTCATAGTGGCAACCCAACCTAGCTGACTGGAGATCCCAAGATCTAGGTTCAATGGGCAAACCGAACTATGTATTACTCAGTAAAGCACTGAGGAGATACTTACTCCTACCCATTCCTAAAATGAGACAGTGCACATCTGCCGCGAGAATTAGGATAAGTTACGCTTTTAATTACTTTTATATCTTGAAATATGTTCAAGTGGGGTATTGCAGGATACTCTTGATAGAAGTCACCTACGTGAGTAAGAAGGGGGCCACTTCTGTGAGAATTTTGAAGGCTGAATTCTTTAATATAATTACGGAACCAAGAGGTGTTTCAAGGCCAAAATGAACACAAACGTGAGAACCAACTATGTCTGAAGAGATATTTTGTGACTTCTATTATCTTGGATTACACAAAAAGATGACAGTTCAAGGACATCAAGTCTACTGATTAGCCGAGTAAATCCGATAGATTATACTAGGGTAAGTTCAAAGCCACTAGGCTACTTAACCTGATGAAATATCTTTTCTTATGTACTCGAACTAGTGTCTGCATATTCATAACATATTTTGTATATTGTAAAGCCAATTTTACATTCATGTGGGGGATTGTTAGAAATGGGATTTGAATGAGAAAATTGACTCGGGTCGGGTCGTGGACTCAGGTCGGGTCGTGATCGTGACGGACGGGTTTGTGATACTACGTCGTTTTGACGGCGGTTACATGCAAATTTTTCCTATAAATAAATGGTGTGGGAAAACATTTAAAAGATACAAAATTTCCCTTCCATTTCTGAAAATTTTTTCTATTCCGTCCTGTTCTGAAAAACCCGTTCTAAAATTCCCGTTCTGCAGTTTTCCCGTCCCGTTCTGCAGTAAGAAATTCCTGTTCCTTCCCTTCTTCCGTCCCGTTCTCGTTCTGCAGTTCCGTTCTGCATACTTTTCCCGTTTCTGAGTAAGTGTAAGTGTATGAATACACAATTTTTCATGCATCATTACTATAATTTCCATTTATATGCATCATCATTATTATTGATAGTAAAAGTTCGAGTACATAACATAGAATTTGCGTTCGATGAATTCTTAATTTTGTAATGCTACTAATTAAGAATTGAAATCCCTTTTATCTTGGGAAGCAATTATTCAATTAACCCTTAGCATCTGTGGGGGAATAAATTTGCTTTAAGGAGACTTTGTGAATTCAAAGGACTCGAATTTATTGATTAATATTTTCCGTGTTATATATATATATATAAAATTACGTTTTGTTTTATCATATTTATATATAGATTAAATAATACTATATATTACAGATAACACTATACAACTCCGAGTTACCCCAAACTCAACCTTATATTGGATTGGAAGTCCCAAATAAGATAAATCACCCCTAGTTACCCCCCAAGTCGAATTTAGTGTTACAATAACTTTTCTTCAACTGTATGATTTTTAAATTTGGGTTTTCATTCTGGGACAGTGATATAGAGTAAGGTGTCATTATTTCTTGTGAGAAATATAAGATTTTTACTTTGACAAAGGAACAATGCAAGGGAAACAGGGAATCTGAGTCGGGTCCAGATTCCAGACAGTTATAAATGGACAGTTTATTTGGCAGTATATAAAAATAAGTTGCATTTTATATATAGTGTTGGATTTTAGCTGATCTTTGTTATACAAGTATTATATGTTGGAAATGGGTTTGAAAAAAATAAATATTAGAGCATTTTGATGCTTAATTTAATGTCGGACCCATATTTCAAAAATGTCACGTCCATGCACCAATGCGTTCTCCTCTGCGAGGAGTATAACGTGGTATACATTTTTTTTTCAAATCTATTAAGAATTGAATGAGAAATTTGACTCAAAAGTCACCTACTTGAAATGTTGTAACTTGTCTTGTCCCACATAGAAAGTTTGCGGGAAAGATGAAGAATTTATATATGGGATGTTTGCACAATGAGAAGTTCCCTAAGGGGCACCCCACTTTTGTGGACGGGAGATGACCTAGCCAAGGTTTGGTTCAAACCCACATGCGCGCCGCCGACCGATCGGACGGGCGAGTCGAGTGATATATAATTTTTTGGACAAAAATTGTTTAATTTATTATCACAAATACTACATCGTTTTGATTCCATGCGAATAGTTGCGCGTCCCAATCTGTTCAAACGAATGGATGCCATGCCAACCTATAAATAGAATAACCATGCAGTATAATTTTATTCATTCCCGTTCTGCAGTTTGCACTTTGCAGTATATTTTCCCTCATTCATTTTCGCGTTCGAAGAATTCTTAATTTTGAAGTGCTACTATTTAAGAATTGGAAATCCATTTTATCTTGGGAAGTAATTATTCAACAAATCCTTTAGCCTCGGTGAGGGATTAAGTTTGCTTCAAGGAGACCTTGTGAATTCAAATGACTCGTATTTATTTATCTTCATTTTTCCAGATTCTGATTTTTTCAAGTAAGTACAATAAATTTTCCAAATCTGATTTTCTTAACTAAATTTAATTAACTTTGTTATTTTATATTAAATATATACTATGTTTACAGAACTAACATTATACGCATTCAAGTCTAATATATAAAATGTAATTTGGTTCTATAGACTGACCATTTAAACTTCCTACAGTCCGGATCCATTTGAGGACAATGCTAAGGGGAACAAAGAATAAGAGGCACATGAACATTTAGACAAACACAGGAACTTTTATTGACTGGAGAATATACAAAGTTATATGAAAATATGAATAATTCATGGCCAATGTACAAAATAAAAGAAGAACTACATGCAATTCTTTGTTTTCCCATGTGGTGATTCATTTGCATAATTGAGTCTGTCAAACTATGTGAATTAAATTTATCAGGAAAGAAAAAAAATCAGATGAGACTACATGTTTTATCTCCTTTGAAAGTTGATGACATTGATTCCATAAACAAACACAAAGAAAGAGAGGAAAACCCAACCAATATGAGCCAGGGCAACATATCCGAGGAAATTGCGATCATAACCAAGAAACTGTTTAAGGTACATGAACTAAATCCATCTTTTCCTGCGATGTAATGAGTCCATAGATTTTCCAGGCCACCAAAGAACCCCAGTAGTACCATCTCCACCAAATTAAAATTTGCTACAAATCCAACGTTATTACAACAATCAGATACGAGAACATTTTTGATCCTTATAATCTTTAGAGAGTGAAATTTATTCCTTTGTGTCTGTAGTTTGTATATTTCAAGAAAGAAAGCATTAATAACTTAGTTTCACATATATCTGTACGTTAAATATTAATTTGTTTTTCTTTCATCTTTCCCAGTAATTTTAGAAGAATAATACTGAGATTTTATATATTGATTGTGTTTTCTCATAAAATGTTAATTACGAAGGAATATAGAGAGTAGGAATTAGATGAGTGTTTCTGTTCATCGATGGGCTTTTTACATTTAATGATTTAAAAATAATAATCATTTTAGAGTTTTGATCTCATAAATATCAAATTTACTTGAAGATTCCATGAAACTACTTTTATTATTTTTTGATATTTGTGATTCAAAAATAGAATACTATTCCTCATAGTAATAATTCTCACAATTCTTTCTTAGGTTTACTTACCATCCTGGGGATGAGGAAACCAGAGAATAAGTTCCAGAAGCTGAGGAAGAATGACATGACAATTGCGGCTATCTTTTAACTTGGAGTGACAGCGACAAGCGTAATTCCGTACAATGTGAAGTAGACAAAGCACATGAACACATAGTAGTAGAACCACAAGAACTTGGCAGCTTCCCAATGGAATCCAATCATTGAGTAAATGAGGAGACAATATGGGAATGTTTGAATCCCAACATAAATGTTCTCTACCGCAACCTTCAGAGGATAAGAAATCAAAATATATATGTCAAAAAAGTAAAAAAGAAAAAAAGGGAGAGACTTAATTATCAAAACCATCACCACCAAGTCAAAATCACATGTCCCTTATGTATTGTTAGTAGGTGTAACGTAGTTACTTATTTACAAATAATTTTTTTAATGGATGAGTATTATCCGAAACCAATACATTGTAAGAGATAGTGGTTGAGTCAGGAAGAGGGACAATAGATCTCAATTCCATTGCCAATGGTTACCTAAAGATTCTCGAGTTAGCAATTTTTTACATGAGCAAATGCAAATGGCAATGGTGAGTACATTCCTGCAGCTCTTTCACGGCAGAAGATTGTTCTTTCAATTGGAACAAGTGACTGCACCACGGAAGTGTTTGTGCTTCCAAGAAACAGAACAACAACTGATGCGGTTGAAGAGCAAGCGTATCAGTTTATGGAAAGATTTGATCCAGTGGCGATTCGGTAATTTTTACCAAGTTTGGAGTGTCAGATTTTGACGTTTTCAGAGTCTAATTTCATTGGAAATGGGCCAAAGATCAAAAGTCACTAGGCTTGCTTGTGAACTACTTGGTTTTTTGGTCACATTCCATAATTTAAGCCTTTAAAAATACATTTTATTATTTTTAAGTTATTTTTGTAATTTTTCTTATTAGTTTTCCTTTTCCGTTTTGGATTCCATTTTTAGGATTTTGTTATTTAAATGTTTGTTATGATGGGGAGAGGAAGTTTTTGATGAATAATAGACTTTTCTTATTTTCCAAAATTCTCTAAATTAGAATTTTGTTGTCTATTTCTTGAAATTCGTAGAATCAATAGGTTGTAGAAGGTTATCGTTTGGCAATCATGCGCGGTTCAACAATTAATAACAGTTTTCTGTTTACTTCTGCTACTTCAGTTTGTATCAAAGACTAAGCCATATTCACCATGCCACCCCGTAGAGAGCGACGTGTGGATAATGTTTATGGGCGTGAGGATCTGTAACGCCTTGAGAAGCGGTTCGAGTAGCGAATCGAATAACTAAGGCAAATGATGGTTAGATTGCAGAAGTCAAAAATTACGAACTAGGAGAAGATGAAGAAAGAGTTGTGGGCGACGTTCCTACCTTATAATTATCAGCGATTAATGTACCAAAGGTTACAGAATTAAGGCAATGAGGTTGTACAGTTGATGAATACAAAATTGAATTCTATCAGCTGATTGCTCGGAACGAGGTGCATGAGATTGAAAATCAGTTGGTAGCCTGATATATTGGGGGTTTACAATAACAAATTAAAGAGACAATCAACATGTTTGACTCGATGTCTATTTCTACAGCGCATCAGCGGGTGTTGCAGATTGAGAAGAGGCATCCTGGTGGTTTTGGACAATCTTCTAACTTTGGGTATTTATGAGGAGGTGTCAACATCGGTTGTTCAGGCAAGGTTGCAGTTGCAGGGGCAATAGCCAAAATGGAAGCAGTAACAAATAATAACAGGAGGATTAGTCCAGTAAGTGGTACATATCAAGTGTTTTGTATGTGGTGAAGTGGGACACAGGCAGGCTAATTGCAAGAAAACTGGAAAAAGGCTATATTTACTGAAATAGATGAGGGTGATGTTATCGAAGATGAAACCTTGCTAACTAGTGAACCGTTCTTTGATCCAGAAGGCGTTAATGAGGAGGTGGTGACTGGTGATGTTGGGACTGAATTGGTGGTAAGGAGGTCCTACCTTACACCTAGGACTGTTGTTGATGAATAGATGTGAAACAACATTTTCCAGTTAACCTATACTGTTAAAGGGAAGGTGTGTAGGTTTATGATTAATGTAGACAGTTATGATAATATAGTTTCAGCAACGGTAGTTCTAAAGCTGGAACTAACAACTGAAAAGCACCCAAAGAAATACAAGTTAACCTGGTTCAAACAAGGGGGTGAGGTGACTTTCTCAAAACGTGCACTAGTATCCTTTTGGGTGGGGACAAAATACAAGGATGAGGTTTGGCGTGATGTAGTAGCTATTGATGCATGACATCTACTATTGGGACGACCTTGGCATTTTGATAAAGAGGTGGTTCATAACGATAAAATGAATACTTACAGTTTTGTGTTTGAGGGGGTAAAGATTGTGTTAGTGCTCAAGAGGGAAGAAAATAAAGGCAGTGCTAGTTTGTTGACTTTAGCACAGTTTGAGGAGATGGTGCAGGAGACAAAAATAATGTACGCCTTAATCAAAAGGATGATAGAAAATGAAGTAGAGGTTCCTGATGTAGTCAAACCACTTCTAGAAGAGTTCAATGATTTATTTCCAGAGGAACTACTTGAAGGATTACCCCCAGTTCGTGATATCAACATCAGATTGATCTGGAGCCCGGGGCAGCCTTACCCAATCGACCTCATTATAGGTTGAGTCCTGGAGAGCTTGAAGAATTAAGGACACAGGTGGAAGAGTTAATGGCCAAAGGTATATTCGGGAGAGTTTGAGTCCTTGTGCGGTACCAGCCCTTCTAAATCCAAAGAAAGATGGTACTTGGCAGATGTGTATCGATAGTAGAGCCATCAATAAAATAACAATCAGGTATCATTTTCCTATTCCTTGATTGGATGACCTACTCGACCAGCTTAGTGGGGCTACTGTTTTTACTAAATTAGATTTGAATAGTGGGTACCATCAACTCCTTATTCGGGCTGACAATGAATGGAAAATAACTTTTAAGATGAAGGAGGGATTGTACGAGTGGATGGTCATGCTGTTTGGGTTGTCCAATGCACCTATCACCTTAATGCGTGTTATAAATCTGGTTTTGAGGCCTTTCATTGGTAAGTGTGTTGTTATGTATTTCGATGACATTCTAATATACAGTGCTAACCCAAGCGAGCATCTTAGTCAGTTGTAAGAAGTTCTCCATGTGCTGCGTACAGAGAAATTGTATGCTGCAGTTAAAAAGTGTTTATTTCTGACACCTAGGGTGCTGTTTCTTGGTTACATTGTGTCTGATGCGGGGATGCAGGTAGATGAGTCCAAAGTAGAGGCTGTGAAGCATTGGCAAAGTCCTAGTACCATTACTAAAGTTAGAAGCTTCCATGGTTTTGCCTCCTTTTATCGTCGTTTTATTCCTCATTTTAGCAGCATTATGGCTCCTATTACTGATTTCATGAAGTAGGATGAGAAGTTTTCTTGGATAGGTGAAGCAAAAGAGGTGTTTGATCTGATAAAATTATGTCTTACCATTGCTCATATTCTAGTATTAACAAATTTCCATTAACCTTTTGTGTTGCATTCTAATGCTTCCAAGGTGGGAATTAGGTCTGTTTTGAGTCAAAACAGCAGTCCAGTGGTGTATTTTAGTGAGAAACTGTCGGGTTCCAAGTTGCGTTATAACACTTAAGATGTTGAATTGTATGTTTTGGTTCAGGCTATTAAGCATTGGCTCCATTATTTGTTTCTTTGGGAGTTTATCTTGTATACAGATCATGAGGCTTTTAAACTTTTGCATATTCAAGATAAAGTTTCTGATAGACATGCGATCTGGGTTGCTTACCTCCAAAGGTTCACTTTCGTGGTGAAACACAAGTCAGAAATTACCAATAGAGTGGCTGATGCTTTGAGCAGACGAAGGGGGTTGTTAACTCAACTTTCTGTGTAGGTACCTGGTTTTGATTCATCTGATGAATTACTTGAAATTGATCCATATTTTTTTGGTATTTTGGAAAAGGTTCGGGCAGGGGAGAGGACAGATTTCCATTTGCATGATGAATTTTTGTTTAAAGGCAACCAAATATGTGTTCTAGATTATAGTTTACGATTGAAGGTCCTTAAGGAGCTGCATGGCGAGGGGCGTGTAGGGAGAGACATGAACTTGTAGTTGGTGCAGTCTAATTACTTCTGGTCTACTATTCAGAAGGAGGTTGAAAAACTGGTGCAACGTTATCGGGTTTGTCAAGTCGCCAAGGGAACAACAACTAAAACATGCTTATATAAGCCCCTACAAGTTCCATCACAACCATGGGTGGACATCAGTATGGATTTTGTTCTTGGATTACCGCGTACACAGCGAGGTAATGATTCTATTTATGTGGTAGGAGATCGTTTTTCCAAGATGGTGCACTTTATCCCATATAAGAAGACAAAAGATGTTGTTCGTGTTGCTCAATTTTTCTTTAGAGAGATTTATAGATTGCATGGATTGTAAATGTCTATTTTGTCTGACCGTGATACTAGGTTTCTTATCCATTTTTGGCGTAGCTTGTGGAAGATAGTGAACACACAGTTGAATTTTAGTAGTGCCTACTACCCATAGACGGATGTGCAGACTAAAGTGGTGAATCGGTCTCTAGGCAATTTTACTGAGGTGTTTGGTTAGAGACCATGTGAATAGTTGGGATTTGAAGTTATGTCAGGCAGAGTTTACTCATAATCATGCAGTTAACAGGAGTACTGGATTTAGCCTTTTTGCAGTAGTGTTTTTTGTTAATCCTAGGGGACTACTTTATTTGCTGCCATTACCAACAAAAACACGAGTTCATGGGATGGCAGAAATGTAAGACCCCAAATTATTAATAAATAAAATTTAGTTTCCTCTATTTATCATTTTGAAATAGTAAAGGTTGATTTGATTAATGTGGTTAGTTATGGGTAAAATGCGTAAATATTTTAAATAAGCAGGTGGTTATAAAATATTCATTGTTGTCAGGGAATATTTGTTTGGTCGTGGAATATTCTTGCTGTCGGGGAATATTCGTATGACGGCGCAGTCTTTTGTGGGCCCCATAACGGAAAGCTATTGGATGAAGAAAACGACAAGTATAAGTTATTTATAAATAACGGCGTAGTTGTTACTATTAATACTGTTGGAATACCCGGTGGTTAAAACACAGTAATACGCGTTGTTGCACAGTAGCACACGGTATTGCGCCAATTATTGATTCTTACGTAAGAAGGCACTACTCAATAATTGTTACAGTAGTTATTGTTCAGTATTTTATTTTATTGATTCCATAATGCTGCGTTGATATTTTATATTACTATTGTTTCAATAATTGTTACTACACATTATTTTCCATTATCGAAACAATAATTCATATTATCTGCATAATATTATTAGAAAACATTGTTGGCAATGTCTAGAAAGTTCTGTCTAAGGAGAGGTTTGATCAACTAATTGCGCGCCAGTAAGGAGAAGTTCTTATTGGAAAGCCCCCTCTTTCCTAGGAACGGCCTGGTTGCTAGTACTGTGATTCTGTAATATTATTTGAGAATAATTAATTATTGATTTATATGATGAGGAAAATATTGATTTTATGTGGATATAGATGGAGAAAATTTTTAAAGTGACAATTATTGAAAATTGATATTTTATCTTTTCTGATAAAATAATATTATATTATATTATTATAATATAATAATGATGATATTTTTACAATGAATGTGGAATATATGAGTATATGAGGAGGAAGAGTATTTTTGTTGCAAAAGTTGTTTAAAACATATTAAACATGTATGTGGGCCCATTTCTTGACTGAAATTTGATTATAGTCTGTAAAATCGACCGTTTATGGATTTCGATCAATTTTTGTTTAGAATTTGGAAAAACTTTCTTCTGCAAAGTTGTAGAGAATTGAATTTCCTATAAAAAGTTGCGAGATTCGAATTTTCTAATAAAAGGGCTATTTATTATGAATTATTGAAGTTCTAAAGTTCCGAAATAATTGATTTTTGAAAGTTTTAATTATTTTAAATAACAAAAACATTTTTGGAATGTGTGGAGGCATCATTAACATATGCTAGGGGCTGAATTCAGATTCTTGGATGCATAGGAAGATGTGGAAAAATAAATAATATTAGTTTATTAAATTTTCTACTTTGGTGTTCTAAGCATAGACACCCTAATTTACTAATCCACTATATCTCTATATGAATTACAATTAAAAGGATTTAAAGCACAAGTTCTCTATAAGATTACATATGGTGTAAATGCATATCTCTATCCTAAACACGAATCATGAATTCCATCTATGCAGAACTCACAAACACATGCTATCATAATTAAATCTAAATCTATACTTCATCTCTCGAGTTCATATAGATTGTCATAGTAATTGATGGCCAATCAATTAAACAATTAAGTCCAAATCACAATAGACAATCCTCACAATAGAACATAATAATTTATAGCAAAGTATATTAAAATAAACTACCCAATAAGATCAATTGTAATCTCAAACAAAGAGTTAGTTCACTGAATTAAAACTAAGATACCACTCTTGAATACACATTAAAAGTGAAAGATATAAGATGATAAGAAGATAGAATCTATTGTCTGTAGATTTGATGCTCTCTCCTTGCTCCTACTTTGAATCTTCAATGGTCTCCAAGTTGCTTCAATCTCCAAATCTAACAAGAACTAGGGTTTTGATCTAATCTACTCTAATCTAATATAATGGAATCCTCTCTTTTTCTCTTCTAATCCTTGTGATTCTACTCCTTTTATATGCCTCTTTATATATCTTTAAGTCCTTTTGGAAGTCCTTGATTTAATTGGATCGAACCAATCCTTCTCGAACTCAAATTTAGACAAAAAATGACTTTTCTGCGCGTACCCCCGCCCCGACGAGGGGGGGGGGGGTTATACACTAACTAGACCCGCCCCGATGGGCTAGGCTTCTGTTTCGCAGCTTGTACCCCCGCCTCAGCGGGCATCATTTTTCTACTACAGTGTCCTCTGGTAAAACGGCCATAACCTTTGATCTGGGAAGATTACGAGGCCCGTCACCTACCAAATTGAAGATATCGACGAGCTCTACAACTTTTAATCTTAGAGAATTGAGAAATAATGGATGGATGAATGTTAAAATTGGTCTGGAAGTGACTGCTATGAAAATGGCGACCCAAAATAGTGAAGTTCGACGTCTGTTGGTACAAAAGTAATAACTTTTGCATCCAAACTTCGATTGGAATGATTCAAGGTGTTCCAGAAAGCTAAAAAGATGCTCTACAATATAATCCAAGTTCCAAGCCAAGAACATGAAATAAACATGAAAGCCCAAACGAGGTCTAGATTTTTTTCCTTGTATTTTCATACCAATAATCGCTCACACAGCTCACAAGCAAAAAATCTACAAAATGAACACAAAATGCATGAAAAGTAACTAAGAAACATGAGATTAAGCAAATAATTCAGTAATAGATATCGAAAAAATAGGTATAAAACCTACTTATCAAATACCCCAAAACTTAAACCTTTGCTTGTCCTCAAGCAAAAACACAAAACAACAATGCTATTCAATGCAACTAATTTAAATGCCTACGAATCCATCAGTAATGACAGAAACAAGTTTATTCAACCGGCCTTAGAGAAATCAAGTAAACATGATAATACATCATATCAAAACTCCTTAGTAATTTCCCAATCAATTATCAAATCTTAGACTATTATCACTAATATAGTGCGTGTGTGCTCCACAACAATGTTATCTGATATAAAATCAAATTTAACACATAACAAGTCTCTTCGAAGGCATCATACAGTGTAAACTCAAGAAAACCAAAAATAAGCTAGATCCAACTAAAATCAAACAATTACCAATATCGAGTGTCAACATAGGATACTTATGCTTTATTTTTCATCTACGGGGGCTTTTTTCTCTTATTTCCTGTTTTATTCATTTTTTTTCTTTTGGTTTATATACACATAGCTATGTAATGTTTTATTCCCTTTGGGTTTTCAATGCTACCTTAACGAGCTTTCGACCAACGACTCCCAGACCATTAAGACCTTAGGGCACTAGGTGTAAAGACAATCCTCTTGGGCTTATTTACTCAAGTAACAAAGGCCACAAAACTAGACAATCATGCCACGGTATTTATTCATATTTTTTTCCCTTTTTCTTTTTTTTATAGCGTATATACCCCAAATATTCCCCCAAACTTATGTTGTTGTCTAACTTTAGCCATCACTACTTATTCTTGTCATTCTTTCATTCAAATTAGCATTATCCTTTAAAATCTCATTATGTATCAGTTTAAACTAAATCAATCAACAAGTTGTTTTTACTATTATATCCTTATTATACCAGTTTTAAACATAAAAAGACTTAATTCCTAACAAGAAATCACATCAAAGCTCTAATAGTCAGTACTATACTTGTCCACCCAATTCTAATCTCATCATTGGCCAAAAAAACTTTAAATATCAAACAACTGGACTCATGCAAGATGTACTAAATGCTATATATACTAATTTTTCATTTTTTCAATTTTTTTATTTCAAGAAACTGAATGCAAAAACTAAATGTAACTATACGAACTACAATGTAAATAACTAACTATATGCAATACGACACTAAAATGCCCCCTAAACTTAAACTAGACACTATCCTCAATGGCTAAAATGGAAAAAAGTAATGAAAAGGACTTCCCTGAAAATATAGCAATCCTCCTCTTTGTCTGCTAAGTTTGGAGAATAGGTTAGACACATGGATTAAATTGGGCACAACACTTGAATTTAACTTGAATAACCTTTTCATAATCTTCTATCTGTCCATTGAACCTCCAATACCCGCAATTAAGAGAGACAACATGGATTAGAATAACACTTGGATTTGTAAGAGAACTTAATAAGCAAATTAATTCCTATCTACTAAATAAACTAGTAAAGCATATAAATATAAAAATTCCTGGGTTGCCTCCCAGTTAGCGCTTGAATTATAGTCTTTCAGCGTGACTTTGTCTGGTCAACGCTATCCAATTCCTCTTCGATAATTGAGTAACCCTCCATCCATCGGAAATAATATAGCTTTTGGTAGGTTCCCACTTGTGATGGCCAATGCATCAAAGTCACCTAGCATTCTCTGATTTGGTATGATCTTAATCAAGAATGTCCCACAGCTAGGTGTTTTCTCCATTGTGTATATGATCACATTAGGGCATGGAAGCTTGTCGCACATAATGGACTCTTTGTATATCTTCTCTTTCTCGTTCCACCATGGATTCAAAATTGTAATCGTTCTTATGTCATCAAGACCTTCGCCGAGGACATGACTACCAAGTGGGCATGATTTTGCAAATCTGACAGACTCTTTGATCTTTGGTGGGGACCCATTTAGATTTTCGTCGACCTATATTTCATTATCCCCAATTTTTACCAAACTTTTTTATATCTTGTGGCTCATTTAGTCGCAGATTTGGTTCGAGTTTTGTGACAACCCGAGAATTTTTAATATTTTTAATATTTTTATTAATTGATTTAAGGTTCAAAATTAGAACCTAGACAGAAAATTAGTGTATGCGTTTGATATTTTTAAGAAAGAATTTTGAGGATTTCAAAATTCTGTTAAGGATTTAAGTGAATTATTCAGGATTAAGGAAATACGTGATTACGTTTTGTGTAAATGTTATTATATGTGTACAGTATATGGTTAAGAGTCAAGGGTTGATCAGGTAAACGATATATGTACTAAAACCCTAAGTATATATTAAGAACGTCAACGTCCGGTTAGAAAATCCTAGCGATTCATAAGAAACCCTTAAATCGGTTCTGAAAACCCTAATTTCAGTTCCGAGAATTCGAAACCCTAATTCGGTGCATGGAACCCTAAATCGGAAACTTAATGGCGTAAGTGTAAATAATTATAATATTAATTAGGGTAACGCTTAATTAATTAGAAAACCCTAATCTAATTATGAAATCTACTTTCTAAATTAGGAAGTTATTTTTCTATTAGAAACCCTAATTTTGGGTTATAAACCCTAATCTGTGATTTTGACCCTAATTGCATAATTAGCGATTTTAATTAGGAAATGTTAATCCTAATTACCAATATTTAAATTATGATTAAGAAAGTTAATATAATTAGAAAATTCTAATTATAAGTTAGAAATATTAATTTTAATTTTTTTTAAAACCTAAATCGGATATTGTAGAACACTAATTTTGTAAACCCTAAGGGTTTTAAACCCTAAACTCTAAACCCTAACAAACCCTAAACCCTAAGGTTTGATTAAAAGTCCAAAATGTCATTAAAATTGCATGGAAATGACTATTTTACCCTTTATTGTATAATAGAAGGTTACTTGTAAGAATTACCCTAGTATGAGTTGTTGTGAAACCCCCAAATCAGGGTTACCTGACCCCCGAGTTTGGTGTTCATAATTCACAATATAAATAACATTTAACTACCCATAATATATATAGATAGTAACTTTCATAAGTTTTTATCATAGTTTAATAATACATCACCCAGGTTTTCTAACCTTAACTTTACAAACATACCCTTTAGATATACAAAAAGGGTTTACAATACAACATAATAAATACGTTAATTATAACTAGTTAATAACTATGCCTTTGCCTTTATCCTTCGCAGCACCTCCTGCAACTTCGTCCCTAGCTGAAAGGTTTTATTTAGCAAGGGTGAGAAACAAATTTGCCCCGCAAGTTAAGACACACAATAAATGTATATGAATTCAAAACAACAGACTATCTATTTTGATAGAATGAAACCAAAGTTCGGGGAACTTTTAAAAAGCTGAACAAATCGTTATTCAATAACAAGTCTTCTCATAATCTATACAACACAATAATTCAATAATGAAAGAGTACAACACTTTCAAAGTTTCTACGATATTCTAATGAATAATCAAGAATCAATTCTACGAAATAACAAAGTGGAATGTTTTCCAGATTTAATATTGAGCGATCACACAAGATCTTGAACTTATTTTCTCGGATAGATATCAAAGATTTAGTTTGATATATACTCAGGTGTATCAGATAACCATAAAGATTAAATCATACCCCTCTGCAAGTATAACAAGTGATCAGCTTATTATACCCTATATTATGCATAATACTTAAAACGCGCGCAAAGGTCGAATTCACGACCAACAAAATGTTCCCTTTATATAAAAGGTTGTTATTCTCAGTCTTAGAATCAAGAGTTTGATTTTACAACGAAATACTGGGATTTCAAATTCTATTTACTTCTCGGTCTAGCCGAAATATTTGGCATCGATCTGTCAAAAATAATTGAATTCTCTTTTCGAACCTATCAAATTCAAACAAATGTTCGTCTAGCTAGAATAATTAGCTAAGACATTTCTCGGTGTAATTTGACAATAAATAGGAATTATATGTATTGTCAATTCTAACTTCTATAGATATGAATATCCAACAATAGTAATTCTACGAATATATATATTTTTTCGAATCAATAATTCAATTTGAACTATTAAGCATGCACTAACTGCGAATTATCAACAATAAATCCCTGGATGTGGTATAATTAGCAATAATTATCCACCAATAATAATTGAATGAAATAACTCAAGGTTGAGTTAGGAAACTTGCCTCTTCCGCTGATTACAGCTACACAAAATACTTATCTGTTTTTGAAAGACCTATAACCAATAATATCGGTCTAACAATTAGCACAATAATTCATATAACACACAACACTATAATTCACAGTCAAACTTCTCCTAGACATATTACCCCATAGCCACAACAATGTTTATAACCTATATAAACACTTAACAAGTCAAACTAATTCAGTCTGGTTGGACTTCAGTCCCTTCTCGGTGTTCTGGTCACCCTATCCGACAATTAACACAGTTATCTGTCAATTACACTTGGTCTCTAAGCTTCAATATTAATTTAGATAAGTCAATTATCGTTTATAATATTTTTCGGAAGCTTTTAATAATTATCAAGCAATTATTATATTTTATAATAATTTTTCAAATATCTGAATCATTTTTAAATGATTTAATTATCAATTAATCGTATCATTATTAATATTTAATAATATCAAAATATTAATAATATACTTTTCAAAATATTAAAGTTATTATTAATAACTTAAAATATTTTTAAATCGAAAATATTCCACTTAAATGATTTTTAAAGTAATTAAAATCATTTTTAAATCATCACCATTAATATATAAATATTAATGAAATTATTATCCAAATATTAAAAGTCATTAATTATAACTTAAAATATTTTAAAACCATTTTTCTCATTTTGAAATGATTTTTAAATCAATAAAATCATTTTTAATTCATTTATTTAATATAATAATTAAATAAATCAAACATCATTAATATTAATTTATTAATAAAAATTCTCCAAAAATATTAAAAATTATATTTTATAATTTAAAATATTTTTAAATACATTATTCTTATTTAAAATGATTTTTCATAATATCAAATCATTTTTCTCTAATTTATTTAATACAATAATTAAATAAATTAAATAAATTTAATATTTAAATAATTATAAATGTTAAATAAAAATATTCTAATTGGTCAAAAATTATTTTTCATAATTTAAAATAATTTTTAAAACCATTTTTACTAATTTTTAGAATTTATTTCTATTTTTAATCATTTTTCGGAATATTCAGAAAATAAAATTATTTAAACCGTCGCTATAGGGCTATAGCGACACAAAGCGTCGCTTTTGGTGTTCTTGAGCCCAAAAACGCTGACAGCCGGCAGCTTCAAGGGTGCTACTTTGACCGCTTGTAATTCTCAATCCACAAGGTTTCTGGACAAACTTGAAGTTTTCTCATGTAGCCAAACTGTAGTACTACAATAATCAGTCATCGATTCCATCATAAAACCACCTAAGGTGAAGATCAGAGCAGCTAAATTTGCTGTCAGGCGTCACCTGGGTTTTTTCAGAAACCTAGGCAGTTCGACTTGGTAGATTATATCACAAATTAACCTAGGTTCTGATCTTGTTTCAGGTGGTTTGGTGGTTCATACTTGTAGTCCTTATGTCAAGGAACAACAACATAACAAGATCTAGGTCTAACAACAAAAAAATAAACAGCTAATCTTCGGTCAAAACTTGTAAGTCATATTTTTCTTTCGTTTTCTGGAATTTTCCAGAAAACAGATTTTGTGACCGGATGGCCATGTTTGACCATCTATTACAACCAATATATTTGATGTTTATGGAATATAAAGGCATGTACTTAGACTCCATATTACAGTCTACAACATGCATATAACAACAACATTAAATAATCTAACGTCTAACAGATAGAGGTCCTAGAGGAGCTTGTCAGACGCTGCCTTAAACTTTCTGGGCTTGCCTAGAAATTCCAGGTCATGCTCGGTCAATGCTGTTTGACCAAGAATAACATCAAATTTAAGGATCAATTTGATATGCTACCACCTGCAACTTAAAGCCCAAATACCAGGCTACAAATTAAAGCTTTTAAACAACAAAAATCACAAACACATAAGGATTTAGAGCGACTGACATTCCTTGTCAGAACACAAAATTTTGCTCAAGATTAGTTTTCTAAACATGAATTTTTACCCACTTTAATGATATGGATCCATCATGGATCTTCATATAATAACTAAAAACATCTTATTACATAAGATTAAACACTAAAACACGAATTTTTCATAAGCAACCTGGATCAAAAAAAAAATTCGGTTATACCTTCAAGCTTTGATTCTTGATCTTAACCCTCCAGTTTGTTTATGGTTGATCTAGGGAAGGTATTTGGGACTGATTTACTAGCAATTTTCGGAGGTTCTTGTATGAGGGAGAGTTGGTGAGAGCTTGGTTGGCCAAATGAGCAAATTAATGATTTTCTCTCTCTTGAATCTAATATATATTGCTAGGATGCATTGTATGATCTGATGTGCTGGCAATGAAGGACTGATTTGGCTGTGATTTTGTCACACAAGTCAACAAAGTTGGTATCCTACTAAATATTTTACCAATTTTGCAAGTTAGCTCACTAATTTATACAAAAAGGGCATTTTGGTCATTTCTAAAATATAATTAATGGCATTCTTGTCATTTGTACAAACCCTTAGGGTTTAACCCAAAGTCCTAACTCTAGGATTTGGCAACTTTAGTTTCTACAATTTTCAAATTTAGGGTTTAATTAGAAAAATAAATATTCTAAAATAAAATTAGGGTTTCTAAAATAGAAATTTTATATACAAAAATATAATTAGAGTTTTCTAATCATATTTAAGTTTAACAAACACTTTAGGCATGCTAATAAAAATTAGAGTTGCCTAATTAAGGTTTAGGAAATCCCATATTTTAAATTAGGGTTCCTTAACGTACAATTAGGGTTTTTAACTGTACAATTGGTTTTCTAAATCGAAGATTAGGGTTTCTAATCCCTTATTAAGGTTTATTAATTATAAACCCCATCCAGTCAACCATTGACCAACATTTCTATACAGTCCAAACGCATAATCTACAATACAATTATTTTAATTGTATTTTCTATGGAATCCCTATCCGAAAATTAGGGTTAGGGTTTTTAAAGATGTTAGGCACAACTCTACTCTATTTTCTTAGTCAAATCACATATTAACTAATTCTCGAGACTTGTCTCACAATTTCTCAGTATAATATTAACAGTCAATGTCAATATTAAATAAAAAAATATTATTCGTAAATTTTTGATTATTCGAAATCCCGGGTTATAAAATTCACCCCTCCTTAAAAGGATTTCGTCCTCGGAATCACCGCTTTCTAATTCTCTACAATCTTTTAAAGTTGTATCATCACTTTGTTTTTTATCAACACAATATTACTTTGTGTTTCAAATTCTAACCTATGACTTGAATCTATAAAAGAAAACAATTCACAGTCATATTTATTCAATATGAATCGCGTAATTTAAATATTAAGCGAAATCGTTACCTGCTGCCACCTCCTGAGTAGCTACCGAATCTAGCGTCGTCATGTTGAATGTACGGGCTGTTGGTCTTCCTGGCTGTGCAGGTCCTCGAATCGCCAAGGTTCCACCACCAGGTCCCTTGTTGGCACTTTCTTTTTCTGCATTCTTCTTCGGACTGTTCCGAACCAGATGATCAGTCGATCCACACGCATAGAAACCTTGATTCTTTTTCGGGATGGGGCAATTTGGCGACATATGCCCCTCTTGCCCGCAGTTATAACAAACCCCCTTCTTCTTTAGACAAACACCAGCATGGTTCTTCCCACAATTCGCACAAGGCTCTCCTCATTTCCTATTCCCTTCAGTTTTACTACCCGATTGGGTATTCTCGCTCCACTTCCTCTTGTTTGGATTACTACCACCACTGCTTCCACCCTCATTGATCTTCTTCTTCTTCTCCTGATGAAAACGAGATGCAGCCTCGCTTCCTCCTTAAGCAATTAACACTTTCTCCAGTAAAGCCGCAAACGTATTGATCTGCAATACTGCCACCTTGTTGAATATCCCTGGTTTCAGTCCGTTCTCAAATCTTCATGATTTTCTAGCTTCGGTGTCCACCTAATGAGGTTCAAATCTTGCTTATTCGTTGAATTTAGCCGCGTATTCAGAAACAGACATGTTCTTCTTCTTAAGTTCCAAGAACTTAACTTCCATCCGAGCTTGCATACTCGGTGAGAAGTAGTTCTCAAAGAACAATTCTTTAATCTGGTCCACGTCACCACCGATGTACCCGCTCTCGCTTGATTGGTTTCCCACCAATAATTGGCTTCTCCCTTCATTAAGTATGTTGCAAAAGCCGTCATTTGCTCTTCCGCCACTCGCGCAATCACGACGCTTTCTCCATCTCTTTCACCCAAGTTTGGGCTTCAATTGGATCCGTAGTCCCCTTAAATTCCGGCGGTCCTACCGTTTTAAAATCCTTAAAATTAGCCAATTTGTCGGCTGGCTGATTCCTTGGTCTTGTCCTGGCTGGAGCCCTATTTTCCATAGCTTGGGCCAGCATATCCACAAAATTCTGCATCTGGTCCGTTTGACCTCCTTCGTTATTCACTGATTGTTCTTCT
The DNA here is from genome assembly GCA_020205505.1 of Panax japonicus. NCBI lineage: Eukaryota > Viridiplantae > Streptophyta > Magnoliopsida > Apiales > Araliaceae > Panax > Panax japonicus. Next base: position 52,899,621 of record CM035107.1, on the reverse strand, counting down.
CTTTGGTTTCGATTCTGTCATCTAGGCGGTATGATCTGATTTAAATGAAAATCTTATATTAATATTCTTTCTCTATACAAATTCTTAACACAATAAGAATTTAACACATAATTCTTAAGTAATCGCATATTTATTCAAATAGCACATAGTATTTATAATACTTTAACACATATTACAACCTTTTTTTTAAAAAAAAATTAGGGCTAACAAAACAACTTTACACAAAAAGTTGCAATTCTCCAACTTTATACAAAAAGTCGCAATTCTCCATTCACACACCACTATTCCCAGTTCTTCAAACTTACCACACCTAGGGGTTCAGGAACTTGCCACAATTATATGAGTTTATAAACTTATCCTAGTAAAACCTTTGCCGTCCATTCGCTGAGGGGTTCAAAACAGCTCATATAACTAAGAGTCATGAACTTACTATAAGTATGAGTTTTAAGAACTCACAAATTAATCATAATCTTATATTCATATAGAAAATAAAGAATTTATTCATACAAACATATATATTTACATATGTTCAAACATCATTCTCGATATTACATAACCTAATACCAGAAACTTCTACCAAAAGATACAACAACTTATATCTAAGTTGTCTAACAACCACTCCTTCCCCAGTCTTCTTCTTGCTGGGACACTTGTTAAATCCATGCCCTGTTTGCCCACAGGAAAAACACTTCCTCATATTTGGTTTATGATAATGCAAAGAGATATGTCCTTCCTGCTTACAGTTGAAGCACACGTTCTTCCACATCATACATTCTCCCAAGTGAGTCTTTCCACACTTGCCACAGACTTTATTCTTCTTCGAGTTTGATTTTTCAGAATTATTGCTGTCGTTGTTCCTCTTTCTCTTCTTTTTGCCCTTCTTGCTGGTTCCTTCAGACGATCCACCACCTTCAGCCTTCATCTTCTCCACCTGCGCTTTCAGCTCGTTTCGTTCTTCAGTCATTTCACGTAACGCCCGCTCCGTCTTCCACAACTCCTCCAAAAGAAATAATTTGCTTCAGAGTTCTTGGACTTCCACAGATAGCTGATCTTGTTCACCAACCTTGATCTTATTCTTTAGTTCCACCTTAGCTTCTTCAGACTCCGCCTCATCATCACCACTTAGATACATCTCAGGATAATCGTCATGATCACTCCCAAGATTGATCATTGGTTCATCTTTCCCCACTTCTTCAACCGATTCGCTCTGTGCTGGCATCTCGGCTACTGGCATTGGTGCGACAGCCGCTGGCATCTCCGTACTTATCTAATCTTTTTACGACATCCTACAATCAATTTTAACAACTTGATTAGCACTTTTCTAGTACAAACTTCTCACCTTATGTGTCCACATTTCTCACTATCGTTGCACTTCGGCAATCTCTCACTTAGTACTCTAAATGAGTATTCTCTATCTCGCTATGGTTATAATCCTAGGGTTTTTCCCCACCCCACTTAAGGTTTATAACCTACAGCTCTGATACAAACCTGTTACACCCCCAAATCAGGGTTACCTGACCCCCGAGTTTGATGTTCATGATCCACAATATAAATAACATTTAACTACCCATAATATATATAGATAGTAACTTTAATAAGTTTTTATCAGAGTTTAATAATACATCACCCATGATTTCTAACCTTAACTTTACAAACATACCCTTTAGATATACAAAAAGGGTTTACAATACAACATAATAAATACGTTAATTATAACTAGTTAATAACTATGCATTTGCCTTTATCCTTCGCAACACCTCCTACAACTTCGTCCCTAGCTGAAAGGTTTTATTTAGCAAGGGTGAGCAACTAATTTGCCCCGCAAGTTACGACATACAATAAATGTATAAGAATTCAAAACAACAGACTATCTATTTTGATAGAATGAAACCAAAGTTCGAGGAACTTTGAAATAGCTGAACAAATCGTTATTCAATAACAAGTCTTCTCATATTCTATACAACACAATAATTCAATAATGAAAGAGTACAACACTTTCAAAGTTTCTACGATATTCTAATGAATAATCAAGAATCAATTCTACGAAATAACAAAGTGGAATGTTTTCCAGATTTAATACTGAGCGATCACAAAAGATCTTGAACTTATTTTCTCGGCTAGATATCGAAGATTTACTTTGATATATACTTAGGTGTATCAGATAACCATAAAGATTAAATCATACCCCTCTGCAAGTATAACAAGTGATCAACTTATTATACCCTATATTATGCATAATACTTAAAACGCGCGCAAATGTCGAATTCACGACCAACAAAATGTTCCCTTTTTATAAAAGGCTGTTCTTCTCAGTCTTAGAATCAAGAGTTTGATTTTACAATGAAATACTGAGATTTCAAATTCTATTTACTTCTCGGTCTAGCCGAAATATTTGGCATCGATCTGTCAAAAATAATTGAATTCCCTTTTCGAACATATCAAATTCAAACAAATGTTCGTCTAGCTAGAATAATTAGCTAAGACATTTCTCAGTGTAATTTGACAATAAACAGGAATTATCTGTACTGTCAATTCTAACTTCTACAGATATGAATATCCAGCAATAGTAATTCTACGAATATATATTTTTTCGAATCAATAATTCAATTTGAACTATTAAGCATGCACTAACTGCGAATTATCAACAATAAATCCTTGGACGTGGTATAATTTGCAATAATTATCCACCAATAATAATTGAATGAAATAACTCAAGGTTGAGTTATGGAACTTTCCTCTTCCGCTGATTACAGCTACACAAAATACTTATCTGCTTTCGAAAGACCTATAACCAATAATATCGGTCTCACAATTAGCACAATAATTCACACAACACACAACACACAACACTATAATTCACAGTCAAACTTCTCCTAGACATATTACCACATAGCCACAACATTGTTTATAACCTATATAAACACTTAACAAGTCAAACTAATTCTGTCTGGTTGGACTTCAGTCCCTTCTCGGTGTTCTGGTCACCCTATCCGACAATTAACACAGTTATCTGTCAATTACACTTGGTCTCGAAGCTTCAATATTAATTTAGATAAGTCAATTATCATTTATAATATTTTTCGAAAGCTTTTAATAATTATAAAGCAATTATTATATTTTATAATAATTTTTTAAATACCCGAATCATTTTTAAATGATTTAATTATCAATTAATCTTATCATTATTAATATTTAATAATATCAAAATATTAATAATATACTTTTCAAAATATTAATTTTATTATTAATAACTTAAAATATTTTTAAATCGACAATATTCCACCTAAATGATTTTTAAAGTAATTAAAATCATTTTTAAATCATCATCATTAATATATAAATATTAATGAAATTATTATCCAAATATTAAAAGTCATTAATTATAACTTAAAATATTTTTAAACCATTTTTCTCATTTTTAAATGATTTTTAAATAAATAAAATTATTTTTAATTCATTTATTTAATATAATAATTAAATAAATCAAACATAATTAATATTAATTTATTAATGAAAATTCTCCAAAAATATTGAAAATTATATTTTATAATTTAAAATATTTTAAATACATTATTCTTATTTAAAATGATTTTTTATAATATTAAATCATTTTTCTCTAATTTATTTAATACACTAATTAAATAAATTAAATACATTTAATATTTAAATAATTATAAATATTAAATAAAAATATTCTAATTGGTCAAAAATTATTTTTCATAATTTAAAATAATTTTTAAAACCGTTTTTACTAATTTTTAGAATTTTTTTCTATTTTTAATCATTTTTCGGAATATTCAGAAAATAAAATTATTTAAACCGGCGCTATAGGGCTATAGCGACACAAAGCGTCGCTGTTGGTGTTCTTGAGCCCAAAAACGCTGACAGCCGGCAGCTTCAAGGGTGCTACTTTGACCACTTGTAATTCTCAATCCACAAGGTTTCTGGACAAACTTGAAGTTTTCTCATGTAGCCAAACTGTAGTACTACAATAATCAGTCATCGATTCCATCATAAAACCACCTAAGGTGAAGATCGGAGCAGCTAAATTTGCTGTCAGGCGTCACCTGGGTTTTCCAGAAACCCAGGCAGTTCGACTTGGCAGATTATATCACAAATTAACCTAGGTTCTGATCTTGTTTCAGGTGGTTTGGTGGTTCATACTTGTAGTCCTTATGTCAAGGAACAACAACATAACAAGATCTAGGTCTAACAACAAAAAAATAAACAGCTAATCATTGGTCAAAACTTGTAAGTCATATTGTTCTTTCGTTTTCTGGAATTTTCCAGAAAACAGATTTTGTGACCGGATGGCAATGTTTGACCATCTATTACAACCAATATATTTGATGTTTATGGAATATAAAGGCATGTACTTAGACTCCATATTACAGTCTACAACATGCATATAACAACAACATTAAATAATCTAACGTCTGACAGATAGAGGTCCTAGAAGAGCTTGTCAGACGCTGCCTTAAACTTTATGGGCTTGCCTAGAAATTCCAGGTCATGCTCGGTCAATGCTGTTTGACCAAGAATAACATCAAATTTAAGGATCAACTTGCTATGCTACCACCTGCAGCTTAAAGCCCAAATACCGGGCTACAAATTGAAGCTTTTAAACAACAAAAATCACAAACACATAAGGATTTAGAGCGACTGACATTCCTTGTCAGAACACAAAATTTTGCTCAAGAATAGTTTTCTTAAACATGAATTTTTACCCACTTTAATGATATGGATCCATCATGGATCATCATATAATAACTAAAAACATCTTATTACATAAGATTAAACACTAAAACACGAATTTTTCTTAAGCAACCTGGATCAAAATAAAATATTTCGGTTATACCTTCAAGCCTTGATTCTTGATCTTAACCCTCCAATCTGTTTATGGTTGATCTAGGGAAGGTATTTGGGACTAATTTACTAGCAATTTTCGGAGGTTCTTGTATGAGGGAGAGTTGGTGAGAGCTTGGTTGGCCAAATGAGTAAATTATTGCTAGGATTCATTGTATGATCTGATGTGCTGGCAATGAAGGACTGATTTGGCTGTTATTTTGTCACACAAGTCAACAAAGTTGGTATCCTACTAAAGATTTTACCAATTTTGCAAGTTAGCTCACTAATTTATACAAAAAGGGCATTTTGGTCATTTCTAAAATATAATTAATGACATTCTTGTCATTTGTACAAACCCTTAGGGTTTAACCCAAAGTCCTAACTCTAGGATTTGGCAACTTTAGTTTCTACAATTTTCAAATTTAGGGTTTAATTAGAAAAATAAATTTTCTAAAATAAAATTAGGGTTTCTAAAATAGAAATTTTATATACAAAAATATAATTAGACTTTTCTAATCATATTTAAGTTTAACAAACACTTTAGGCATGCTAATAAAAATTAGAGTTGCCTAATTAAGGTTAAGGAAATCCCATATTTTAAATTAGGGTTCCTTAACGTACAATTAGGGTTTTTAACTGTACAATTGGTTTTCTAAATCGAAGATTAGGGTTTCTAATCCCTTATTAAGGTTTATTAATTATAAACCCCATCCAGTCAACCATTGGTCAACATTTCTATACAGTCCAAACACATAATCTACAATACAATTATTTTAATTGTATTTTCTATGGAATCCCTATTCAAAAATTAGGGTTAGGGTTTTTAAAGATGTTAGGCACAACTCTACTCCATTTTCTTATTCAAATCACATATTAACTAATTCTCGAGACTTGTCTCACAAATTCTCAGTATAATATTAACAGTCAATATTAAATAAAAAAAAATTATTCGTAAATTTTTGATTATTCGAAATCTCGGGTTATCACATTCACCCCTCCTTAAAAGGATTTAATCCTCGGAATCACCGCTTTCTTATTCTCTACAATCTTTTAAAGTTGTATCATCACTTTGTTTTTTATCAACAAAATATTACTTTGTGTTTCAAATTCTAACCTATGACTTGAATCTATAAAAGAAAACAATTCACAGTCATATTTATTCAATATGAATCGCGTAATTTAAATATTAAGCGAAATCGTTACCTGCTGCCACCTCCTGACTAGTTACCGAATCTAGCATCGTCATGTTGAATGTACGGGCTGTTGGTCTTCCTGGATGTGCAGGTCCTCGAATCGCCAAGGTTCCACCACCAGGTCCCTTGTTGGCACTTTCTTTTTATGCATTCTTCTTCGGACAGTTCCGAACCAGATGATCAGTCGATCCACACGCATAGAAACCTTGATTCTTTTTCGGGCTGGGACAATTTGGCTACATATGCCCCTCTTGCCCGCAGTTACAACAAACCCCTTTCTTCTTTAGACAAACACCAGCATGGTTCTTCCCACAATTCGCACAAGGCTCTCCTCCTTTCCTATTCCCTTCAGTTTTACTACCCGATTGGGTATTCTCGCTCCACTTCCTCTTGTTTGGATTACTACCACCACTGCTTCTACCCTCATTGATCTTCTTCTTCTTCTCCTGATGAAAACGAGATGCAGCCTCGCTTCCTCCTTAAGCAATTAACGCTTTCTCCAGTAAAACCGCAAACGTATTGATCTACAATACTGCCACCTTGTTGAATATCCCTGGTTTCAGTCCATTCTCAAATCTTCTTGATTTTCTAGCTTCGGTGTCCACCTAATGATGTTCAAATCTTGCTAATTCGTTGAATTTATCCGCGTATTCAGAAACATACATGTTCTACTGCTTAAGTTCCAAGAACTTAACTTCCATCCGAGCTTGCATACTCGGTGAGAAGTAGTTCTCAAAGAACAATTCCTTAAATCTGGTCCACGTCACCACCGATGTACCCGCTCTCGCTTGATTGTTTTCCCACCAATAATTGGCTTCTCCCTTCATTAAGTATGTTGCAAAAGTCGTCTTTCATTCTTCCGCCACTCGCACAATCACGAACGCTTTCTCCATCTCTTTCACCCAAGTTTGGGCTTTAATTGGATCCGTAGTCCCCTTAAATTTCGGCGGTCCTACCGCTTTAAAATCCTTAAAATTAGCCAATTTGTCGGCTGGCTGATTCCTTGGTCTTGCCCTGGCTGGAGCCTTATTTTCCATAGCTTGGGCCAGCATATCCACAAAATTATGCATCGGGTCCGTTTGACCTCCTTCATTATTCACAGATTGTTCTTCTCTTTGGTTTCGATTCTGTCGTCTAGGCGGTATGATCTGATTTAAATGAAAATGTTATATTAATATTCTTTCTCTACACAAATTCTTAACACAATAAGAATTTAACACATAATTCTTAAGTAATCGCATATTTATTCAAATAGCACATAGTATTTATAATACTTTAACACATATTACTACGTTTTTAAAAAAAAAAATTTAGGGCTAACAACACAACTTTACACAAAAAGTTGCAATTCTCCAACTTTATACAAAAAGTCGCAATTCTCCATTCACACACCACTATTCCCAGTTCATCAAACTTACCACACCTAGGGGTTCAGGAACTTGCCACAATTATATGAGTTTATGAACTTATCCTAGTCAAACCTTTGCCGTCCATTAGCTGAGGGGTTCAAAACAACTCATATAACTAAGAGTCATGAACTTACTATAAGTATGAGTTTTAAGAACTCACAAATTAATCATAATCTTATATTCATATAGAAAATAAAGATTTTATTCATACAAACATATATATTTACATATGTTCAAACATCATTCTCGATATTACATAACCTAATACCAGAAACTTCTACCAAAAGATACTACAACTTATATCTAAGTTGTCTAACGACCACTCCCTTCCCCAGTCTTCTTCTTGCTGGGACACTTGTTAAATCCATGCCCCGTTTGCCCACAGGAAAAACACTTCCTCATATTTGGTTTATGATACTGCAAAGAGATATGTCCTTCCTGTTTACAGTTGAAGCACACGTTCTTCCACATCATACATTCTCCCAAGTGAGTCTTTCCACACTTGCCACAGACTTTCTTCTTCTTCGAGTTTGATTTTTCAGAATTGTTGCTGTCGTTGTTCCTCTTTCTCTTCTTTTTGCCCTTCTTGCTGGTTCCTTCAGACGATCCACCACCTTCAGCCTTCATCTTCTCCACCTGCGCTTTCAGTTCGTTCCGTTCTTCAGTCATTTCACGTAACGCCTGCTACGTCTTCCACAACTCCTCCAAAAGAAATACTTTGCTTCGGAGTTCTTGGACTTCCACAGATAGCTGATCTTGTTCACCAACCTTGATCTTATTCTTTTGTTCCACCTTAGCTTCTTCAGACTCCGCCTCCTCATCACCACTTTGATACATCTCAGGATAATCGTCATGATCACTCCCAAGTTTGATCATTGGTTCATCTTTCCCCACTTCTTCAACTGATTCACTTTGTTCTGGCATCTCGGCTACTGGCATTGGTGCGACAGCCGCTGGCATCTCCGTACTTATCTTATCTTTTTCCGACATCATACAATCAATTTTAACAACTTGATTAGCACTTTTCTAGTACAAACTTCTCACCCTATGTGTCCACATTTCTCACTATCGTTGCACTTCGACAATCTCTCACTTAGTACTCTAAATGAGTATTCTCTATCTCGCTATGGTTATAATCCTAGGGTTTTTACCCACCCCACTTAAGGTTTATAACCTACAACTCTGATACAAACCTGTTACACCCCCAAATCAGGGTTACCTGACCCCCGAGTTTGGTGTTCATGATCCACAATATAAATAACATTTAACTACCCATAATATATATAGATAGTAACTTTCATAAGTTTTTATCAGAGTTTAATAATACATCACCCAGGTTTTCTAACCTTAACTTTACAAATATACCCTTTAGATATAGAAAAAGGGTTTACAATACAACATAATAAATACGTTAATTATAACTAGTTAATAACTATGCCTTTGCCTTTATCCTTCGCAACACCTCCTACAACTTCGTCCCTAGCTGAAAGGTTTTATTTAGCAAGGGTGAGCAACTAATTTGCGCCGCAAGTTACGAAATACAATAAATGTATAAGAATTCAGAACAACAGACTATCTATTTTGATAGAATGAAACCAAAGTTCGAGGAACTTTGAAATAGCTGAACAAATCGTTATTCAATAACAAGTATTCTCATATTCTATACAACACAATAATTCAATAATGAAAGAGTACAACACTTTCAAAGTTTCTACGATATTCTAATGAATAATCAAGAATCAATTCTACAAAATAACAAAGTAGAATGTTTTCCAGATTTAATACTAAGCGATCACACAAGATCTTGAACTTATTTTCTCGGGTAGATATCGAAGATTTACTTTGATATATACTTAGGTGTATCAGATAACCATAAAGATTAAATCACACCCCTCTACAAGTATAACAAGTGATCAACTTATTATACCCTATATTATGCATAATACTTAAAATGCGCGCAAATGTCGAATTCATGACCAACAAAATGTTCCTTTTATATAAAAGGTTGTTCTTCTCAGTCTTAGAATCAAGAGTTTGATTTTACAACGAAATACTGGGATTTCAAATTCTATTTACTTCTCGGTCTAGCCGAAATATTTGGCATCGATCTGTCAAAAATAATTGAATTCCCTTTTCGAACATATCAAATTCAAACAAATGTTCGTCTAGCTAGAATAATTAGCTAAGACATTTCTCAGTGTAATTTGACAATAAACAGGAATTATCTGTGCTGTCAATTCTAACTTCTACAGATATGAATATCCAGCAATAGTAATTCTACGAATATATATTTTTTCGAATCAATAATTCAATTTGAACTATTAAGCATGCACTAACTGCGAATTATCAACAATAAATCCCTAGACGTGGTATAATTATCAATAATTATCCACCAATAATAATTGAATGAAATAACTCAAGGTTGAGTTAGGGAACTTTCCTCTTCCGCTGATTACAGCTACACAAAATACTTATCTGCTTTCGAAAGACCTATAACCAATAATATCGGTCTAACAATTAGCACAATAATTCATATAACACACAACACTAAAATTCACAGTCAATGTTCTCCTAGACATATTAACACATAGCCACAACATTGTTTATAACCTATATAAACACTTAACAAGTCAAACTAATTCAGTCTGGTTGGACTTCAGTCCCTTCTCGGTGTTCTGGTCACCCTATCCGACAATTAACACAGTTATCTGTCAATTACACTTGGTCTCTAAGCTTCAATATTAATTTAGATAAGTCAATTATCATTTATAATATTTTTCGAAAGCTTTTAATAATTATCAAGCAATTATTATATTTTATAATAATTTTTCAAATACCCGAATCATTTTTAAATGATTTAATTATCAATTAATCGTATCATTATTAATATTTAATAATATCAAAATATTAATAATATACTTTTCAAAATATTAAATTTATTATTAATAACTTAAAATATTTTTAAATCCACAATATTCCTCCTAAATGATTTTTAAAGTAATTAAATTCATTTTTAAATCATCATCATTAATATATAAATATTAATGAAATTATTAACCAAATATTAAAATTCATTAATTATAACTTAAAATATTTTTAAACCATTTTTCTCATTTTTAAATGATTTTTAAATAAATAAAATCATTTTTAATTCATTTATTTAATATAATAATTAAATAAATCAAACATCATTAATATTAATTTATTAATGAAAATTCTCCAAAAATATTGAAAATTATATTTTATAATTTAAAATATTTTAAATGCATTATTCTTATTTAAAATGATTTTTCATAATATTAAATCATTTTTCTCTAATTTATTTAATACACTAATTAAATAAATTAAATACATTTAATATTTAAATAATTATAAATATTAAATAAAAATATTCCAATTGGTCAAAAATTATTTTTCATAATTTAAAATAATTTTTAAAACTGTTTTTACTAATTTTTAGAATTTATTTCTATTTTTAATCATTTTTCGGAATATTCAGAAAATAAAATTATTTAAACCGTCGCTATAGGGCTATAGCGACACAAAGCGTCGCTGTTGGTGTTCTTGAGCCCAAAAACGCTGACAGCCGGCAGCTTCAAGGGTTCTACTTTGACACCTTGTAATTCTCAATCCACAAGGTTTCTGGACAAACTTGAAGTTTTCTCATGTAGCCAAACTATAGTACTACAATAATCAGTCATCGATTCCATCATAAAACCATCTAAGGTGAAGATCGGAGCAGCTAAATTTGCTGTCAGGCGTCACCTGGGTTTTTCCAGAAACCCAGGCAGTTCGACTTGGCAGATTATATCACAAATTAACCTAGGTTCTGATCTTGTTTCAGGTGGTTTGGTGGTTCATACTTGTAGTCCTTATGTCAAGGAACAACAACATAACAAGATCTAGGTTTAAAAACAAAAAAATAAATAACTAATCTTCGGTCAAAACTTGTAAGTCATATTGTTCTTTCGTTTTCTGGAATTTTCCAGAAAACAGATTTTGTGACCGGATGGCCATGTTTGACCATCTATTACAACCAATATATTTCATGTTTATGGAATATAAAGGCATGTACTTAGACTCCATATTACAGTCTACAACATGCATATAACAACAACATTAAATAATCTAACGTCTAACAGATAGAGGTCCTAGAAGAGATTGTCAGACGCTGCCTTAAACTTTCTGGGCTTCCCTAGAAATTCCAGGTCATGCTCGATCAATGCTGTTTGAGCAAGAATAACATCAAATTTAAGGATCAACTTGCTATGCTACAACCTGCAGCTTAAAGCCCAAATACCAGGCTACAGATTAAAGCTTTTAAACAACAAAAATCACAAACACATAAGGATTTAGAGCGACTGACATTCCTTGTCAGAACACAAAATTTTGCTCAAGAACAATTTTCTTAAACATGAATTTTTACCCACTTTAATGTTATGGATCCATCATGGATCATCATATAACAACTAAAAATATCTTATTACATAAGATTAAACACAAAAACACGAATTTTTCTTAATCAACATGGATCAAAATAAAAAATTTCGTTTATACCTTCAAGCTTTGATTCTTGATCTTAACCCTCCAATTTGTTTATGGTTGATCTAGGGAAGGTATTTGGAACTGATTTACTAGCAATTTTCGGAGGTTCTTGTATGAGGGAGAGTTGGTGAGAGCTTGGTTGGCCAAATGAGCAAATTAATGATTTTCTCTCTCTTGAATCTAATATATATTGCTAGGATGCATTGTATGATCTGATGTGCTGGCAATGAAGGACTGATTTGGCTGTGATTTTGTCACAGAAGTCAACAAAGTTGGTAACCTACTAAAGTTTTTACCAATTTTTCAAGTTAGCTCACTAATTTATACAAAAATGGCATTTTGGTCATTTCTAAAATACAATTAATGGCATTCTTGTCATTTGTACAAACCCTTAGGATTTGGCAACTTTAGTTTCTACAATTTTCAAATTTAGGGTTTAATTAGAAAAATAAATCTTCTAAAATAAAATTAGGGTTTCTAAAATAGAAATTTAATATACAAAAATATAATTAGAGTTTTCTAATCATATTTAAGTTTAACAAACACTTTAGGCATGCTAATAAAAATTAGAGTTGCCTAATTAAGGTTTAGTAAATCCCATATTTTAAATTAGGGTTCCTTAACGTACTATTAGGGTTTTTAACTGTACAATTGGTTTTCTAAATCGGAGATTAGGGTTTCTAATCCCTTATTAAGGTTTATTAATTATAAACCCCATCCAGTCAACCATTGGTCAACATTTCTATACAGTCCAAACACATAATCAACAATACAATTATTTTAATTGTATTTTCTATCGAAATCCTATCCAAAAATTAGGGTTAGGGTTTTTAAAGATGTTAGGCACAACTCTACTCTATTTTCTTAGTCAAATCACATATTAACTAATTCTATAGACTTGTCTCACAAATTCTCAGTATAATATTAATAGTCAATGTCAATATTAAATAAAAAAAAATTATTCGTAAATTTTTGATTATTCGAAATCCCGGGTTATCACAGTTGTTGACCAACTAAGGCTATTACATGTGCCTATTATCCAGCCATATCAACCATCTAGCCATCCACATACGTTGCATAATTACATAATATAAATAGATTAAGAAAGAGAAAAGTCTCACTTGATTTTCATTTTGTCCAAGCCACTCTCACTCTATATTTCGGGTTTTTGAGTGAGAAGGGGGTGATAAAAAAGGTTAGAAACATTTCTTAGCAACCAAGAACATATCCTCAAAGATCAGAAATCATAATCAAAACTCAAAAGGTATATGAACCCTAAAATTCGAAATATCATGATTTGTTGTTAAATGTTGCAATTGATTGGTTAGATATGTGTAATATGGTGTCTATAAGTGATCTAGGTTGATATATTGGGATCTATAACACTTAAATGCACGAATCAAGCATTTTTAGGAATCTGGAAAATTTTTGAAACATGGTCTGACAAGTAATGTCGGAGGCCGTAGATCTTATTATGTTCATGATTTATAATTTTTTATCTGTTAGATCTATAGTTGGATATGTGGTCTTTAATCTGGAAGTGGATTTATAGTTGTTTAAAGTTTAGAATGCAAGTTATGATCGGTCAAAGTTCGTTGACCAAGGTTGACCGGCCGAAAATCTGGGCAACCCAAAAATTAAAAATATCCGTCTGACAAGAAGTTTAACCTTCTTGATCTGTTACGTTTTTAATGTTATGAGGTTTTTGTTATATCATACTTGTAGCCTGTAATAAGGACTCCGGATCCCTGGCATTGTACCCTTTAAATAACAAACAGAACGGATGTAAAAGATGGTCAAAGTAGACCATCCGGTAATTTTACATATTTTCTGGAAATTCAAGAAAAGTAAGAACGAGTTTTCTGACAACATTTGACCAAGATTAATTTGGAGATTGTGATGTTCGTGGACTGAAATAATGTTATATATTTCTTCATGGACATGATGACTACATGTTAGGACCATAAACCCAACCATTGTATGACCAGAACGTAAAGGAAATCAAGTTAGAAAGTTGGTACTCGAACTGCCTGGGTTTCTGAAAAACCCATGTATGGTCTGACAGTTAGTTTGGGAGATCTGATCTCTTTGTGTGTTGATTGTTAGTCCACGATGATGGTTGTTTGTTGTAGTGTTACATAAACACTACACGATAAAAGTTAAATCGAGCCCAGAACTCAATTACACTGAGCATTAAAGTCGTTCAAACCATGACCCTTAAACTCGGGTCTGACAGTGTTCTTGAGCTCAAGAACACCTAAGACGATAGACAAGTGTCGCTATAGGCTTTAGCGACGGTTTCTAATTAATTTATTTTCTGATTTTCCAGAAATTAATTAAAAATAGAAAAAAATAGATTTTTATTATTAAAAATACTTAATAAATTCCGAAAAATTATTTTAAATTCTGAAAAATAGTTTTTAATTATTTTGAGTATATTTCATAAATATTTAATATTTTTGGAATATAAATGGTATTTAATTTATTTAATTATAATATTAAATAAATGATTTAAATATATGAAAAATAATATTATAGTAAAAGAAAATATTTTAAGTGACTTTTAATATTTTGGGCAAAATTTCATTAATTAATTAATATTAATGATAGTTAACTTATTTAATAATTATATTAAATAAATTATGGAAAAAATAGAATAAATGATTTAAAAATTATATGAAAATTATTTTTAGTATTATAAAAATATTTTAAGTTATAAAATATAACTTTTGATATTTTGTCATGAAAATATTAATATTTTAATATTAAAAGCAATTAACGGATAATGAATTTAACGGTTTAAAAATCATATTTAAATGATTTTAAGATATTAAAAATACTTTGATATATTTTAAATTTATTATAATATTATGACATGTATTTTATTAATATTTGATAATAAATAAATATTAATGATAAAAGAATTATGTGGTATTTAATTTATTTAAATGCGTTATTAATGATTTAAAAATCAAGATAAATAGTAATAATTATTTAAAAATTATTACGAAACTTTGAAAAATATTTTGACTGTTATTGAAATTATTTAAGTTAATTGTTAAGTATTAAGTCAGAGTTTAATTGAACTTAGACTCGAAGAATTGTCCGACTAGACCGTCGGGACATTAGAACTTTGTCGAACTCAAGTCAGACTGAAATAGTTTGACCTGATATTGAGTCTTATGTGTGTTATAGACTAATAGGGTTATGTGTTATGTGTTTAGGTTATTCTGTGTATATATATAATAGTATTATATTGTGATGATATTATTCTAATATTGGAGGTCTATAGTACTAATATTAGGTCTTCGGATAAGGCGAAATAAATTACGTAGCGATAATCAACGGTTCAGACAAGTTTTATTTTAATTAACTCTACTAAGAGTGTTTCATTTTGATAAGCTTATGGTTAATCATTGCTGGTTTCCATGTATAATTGTACTCTGTACATATTTCATGTATAAGTCGGGTATGAAAGGCTGATCACCTTCATTATCAGTTGTTTCAGATGTATTTGTTCATGTATAATACTTGTTCAGTCATAAATTTGTTCCTGCTAGTTCACAATTATATTGTTGAATTATAGTCAGCCAATTATTCAAATCATTTCAATCATGATATATCGTTATATTGTTAAACTTAAACTTGCTAGGCAATCCTTATGCTCACCCTTGCTATATCATGATAAAACATTGCAGATTAAGACGAATGCGTCGGATACAAGGAAAGGTCCAAGACAGTTCCAGCTTTAATTTACGTATGCGATTAGATTTGTAATTGTATTATATGATATTAATGTTGTTATATGTTAGATAAGTTATGAAATGTGTATTAAGTTAAGGTTACTCGACCTTGGGGAATAGTGTGTAATGTAATGTATAAATAATTTATGTTTATATCTTCCGCAAATAGTAATAGTTGTATAAAATGATCGAACCAGATCCGAGGTGATTTAGGACCTGGATTCGGGGACGTCACAGTTGGTATCAGAGCTGTTGGTTATGAAGCTTAGATAGGAATACCTGAGACCAATAACCACAGTGATTAGGATAAGTACTAACTCAAATAGAGTTAGTTGGTCGGTAAGATTCAAAGACGAATCTCGGCGAGTTAAAAGATACAGAGTTCCCTAACTCTGATAATGATGTTGAGTAATAGTGAGGAATAGATAGAGTCTAAAAGACTAAAAGTGCAGTGATAGAAGATCGTAAAACAAAACAATCAAGACATAGAAATAAATCGTAATATATACGATAAGATAACCCAGGGATCTGATAAAGTTATAGCAGGGATAAGAATCAATCTAATTATTGAAAAGTTACAGAAAAGTTTGTTGTATGGCAGTTGTACAATGAAATTGTACTATGAAAATTCATGAAAGAGTTATGGATTAAGAATATGAGTTAAATGAAACTCGTATTGAAAAGGGGGTTAGTGTTAGGTGGGGATTCAATTGAGGACTCGTGTCAGCCGCTGAGTTGTATGATTCTTCGTATGGGAGCTGAATTATACATGGTGTAAAAACCACTTAGTTTCTGGCAATGATAATCATTGAAATGTTTGTGTCGCGCTATTTGCTATATACGTGTTAAGAGGGTGATTCCTTTCTCATGTGTATAACAGATAGATAGGTCATAGGTAGAGGATATAAGGTTAACTACGAGTTCTTAAAACTCATACTTATGTGACATACTTGACGCATAGTTATATGAAATATTTATGAACCTCTCAGCGAACGGACGCCAAAGGTCTGGCTAGGACAAGTTCTTAAACTCATGTGATTGTGGTAATTTATGGACTCATAAGTGTGGTTTTACGAACTGGTATAGTTGTGTGTAAATGTAGTATTGAGGATAATAGGAACAGATAGATTGTTAAGCCAATGATTATTAGTGGAGACTTAAATTTTCCGAAACTCCTAGCTATGCTAGACTTCGAAATGTTGACATCAAGCTAAATACGCACTGTGTACCTTTAAAAAAATATTTTGTAGACTCGTAATCATTTTTGAAACGGTTTAAAGTATAGTCTATGCTACTTATTTCAGCTAGACGCAAATGATTTGAAATATCAAAAAAAAATTTATTTATCACTCATGTACCATGTAACCTGGTGCAGAGATGATATAAATTTGATGGAGTTGTAAATACAGGAATACTTAGTGTGAATTTGATCTAAAATTGTTGTTCCACTATGGTATGATGTGTTGTGACAAAGTCATACAATGACGGCATCTTCAAACGGTCTGTTAATACAGTACGACATCATGGCGTCATTCTCAAAAATATTTTCAAAAATTTTAATTTGCCAACGGGGTTTGGCTACACTTAAATAATTCGATTGAATTAAATTATTGGTATGAGTCTATGCTATTCGATTCAGCTAGACAAACCTTTATGAAAACTCTAAGGGTTCATTGAAAGAAATTTCCTGAACCAAATTGTTTTGGTGCGGAATCCAATAAGACCGAGGTAAAAGTTTATACGCCCAAGGCGGATAAGAGGAACAAATTGTTCTGACCAGCAGTACATGGCCAGTACAGGGCATATCGGGCTAATCACCCTTTGTTTCTGTAAGTAATGACGGTTTGTGGATGAATTTCCATAAAACCTTTACGAAAATGACAGACAATAGTCTGTAAAACCCCTCAGCAAAATTTGAAAAATTTTACTCTTGTAAGTGGTGTATTGGGTAACATGTGATGCTGTATATGTATGGTGTATGCAGTATGGTGTAAAGTGTAAGATAAATTTCGGGGACATAATTTTTAGAAGAAGGGGTGAATGTAATAACCCGAGAATTTTGAATATTTTTTATTTTTTTATTAATTGATTTAAGGTTCAAAATTAGAACCTAGACAGAAGATTAGTGTATGCGTTTGATATTTTTATGAAAGAATTTTGATGATTTCAAAATTCTGTGAAGGATTTAAGTGAATTATTCAGGATTAAGGAAATACGTGATTATGTTCTGTGTAAATGTTATTATATGTGTACAGTATGTGGATAAGGGTCAAGGGTTGATCAGGTAAACGATATCTGTAACAAACCCTAAGTATATATTAAGAACGTCAACATTCGGTTAAAAAATCCTAGCGATTAATAAGAAACCCTAAAATCGGTTCTGAAATAATTTCAGTTTCGGGAATCCGAAATCCTAATTCGGTGCATGGAACCCTAAATCGGGAACTTAATGACGTAAGTTTAAATAATTATATTATTAATTAGGATAACGCTTAATTAATTAGAAAACCCTAATCTAATTATGAAATCTACTTTCTAAATTAGGAAGTTATTTTTCTATTAGAAACCCTAATTTTGGGTTATAAACCATAATCCGTGATGTTGACCCTAATTGCTTAATTAGCGATTTTAATTAGGAAATGTTAATCCTAATTACCAATATTTAAATTATGATTAAGAAATTTTAATATAATTAGAAAATTCTAATTATAAGTTAGAAATATTAATTTTTTATTTTTTTTAAAACCTAAATTAGATATTGTAGAAAATTAATTTTGTAAACCCTAAGGGTTTTAAACCCTAAACTCTAAATGCTCCAAACCCTAAATCCTAAGGATTTGATTAAAAGTCCAAAATGCCATTAAAATTTTATGGAAATGACTATTTTACCCTTTGTTGTATAATTGAAGGTTACTTGTAAGAATTGCCCTAGTATGAGTTGTTGACCAACTAAGGCTATTACATGTGCCTATTATCCAGCCATATCAGCCATCTAGCCATCCACATACATTGCATAATTACTTAATATAAATAGATTAAGAAAGAGAAAAGTCTCACTTTATTTTCATTTTGTCCAAGCCACTCTCTCTATATTTCGGGTTTTTGAGTGAGAAGGTTGTGATAAACAAGGTTAGAATCATTTCTTAGCAACCAAGAACAGATCCTCAAAGATCAGAAATCAGAATCAAAACTCAAAAGGTATATGAACCCTAAAATTCGAAATCTCATGATTTATTGTTAAATGTTGCAATCGATTGGTTAGATATGTGTAATATGGTGTCTATCAGTGATCTGGGTTGATAGATCATGCATCTATAAGACTTAGATGCACGAATCAAGCATTTTTAGGAATCTATAAAATTTTTGAAACATGGTCTGACAAGTAATGTCGAAGGCCGTAGATCTTATTATGTTCATGATTTATAATGTTTTATGTGTTAGATCTGTACTTGGATATGTGGTCTTTAATTTGGAAGTGGATTTATAGTTGTTTGAAGTTTAGATTACAAGTTATGATCGGTCAAAGTCCGTTGACCAAGGTTGACTAGTCGAAAATCTGGGCAACCCAAAAATTAAAAATATTCGTCTGGCAAGTAGTTTAACCTTCTTGATCTGTTACGTTTTTAATGTTATGAGGTATATGTTGTATCATACTTGTAACCTGTAATAAGTACTCTGGATCCCTGGCATTGTACCCTTTAAATAACAAACAGAACGGATGTAAAGGATGGTTTTACATGTTTTCTGGAAATTCCAGAAAAGTAAGAATGAGTTTTCTGACAACATTTGACCAAGATTAATCTAGAGATTGTGATGTTCGTGGACTGAAATAATGTTATATATTTGTTCATGGATATGATGACTACATGTTATGACCATAAACCGAACCACTGTATGACCAGAACGTAAAGGAAATCAAGCTAGAAAGTTGGTACTCGAACTGCCTGGGTTTCTGGGAAACCCAGGTATGGTCTAACAGTTAGTTTGGGAGATCTGATCTCTTTATGTGTTGATTGTTAGTCCACGATGATGGTTGTTTGTTGTAGTGTTACATAAACACTACACGATAAAAGTTAAATCGAGCCCAGAACTCAATTACACTGAGCATTAAAACCGGTCAAACCATGACCCTTAAACTCGGGCCTGACAGTGTTTTTGAGCTCAAGAACACCTAAGACGATAGACAAGTGTCGCTATAGGCTTTAGCGGCGGTTTCTAATTAATTTATTTTTTAATTTTTCAGAAATTAATTAAAAATAGAAAAAAATAGTTTTTAATTATCAAAAATACTTAATAAACTGCGAAAAATTATTTTAAATTTTGAAAAATAGTTTTTAATTATTTAGAGTATATTTCATAAATATTTAATATTTTTGGAATATAAATTATATTGAATTTATTTATTTATAATATTAAATAAATAATTTAAAATGATTTTAATACATGAAAAATAATATTATGGTAAAAGAAAATATTTTAAGTTATTTTAAGTGACTTTAAATTTTTTGGGCTAAATTTCATTAATTAATTAATATTAATGATAGTTAACTTATTTAATAATTATATTAAATAAATTATGGAAAAATGGAATAAATGATTTAAAAATTATATGAAAATGAATTTTAGTATTATAAAAAAAATTTAAGTTATAAAATATAACTTTTGATATTTTGTCATGAAAATATTAATATTTTAATATTAAAAGAAATTAACAGATAATAAATTTAACGGTTTGAAAATAATATTTAAATGATTTTAAGGTATTAAAAATACTTTGATATATTATAAAATTATTATAATAGTATGACATGTATTTCATTAATATTTGATAATAAATAAATATTAATGATAAAAGAATTATGTGGTATTTAATTTATTTAAATGCATTATTAATGATTTAAAAATCATGATAAATAGTAATAATTATTTAAAAATTATTACGAAACTTTAAAAAATATTTTGACTGTTATTGAAATTATTTAAGTTAATTGTTAAGTGTTAAGTCAGAGTTTAATTGAACTTAGACTCGAAGAATTGTCCGACTAGACCGTCGGGACATTAGAACTTTGTCGAACTCAAGTCAGACTGAAATAGTTTGACCTGATACTGAGTCTTATGTGTGTTATAGACTAATAGGGTTATGTGTTATGTGTTTAGGTTATTCTGTGTATATATATAATAGTATTATATTGTGATGATATTTTTCTAATATTGGAGATCTATATTACTAATATTAGGTCTTCAGATAAGACGAAATAAATTGTGTAACGGTAATCAACGGTTCGGGAAAGTTTTGTTTTACTTAACTCTACTAAGAGTGTTTCATTTGGTTAAACTTATGGTTAATCATTGCTGGTTGCCATTTATAATTGTACTCTGTACATATTGAATTAAAAGTCTGGTATGAAAGGCTGATCACCTTCATTACCAATTGTTTTAGATATATTCGTTCATGTATAATACTTGTTCAGTCATAAATTTGTTCGTGCTAGTTCACAATTATATTATTGAATTATAGCCAGCCAATTATTCAAATCATTTCAATCATGATATATCGTTATATTGTTGAACTTAAACTTGCTGGCCAATCCTTATGCTCACCCTTGCTATATCATGATAAAACATTGCAGATTAAGACGAACGCGTCGAATACAAGGAAAGGTCCAAGACAGTTCCAGCTTTTGTTTACGTATGCGATTAGATTTGTAATTGTATTATATAATATTAATGTTGTTATATGTTAGATAAGTTATAAAATGTGTATTAAGTTAAGGTTACTCGACCTTGGGGAATAGTGTAATGTAATGTATAAACAATTTATGTTTATATCTTTCGCAAATAATAATAGTTGTATAGAATGATCGAACCAGATCCGAGGTGATTTAGGACATGGATTCGGGGACGTCACAGGTTCTCCGTCAGTTTCGTTATCCATGTCATAAAGCCAAGTGTTTGGAGGAAGGTTGCTTATGACTTTGGTCATTTGTTCTATCTGATTCGCAAAATTTTTAATTGACCTCGCTTGATTACTCATCTTTTCCTCATTTTCTATGAACTTGGATAATAATTCCCCTAGCCTTAAATTTTCTGTTTCTGTCTCGGAAGCCATGTATGCATCTCAATATGTCATATCTAAATTAGTTACATGCATGAATATGATGGTTAGTGATCAATATGATGATTATCCAAATATATGAGGAATAGGGATTTAGAAAACTAACCTAGCAGGACCCATTTAATTATGGGTACTAAAATAGAAATGTATTTAACTTGCAGGTACCTGGTCTATCTAGCCACACTAAGGAATGCTAAAGCAGAAGACTTTAGTCAAGAAGATTCAACCAGTAGAAGGCTTAAGACTGTTGAGAAATGATTCTGATAAAACTCTTATACGTCAAAGCCTGTCCTTGAAGACCTGCTAATCTAATCTAAATGAAGCTCACATGGATGTTGATCTTTATATAGAATCAGGCCATTCAATTAAAGATGAAAAAAGGTCTTTGATGCTCAAATCATGCAAAGCATGTCATAATAGAATAATCCTCAATGAAGCTCACCATAGAGGATCATCGAGCATCAAACATGCAGAACTAATTACGGGAGAAGAACTCAGCAAGCACAAACTGTCAAAGAAGACTGCGTTCATAGTGCTGTCAAAGGATTGAAGAATGATCAACCCTGAAGATGCCCATTTCTATGATACAAGAAGATTTAATTAATTCAGTCAGAATGTGATATATAAGGTTGTCTTCTGCTATACATAAAGAAGAAGAACTTATGTTTCTCTAAGAAGACAGTATCAACTATGGGGGAGCAGTAACCTGCTAATAGTACAACAACTCTAAGACATCAGAAATCCATTATGAAGCAATGTACCAGTTACAGAGTCCCAAAACTTTTTGACTGACGAACCAAATGAAGATCCATAGTTAGTAAGAATGTCTCAAAATGTACTACTGATAACCTATTAACCACCCAACTCAAAATCGTTGAGTGCCTACGATCAAACATCCGATTGTAGTGTATGAGCAGGAGGACACCACGATTATAGCAAATGTAATTGCCTAAAGTTGGTAGAGGACCTCCCAAGCAGAAAAGGTCAAATGAGATATCAGTGCAACTTCTAAAGTATATTATCTGGAAAGAGCCTCAGGGACAAACCTGACCCTTAGCTCACTCGAAGAGGTTGGCTCTTCTTGAGCTACCTTAACCCACAAGGATTGCCTAGTCAAGTTCATCTTAAGGACCAAGACAGTAAATGATCGTAGAGTAGAGTTTGAAGAGAATTCAATGATCGTGGTGCAACCTCAACGATCGTAGAAGCAGACTCGACGATCGCAGTCTTGACAGATGATAGTCTAGCTCATGAGGAGCTTGGAAGAACGGGACAATTGCTCAACCATTTAGATTATGAGGAGATAAGTTCGAATATAGTTTGGAAATGAATCATACAAACGCACCTCAGAACTTAAGTGCCTAAACTGACTTGGGGTACATCAGTAGTCAAGCTATGCAGTTTCAAGATGAGGAGTAATGTCAAAACTATCCACTACAGCATCTCTCAAAAGATGATCGTTGAGTCAACAAAGTAAATCTTAGAGTTCATAGCCGCTTCACCGAGATACTCTACTAACCAAAGAGGTCAACGGTCAATCCACGTCTATTAAACGTCTACTCTCCTAAAAGAAATATGTAACTAAAAAGTTTATGGGAAGTTACAGCTCATTACTGGACATCGTGCAACCATTGGCTGGTTGACACATCACAACTTATGCAGAATCAGAAGGAACTGCCATAAAGATAAATTCAAAATTTGCAAATAGTTATCAGAAGATATCAAACCTCTCTCCCTCCCATTTTCGAACCCTAGAATCCTCTTCGAAGCCAAAATCAATTAAACCTCCAAAGCCCTGCCCAAATCACAATCAGATATCTCTCATAAATCTCTCTGAATCAATACCCATATTCCTCGAACCATTCAAATGGAAGATTGGCGAATAATCACTGACATTCAGCTCGGAACCAAGCCATTTGAGAAATCCAAAAAGAAGTTCAGAGACATTCTTGAACTTGTGAAGAAAGTTGGATTCTCAGAATGTCTTGAGGAAAACACTCGAGTATATACTGAACTGGTTAAGGAGTTCTACTCAAATGCATCCATAAATGCTGGAACCCTTTCAACCAAGGTTTTAGATCAGTTTCTAAAGATGAAATCATCCGTTATTAATTAATGCTTAGGTTTTCCTGACCTAAGACTAAAAAACCTTGATCAGATCGACATTGAGCAAACGAAGGAGATTATGGGGTACCAAAGAAACCCTAGTCTAAAGGACATGAAGAAAAAGGAGTTTCCCGAGGAATTCGAGTTCCTTGCTGAGATAGTGGGAAAATGTATACTATGCAAGGATACTGCACATTACACTGTGCTTGATTAGCAGTTGAAGATTATTTCTGCAATAATTCTGAAGAAGCGAATCAACTTTGGAGCTATCTTGTTCGATCAGATCTCTAAATGGGTAGAAAAGGATGAGATAAAGAAGTCTACAGATAGACCCTGGCTAAGGTCTTTTTTGGAAGACTGCTAAGTATTGTGATTAAGAAGAAGCTGAGAGGCAAAATCAAGGATGATGAAGGAGAACCTCTAAATGTTTATAAAGTTATGTCTCCACAGCTGTTCGTGAACTGGAAGAAGAACCCAAAGGAAAACAGGAGGCTAACAACAACTGGGAGCAGAAGCAAGGTCTCTATAAAGAAGAGAAAGGCGAAAGAGGTGGAAAGTTCTAAGTCTGGTGACTCTGCACTAGTAGCAGCCACACCAGTAAGGAAGAGATCCAGGGGTGTGAAGAAAACTGAGGCCCCGCCAAGAAATTTCTCCACCGAAGACAAAGATGAAGGTGAAAAGGTCTTAACTGCACCAAAGACCACAAAGAAAAGAATCAACAGACTGCTTCAAGGGCCATCAAGGAAGAAAGCTAAGGTGGTAAACAAGCAAGCCCCAATTTCCCAAGAAAGTACATCTGACGAAGAGGAGAATGTAGAGTTAGAAGAAGAGAAGGGAACTGATGGTCTCAAGATCGAGTCCCCAAAGAACGAATCCAACAATGAAGCTGAAGCCGGATTCATGGAAGAAAATGTACAATCTACTGATGAAGATGAAAGCACAAGCCCTAGCCCTGTGGCTTACTCTCAGAGCATTCACTCTAATGATGAAGAAAAGCTACAAGATGACCCAAATGCATCTCCAAATACAAATGTTTTAACAATCCCAGATGCTAAACGTCAAGAACATTTGGCTGATGATTCAAAGGCCTCAAAGTCTGAAGAAGAAGAAGAAGAGTCTAACTCTCCTATAGCTGAACCCCCAACGAGAAGGAAGAGCTACAGATTACTAGCTAAATTTGCCTCCATGAAGAAAAGTGATCACTCTACTGTAGTCATTGAAGTAAGTGATGATGAATCTGAATCAAAGGAAGAAAGTGCTGAAGATGGGACCAATAGTGAAGAAGACGAATCCAAGGAAGATTTTGCTAAAGAAGGTTCTAGTAATGAAATTCAACATGAAGGATTCACTGATGAATCTGATCAGAATGATTCAGACTCAGAAAGAGAAGAAATGGAGAAAGATTTTGATTCTGCACATCAGGAATAAGAGGAACTAGAAGACTATTCTGTCATCTCTCCATCTAGGATTAACAGAAGAATAGCAGTGGAAATCTCAAATGAACCACCAAAAGTATTTCCAAAAATTCCAAGCATGAAGCTGGTGGCACAGAACTTCCCAGGGGTGAAGAATTATGCAACAATGATGATCAAAGACCAGCCCCATTACAAAGTCTACAGGCATGCTGGTAATCATTATATTCCTTATGATCGTAGAGTGGACTCTTAAGGCAGAAGGATTATGGCCAAGGAGATGATTATAGAGTCTGTTCACTCAACCAATGATGTTTTTCAAATTCAAGATGAGAAGCCTCCATCTTCACAAGCACATCTATCCGACATTCCTTCATCCTCCAATAGCGTCTGGAGTTATTGAAGAATACTGATGAGCTGATTGAGAAGATATCTCTAATCAATGAAGAATCAAAGAGGTTGATAACATCAGCAGATAATACAATTCAAGACAGACTCCAAGTAACTATGGTTGATGTATCTCTCAAAATCAAAGAGAGAGATCAAGTCTATTTGAAGGCCATAAATGATCAGAAGGCAGATTCACTACGAGCACAAAAGGCAAATGAACAGAAACTTCAAGTTCTCTCTAATAAGATTGATAACCTGAATCAGTCTTTCTCCGTGCAACTTGAGCTGAGGCAACAAGAACTCACGATTAAAGTTTGTAACTCCTCTTACCTGATGGAGCAGCTAATGTCCAACATGGAGTAGCTCTCCCAAATGATTAATGAAAAAAAGGGGGAGAAAAGAGGCATAAAAAGAGGCATTGAAAGAGGCATTCAAGAAAGGGCAAGGAGAGAAGAAGGAAACAAGAGAAGATGACAAAGAAGAAGACAACAGAAGAAGAAGCTGGGTTATCATCTGAGGGAGAGCCAAAGAATGATGAGCATATATTTGCAAAGGCTGAGGGGGAGCCAGAAGAAGAAGTGGATCATACATCTGCAGAGGAGCAGACAAAAAAAATGAAGTCAACATCCAGGGGGAGCAGGAGAAAAGAAATCAAACATATGCATATCTGATCAACAGCCATCCTGGAAGCATACATGGAGTCAAAGAGGTACATCTCTAACAAGTTAGGTATGTCCTGGATCCAGGATGTAAAATGTCATAGTGTATTAAATTCCATTTTATTATAAATGACATTTCATGATTATCTGTTTTAAAAATACAGTTGCTCACTATATATAAGATTCATTCATAACATGCATATGCACTTATTGTTTTTTTCATAATCAAATAGGGGGAGATTGTTAGGAATAAACATTTGAATGATATTCCTTTTTATATATGATTCGATTATGATATATATGAATGAATATGAAAGTATGCTTGCATTAATAAAAGTTTTAAATTCCTTTGATAGATAATAGAAACATGTGTACAAGGACTTAGAATGAATTGATCAAATATGTGAGGTTGATCCTACATAAGCAAAACAGCTTTGTAAAGTCCTTAAAAAGAAATGATGTACAAGGACTATAAATATAGAAAGATCAAGCATATTAGGTTGATCTTATGATGTAATAGATAGGCTTGTCTGATCATCGAGCACTGCACCAGAAATCATAGTCTGTCATGAGAGTTAAGGAAAACTCGAGAGCTGTCGAGGCAGAATCGTAGTCTGTAAGATATTAGATCTCGGAGTTCGTAGACTGCCAGGAGAGACGAGGAAGGATCGTAGTGTGTTGAGGAGAACTTCATCGGAGCCATAGTTTGTTGAGGAATTCATGTTCAGAATAGTAGAGACAGCCTGCCTACGAGCCGACCGAGCATCTACCGAAGTCAAGTTAAGAATCGTAGACTACACTCAGAGTTGTTAAGTATATTGATCATATCAGAGGCAGAGATCGTAGTTGAGAAAGATCATATGAAGACAACAATCACAACAACAGAAGTCATAGAGTGTCAAGATCTGATCATGGAGTCGTGGTGTCTGCACAGGCGATGCTGAATCGTAGAGTGCAGAACTAGAACTCATCTGATGTGCTCACAACGCCAAGGAAGAATCGTAGAACAAACATGATTCTCAACAATTGAACACTCCCAGAAAATCCAATGGAATGAAGTCTCTGGTTGGTACTGTAAAGATACATCCTACCTGAAGGAAACTAGAGAGCACTCAACGAATTGCATGCAAGCTAACAGA
Source organism: Panax japonicus (assembly GCA_020205505.1). Lineage (NCBI taxonomy): Eukaryota > Viridiplantae > Streptophyta > Magnoliopsida > Apiales > Araliaceae > Panax > Panax japonicus. The sequence continues at coordinate 52,872,062 of CM035107.1, read as the reverse complement.
AGATCTAAGCATCAACCCAATCAGCATCCAGATTGAGTTGTGAAGCCATTCGAGATGAAGTCTTCCACAAGTTGATAATAAGAAGACTTCAGTAACTAACTAAGGAAAGTCAGCAGGAATAACAACTATCAAGTGGTAAGATGACAACGATCTTTGAAGTAACCAGGATCGCAGTGTTTGCCAAATAAAGAAAGAACTGATGGAGTGAACACAGAGATACTGGTCAGCTTCTGAAGAATAAGGCTAAAGTGATTAAGCATTGGGTCAGTCCATTGATGATAAGTGAACGGGAGATCACAAGGAGAAAGCGAACTGGACACGCCACAAATCTGAAGTGTCTTGCTATTTAGAAAGGGCCAGAGCAAGGAGTCAAACCATCAGTATCTGAGAGTAGTTGAAGCAAACAAAAGTGTTGAACCACTGCATAATAGAAGGAAGAGGTGTTCTACACTAAAAATCAAATGAACACTCTTCAAAGATCGTAGTTTTGACTCTACATATCAATAAGAAACAGTCAAAAAGACACTATGATCAGGTCCAAGAAAGCATGCATCAGAATTGTAGAATTCGGTCATCCGAAGATTGAAGCATTGGTAACGATTTAATCTGAAGGTTGGCATTCAGACAAGAGCTTATTGAGAGCATCGATGCAAAAGGATAAGCTCTGATCAAGAAATCATTAGGAAGAAATAAAGTCGTAGTCCTACCTAAGACATCAGAATGACATCTCTGACAAGGTAGGTGAAACAGTAGACTGTAGTGTCAGAAAGTAGAAAGTGAGAAAAGGAGACGTCATGTCACATCTGTAGTCTGCACTAAATAACTCAAGATCTACAAAGCAAATCAAAAAGCCTTCAACGGCTACTTTCCAACGGGAAGATTGGGAAGGAGTATAAATTAACAGAGCTTCAAAGATCAAAAGATGATGATGATTGCTATGTTGTAGAATCCTTAAGTTGGTAGAATTCTAATGTTGACTCTACGAGTTCCACCTGAGCTTAACAGAACAAGTCTCAGTGACAGTGAGACTAAGAAGGTGGAAGTGAAGAAGCTTTGAAGAAGGACTTGAAGAGACCAAAGCTTCACTCAACTAAAATGAGAATGCCACTTGAATTGGCATCTAAGCTGAGAGATGAGAATGTCAAAAAGTTAGCATTTAGAAGAGTGGCAAAACACAAGACAGATCCAGAGAGCCACTCTACGATTCACCATGAAATTAAAGCTGAACTAGAGAAAGTGCAGAACCATGTCTGCCAACATGATAAGAAAGGTTCAGGAAATGGTGATGGTGCACAGCTGGCACTATATGAAGATGAGCTGAACAGAAGAAGATAAACTGCACCAAAGAAGATGTGGTCCAGACTCATTGAAGAATAAAAAGAGGACTACACCAAGCTGCTAAGTACAAAAGATGATCAAGCTTAAAGACATCTTAGCAGCTCAGCACCAACAACAACAAGAAGAACCAAGGACCTGAGGGGTCCTTGTCCAGAGGGACTAAATGAAGTTCCAAGCCTGCGGGGCTTAAAGAGTTTCTAGGGAACTAGAGAAGTTCCAAGACTACTGGACTTTAAGGAATCTTAGTGATTCAGGGTGCTTCCCTTCTTTAGTGAAAATCCTGCTAGTTGAAAGCAGAAGAGTGGATTAGGATCTTGAGTCTCTGAACCACTTAAAACCCCTTGTGACTTTTACTTTATGTCATTTACATTATGTACTTAACTGTTATAACTGCTATGTATGTTTTAACTTCTTACAACTGAACTAACTTTAAGAACAATATATAAATGATTATAAATATATCAATGAAGGGGATCTTTTACTTATTCTGATGTGCTTGAAAAGATTTTTATGTTTGTTATATGCTAAATCATTAGCAATACAAAATAAACGAGAAAAGTATTTGAAATTAAAAAAGGATCTATTCAACCCCCCTTCTAGATCTATAATGTGCCTACTAGGAACTAACAAAAAGCAGTTAGAACAAACCCTAATTATAACTAAAATAAATGCATGAAACTCGTGGATACCTTCGGGGACAGCGTTCATTTGGTTGAGAGCATCGAGAGCTGACTCGAATGAACTAAAAGCCACAAGTTTTACCACTTTCCCGAATCGATTGAGATCAGTTACTGAGTTCTGAACTAAAAGCCACAAGTTTTACCACTTTCCTGAATATATATAGATGTTGTATGCTAAAATACGTTCAAAGATAAATGAAATTGGTTTTATAGTGGACATATGAGGATGAACATGAACGTATGTTTTGTATGATAACAAAATTAGTATGTGATTGTATACTAATTATGAAATTGAACGTTGAGTATATTGATTTGTTATGAAATTCAGAGAAATCGTAATCTCAAGGAATCAAATTAGTTTATAAATTTTGGTTACCATGTTCACTGTGTAAACAAACATCGATAATGGAGTTTTGGTTTTTAAAACAGTGCGTACAATGATTTATGTTTTCTAAAATTAATGTTTACTGGTTTAAACTAGTATATGCGTGTTGGGTAGGGTTTATATGTGTAATTTATATTAGTTAGCATGTTAATTTAGATGTTAGCAGTGCTAAATAGACAGAAATTAGTTGTTCTGTTCTCTAATGGTTGGGTTCTGCAAGTTTCAGCGCCCCAGCACCAGAAATTCATGCCCCAGTGCTGAAATTCACACCCCAGCGCCAAATTTCACGCCTCGGCACCACTGGCTAGCTTAGTCCATCCCGCCCCAGCACCGGAATTGTAGTCTGAGTTAGAGAGTTTTGACGTCCTGTAGTAAATTGGCCATAACATTTTTATACGAACTCCAATTGAGGTGATTCAAGATGATCCGGAACGAGGACGAATAGACCTACAACTTTTGTTCTTTATGTTTTTCAATTTTAGGTCTTTAACAGTAGTCACAATGGCCATCTTTAGGACTGTTATGTTTTCGGGGGCAATCAGAGGGCGTCGGGCATGCACATATGCATGTGTAGTGCTCCTGACGATAAAAGATGATGTCCTAAGTTACAAAACATGAATGTTAGTAAATATAATAATGCATAACATTAATATATGAAGTATTAGATAAGTTGTATAAGCATACTAAACACACACAGGAGAGACGAATCGGGCGTGCGACGAATGAACGTCGAAACGCCATGCCAAGTGTTAATGAACTTAAAAAGTATTTTCATTCAATTGAAATGAATATTATAAGATATGGAATGGATTTAATATAAAACCATTAAGTAGTCCTAGCAAGACTTAAGCACTTGAATGAACTTCGAGTTTGACTAAGAAGAAATATAGTGAGTTATAAGTTGAAAAGTTAACACAATCTAATTGAACATTGTGTATTAATTAATAGGAAAGATTATGAGATGTGGAGTAGAGTTTACATTACAATTACTATATTTTGTTATGTGACTAATAGTTGATGTGTATGATTATATAATTGTGTAGGGCACGTGAAGTGCAGATAACTGTAAGCTGTTAAACTGTTATTGGTAAACAACGATCAAGCTAAGTCTTTTGGTTCCTATTTTCTACGTGGACTTGATGATCTATTTTAAATTGCATGATATGTTATACATGTTGAAATCATGAAATGTTAAAGTCAATTTATGACTACGTTGTTTTGGTTAAATAAGGAGGATTGAGTAAGGAACTCAATCTTTATACATGTTACTTCTATTATTATGATATGTATGTTTAGCATATTATTATGTGTTATGTGATGCATGAAAACTGTTAGATTCTGCTAGGCTGTCGAGCTCAACCTTGCAAATAACCACTTTTGTAGGTCAAGGAATTAAGGTAAAGATATGTGCTAAGTTAGTTATAGAGATCTATATTCACAAAGATTACTTATGTTTTATGAGAAATATATGTAAGATTTTGAATGTAACATGTTGTTAAATTGTAAATTGAGCTATCCGGTGTATATGGATATCTATTTATGATGTAAAACTTTGTATAGTCATTTTATTATAACGATTCATGATATAAGTTTGAATCGAAGAGATGTAATGTAAAGGTTACAATTTAGGGCAATAAAGAAGAAAATTTATAAAAGTTTTAAATATTCTGCATTTTATTAAGTTTAACATTGAATAATGATGTAAAATCAGAAGTTAGACGTATTATTAACGACCGAAGTCGATAATTAAATTGTATGAATTTTGGGGTCGTTACAGAGAATACCCTGAGTCTTACTTATGTAGAGAAGGTAAACTTGGACATTTGTGTATTAGTGGGTTGAATGGAATGATGGGTGAAGGAGAAGGAAGGACATGCTCGCTGGATGAGAGCCCAATAACTTTTATACCCTCCACAGTGGTAGCCAAAGGTTTGTATCGTAGTAGAGCTCCATCGCAGAGAGAGAAATTACACAGATGGGAGAGAGAAGAAAGTAGATCTAAAGAACTTTTGGTCTTCTTTTAATTTCAAATTTTCAGTTCTGCCTTTTAATTTTTGGCTCCGTGTTTTTTACATAGATAACACTTTTTTTTTAAAAAAATGTTATCTACTTAAAACCAAAAATTTCCCTTATAAATACATAAAATTTTTTCATATGTATCTATAACATTTTGTTAAAAACATCGTAAAAAAATACCACAACGTTTTTTATAAAAACGTCATCTTTTAAGTGTTGTCTTTTTATGGTTTTGTACTAGTGAGATTTAATAATTTGATAAATGAGTTAGGCATGCTAAATCTACAACCATAAAATATATGCTCTAGTTTATACTAACCATGCAGATATAAAGGCTATGTTCAAAATCGTAGAGCCGCCGTGACATGAAAGACAACGATCGTAGAGCTACCTCGACACGACAAAGAAACATCATGTGATGACATCACTTCCAACAAATCCAACCAATCCCTTTGATAAGTGCCTTAAGGACAAACTTGATCCTTAGTTCATTCTATGAGATTGGCCCTTCTTGAGCTACCTCAACCCAGAAGGAGTGCCAAGTTAAAATTCATCACAAGGACCAGGGCAGACAACTTTTGTAGAGAAGATTCAACAGTGAACTCAACAATCGCAGTGCAAACTCAACGATCGTAATGACTATCTCAACGATCGCAGTGAAACCTCAACGATCGTAGTGCTACCTCGACAATCATTGTCCTCCTAAAGGATACATTGGCTCAGGGGGAGCTAAGGGCAAATCAGTATATTCAACATCAGTTAAAATCGTGGAGCCAAGCAGAACTTGACACATGCCCCACTAAGCAGATTGAGAGGATGGAAGTTACAAGTACAGTTTGAAAATATCTTTTTGAAATCAGAAGTACACAAAGCTTATTTCTCTCTCTCTCAACCAGCAGAAACACTAACCTTCAGAAACGGTAAACCAACCTCAGTGCAAAGGAATCAATGGCAGCTTCAAATGTTATCACTGGTTACAGACTCTGCTTCGATGAGTTCAAGACAGCTAACCCTCAATTCCACAAAATTATGTCTCTATTAAAGAAAGTTGGTCTTGAAGAAGCTCTGGGTACCAACACATGGATATACCCTAAGCTAGTAAAAGAGTTCTACAGAAATGGAGCTATTGAGAACGATGTTATCACCACAAGAGTCAAGGGCGTAGAAATCAAGCTCAAAACTGAAGATATAAACCTAGCCCTATGTTTCAAATCAAAAAAACTTCCATCTATGGAGGTCATCGACATTCATGAAGGACTAAAAAAGATGCATCATAAAAAGTTTCGGACCGTCAAGGGGTACAAGAAGAAAGAGTTTCCCCAAAGGTATGAGTTTTTGGCTGACATTATTAGGAAATGCATATGCTGTAAGAGCTTTGGCCATGACTCTATGAACGAAGTGTAACTTAAGCTCATGACAACAATCTGCTGTGGGGTTCAACTCAACTATGGAGCCCTACTCATCGACTGGATTGGGAAGTGGATTCTCAATTCGAAGAAATCAAAGAGCTCTAGAAATATTCTCTACAGGTGGTTTATAAGAATCATCCTGCAGTCAGCTCTGGGTGATAAAATTGGGGATAATGAAGGAGAATCCATCAATTCCAACAGAAGGATGACCCAACAGTTGTTTGAAAATTGGAAAAGAAATCTAGTAGAAAATGGAAGGATGATGTTTGAATCTAGTGGAAGAACTAGTGAAGCGAAGGAGTCTGGGCAACCAAGAAATATGTCAGTTGTTAAGGAAGCTGAAGAAGAAGAAGAAATTAACAAGGAGGAACCCATTGCTTTGGTCAGAAAAAACAAGGGAAAGAGTAAGATGAAGGGTCAGATAACATAGAAGCCTCAAGGTTCAACTAATGATGTATCTTAAGAGAGTTTAGGCACTGAAACTCAGAGGAATTTAAAGAGGAAGGAACAACAGTATGAGGAAGAAGAAGACAGAGCTACAATCTCTCAGCTACTTAAGAAATGAAAATGCAAGAATAATTCAAAGAAGTCCTCTTTCTCTTCGATCGTTGAGTCCCTACCAATACTAGAGTTCAGACTTATCACTACTCTAGAAGAGGATTCTGCAATAGCTTCTCAGCCTGATCAACCTTTCAGAGCTGAAGCTAATGAAAGTGTTGAGGCTGTGGCTCAGCTTAGGAAGCCAATGAGAAAACTGGTCAAGAAGTACATCCTTGTCAATGAAGGAGTGCTAAAGAAGGAAGACAGAAAGATAGTTGCTGAGAAAGGATTACCCAAAGCTGAGAAAGGGTTATCCGAAGCTAGTAAGGAGAATACAACTCAAGTTGAGGGGGAGCCTCACGAAGTCCCTATGTCATAAAAGGCTACAACTGAGGAGGAAATGCCAAGAGATCATTTTGACACCCCTAAATCTGGGTCTCTTTCAACCCGACAGATGGTGCTCCACGGTGCTACAGTTCACACAAACATTCAATTGAAAAAACCTCAAAAGAACGAAGTTATCTTACATATATTCCAAAACAATACAACCATTCCCCAGGTTCTTTATAAACGTTACATTTGTTCTTGTCATAATATCAAATATTATCATTACAAACCTATACTATTACATATGTACGCTACAAGTTCACTTTAGCCTTCATTTTATCCTTGTCGAATCCTTTGGTCATATCGTCTAAGTCGCAATCATATGGTTCAAACAAGTGTGAGCATAACAAGCTCAGCAAGTACAACAATTTCATTTTTAAAAACATGCTTGAAACATAGGAATCACATATCTTCAATAACTGGATGATAGTTACTAAGTACTATCAATACTTCAAAATAGCTTTCCTTTTCCTTCAAAACATTTTGCAATAAAAATATTCCGTAAATCATCAATTCTAGTTCAAGAGGTGAACATCTTATAGTTTCTTTAAAAAGGACAACCCGGCACGAAGTTCGTAAGTCCGGCATAGCTTACGAGTACATCTAGGTTATCAGCCTATAGTACCCTATGTTGATCAACACTATATTAATTAAACGTGTATACTTTTAAGTTGTGGCAACCTCACGTGCCCATCGAATACTCGATAAAAATATATTTGTTTATACATATTCAGGTTTACCTTGAATTCGTACCAAAGAGTTGGCATAGGATAGCGTTAGCAATTCTATATTGAAAGACTTGTAAATAAATCAATCACTCTATCAAGATTAGTCTAGCCGAGCTAAAACTGGCATCGACTCTTTCTTTAAAACCATATATGCATCTCATAACTTGAATAATTTGAAAACCTAGTTAACACGAAGGTTAGACAAGCGTTTAGGAAAAACTTGCCTTCAGCGTCTGCTATCGAATAATTACGTTTCCTTTGAGTCTTTACAGTCTCTACAACACATAATCACATAACATACCACATTAGGTCATGAACGAATATACTTGTTTCCTAAAGAATCTTACCCTTATTCTCAATCTAATCCCGTATTAGATTTGTTATTTATTAGTTCTGTGACGGCCCCTAATCCACGTCTCAAATCACCTCGGATCTGGTACGATCATTCTATACAACTACTACTATTTGTGAAAGATATAAACATAAATTGTTTATACAATACATTACACACTATTCTCCAAGGTCGAGTAACCTTAACTTAATACATAATTCATAACTATCTAACACATAACTTTATTATCAAACTACATTATTACATTTCTAATCGCATACATAAACTAAAGCTGGAACTTTCTTTAATCTTTTCCTATATCTGACGCGTTCATCTTAATCTGCAATGTTTATCATGATATAACAAAGGTGAGCATAAAAGTTGCCCAACAAGTTTAAGTTCAACAATATAACGATATATCATGATTGAAATGATTTGAATAATTGGCTTGCTATAATTCAACAATATAATTGTGAACTAGCAAAAACAAAATTTTGACTTAACAAGTATTTTACATGAACAATTATATCTGAACCGAAGGGTAATGAAGGTGATCAACCTTTCATATCTGACTTATACATGCAATATGTACAGAGTACAATTCATGGCAACCAACAATGATTAACCATAAGATTATCCAAATGAAACACTCTTAGTAGAGTTAACTAAAACAAAACTTGTCTGAACCGTTGATTACCGCTACGTAATTTATAACGCTTTGTCCGAAGACCTACTATTAGTAATATAGATCTCCAATATTAGAATAATATCATCACAATATAATACTATTATATATAAACATATAATAACCTAAACACATAACCCTATTAGTCTGTAACACACATAAGACTCAGTATCAGGTCAAACTATTGCAGTCTGACTTGAATCCGATAAAAATTTTAACGCCTCGACGGTCTAGTCGGACTTTTATCGACTCTAAGTTCAATTAAACTCTGACTCAACACTTAACAATTAACTCAGATAATTTTAATAACTGTCGAAATATTTTTTTCAAAGACTTATAATAATTTTTAAATAATTATTATCATTTATCGCGTATTTTTAATCATTAATAACGTATTTAAATGAATTAAATACCACATAATTCTTTTATCATTAATATTTATTTAATTTCAAATATTAATGAAATATATGCCATAATATTATAATATATTTTATAATATCACAAAGTATTTTTAATACTTTAAAATCATTTAAATATGATTTTTAAACACTTAAATTCATTATCCGATAATTGTTATTAATATTAAAATATTAATATTTTCATAAAAAAATATCAAAAGTTTTATTTTATAACTTTAAAATATTTTTCTAACACTTAAATAATTTTTATATAATTTTTAAATCATTTATTCTATTTTCCATAATTTATTTAATATATTTATTAAATAAACTAATCATCATTAATGTTAATTAATTAATGAATTTCAACATAAAATATTAAAAGTCGCTTAAAATAATTTAAAATATTTTCTTTTATCACAATATTATTTTTCATGATTTTTCATGTATTAAAATCATTTTTAAATCATTTAATTAATATTATAATTAAATAAATTAAATATCATTTATATTCCAAAAATATTAAATATTTATGAAATATACTTAAAATAATTAAAAACTATTTTTCAGAATTTAAAATAATTTTTTGAAATTTATTTAGTATTTTTAATAATTAAAATCTATTTATTTCAATTTATTTAATAATTTTTGGAAATTAGAAATTAAAATTGTCACTAAAGGGTCCTATAACGACAGAACCGTCGCTATAGGTGTTCTTGAGTATGTTCTTGAGCTGTCCAGAAAACCATGTCAGTGTTTAAGTTGGTAGGTTTGACCAACATTAGATTCATGTTCATGTTATTTTCTGGGTAGCTAATGGTATCATAAGTGTAGTATGAGTGTAATACTACAATTCCAACTCGAGTTCATAGCTAAACAACATAACAACAGAGAGATCTAAGCCATTACAAATCGTGTCAGACCTGTTCTTCATTTTCTGGGTTACCCAGAAATGAAGAACAGTCCAAGTGACTACCTTTCGATCCTTATACCTTGCATTCTGTAACTTGTTCGTGTGAACTAAAAGTTCTATTTTGTAGAAAACATGTCAGGGTACGACTACATAACCTCGTATCAGTCTAATAAACATCACAGGTGAGAGACTAATGCCGGTCAAAGTGATGTCACGAGCTGTTCTTCACGATTTCTGGGTTTTCCAGATTTCGTCAAGAAAAGTTGGTCAACGATACTTTGACCATGATTATTTTTGATTCTGTTAAGGATCTAGGTGATCTAAATGCATGAGTGTGTAGTCCTTATACCAGTCTACAACATTCCAACAACAACTTGGCCAAACTAACAAACAACAAAAATATTCATGGCCTGCAAAAACGATGTCAGTGACTTCTGGGTTTCTACGTAACCCGGAAACCAGATTTCGTGGCTGGTCAACGCCGTTTGACTGCTTATATCTTAAAATATACACATGATCTAGCTCTGTTTTTAGTTCCCGATCACAGACAACATGGCATAATACAAATCTATAGCATCAAACACAAGAGATCATTAACACAAAAAGATCTATGGGCCTTGACATATGGCTGTCAGGCCAAAAATTTCTAGTTTTTCCAAATTTTGAAAAATGATTGATTCGTGCATCTAAGTGTTATAGATCCATGATCTATCAACACAGATCACTTATAGACACCCTATTACACATATCTAACCAATCAATTACAACATCTAACAACAAATCATAATATTTTGAAATTTTAGGATTTTATACCTTTTTAGCTTGATCCTTTGAATCTGACTTCTGATTGTTGTTCTTGGCTTGATAAGAGGTTAACATATCTTAACTTTTCTCTCTATCTCACTCTAGATTTCGAAGATGGAGAGAGAGGATGAGTTTGTAGAAAATGAAAAGTCAAGTGAGACTTTTCTCTTTCTTTAATCTATAAACTACTTAGATTCAATGAATTTGCTGGAAAGATTAACTGAAGTTGGACACATATCTAGGGCTAGGCTAGGGTTAGTTCACCAACCCATTATCTTGGCAAGATCTACACTCCAACCATTAAATAATACACAAAGGGCATTCTAGTAATTTTCCATTTTATTTTAATGGCATTTTGGACATTTGAACAGACCCTTAGGGTTTAGGGTTTGGTTGGGGTTTAGGTTTTGGAGCATTTAAGTTTTAGATTTTGAGCCAATTTAGGGTTTGCAAATTATATTCTAAAATTTCTAATTTGGGTTTTCAAAAATAGAAAAGTAATATTTCTAAATAATAATTAGAATTTTTTAATTATATTAAAATTTCTTAATCATAATTTAAATATTGCTAATTAGGATTAGTATTTCCTAATTAAAATTACTAATTTAGCAATTACGGTCAAAATCACGGATTAGGGTTTATAATCCAAAATTAGGGTTTCTAATAGAAAAATTAATTTTCTAAAATAGAAATTAGATTTCGTAATTAGATTAGGGTTTTCTAATTACTTAAGTTAAAAATTAGAATTAAGTTTTCCTAATTAACATTAAAAGTATTAAATTAACACTTAGGTTTTTCCCTATTTATAAATTAAGGTTTCAAATCCGTAATTAGGGTTTCAAATTTGGAATTAGGGTTTTGTAACCATTTTGTTAAGATTTACCCTAATTAATTCTATAATTATTTACACTTACGCCATTAAGTTCCCGATTTAGGGTTTCATGCACCGAATTAGGGTTTTGGATTCCGAGAACTGAAATTAGGGTTTTCAGAACCAGTTTTTAGGGTTTCTTGTTACTCGTTAGGGTTTTCTAACCGAACGTTGACGTTCTTAATATATACTTAGGGTTTTTTACAGATATCGTTTATCTGGTCAACCCTTGACCCTTAACCACATACTGTAGACATATACACAAAACATATTCACGTATTTTCTTAATCCTGAATAATTCACTTAAATCCTTAACAGAATTTTGAAATCCTCAAAATTCTATCTTAAAAATATCAAACGCATACACTAATTTTCAGTCTAGGTTCTAATTTTGAACCTTAAATCAATTAATAAAAATTTTAAAAATATTCTAAATTCTTGGGTTATCACATTCACCCCTTCTTCTAAAAATTTCGTCCCCGAAATTTATCTTACACCTTACACCATTCATCATACACCATTCACACACATTTGCTTGCTACCCAATACACCACTCACAAGAGTAAAAGTTTTCAAATTGTTCTGAGGGGTCATATAGACCATGAACACTTAGTTTTAACAGGTTTGATCATGCAGCAAAATAATACATTACTTGGTATATTTACAATCACAAAGAAGGTAAACTACCGTTGTTAGTACTTTAGGTGATCAGCCTATCGTACTCTTACGTCATGCATAACGTATTAATCATGTATAGCGAATATTTACACTACTTGATTGGATTATTTATCCAAACAACATTTTTCACCTTAGTCTTATCATAGGATTCCGTACCAAACCAATTTGGTTCGGGAAATTTCTTTCAATTAACACTTTAGAGTTTTTATAACATTAGTGTAGCTGAATCGAATAACATAGACTCATATCAATAATTCAATTCAATCGAATTATTCAGGTATAGCCAAACCCCGTTGGCAAATTAAACTTTTTGAAAATATTTTTGAGAATGACGTCATGATGTCGTACTGTAATAACAGTCCGTTTGAGGATGCCGTCATTGTATTACTTTGTCATAACACATAGTGGAACAACGATTTTAGATCAAATTCACACTAAGTATTCCTGTATTTACAACTCCATCAAATTTATATCATCTCTGCACCAGGTTACATGGTACATGAGTGATAAATAAAACAAATTTTGATAATTCAAATCATTTTTGTCTAGCTGAAATAAGTAGCATAGACTATACTTTAAACCGTTTCAAAAATGATTACGAGCCTACTTTTTTTTTAAAAGGCACATAGTGCGTATTTAGCTTGATGTCAACATTTCGAAGTCAAGCATAACTAGGAGTTTTGGAAAACTTATGTCTTCACTAATAATCATTTTCTTAACAATCTATCTGTTCCTATTATCCTCAATACTTCTGTTTACACACATCTATACCCAGTTCATCAAACCACAGTTATGAGTCCATAAATTGCCACAATCATATGAGTTTAAGAACTTTCCTAGACAGAACTCCGTATCTTTATTATCAGAGTTAGGGAACTCCGTATCTTTATACTCACCGAGATTCATCTTTGAATCTTACTGACCAACTAACTCTATGTGAGTTAGTACTTATCCTAATCACTGTAGTTATTGGTCTTAGGTATTCCTACATAATCTTCATAACCAACAGCTTTTATACCAACTGTGACGGCCCCGAATCTAGGTCCCAAATCACCTCGGATCCGGTTCGATCATTCTATACAAATATTACTATTTGCGGAAGATATAAACATAAATTGTATATATAATACATTACACATTATTCCCGAAGGTCGAGTAACCTTAACTTAATACACAATTCAAATCTATCTAACACATAAATTTATTATCAAACTACACTATTACATTTCTAATCGCATACATAAACTAAAGCTGGAACTTTTTTTAATCTTTTCCTGTATCCGATGCGTTCTTCTTAATCTGCAATGTTTATCATGATATAGCAAGGGTGAGCATAAAAGTTGCCGAGCAAGTTTAAGTTCAACAATATAACGATATATCATGATTGAAATGATTTGAATAATTGGCTTGCTATAATTCAACAATATAATTGTGAACTAGGATGAACAAAATTTTGACTGAACAAGTATTTTACATGAACAATTATATCTGAACCGAAGGTTAATGAAGGTGATCAGCCTTTTATACCTGACTTATACATGCAATATGTACAGAGTACAATTCATGGCAACCAGCAATGATTAACCATAAGCTTATCCAAATGAAATACTCTTAGTAGAGTTAAGTAAAACAAAACTTGCCTGAATCGTTGATTACAGCTATGCAATTTATAACGCTTTATCCGAAGACCTAATATTAGTAATATAGATCTCCAATATTAGAATAATATCATCACAATATAATACTATTATATATATAAACATAGAATAACCTAAACACATAACACACTATTAGTATGTAACACAATCAGACTCAGTATCAGGTAAAACTATTGCAGTTTGACTTGAATCCGACAAAAATTTTAACGTCCTGACGGTCTAGTGGGACTTTTATCGTGTCTAAGTTCAATTAAACTCTGACTCAACACTTAACAATTAACTCAGATAATTTTAACAACCATCGAAATATTTTTTCAAAGACTTATAATAATTTTTAAATAATTATTATCATTTATCGCGTATTTTTAATCATTAATAACGTATTTAAATGAATTAAATACCATATAATTCTTTTATCATTAATATTTATTTAATATCAAATATTAATGAAATACATGCCATGATATTATAATATATTTTATAATATCACAAAGTATTTTTAATACTTTAAAATCATTTAAATATAATTTTTAAAAACTTAAATTCATTATCCGATAATTGCTATTAATATTAAAATATTAATATTTTCATGACAAAATATCAAAAGTTATATTTTATAACTTAAAATATTTTTCTAACACTTCAATAATTTTTATATGATTTTTAAATCATTTATTCTATTTTTCCATAATTTATTTCATATATTTATTAAATAAACTAATTATCATTAATGTTAATTAATTGTTGAATTTCATCATAAAATATTAAAAGTCACTTAAAATAACTTAAAATATTTTGTTTTATCATAATATTATTTTTCATGATTTTTCATGTATTAAAATCATTTTAAATTCATTTATTTAATATTATAATTAAATAAATTAAATACCATTTATATTACAAAAATATTAATTATTTATGAAATATACTTAAAATAATTAAAAACTATTTTTTAGAATTTAAAATAATTTTTTAGAATTTATTTAGTATTTTTAATAATTAAAATCTATTTATTTCAATTTATTTAATAATTTCCAGAAATTAAAAATTAAAATTGCCACTAAAGGGCCCTATAGAGACAAAATCGTCGCTATTGGTGTTCAAGTTGGTAGGTTTGGCCAACATTAGATTCATGTTCATGCTATTTTCTGGGTAGCTAATGGTATCATAAGTGTAGTATGAGTGTAATACTACAATTCCAACTCGAGTTCATAGCTAACAACATAACAACAGAGAGATCTAAGCATTACAAATCGTGTCAGACCTGTTCTTCATTTTCTGGGTTACCCAGAATTGAAGAACAGTCCAAGTGACTACCTTTCGATCCTTATACCTTGCTTTCTGTAGCTTGTTCGTGTGAACTAAAGGTTCTATTTTGTAGAAAACATGTCAGGGTACGACTACATAACCTCATATCATTCTAATAAACATCACAGGTGAGAGATTAAAGCCGGTCAAAGTGATGTCAGCAACTGTTCTTCACGATTTCTAAGTTTTCCAGATTTCGTCAAGAACAGTTGGTCAACGATACTTTGACCTTCATTATTTTTTATTCTGTTAAGGATCTAGGTGATCTAAATACATGAGTGTGTAGTCCTTATACCAGTCTACAATATTCCAACAACAACTTGGCCAAACTAACAAACAACAAAAATATTCATGGCCTGCAAAAACGATGTCAGTGACTTCTGGGTTTCTGGGTAACCCAGAAACCAGATTTCGTGGCTGATCAACGCCGTTTGACTGCTTATATCTAAAAATATACACATGATCTAGCTCTGTTTTCAGTTCCCGATCACAGACAACATGGCATAATACAAATCTATAGCATCAAACACAAGAGATCATTAACACAAAAAGATCTATGGGCCCTGACATATGGCTGTCAGGCCAAAAATTTCTAGTTTTTCTTGGTTTGAAAAATCCTTGATTCGTGCATCTAAGTGTTATAGATCCATGATCTATCAATCCATATCACTTATAGACACCCTATTACACATATCTAACCAATCAATTACAACATCTAACAACAAATCATAATATTTCGAAATTTTAGGATTTTATACCTTTTTAGCTTGATCCTTTGAATCTGACTTCTGATTGTTGTTCTTGGCTTGATAAGAGGTTAACCTATCTTAACTTTTCTCTCTATCTCACTCTAGATTTTGAAGATGGAGAGAGAGGATAAGTTTGTAGAAAATGAAAAGTCAAGTGAGACTTTTCTCTTTCTTTAATCTATAAACTACTTAGATTCAATGAATGTGCTGGCAAGAATAGCTGAAGTTGGACACATATCTAGGGCTAGGCTAGGGTTAGTTCACCAACCCATTATCTTGGCAAGATCTACAATCCAACCATTAAATAATACACAAAGGGCATTCTAGTCATTTTCTATTTTATTTTAATGGCATTTTGGACATTTGACCAAACTCTTATGGTTTAGGGTTTGGTTAGGGTTTAGGATTTAGAGCATTTAGGGTTTAGAGTTTGAGCCAATTTAGGGTTTGCAATTTATTTTCTAAAATTTCCAATTTAGATTTTCAAAAATAGAAAAGTAATATTTCTAAATTATAATTAGAATTTTCTAATTATATTAAAATTTCTTAATCATAATTTAAATATTGCTAATTAGGATTAGTATTTCCTAATTAAAATTGCTAATTTAGCAATTAGGGTCAAAATCACGGATTAAGGTTTATAACCCAAAATTAGGGTTTCTAATAGAAAAATTAATTTTCTAAAATAAAAATTAGATTTCGTAATTAGATTAGGGTTTTCTAATTACTTAACTTGAAAATTAGAATTAAGTTTTCCTAGTTAACATTAAAAGTATTAAATTAACACTTAGGTTTTTCCCTATTTACAAATTAAGGTTTCAAATCCGTAATTAGGGTTTCAACTTTGGAATTAGAGTTTTGTAACCATTTTGTTAAGATTAACCCTAATTAATCCTATAATTATTTACACTTACGCCATTAAGTTCCCGATTTAGGGTTTCATGCACCGAATTAAGGTTTCGGATTCCCGAAACTGAAATTAGGGTTTCTAGAACCAGTTTATAGGGTTTCTTGTTAATCGTTAGGGTTTTCTAACCGAACGTTGACGTTCTTAATATATACTTAGGGTTTGTTACAGATATTGTTTATCTGGATAACCCTTGACCCTTAACCACATACTGTAGACATATACACAGAACATACATATTCACGTATTTCCTCAATCCCGAATAATTCACTTAAATCTTTAACAAAATTTTTAAATCATCAAAATTCTATCATAAAAATATCAAACGCAAACACTAATTTTCAGTTTAGGTTCTAATTTTGAACCTTAAATTAATTAATAAAAATTTTAAAAATATTCTAAATTCTCGAGTTGTCACATTCACCCCTTCTTCTAAAAATTCCGTCCCCGAGATTTACTTTACACCTTACACCATTCACACACATTTTTTTTCTACCCAATACACCACTCACTAGAGTAAAAGTTTTCAAATTGTTCTGAGGGGTCATATAGACCATGAACACTTAGTTTTAACGGTTTTGATCATACTGCAAAACAATACATTACTTGGTATGTTTATAATCACAAAGAAGGTAAACTACCGTTGTTAGTACTTTAGGTGATCAGCCTATCGTACTCTTACGTCATGCATAACGTATTAATCATGTATAATGAATATTTACACTACTTGATTGGATTATTTATCCAAACAACATTTTTCACCTCAGTCTTATCATAGGATTCCGTACCAAAGCAATTTGGTTCGAGAAATTTCTTTCAATAAACACTTTAGAGTTTTCATAACATTAGTCTAGCTGAATCGAATAACATAGACTCATATCAATAATTCAATTCAATTGAATTATGCAGGTGTATCCAAACCCGGTTAGCAAATTAAAATTTTTGAAATTTTTTTCGAGAATGACGCCATGATGCCGTACTATATTAACAGTCCATTTGAGGAAGTCGTCATTGTATGACTTTTTCATAACACATCATACAATAGTGGAACAACGATTTTAGATCAAATTCACACTAAGTATTCCGGTATTTACAACTCCATCAAATTTATATCATCTCTACACCAGGTTACATGGTACATGGGTGAGAAATAAAACAACTTTTGATATTCTAATCATTTTCGTCTAGCTGAAATAAGTAGCATAGACTATACTTTAAACCATTTCAAAAATGATTACGAGTCTATATTTTTTTTAAAAGGCACATAGTGCGTATTTAGCTTGATGTCAACATTTCGAAGTCTAGCATTGCTAGGAGTTTTGAAAAACTTATGTCTTCACTAATAATCATTTTCTTAACAATCTATCTGTTCCTATTATCCTCAATACTTGTGTTTACACACATCTATACCCAGTTCATCAAACCACACTTATGAGTCCATAAATTGCCACAATCATATGAGTTTAAGAACTTTCCTAGACAGAACTTTGACGTCCATTCGCTGAGGAGTTCATAAAAATTTCATATAACTATGATTCAAGTATGTCACATAAGTATGAGTTTTAAGAACTCGTACTTAACCTTATATCCTCTACCTATGACCTATCTATCTGTCATACACATTAGAAAGGAATCACCCTCTTAACACGCATATAGCAAATAGCGTGACACAAACATTTCAATTATTATCATTGTCAGAAACTAAGTGGTTTTTACACCATGTACAATTCAGCTCCCATACGAAGAATCATACAACTCAGCGGCTGACACGAGTCATCAATTGAATCCCCACCTAACACTAACCCCCTTTTCAATACGAATTTCATTTAACTCGTATTCATAATCCTTTCCTGAACTTGTACCCATTCATAGTACAACTGACAAAACAATTGTTGCTGTAAACTTTTCAATCATCAGATTAATTCTTTCGATTCTATCACTTTATCAGATCATGGGGTGATCTTATCGTATACATTACGATTTATTTCTATACTATGATCGTTTTGTTTTACGATCTTCTATCACTGCACTTTTAGTCTTTTAGACTATATGTATTCACCACTACTGTTCAACTTTATTATCAGAGTTAGGGAACTCCGTATCTTTATACTCGCCGAGATTCATCTTTGAATCTTACTGACCAACTAACTCTATGTGGGTTAGTACTTATCCTAATCACTGCAGTTATTGGTCTCAGGTATTTCTACCTAAGCTTCATAACCAACAGCTTTAATACCAACTGTGACGGCCCCGAATCAAGGTCCCAAATCACCTCGGATCCGGTTCGATCATTCTATACAACTATTACTATTTGCAGAAGATATAAACATAAATTGTTTATACAATACATTACACATTATTCCCCAAGGTCGAGTAACCTTAACTTAATACACAATTCATAACTACCTAACACATAACTTTATTATCAAACTACACTATTACATTTCTAATCACATACATAAAGTATAAAGTCCCCGAACCTGGATACTTGATACCCGAACTCGGTACTTCACGATACAATTTCTATGAGCGGAGATATTACTAATAATAATAACACTAATATAAATTATAAACATATCTTAACTTTATCAGAGTTTAATCCCAAGTACGCAACCTTTACTATATGACACCGTAAACATAATCTGTTTTCTTTCCTTTTCACTTGTTCTTGACTGATCCTTCTGATTGTTCACACTTATCTGAAAACATTTAAATTAAGCAAGGATGAGCATTTGAGTTCCAAGTAAGTATTATATATATATATATAAGCTGATAGAATTTAAATGTTTTCTTTATAATAACCATCTACAACAAGTCAATAGTTGTGAAGTATTCTGAACCGATATTAATAACATAACAACCCTCTTTCAAATTTTTGAAACTACGTACTGGCTATAAATAGGGTTTAAGTGACATTCTATGAACATTATTTTTATTTTTGAAAAGGTTTAGTAGAACTTAATCTGCAAGCCATCATAACTTACGGACACGGAGGTGATCAACCCGTTGTGTCCTGCATTGATCAATACTACATTACAAGAATGATGTTATCATTTACTTGGTCCGCCTTGGGCGCATAAAAGTTTTCCCGTAAACGGGATGTTCATACTATAATTCACCAATACAATGATTATCCAAGGGTTCTAGACAAAAGGTTTTATTTTATCCAACAATAATCTATAATTCAACATATACGTATAACAAAGGTGTATCAACATGTGATTAAATACAATGATTATCCAAGTGGGGACACTTGTATAATCATTTATAGATATTAATGAACAGAATATATAACTGAATTATCATATACTAACATGTTGATAATCAATGGGTGTATATAATATAGGTTTAACAATCTGTACATTAATAATAATAATTCTGAACTTCTCACTTCTGTCCATTGCATAAAGAAAATGCAAAGTTAGGATACTTGCCTGATGCGCTGCTTACAATTCTCAACTTAGTTCTATCTTTCTATCACGACCTATCATTAATCAAATCATTCGTTCGATTAGAACAATATACCATAACACATAGTACTGCATTTCGCAGTCAGCACATAACCTAATCATCTTATCACACATGTTCAACAATCATGGTATCACAAACTAACATCAACTCATTCCTAATCACATTGTCACACAACTTTAACCACCATTGAATCATAAATAACAGTTAACTAACTAGATTATCTAAGTCCAGATCAATTTCTGAAACATGTCGGTCTACCGACGGCTTTATCGGTTAAATATCGAGTCTAAGACTCTATCTCAAAGTTCAATATCCAAATAGTTAACTTAAACAACAATCGTATTATTTTTTATGACCTTATAATAATTTTAAAACAATTATTATCATTTATCATAATTTTTCAAATATCATAATCATTATTAAATGATCTAAATACCAAATAATTCATGGCAACCATCAATGATTAACCATAAGCTTATCCAAATGAAACACTCTTAGTAGAGTTAAGTAAAACAAAAGTTGCCTGAACCGTTGATTACCGCTACGCAATTTATAACGCTTTATCGAAGACCTAATATTAGTAATATAGATCTCCAATATTAGAATAATATCATCACAGTATAATACTATTATATATATAAACATATAATAACCTAAACACATAACCCTATTAGTCTGTAACACACGTAAGACTCAGTATCAGGTCAAACTATTGTAGTCTGACTTGAATCCGACAAAAATTTTAACGTCTCAACGGTCTAGTCGGACTTTTATCGAGTCTAAGTTCAATTAAACTCTGACTCAACACTTAACAATTAACTCAGATAATTTTAATAAATGTCGAAATATTTTTTTCAAAGACTTATAATAATTTTTAAATAATTATTATCATTTATCGCGTATTTTTAATCATTAATAACGTATTTAAATGAATTAAATACCACATAATTCTTTTATCATTAATATTTATTTAATATCAAATATTATTGAAATATATGCCATAATATTATAATATATTTTATAATATCACAAAGTATTTTTAATACTTTAAAATCATTTAAATATGATTTTTAAACACTTAAATTCATTATCCGATAATTGCTATTAATATTAAAATATTAATATTATCATGACAAAATATCAAAAGTTTTATTTTATAACTTTAAAATATTTTTCTAACACTTCAATAATTTTTACATAATTTTTAAATCATTTATTCTATTTTTCCATAATTTATTTAATATATTTATTAAATAAACTAATCATCATTAATGTTAATTAATTAATGAATTTCATCATAAAATATTAAAAGTCACTTAAAATAACTTAAAATATTTTCTTTTATCATAATATTATTTTTCATGATTTTTTATGTATTAAAATCATTTTTAAATCATTTATTTAATATTATAATTAAATACCATTTATATTCCAAAAATATTAAATATTTATGAAATATACTTAAAATAATTAAAAACTATTTTTCAGAATTAAAAATAATTTTTTAGAATTTATTTAGTATTTTTAATAATTAAAATCTATTTATTTCAATTTATTTAATAATTTCCGAAAATTAGAAATTAAAATTTTCACTAAAGGGCCCTATAGCGACATAACTATTGCTATAGGTGTTCTTGAGCATGTTCTTGAGCTGCCATAAAACCATATCAGTGTTCAAGTTGGTAGGTTTGACCAACATTAGATTCATGTTCATGCTATTTTCTGGGTAGCTAATGGTATCATACGTGTAGTATGAGTGTAATACTACAATTCCAACTCGAGTTCATAGCTAAAAAACATAACAACAGAGATATCTAAGCCCTTACAAATCGTTTCAAACCTGTTCTTCATTTTCTGGGTTACCCAGAAATGAAGAATAGTCCAAGTGACTACATTTTGATCCTTATACCTTGCATTCTGTAGCTTGTTCGTGTGAACTAAAGGTTCTATTTTGCCAGAAAACATGTCATGGTATGACTACATAACCTCATATCAGTCTAATAAACATCACATGTGAGAGATTAAATGTAAGATCCCAACTTTTTAATGAATAAAATAAATTTTCCTTTATTTATTATTGTGATTAATAAGGTGTTAATTTGATATAATATTTTGGTTAAGGGTGAAATGTGCAAATTTTGTAAAATAAATAAGTGGTTATAAAATATTCATTTTGTCAGTGGAATATTCTTTTTGTCGGTGAATATTCGTACGACGACGCAGCCAATTGTGGGCCCTATAACAGATAACGGTCGAATGAAGAAAACAACAAAATTGAATAATGGCGTAGTTGTTACCGTTAACACTGTTGGAATACTCGGTGGTTAAAATACAGTAATATGTGTGGTTGCATAGTAGCACACGGATTGAATAGTATTTTTTAATTATTAATTCTTACGAAGGAAGGCACTACTCAATAATTGTTACAGTAATTACTGTTCAATATTTTATTTATTGATTCAATAATTGCTGTGTTGATAGTTTATATTATTGTTGTTTCAATAATTGTCACTGCACAATATTTCCCATTATCAGATCAATAATTCATATTATTTGAATAATATAATTAGATAACATTATTGGGAATGTCTTGAAAGTTTTGTCTAAGGAGAGGTTGGTCACGTAATTGCGCGCCAGTAAGGAGAAATCCTTATTGGAAAGCCCACTCTTTTCTGGGAACGGTCTGGTTGTCATAAATGTGATTCTGTAATATTATTTATGAATAATTATTATGGATTCATATGATAAGAAAATATTTATTTTATGTGGATATAAATGTTGGATATATTTATTGTGGTTAAAAATGAAGGAGTTAATGTTGAGGTGTTTTTTATCAGTATTATTGTTGGATTTAAAAATCAAATCAGGGTTTTTGAGATATATTACTAGGGTTATAATTTTTAATCCGACCATTGGATTGTGATAATTTTTGGATATGTTATACATATATAAGTTGAGTATATGTCCACAAATTTTGAACCGTTAAAAATGAACGTATGATTTGTTATGAATTTTACGAGATGACTGGTTCAGAAATTGTTGAATTTTTGGAGTTTATCATTTTGGTGGAAAGTTCTAGAATGAGTGGGCCCCACTCTTGGTTGGTGAAGAAATGTGCTGAGATTTTTATTCAAATGTGGTGGGTGGGAATAGTAGCATGTAAAGCCATCAGGTTGCAGGTTAAGTCTGCTTCGACATGCTAACATTTTCCTATAAATAGAGGGCTAAGTTAGAATTGAAAATCACACCAGAAACAAGTTTTATTTCTTTCTCTCTCTAGATTATTGAGTGTATTTTGTGAGTATTTAGATACTTTGAGAGTTGCTATTCAGCACAAGTTTCATTCAGCCTCATATTCGATATTCAGTCAAAAGTACGGTTATTTTGAGATAAGGGGTGTTATTTTCTTCCTAATGATATTATTCTTTCAATATCATTATGTCAAAATATTGATCTGAAGTTTTTATCAAATTTGGAACTTCTTGGTGTCGGGGTTACTATTCATGTATACGACACTGTTCACGTATACAGCACTATTCACCGAAAAATGAATTTTTCTTCTTTTTGTCCAAGTTATCTATTATGGTTACTTTCTTTGATTGTATCCATGTTTTGATCTTTATTTTTTGAACTCTGCTTCAAAATTGGTTATTATGGGTATTATTGAACTTGGATAAACTGTAATACGAATCTCTAATATTTGTTCTTTTATCTCACTGGATTCATTTTCTTTAAAATATTTTTCATCATCCTCAGTCCTAAATGATGATATTACGGAATATCTTTGGCCTGTAGTGCAAAGATGTATGATTACCTAATGAATATCTTTGGCCTGTAGTGCAAAGATGAACAGGTGTTGAGATGAACATGACCAACTGGTGATACAAATGAATATCTTTGGCTTGTAGTGCAAAGATGAATATTTGATTCAATATGAATATTGATTGATGTTACAGAGAGAAAATATTGATGATGAACTTTCAAATCTTAGAAGATAATAGAATTCTTTCTCTACATGACTCTTCTAATGGATTTTTGTTTCCGCTGCAGTTGTTGATCTAAAAATTGTTGTCGATTATATTCTATCAGATTTTTCCCTGTTGAATACTAATGATAATTTGTTGTATATTATCTTAGTCATAATATTCTTTACTGGGCTAGTTGAGCTCACCCTTTTTGTTCCATTTTCTCAGGAGGCGAGAATATAGCGGGAGCTAGCCGGGGTGCGGAGTGAAGTTTTCAATCAGTGATGTTAGCAGTCCTCACTATTTTATAAAATAGTGTGATAATAATTGTAATAAAGACTCCTTTTGAGTTTGTATAATCTCTAGTAGAGAATATTTGTATTCAAACTCAGAGTATTGTGCTGCTGTATTTTACACAACAATTGTATTAATGAAGTTGTAGTTGTTTCTGTTCCAATTTTTTGGCGACTCATAATGGGTGATGTATACCTATTTTGGGGCGTCACATTAAAGCCGGTCAAAGTGATGTCAGGAGCTGTTCTTCACGATTTCTGGGTTTTCCAGATTTCGTCAAGAACAGTTGGTCGACGATACTTTGACCATCATTATTTTTTATTCTGTTAAGGATCTAAGTGATCTAAATGCATGAGTGTGTAGTCCTTATACTCGTCTACAACATTCCAACAACATCTTGGCCAAACTAACAAACAACAGAAAGATTCATGGCCTACAAAAATGATGTCAGTGACTTCTGGGTTTCTGGGTAGCCCAGAAACCAGATTTCGTGGCTGGTCAACGCCGTTTGACTGCATATATCTTGAAATATATACATGATCTAGCTCTGTTTTTAGTTCCCGATCACAGACAACATGGCATAATACAAATCTATAACATCAAACACAAGAGATCATTAACACACAAAGATCTATGGGCTTGACATATGGCTGTCAGGCCAAAAATTTCTAGTTTTTCCAGATTTTGAAAAATGCTTGATTCGTGCATCAAAGTGTTATATATCCATGCTCTATCAACCCAGATCACTTATAGACACCCTATTACACATATCTAACCAATCAATTACAACATCAAACAACAAATCATAATATTTCAAAATTTTAGGATTTTATACATTTTTAGCTTGATCCTTTGAATCTGACTCCTGATGTTGTTCTTGGCTTGATAAGAGGTTAACCTATCTTAACTTTTCTCTCTATCTCATTCTAGATTTTGAAGATGGAGAGAGAGGATGAGTTTGTAGAAAATGAAAATTCAAGTGAGACTTTTCTCTTTCTTTAATCTATAAACTACTTAGATTCAATGAATTTGCTGGCAAGATTAGCTGAAGTTGGACACATATCTAGGGCTAGGCTAAGGTTAGTTCACCAACCCATTATCTTGGCAACATCTATACTCCAACCATTAAATAATACACAAAGGGCATTCTAGTCATTTTCCTTTTTATTTTAACGGCATTTTGGACATTTGATCAAACCCTTGGAGTTTAGGGTTTGGTTAGGGTTTATGGTTTGGAGCATTTAGGGTTTGGAGTTTGAGCCAATTTAGGGTTTGTAACTTTTTTTTCTAAAATTTCCAATTTAGGTTTCCAAAAATAGAAAAGTAATATTTCTAAATTATAATTATAATTTTCTAATTATACTAAAATTTCTTAATCATAATTTAAATATTGCTAATTAGGATTAGTATTTCCTAATTAAAATTGCTAATTTAGCAATTAGGGTAAAAATCACAGATTAGGGTTTATAACCCAAGATTAGTGTTTCTAATAGAAAAATTAATTTTCTAAAATAGAAATTAGATTTCGTAATTAGATTAGGGTTTTCTAATTTTTTAACTTAAAAATTAGAATTAAGTTTTCCTTATTAACATTAAAAATATTAAATTAACACTTAAGTTTTTCCCTTTTTACAAATTATGGTTTCAAATTTTGAATTAGGGTTTTGTAACCATTTTGTTAAGATTAACCCTAATTAATCCTATAATTATTTATACTAACGCCGTTAATTTTCCGATTTAGGGTTTCATGCACCGAATTAGGGTTTCGGATTCTCGAAACTGAAATTAGGGTTTCCAGAACCAGTTTCTAGGATTTCTTGTTAATCGTTAGGGTTTTTTAACCGACCGTTGACGTTCCTAATATATACTTAGGGTTTGTTACAGATATCGTTTATACACAGAACACAGAACATATTCATGTATTTCCTTAATCCTAAATAATTCATTTAAATCCTTAACAGAATTTTGAAATCCTCAAAATTCTATCTTAAAAATATCTAACGCATACACTAATTTTTAGTCTAGGTTCTAATTTTGGACCTTAAATCAATTAATAAAAATTTTAAAAATATTCTAAATTCTCGGGTTGTCACATACACCCCTTCTTCTAAAAATTTCATCCCCGAAATATACCTTACACCTTAAACCATTCATCATACACCATTCACACACATTTGCTTGCTACCCAATACACCACTCACAAGATTAAAAGTTTTCAAATTGTTCTGAGGGGTCATATAGACCATGAACACTTGGTTTTAATGGTTTTGATCAAACCGCAAAACAATACATTACTTGGTATGTTTATAATCACAAAGAAGGTAAACTACCGTTGTTAGTACTTTAGGTGATCAGCATATCGTACTCTTACGTCATGCATAACGTATTAATCATGTATAGCAAATATTTACGCTACTTGATTGGATTATCTATCCAAACAACATTGTTCACCTCAGTCTTATCATAGGATTCCGTACCAAAGCAATTTGGTTCGGGAAATTTCTTACAATAAACACTTTAGTGTTTTCATAACATTAGTCTAGCTGAATCAAATAGCATAGACTCATATCAATAATTCAATTCAATCGAATTATTCAGGTGTAGCCAAACTTCGTTGGCAAATTAAAAATTTTGAAAATATTTTCGAGAATGATGCCATGATGTTGTACTGTATTAACAGTCCGTTTGAGGATGTCGTCATTGTATGACTTTGTCATAACACATCATACAATAGTGGAACAACGATTTTAGATCAAATTCACACTAAGTATTCCTGTATTTACAACTCCATCAAAATTTATATCATCTCTGCACCAGGTTACATGGTACATGAGTGATAAATAAAACAACTTTTGATATTTCAAATCATTTTCGTCTTGCTGAAATAAGTAGCATAGACTATACTTTAAACCGTTTCAAAAATGATTACGAGTCTACATTTTTTTAAAAGGCACATTGTGCGTATTTATCTTGATGTCAACATTTTGAAGCCTAGCATAGCTAAGAGTTTTGAAAACTTATGTCTTCACTAATAATCATTTTCTTAACAATCTATCTGTTCCTATTATCCTCAATACTTCTGTTTACACACATCTATACCCAGTTCATCAAACCACAATTATGAGTCCATAAATTGCCACAATCATATGAGTTTAAGAACTTTCCTAAACAGACCTTTGACGTCCATTCGCTGAGGAGTTCATAAATATTTCATATAACTATGAGTCAAGTATATCACATAAGTATGAGTTTTAAGAACTCGTACTTAACCTTATATCCTCTACCTATGACCTATCTATCTGTCATACACATGAGAAAGGAATCACCCTTTTAAAAAGCATATAGCAAATAGCGCGACACAAACATTTCAATGATTATCATTGCCAGAAACTAAGTGGTTTTTACACCATGTACAATTCAGCTCCCATACGAAGAATCATACAACTCAGCGGCTGACACGAGTCCTCAATTGAATCCCACCTAACATTAACCCCCATTTCAATACGAATTTCATTTAACTCGTATTCATAATCCTTTCCTGAACCTGTACCCATTCATAGTACAACTGACAAAGCAATCGTTGCTGTAAACTTTTCGATCATCAGATTGATTCTTTCCATTTTATCACTTTATCAGATCACGGGGTGGTTTTATCTTATACATTAGGATTTATTTCTATATTACGATCGTTTTGTTTTACGATCTTCTATCACTGCACTTTTAGTTTTTTAGACTCTATCTATTCACCAGTACTGTTCAACTTTATTATCAGAGTTAGGGAACTCCGTATCTTTATACTCGCTGAGATTCATCATTGAATCTTACTGACCAACTAAATCTATGTCAGTTAGTACTTATCCTAATCACTGCAGTTATTGGTCTCAGGTATTCCTACCTAAGCTTCATAACCAACAGCTTTGATACCAACTGTGACGGCCCCGAATCTAGGTCCCAAATCACCTCAGATCCGGTTCGATCATTCTATACAACTATTACTATTTGCGGAAGATATAAACATAAATTGTTTATATAATACATTACACACTATTCTCCAAGGTCGAGTAACCTTAACTTAATACACAATTCATAACTATCTAACACATAACTTTATTATCAAACTACACTATTACATTTCCAATCGTATACATAAACTAAAGCTGGAACTTTCTTTAATCTTTTCCTGTATCCGACGCGTTTGTCTTAATCTATAATGTTTATCATGATATAGCAAGGGTGACCATAAAAGTTGCCCAGCAAATATAAGTTCAACAATATAACGATATATCATGATTGAAATGATTTGAATAATTGGCTTGATATAATTCAACAATATAATTGTGAACTAGAATGAACAAAATTTTGACTGAACAAGTATTTTACATGAAAAATTATATCTGAACCGAAGGGTAATGAAGGTGATCAGCCTTTCATACCTGACTTATACATGAAATATGTACAGAGTACAATTTATGGCAACCAGCAATGATTAACCATAAGCTTATCCAAATGAAACACTCTTAGTAGAGTTAAGTAAAACAAAACTTGCCTGAATCGGTTAAATATCGAGTCTAAGACTCTATCTCAAAGTTCAATATCCAAATAGTTAACTTAAACAACAATCGTATTATTTTTCATGACCTTATAATAATTTTAAAACAATTATTATCATTTATCATAATTTTTGAAATATCATAATCATTATTAAATGATCTAAATACCAAATAATTCATGGCAACCATCAATGATTAACCATAAGCTTATCCAAATGAAACACTCTTAGTAGAGTTAAGTAAAACAAAACTTGCCTGAACCGTTGATTACTGATACGCAATTTATAACGCTTTATCCAAAGACCTAATATTAGTAATTTAGATCTCCAATATTAGAATAATATCATCACAATATAATACTATTATATATATAAACATATAATAAGCTAAACACATAACCCTATTAGTCTGTAACACACATAAGACTCAGTATCAGGTCAAACTATTGCAGTCTGACTTAAATCCGACAAAAATTTTGACGTCCCGACGGTCTTGTCGGACTTTTATCGAGTCTAAGTTCAATTAAACTCTGACTCAACAATTAACAATTAACTAAGATAATTTTAATAATAGTTGAAATATTTTTTAAAAGACTTATAATAATTTTTAAATAATTATTATCATTTATCGCGTATTTTTAATCATTAATAACGTATTTAAATGAATTAAATACCACATAACTCTTTTATCATTAATAATTATTTAATATCAAATATTAATAAAATACATGCCATAATATTATAATATATTTTATAATATCACAATGTATTTTTAATACTTTAAAATCATTTAAATATGATTTTTAAACACTTAAATTTATTATCCGATAATTGCTATTCATATTAAAATATTAATATTTTCATAAAAAAATATCAAAAGTTATATTTTCTAACTTAAATTTTTTTTCTAACACTTAAATAATTTTTATATAATTTTTAAATCATTTATTCTATTTTTCTATAATTTATTTAATATATTTATTAAATAAACAACTTATCATTAATGTTAATTAATTAATGAATTTAATCATAAAATATTAAAAGTCACTTGAAGAAACTTAAAATATTTTCTTTTATCATAATATTATTTTTCATGATTTTCCATGTATTAAAATCATTTTTTAAATCATTTATTTATATTCCAAAAAATATTGAATATTTATGAAATATACTTTAAATAATTAAAATAATTTAAAATAATTTTTTGGAATTTATTTAGTATTTTTAATAATTAAAATATATTTATTTTAATTTATTTAATAATTTCTGGAAATTAGAAATTAAAATTGTCACTAAAGGACCCTATAGCGGCAGAACCGTCGCTACAGGTGTTCTTGAGCTGCCCAGAAAACCATGTCAGTGTTCAAGTTGGTAGGTTTGACCAACATTAGATTCATGTTCATGCTATTTTCTGGGTAGCTAATGGTATCTTAAGTGTAGTATGAATGTAATACTACAATTCCAACTCGAGTTCATAGTTAAACAACATAACAAATAAGAGATCTAAGCCCTTACAAATCGTGTCAGAAATGTTCTTAATTTTCTGGGTTACCTAGAAATGAAGAACAGTCCAAGTGACTACCTTTCGATCCTTATACCTTGCATTTTGTAGCTTATTCGTGTGAACTAAAGGTTCTATTTTGTAAAAAACATGCCAGGGTACGACTACATAACCTCGTACCAGTCTAATAAACATCACAGGTGAGAGACTAATACCGGTCAAAGTGATTTCAGGAGCTGTTCTTCACGATTTCTAGGTTTTCCAGATTTCGTCAAGAACAGTTGGTCAACGATACTTTAACCATCATTATTTTTCATTCTGTTAAGGATCTAGGTGATCTAAATGCATGGGTGTGTAGTCCTTATACCAGTGTACAACATTCCAACAACAACTTGGCCAAACTAACAAACAACAGAAAGATTCATTGCCTGCAAAAACGATGTCACTGACTTCTGGGTTTCTAGGTAACCCAAAAACCAGATTTCGTGGCTGGTCAACGCAGTTTGAAATATACACATGATCTAGTTCTGTTTTAAGTTCCAGATCATAGACAACATGGCATAATACAAATCTATAACATCAAACACAATAGATCATTAACACACAAAGATCTATGGGATTTGACATATGGCTGTCAGGCCAAAAATTTCTAGTTTTTCCAGATTTTGAAAAATGCTTGATTCGTGCATCTAAGTGTTATAGATCCAAGATTTATCAAACCAGATCACTTATAGACACCCTATTACACATATCTAACCAATCAATTACAACATCTAACAACAAATCATAATATTTCGAAATTTTAGGATTTTATACCTTTTTAGCTTATTCCTTTGAATCTGACTTCTGATTGTTGTTCTTGGCTTGATAAGAGGTTAACCTATCTTAACTTTTCTCTCTATCTCACTCTAGATTTCGAAGATGGAGAGAGAGGATGAGTTTGTAGAAAATGAAAAGTCAAGTGAGACTTTTCTCTTTCTTTAATCTATAAACTACTTAGATTCAATGAATTTGCTGGCAAGATTAGCTGAAGTTGGACACATATCTAGGTCTATGCTAGGGTTATTTCACCAACCCATTATCTTGGCATGATCTACACTCCAGCAATTAAATAATACACAAAGGGCATTCTAGTCATTTTCCATTTTATTTTAATGGCATTTTGGACATTTGACCAAACACTTAGGGTTTAGTGTTTGGTTAGGGTTTAAGAATTGGAGTATTTAGGGTTTAGAGTTTGAGCCAATTTAGGGTTTGCAATTTATTTTCTAAAATTTCCAATTTAGGTTTTCAAAAATAGAAAATTAATATTTCTAAATTATAATTAGAATTTTCTAATTATATTAAAATTTCTTAATCATAATTTAAATATTGCTAATTAGGATTAGTATTTCATAATTAAAATTGCTAATTTAGCAATTAGGGTCAAAATCACGGATTAGGGTTTATAACCCAAAATTAGGGTTTTTAATAGAAAAATTTATTTTCTAAAATAGAAATTAGATTTCGTAATTAGATTAGGGATTTCTAATTACTTAACTTGAAAATTAGAATTAAGTTTTCCTAATTAACATTAAAAGTATTAAATTAACACTTAGGTTTTTCCCTATTTACAAATTAAGGTTTCAATTCCGTAATTAGGGTTTCAAATTTGGAATTAGGATTTTGTAACCATTTTGTTAAGATTAACCCTAATTAATCCTATAATTATTTATACTTACGCCATTAAGTTCCCAATTTAGGGTTTCATGCACCGAATTAGGGTTTCGGATTCCCGGAACTTAAATTAGGGTTTCCAAAACCAATTTCTAGGGTTTCTTGTTAATCGTTAGGGTTTTCTAACCGAATGTTGATGTTCTTAATATATACTTAGGGTTTGTTACAGATATCGTTTATCTGGTCAACCCTTAACCCTTAACCATATACTGTAGACATATACACAGAACATATTCGCGTATTTCCTTAATCCTGAATAATTCACTTAAATCCTTAACAGAATTTTGAAATCCTCAAAATTCTATCTTAAAAATATCAAACGCATACACTAATTTTCAATCTAGGTTCTAATTTTGAACCTTAAATCAATTAATAAAAATTTTAAAAATATTCTAAATTCTCGGGTTGTCACAGGTTCCGACTTTCAGTCATTCTTTTACATCGTCCTTACCAACTTCGTTCTCTTATAACACTTAAGTAAAATTATTTCATTAATAAAACTCGGTTCGAGTTAATCATTTTTCCTTACGGTTTATTAACGTCTTTCCGTTATTAATCGAAACTCGATCGTCATTGGTTATGTGTACTTATTACATATAGTTCACGTTCATCTTTAACTTTCTTTAACCCTAAGTGATCATACTTGGTGTTTAATTAAAACTTAATAATGTTTGATTAAGTCCCTTAGTTCGTTACTAACCAAGTTCCCTTCATCTCTACTTGTAAAAAATTTTCGTAGTAAAAGTTTTAGGGTTGGCGTTGCGGCGCCGGCTATTGCACTTTGTGTCACGCTGCGGCGTCGCCTATTAGGGATCGGAGACCAGACTCGGCGCTGCGGCGCGAGTCCCTGTGTTAAAGGTCGGGCTGCGGTGTGAGTCTCTAGAAGTTGAAGCTCACTTTGGCACTGCGTCGTGACTTACCTTTCCTTGACTGGCCCCGCGGCGCCAGTGCTCAGCACCAGAAAATTTTTACAGAATTTTCTTTTAGTTAGATTCCCGACTTCGTAACTTCTTCGTTATAAGTCCGAATTGGTTCGTTCAAGAGCCTACGGTTCACAAATCACATACTCTACGTGGTTAAGCAAGAATTTTATCTATTCGACTTCATTTGCTAAAATTCCACCTATTAGTCCATTTTTAACGAAAATGATAAATGTTCGTGAACGTTCAACGCTCGTTTATTCGTTCTAAGTCGGAATCTGGCCATTTTCGAGTTCGCAACTCTATAATGACAAATATGACTTGTCTCCATTGAAAACCAATGTTTCCAAGCTCAATATCAAAATTCGACTTCCATTTTGAGAATTTCACGAATTCGACGATTGTCGTCTAATCGAGTGAATTCCGGCGAAAATTCGTTACTTGAGATTTTTAAACCATTTCACTTTGATTCAATCCATTATACTATCATCTTGACATACATGCTTCGTTAACTTATAAACATGATAAGTTATTACTAGTTCATTGTGAATTTATGACTTATGAAAAATATTAATTACTTATATTTTCATTTCTCATAACTTATGACTTCTTTTCTCATGATTTCCTATGGCTTCAATCTTTTAACCACCATCCTTGCTTCTTATTATCATACCATCTTTTTAAGAGAACATATGAAAAATTCATATAAGTTCCTTATGAATTCATAAATTATTCTTGGTTTGGATTTCTTATTCATTACGTGTACAACTAATTAAGAGTTAAGCCTTTGATTTATCATTCCTTAGCATATTAGTTCTACCAATACACCCTTCTCTATCTATGGAAGAGAAAGAGAATCATGGTTCAAGATGGCTTACCCTTAATGAGCACTTGACTAAGCTTTGATCTTCTTATTGCTAACTCTTCTTCTTCCTTCTTGTTTATGTGAATAATGAAAGACTAACTTATGCTAACTTATTCTCTCAACCCAATAAGCTCTAAACTTATAAGTGGGATGAAATGAAACAACCTCCAAATGAATGCACAAGCTCCCTATTTATAAAAATTCCTAGATGAGGGTATAAGGGACATAAAGCCACTCCACCTCCTTAATCACCTCCTTACTATTAATTGCCTTGCCCCTAAGTAAACTTTGCCTCCACACAAAATACTTGGCCACCAAATAACTTAGCCATTAAGTTATCTTGCTCCAGACAATAGTTGATCATCACACTTACTTAATCATTAAGTATTCTTGCTAATCACATATATGCACTTTGTGTGATCACCACACTAACTTAGCCATTAAGTTTACTTGATTAGCACATCAATTTCTTGTCCACCACTTTGGACAATCCATTGTTTGCCCCATGGTTTTAAACCATCCCCTAACCCATTGAATTATAACTTGGGCCTTTAATTTAATGGGTTAAATATATTTTTCTCCACTCTACTCGACCTCGGTTTACAAATGAATCATTGAACTGATTTTTTTTTTCATTCGACTAACTGAACTACAATTTTTTTACAAACTGTTACAATTTCTGTTAAATGGTTTGACTTTGGACGAAAAAATTACATGCGTTGCCACGTGAGAGAGAGAAATCCTACATGTCAGATATTTTTCCATGTGGCATGCCTAGATGGAAACTTGAAGCATATTTAATGCTAAATTAATCTAAAATAAAATAATGCATTCAAAATAAAAGTACAATAAAAATAATTTTTTAAATTTTATTTTAATCATTAAAAATTTGTACAATTTTAAATAAATTATATAAATTATATATAATTATATAATTTTCTTTTAATTTAAATAACTCATAAATAAATTCAAACTTCATAAATATAACTAAAATTTTGAAAATTAATTATTATTTTTATTTTTGAAAACTAATATAATTATTATTTATATTATGAAATAATTAAATAAATATTAAATATATTAACAAATAATTAAATTAATTAAAAATATATTAAATTAATTAAAAATATATTAACAAATAAATAAAGTAATTAAATAAAATATATTAATTAAAGTAATTAATAATAAAATATATTAATGTGTAATTTTTACAAATATATTTATTTATATAAAATTAATATGTTAATTCCAGTAATTCATATCCAGATCATTCAAAACAGAGGAACAGCCGAACAGGAGCTGAAATCTGTTTCTTCAAAATAGAGGATCAAAAGAGGAGAAAAACAGTAGGTGGAGAAATCGGTGGAAATCAAAGTTAAGATCTGGATCTGGGTTGTTCAGATCTAAAAAAGTCTCTCCCTCTGATCCGTTCTTCAAATCATTCTTCTAAAATCATGCGAATCTGAAACGAGTTGTGCCGACGGCGGAGGACGTAGCGGCGGTGGCGGTGGTGTATTTGGGTAGTGATGAGTCCAAGATTGTGAGTAGTCTGAAAGGGGTAGTGATGAGTCCAAGTATGTAGATTTGATTTCGAATTATTTTAGATTTTGGATCTGGATGGTGGTGAAGAAGAAGAAGATGAAGTAATTTCAGATTTTTGATTTCAAATTATTTTTGATTTGGATATGTGGTGAATAATATGATGAATTAGATTTGTATTTTGGCTAGTTCTGATTACTATGCAGAATTATATTTGGATTTGTGGTGAAGAAGATGATGAATTAGTTTTGAATTTGGATTTGTGACGAAGAAGATGATGAATTCAGATTTGGATTTATGGTGGAGAAGATGATGATTTTGTATCTTTAAAGTTAACTTCAAATATTTAAAAAATAAAAAAATAATATGTATTCATTAATTTTATATAAATACATTTATAAAAATTATATATTAATATTTTTTATTAATTAATATAATTTTATTATTAATTTAATTATTTGTTATTTGAAAAAAGAGAGAATTCAATTTTGGATTAACTGAATCATTACCTGAATTTTAGACATAATCGTTGCCACGTGTATTTAAATTAAAGTTATTTTTTATTATTATTAAAAAAATTCCACGGTGGATTTTATATTCCACATAAGCGTTGCCATGTAGACTTTCCGTTAACTTTAAACATTTTTAGACGGAAAATTCAATTTTTGTAAAAAAATTATAGTTCAATGAGTTGACCGTAAAAAAATTCAGTCCAGTAATGCATTTGTAAACCGAGGTCGAGTAGAGTGGGGAAAAGTGTATTTAACCCTTAATTTAATTAACTTAACCTAATCATTTGGGCTTGCATTAAATTGTGTTGGGCTTGTAATTAAACAAACATTGGGCTTGCATTAATAAACTCACATTGGACTTAACCATCCAATACTTGAACTCACATAATACTTAACAAATCCTACCAATTCCTTTCTTTTGGCTTAAAGCCTTATAACATATATTACACGTATAATTCTCGTATTCTAACTCGTATACTAATTCCACATATACGACATACCATTATTCATACGTATTCGTATAATACCTCATATAGTATTCATATTCCTTACATCGTACAATACCTACGTATTATACAATCATCGTTTAATTCATTAATCACATTTCCTTTCCTTCTCGTAAATCATTTTCCTTAAACGTTAGGTTTTAAGTCCACAGGCGAAATATTACATTTTTCATAACTGAAAGATTATTAGATATTCCATCTCACCTCGATATTCTATTGTTACATATTTCTCGAAAGTTCAAAAATAATTCCCGAACAGAAATGCGTGAATAGTGTTTTTTGGAAAATTTCTCGGAAAACTTTTATTTTCGTCTTGGAAATTCAAACACTTTAATTCTATCACGTAGCCAAAATCCTACGACATTCTAACATTTCCAGGTCAGAGAACGACGTTCGATTAGCTTGCTCCATAAATAATCAATTAAATTCATTTAATAAAAATAAAAATTTAATTCTCAAAAATTCAATTTTCTCGGGCGTTACAATCATCATGAATCTTCCTCAATCCCTCAAGAGATTCTAGCTTCAGTAACTCTAGAAATGGAAAGGATTGAAGCTATAGAGGATGAAAGAGCAGAAGAGCAAAGAAGTCAAGTGGAGATAATTGATGTAGTGGAAACTTCAATTGAAGACAAAGAAGAAGAAGAGGAAGACAAAGTTGAGATTATTGCAGTGGGTTGTGATGGATATAGAAGAGTCAACTACAATCAAATGTTCTCCTATCTACCTATGATGCCCTTTCACAGTGCCTAAATCCTCAACTCCTGGGATAACATGTTCTAGACCTTCAAAGCCTATCCAGTAATCTCGGTCCTAGCTCATGGATTCCCAGGCAACCTCACATTTGCCCGAAAGCTGATCAACAACAACCGCTCTTCTGAAAATGGGCATGAGGTACAAACTATTCCCATCTCTTTCAGGGTTAATCTTTGTCCATCATCATTTTTCAACCAAATCTATGAATTACCAATTTGGTTGAAAGTGATACTTCATCCTCTCAATCAATTTCTAGTTACAGAATCCCAATATTTTGTAACTGATGATCCAAATGTGCCTAACTTTATATTGATCCAATCTCCTATCATATCTCACTCTACGATTAGTGATCCAAATCCAATCGTAGAGTCACTTACTCAAAACGTAGAGTCACCTCCTCTTGAGACTCAACCTCACACATCTGCTCTTCCATCAGATATCCCTTCCTCATTAATAAATGAGTATTTCAATTTTGATCTTGCTCTCTACAATATGCAAGATCAATACACAAGAGCCTCTCCTCCAAATAATCAACAAATCCTTATGCTCATATCGGATCTTCCTATCAAAACGGAGTTGTTTAATGCATCTAAGAAGGTGACCAAGGACATACAAGAAGATTTTGAAGTTCACTCAGACCTTGTTCACCTAAGGTTGTCTCATTTGATCG
This sequence comes from Panax japonicus, assembly GCA_020205505.1. Taxonomy (NCBI): domain Eukaryota; kingdom Viridiplantae; phylum Streptophyta; class Magnoliopsida; order Apiales; family Araliaceae; genus Panax; species Panax japonicus. Next base: position 52,834,013 of record CM035107.1, on the reverse strand, counting down.
ATGTTGCCAACACTCTCCCAAGTAACCTAAGTTCTGAGCTTTCAAAGAAGCTTAAGGAGGTCATAAAGGAGATGATTCAGAGTATCAATGAAAGGGATCAAATCCACTTTCAAGCTATCAAGAAACACATGGAAGTTATTCTTGACTTGCAGAATACTCAAGAATCCCAGAATAAACTTATAATGGAAAGTCTACCGAGTCTACGAACTTCAATGAGAGAATTCCAAGGATTTTCCATGGGCCAAATGCAACAAACAGAAAATATCTTGGCCATTCTCCTGTTATAGTTTATGCCCTAGAGGCCAATTATTTGATATAATTGCTTAACATTTTGATATTATATTTGATTGGATAAATGAAAGATTTTATTATGGTTTTATTTACTGCGTTATATAAATGTTAACATAATTAAAATCCTTAGAATAGTGATAAAAATTATATAGTTTCAAGTATGTGACTTGAACATGAGATTATATAATTACAATTAGTATCATTGTTCTTAAATGTCCCTAGTCGAGTATCATTGTTGATGGGACAACAATGATGCATTAAGACTAATATGTGGATTGACTGATGACCAAATCTCATTGGTCATAAATATATGAGATATTAAGTCAATGCATAGGTACATGTTAGAGAACGATGTACTGGACAGACCCACCATGAGAATTCTATGTGGAGCATTATGCGAAGTGTCATTAGCAATTTTCATAGTGACAATGATGTAATGGTCCTCCGACCTGAAATCACTATATTTCTACATGGGAATTTATGTACATTGATATCATCAAATGTCACCTTTAATAGGGTGGACTATAAAGGTTATTATTGGGTACATCATGTATCGTGTGAGGGATATGAGTGATCTAGATGGAATTTAACCATCCTATATATTAGAGGTGATATCCACAGGCCTCTTGGTTGAGTAGGACTATGAAATGCATGGCAATGCTCAAATAGTGATTTGTTTCATATAGTCTACTCATTGATCAAGAAAAAATCAGATTAAATTATGAAGAGTATGACACATTCCATGACTCGAGTTTAATCTAGGATATTAAGATTAAATGGATTAAATTACATTGATACATTGGTCAAGAAAAGGTTGCATTGAATCATCGATTTTATTATTACTTGGGTAGCAGTGATTCATAACTAGATGTCGCTCATTGTTTATAATTTTATAATATGATTTTAAAATTATTGTCAACGTAATAATAACCTATAGGGTCACACACATAGAACGTAATTAAAAGGGATTTAATTTAAATTTTAAATATTTAAATATGTCAATATGATTGATAGTATTTAAATTACGAATTTAAATTAATAAGATAATTTATATATATAGGTATATTAATTAAGTAAGACTTAATTAAGATATATATATAAATTCAGATTTTAATAATATTAGGTTTTGATTAATTCATCCTAACTGCTATATATATGATATATATCAGTCATTTTAGCGATTACATAAAAATACAAAAACCTAGCCGCTCTTAGAGAGAGACTAGAGAAAACAGTTTCGAAAATCCTCATCCTTGGTGGCTAATACTGCGGTTCCTTCTTCTGCAGATCGTAGGACGATTCGCGGAGCGTTCGTGTGGATACCGTAGAGACTCAGTTCTGTTGGATTGCGTAAAAGATTCGAAGCTATTTCAGAACTCTTTCATAATTGGTTTAATATCTAAACCACAGAATTAATCTTTGTTTCGCATGGATCCTGTTTTGGGTTTCGGAAATTGCTTTAAAATTTTAATTGCTGCTGTTCGTGTAATAACCCCAAATCCGGGCCCCGAATCACCTCGGATCCGGTATACTAATTCTATCACTATTTGCGGAAGATATAAACATAAATTGCTTATATATTACGTTACACACTATTCCCCAAAATCGAGTAACCTTAACTTAAACACCAATCATATAATATCTATAATACCACAATATTTATCACATACATTATTACAAAATAGCAGCACTATATGATCCAAGCTGAATTTGACATTATCTTTTCTATCAATGATTCATCTATTTAAGAATCATTTCTATTCTCAATTCAAAATCAATCTTATTTATCTATACAACACTTCAACTATACATAGCTGACAATTGCATTTGACCAAACTATCAATCATAAATTATACCATTTCTAATTTAAGAAAGTGTATTCATGTTGCACATCGTTCAATCTTCATCATCCTTATAGCATATAATATTGCCTAACATCATTAACCTGCACAAGTTTGTGTTTGCAAGATTGAGCTTGACAGCCCAGCAAATTTAACAGTCTATCATGTTTCACATAGCACACAATCTCACATGCACTACATTTTCTTTAATATGTATATCCTACAACATGTGTTATCACATATCACATATAAATTGAGTTCCATACCCAATTAACTTAGTCATATTTTGACTTTAACAATTCATAGAGCATGATATGTAATTTAGCACATAACCACATTCAATCCACAAACATAATAGAACTGAAAAACTTGTCTGATCCGGTGATTACCGCAACGCAATTTAATTTAATCTCTCACGAAAGACCTATCAGTTATAAGATTGATCTTTTAATCAGTATAACATACTTTATTCTAAAATACTATATAAATACTTAATCAAATACTAGATAACAGCTTAACACGTCAATATTATTATCATCCTTTGATAATTAATCAATCACGATATTATATCCCTTATGATTTATCACCATTTTAAAATCGTATTTAAATAAATTAAATACCACAAAATTCCTTAATCATTAATATTTATTTAATATAAAATATTAATGAAAATCATTACATAATATTATAATATAATTATAATATATCAAAGTATTTTTAATACCTAAAAATCATTTTTTATATAATTTTCCAACATTAAAATCCATTATCCGATAATTAATATTAATATTAAAATATTAATATTTTCATGCCAAAATATTAAAAGTTACATTTTATAACTTAAAATATTTTTATAACACTTAAATCATTTTTATATGATTTTTAAATCATTAATACTATTTATTCCAAATTTATTTAACTTCCTTTGATATATTTTTTTTTAAATTAATACTAGTGCGTAGCTTAAGAAATTAGCTACCTCGTGCTTAACTCCGGTAATGCCCATCTTTTGGCATAACCTTATATATGTTAACGTGATACTCCATTTTAAATTTCGTGGCAATCGGAGTTGTAGAACTCCGTTTATAGCGATTTCCGTCGGAAAATCACAAAAATTGTAATGATCATAACTTGGTCATTTTAACTCGGAATCAGCTCATTTTTGGACATGAGCTACATATTACCATATATTTTCATTTCCCAAAAGTCTGGAATTTTTCTCATTAACTAAATGTCCGAAACAGCCCTCACAAAATTCTTTGCAGCTCGTTTTTGTCATTTGGCAGTTTTAGAGCCCTTTGCTAAAACTTATATAGAACGAGTTCTGTAACTCCGATTAATGATCCGTCAATTTTGTTGGGTTCGTATCTTTCCGAACTATAGTTTTCATATATCACAATCCATATTTGGACATGTTTAGCTCCTGGAATTTAGCCCGGAAGTGACTGTTCCAAAACTGTCCTTTTTAACAGTTTTCTTAGTTTTGAGTGGTTTGGGAGAAATCCCATAACTCTCTCCTCCGATGTCGGATTTAGTCCGTTTCGGAGTCTATGGAAAGATTATTGAGTGTACTACAACATATCACAAGTCCAGAATCTTTATAACAACCTAACAGATCCGGAATTTTCTGTTTTAGGACAGCAGTCCACTAATTCCAACAAACTGATTTGCTTATCTTGTTTGATTAAACTTTTAACACACAAAATAGTTAGATCTAAACATAACATACCATTTAATAAGTAGATCTATAGTTTTCATGTTCAAGATCATGAACTTCATGGTTCAAAATAACCAAAATCAAATACAAGATTAAACACACTCAAGAGTAAGAAAAATAAGATTTTCTATACTTTAAAAACCTAGCTTCCCATTCATGCTATAAATCTAACTTTTGATCTTCAAAAAGGTTAGATCTACATATTAGACACTTATATACACATAGATCTAAGGTTTTAAACCTCAAGATCACAACTTCAAGGTATCAAAAATCAAATCAAACTACCAAGAAAACTTAGCCTACACAAGAAGAAATTTTTTTATACCTTAGCTTACTAGCTCTCCTTCTTCTTCTTCTCCATAGCTTGAACATGGATCTTGATTGACATGGAAGGTAAAAATCTCCCCTCCTTCTCCTCTTAGAGTGGCCGAAAATGGCCTTCTCTTCCCTCTCTCTATTTCTTAGCAACTTGGAAGAATGTAAGAGATGAAAGAAAGAAAAATAAACTAGACTTTGGTGTAGTCTCTTTTTTTTTATCAAAATGACCACACTCCCTCTCTTTTCCCTCATAAGATCCGGCCATATGGCCTTTTAATTCATCAATTCCCTCTTTCTTGCTTATTAATTACCAAGCTTTTACTTGCAAGAAAAGCCACACATGTTGGCCAAATCAATAAGGAACACATATCTATTCTAGAGCTAGGCTAGGTTAGGGTTAGTCACCAACTAAAGTGAGTTATTAAATGCACCATTCATCCCCCTTTCTAATACTCCTCATGTGGCCGGCCATGTGGCTAAAATTGCTCCAAATTTGCTTCTTATTTTACCTCTTATTTGAGTTAACAAATGTCCAAAAATTCTTCTCCCACTTGGCTAAAAATTGAGCCATTCTTTTAATGTATTACTTGGTCCTCTAACCAATTTCATTCACCAATACTTGAGCTATAAAATATACATAGTCCAATTCCTTAAATTCTCATCCAACCCAAATCATTTACTTAGGGGTTTTACTTCCTCAATTAAAACACCAATCCTTGCTCATTCACCTCCATTTCCTTAACCCAATTAGACTTGCTATAATTAGGTTATAAAATAAATCATTATAAAATAAATCTCCTAGAATTAGTAAGTATTATAAATACTACAATTCTCTTTTCCCATAACCCCTTAGGTTATTAAATCCTTCATTCCTAATATATAATTAGGGTTACACTAGTTTCTTTTGTTTGTTTATATAATAAACAAGTATAAATCATCATATAATGATCATATTCCTTACACACCACTTTTTAACCCTTAGGGTTTAATAATTCGCATTTAGAATTCCCAAATTAGGGTTTCCAATTATCAGAATCTGAAACTAGAATTTTCAGATCTGGTATTAGGGTCTTCAAATAATCAATTAAGATTTTATATAACTCAATTAGGGTTTTCCCTAATTAATTTAACATTGATGACGTTTAACCTTGCACATAACATTACATTCCCCCTCTAGGATTTTCAATATTCGAATTAAGGTTTCGGACTCCCGGAACTGAAACTAGGGTTTACAGAACCGATTGTTAGGGTTTCTAACAAATCATTAGATTTTTCTAACTTAATAAACATATGCTTAACATAACTTTAGAGTTTTGCTAAAGTTATAACTTATCTGATCAATCCTTGATCTCAAATCATTACGGTTCACTTATATAATCAAATATACCAACTAGTATTCACTTCAATACTTATTCCTGATAATTCTTCAAAAGAATTTTAAATCTACCATAATCTTATACCTCATTACTAGACTATCACTTACAGTCTATCACATAATTCAAGTCTCATCCAAAACTTTTGAAATTCCTGGAATTTCATTACATAACTGCCAATTCCATACATTGATTTCCTGTCTAGTTCCTAATATTGAACCTTAAATCAATCAATTATGATTTTCATAAATTCTCAAAATTCTCGGGTTGTCACATTCACCCCTCCTTATAAGAATTTCGTCCCCAAAATTCACCTTACACCTTACACCGTGCACCTTACACCATTCGCACATATCACATACTACCCAATACACCACTCACAAGGGTAAAAATTTTAAAACTGTGCTGAGGAATCGTATAGACTGGTTGTTTTTCATTTTCGCAAAGGTTTTATGGAAATTCATCCGCAAACCGTCATAACTTACGGACACAAAGGGTGATCAGCCCGATATGCCCTGTACTGACCAGGTACTGTTGGTCGGAACAATTTGTTCCTCTTATCCGCCTTAGGCGCACAAAATTTCATACCTCAGTCTTATTTGATTCTGCAGCAAAACAATTTTGTTTGAGAAATTTCTTTCAATAAAACATTTTTGAGAATGACGTCATGATGCCGCACTGTATCTACAGTCCGTTGAGGATTTCGTCATTTTATGACTTTGTTACACTACATCATACTGTAGTGGGCTGACGATCCTTAGATCACATCCAACACTAAGTAATTCTGCATTGATAACTCCATCATTTTTTTTATCATCTCTGCACCAGGTCACATGGTACATAAGTGATAAATGAAAACACATTTTTAAAAGGCACATAGTGCGTATTTAGTTTGTTATCAAAATTTTGAAATCTAGCAAGATAGGGGTTTAAGAAAACCGAATTCTCCACTAATGATCATATGCTTAATATTCTATCTGATCCTATTATCCTCAATACTCCATTCACACACAACTATACCCAGTTCATAAAACCATACTTATGAGTCCATAAATTGCCACAATCATATGAGTTCACGAACTTTCCTAGACAGACCTTTGGCGTCCATTCGCTGAGGGGTTCATAAACATTTCATATAACTATGCGTCAAGTATGTCACATAAGTATGAGTTCTAAGAACTCGTACTTAATCTTATATCCTCTACCTATGACTTATCTATTTGTTATATACATGAGAAAGGAATCACCCTCTTAACACGCATATAGCAAATAGCGCGACACAAACATTTCAATGATTATCAGTGCCAGAAACTAAGTGGTTGTCAAACCAAACTCGGCCACTAATCAATATAGGAAGCTAAGTGAACAATTCCCCTCCCATACGAAGAATTGATCAACCTAACCACTACATCGACCAGGAAGCTAAGGAATTTTAAAACCAAGTACAATTCCCCTCCCATACAAGGAATCATACAACTCAGCTGCCGACATGAGTCCTCAATTGAATCCCCACCTAATACTAACTCCACACTTACTCCATACGAATTTTATTTAATCCGTATTTACAATTCATAACTCTTTTATGAGTTTTCATAGTACCATTTCATAGTACAACATAGACACAGCATCTTGCTGTAAACTTTTCAATCGTAAGATTGATTCTTTCTGACTGCCATAACCTTAATAGATCACGGGTGATCTTATCGTATATATTACGATTTATTTCTATGCACTATGATTGTTTTGTTTTTTACGATCTCTTATCCTTACACTTGTAATCTTCTAGACTCTATCTATCCTCTTCCTATACTTGGTACACATCGAGTCTCTAACAGTTTTCAGTATGGCACGCTGAGTGGTTTCCCACAAACAACCAACAAACTAGGTTCCGAGTTGCTAGTTCGTATATACCTCCGCTCTATGAAGGAATCGTTTAGCCCAGATACCATACATCAACTATTAAAGAGTACAATGGTACCATACCTAAAGATAAATTTTCGATTCTTAACTTCTTTATCAGAGTTAGGGAACTCCGTACCTCTTATAACTCTCTGAGATTTTTCTTTGAATCTTACCGACACACTAACTCTATTTGAGTTAGTACTTATCCTAATCACTGCGATTATTGGTCTCAGGTATTCCTACCTAAGCTTCATAACCAACAGCTCTGATACCAACTGTAATAACCCCAAATCCGGGCCCCGAATCACCTCGGATCCGGTATACTAATTCTATCACTATTTATGGAAGATATAAACATAAATTGCTTATACATTACGTTACACACTATTCCCCAAAATCGAGTAACCTTAACTTAAACACCAATCATATAATATCTATAATACCACAATATTTATCACATACATTATTACAAAATAGCAGCACTATATGATCCAAGCTGAATTTGACATTATCTTTTCTATCAATGATTCATCTATTTAAGAATCATTTCTATTCTCAATTCAAAATCAATCTTATTTATCTATACAACATTTCAACTGTACATAGCTGACAATTACATTTGACCAAACTATCAATCATAAATTATACCATTTCTAATTTAAGAAAGTGTATTCATGTTGCACATCGTTCAATCTTCATCATCCTTATAGCATATAATATTGCCTAACATCATTAACCTGCACAAGTTTGTGTTTGCAAGATTGAGCTTGACAGCCCAGCAAATTTAACAGTCTATCATGTTTCACATAGCACACAATCTCACATGCACTACATTTTCTTTAATATGTATATCTACATGCAGCATATATTCTTTACTATGCATATTCTACATGCAACAATAATTAGGTGCAATGCATATATTCTTACATTATACATTTCCATTTGTCGTTTTATATCCTACAACATGTGTTATCACATATCACATATAAATTGAGTTCCATACCCAATTAACTTAGTCATATTTTGACTTTAACAATTCATAGAGCATGATATGTAATTTAGCACATAACCACATTCAATCCACAAACATAATAGAACTGAAAAACTTGCCTGATCCGGTGATTACCGCAGCACAATTTAATTTAATCTCTCACGAAAGACCTATCAGTTATAAGATTGATCTTTTAATCAGTATAACATACTTTATTCTAAAATACTATCTAAATACTTAATCAAATACTAGATAACAGCTTAACACGTCAATATTATTATCATCCTTTGATAATTAATCAATCACGATATTCTATCCCTTATGATTTATCACCATTTTAAAATCGTATTTAAATAAATTAAATACCACAAAATTCCTTAATCATTAATATTTATTTAATATAAAATATTAATGAAAATCATTACATAATATTATAATATAATTATAATATATCAAAGTATTTTTAATACCTAAAAATCATTTTTTATATAATTTTCCAACATTAAAATCCATTATCCGATAATTAATATTAATATTAAAATATTAATATTTTCATGCCAAAATATTAAAAGTTACATTTTATAACTTAAAATATTTTTATAACACTTAAATCATTTTTATATGATTTTTAAATCATTAATACTATTTATTCCAAATTTATTTAACTTCCTTTGATATATATTTTTTTAAATTAATACTAGTGCGTAGCTTAAGAAATTAGCTACCTCGTGCTTAACTCCGGTAATGCCCATCTTTTGGCATAACCTTATATATGTTAACGTGATACTCCATTTTAAATTTCGTGGCAATCGGAGTTGTAGAACTCCGTTTATAGCGATTTCCGTCGGAAAATCACAAAAATTGTAATGATCATAACTTGGTCATTTTAACTCGGAATCAGCTCATTTTTGGACACGAGCTACATATTACCATATATTTTCATTTCCCAAAAGTCTGGAATTTTTCTCATTAACTAAATGTCCGAAACAGCCCTCACAAAATTCTTTGCAGCTCGTTTTTGTCATTTGGCAGTTTTAGAGCCCTTTGCTAAAACTTATATAGAACGAGTTCTGTAACTCCGATTAATGATCCGTCAATTTTGTTGGGTTCGTATCTTTCCGAACTACAGTTTTCATATATCACAATCCATATTTGGACATGTTTAGCTCCTGGAATTTAGCCCGGAAGTGACTGTTCCAAAACTGTCCTTTTTAACAGTTTTCTTAGTTTTGAGTGGTTTGGGAGAAATCCCATAACTCTCTCCTCCGATGTCGGATTTAGTCCGTTTCGGAGTCTATGGAAAGATTATTGAGTGTACTACAACATATCACAAGTCCAGAATCTTTATAACAACCTAACAGATCCGGAATTTTCTGTTTTAGGACAGCAGTCCACTAATTCCAACAAACTGATTTGCTTATCTTGTTTGATTAAACTTTTAACACACAAAATAGTTAGATCTAAACATAACATACCATTTAATAAGTAGATCTATAGTTTTCATGTTCAAGATCATGAACTTCATGGTTCAAAATAACCAAAATCAAATACAAGATTAAACACACTCAAGAGTAAGAAAAATAAGATTTTCTATACTTTAAAAACCTAGCTTCCCATTCATGCTATAAATCTAACTTTTGATCTTCAAAAAGGTTAGATCTACATATTAGACACTTATATACACATAGATCTAAGGTTTTAAACCTCAAGATCACAACTTCAAGGTATCAAAAATCAAATCAAACTACCAAGAAAACTTAGCCTACACAAGAAGAAATTTTTTTATACCTTAGCTTACTAGCTCTCCTTCTTCTTCTTCTCCATAGCTTGAACATGGATCTTGATTGACATGGAAGGTAAAAATCTCCCCTCCTTCTCCTCTTAGAGTGGCCGAAAATGGCCTTCTCTTCCCTCTCTCTATTTCTTAGCAACTTGGAAGAATGTAAGAGATGAAAGAAAGAAAAATAAACTAGACTTTGGTGTAGTCTCTTTTTTTTTATCAAAATGACCACACTCCCTCTCTTTTCCCTCATAAGATCCGGCCATATGGCCTTTTAATTCATCAATTCCCTCTTTCTTGCTTATTAATTACCAAGCTTTTACTTGCAAGAAAAGCCACACATGTTGGCCAAATCAATAAGGAACACATATCTAGTCTAGAGCTAGGCTAGGTTAGGGTTAGTCACCAACTAAAGTGAGTTATTAAATGCACCATTCATCCCCCTTTCTAATACTCCTCATGTGGCCGGCCATGTGGCTAAAATTGCTCCAAATTTGCTTCCTATTTTACCTCTTATTTGAGTTAACAAATGTCCAAAAATTCTTCTCCCACTTGGCTAAAAATTGAGCCATTCTTTTAATGTATTACTTGGTCCTCTAACCAATTTCATTCACCAATACTTGAGCTATAAAATATACATAGTCCAATTCCTTAAATTCTCATCCAACCCAAATCATTTACTTAGGGGTTTTACTTCCTCAATTAAAACACCAATCCTTGCTCATTCACCTCCATTTCCTTAACCCAATTAGACTTTCTATAATTAGGTTATAAAATAAATCATTATAAAATAAATCTCCTAGAATTAGTAAGTATTATAAATACTACAATTCTCTTTTCCCATAACCCCTTAGGTTATTAAATCCTTCATTCCTAATATATAATTAGGGTTACACTAGTTTCTTTTGTTTGTTTATATAATAAACAAGTATAAATCATCACATAATGATCATATTCCTTACACACCACTTTTTAACCCTTAGGGTTTAATAATTCGCATTTAGAATTCCCAAATTAGGGTTTCCAATTATCAGAATCTGAAACTAGAATTTTCAGATCTGGTATTAGGGTCTTCAAATAATCAATTAAGATTTTATATAACTCAATTAGGGTTTTCCCTAATTAATTTAACATTGATGACGTTTAACCTTGCACATAACATTACATTCCCCCTCTAGGATTTTCAATATTCGAATTAAGGTTTCGGACTCCCGGAACTGAAACTAGGGTTTACAGAACCGATTGTTAGGGTTTCTAACAGTTCATTAGATTTTTTAACTTAATAAACATATGCTTAACATAACTTTAGAGTTTTGCTAAAGTTATAACTTATCTGATCAATCCTTGATCTCAAATCATTACGGTTCACTTATATAATCAAATATACCAACTAGTATTCACTTCAATACTTATTCCTGATAATTCTTCAAAAGAATTTTAATTCTACCATAATCTTATACCTCATTACTAGACTATCACTTACAGTCTATCACATAATTCAAGTCTCATCCAAAACTTTTGAAATTCCTGGAATTTCATTACATAACTGCCAATTCCATACACTGATTTCCTGTCTAGTTCCTAATATTGAACCTTAAATCAATCAATTATGATTTTCATAAATTCTCCAAATTCTCGGGTTGTCACAGTTCGTTTTTGTATTGAAACTATACAATGGTATCAGAGCTACTTGCAAAACGATTAATTCAGATTACGTGTTTTATTGTTTTCGATATATATGATATATGATGTTACAATTTTATCGATTTAAATTGATTATATTGTTTTCGATATATATGATATATGATGATACAATTTTGCCAATCTGAAATTGAATATATGATATTCTGTTTGTCGACATATTCTGGTACTATGAATATAAGTGATAGATATACATGTATATGATGTTTTGTTAATTGTATCGTATATAACATAATAACAGTATACAACTTATGTTCTAATTGGATTAGAAGTATGAAGATTCAGTTTAATATGATTAATTGAAACTGGACATATATGATATGTACCGGGTGTATTGTTATTATGATTGTTTTGGTGGATTAAATATATGATTCTGAAACTGTTTCAGAGATTCGTATGGAAACATTTTGCAACACAGATTGTTATTATATTTTTCTTTAATTTTACATAAACTGTTATATGCTTATTGTGATATGCATGGTGCACAGTTATGGCCTTTTGACCCATATGTTAGTGGTTTTTGGTTTTGAAATACGGCTTGCATATCGTGCCTTTCTATAAATTTTAATGTAATATTCTCTTCTCATCTAAATCCCCTCGAATATAACTCGAGGTTTCTTTATGTCATGTAATAATCTGTAATCAATGAAGATGTTAAGATGGAGAACACGATGGAAAGATGATGATGGATAGGAGGCACATGTATGAGGAAGATCCAAGGAAGCTACTATTTTGAGATCTTTTACGACCTTAGATTGACCTTCAATCTTTTATTAGCTTGAAAAGATTGAAAGTGGATTGGGCAATAACTGTGACACATTTAATTTTGTACTTTATTTATACTTGTATGTGATATGATATAATAAATAATGTGCATGCTTAATAAGATTAAAATTGGTGAGATCTAAATTTATTAATAAAATCCCTCATTAAATTATTAAGTCTAAATCAGATGCCTTCCAATGAATAACAGACATCAAGACCTTGATCAATAGATGTAGGTTTGCCAAAGCAAAGTACCCTATTTATCTAGTTAAGATGCGATAGGATAATTGTGATATCCAAACTGTTAAAATCATTGAGCTCGACTTAACTAAGCTATCTCAATAGGATTGTGGACTTAGAAGAATAGAGTTTGGTAGGTACCATTAGATGGACTAGAAACAATTGTTGTTTTCAAAAATATCCAGGAGTTATATACTGTGACGCCCCCAAAATAAATATATAACACCCATTCTGAGTCGCCAAATACTTGGTACAGAAACAACTACAACTTTATTAATATAACAGAAAAACTGTGAGTTTAAATACAAATATTATCATCTAGACAATATTCACAGTCAAATAAGTTTTCATTACAATTATTAATATACTATTTAACAGAATAGTGAGGACTACTAGAACAACTTCTAGAACTATCATTCCACAACCCGACTAGTACTCGCTACATTCTCGCCTCCTAAGAAGAAAAATAGAACAACAAGGAAAAGGGTGAGCTCAACTAGCCCAGTAAAGAACATTATGACTAAGATAATATAGAACAAATTATCGTTAGTCCTCAACAGGAAAAAATCTAATAGAATACAATAAACAACCAGGTTTAAATTAATCTTCGCAGCGTAAATAATAATTCATTAGAAGAGTTAAGTAGAGAATGCAAACTACTATCTTCTATATATGAATTTAAAAGTTCATCGTCGATATTTTATCCTTGTAACATCAATCAATATATATCTGGAATCAAATATTCATCTTTGCACTACAGGCCAAAGATATTCATCAGTTGGTCATGTTCATCTAAACACATGTTCATCTTTGCACTACGGGGCAAAGATATTAATCAGTCGGTCATGTTCATCTCAACACCTGTTCATCTTTGCGCTACGGGCCAAAGATATTCATCAAGAAATCATTCATCTTTGCACTACAGGCCAAAGATATTCAGTAATATCATCATTTAGGACTGAGGATGATGAAAAATATTTTAAAGAAAATGAATCCAGTGAAACAAAAGAACAAGTTTTAAGGATTCGTACTTTAAATAATCCAAGTTCAAAAATACTTCATAAATAACCAGATTGGAGTAAAATTCAAGAATGAAGATAAAAACATAGATACAATCAAAGCTAGTATCCATAATAGATAGTTTGGACGAAAAATGAAAATTTAATTTTATCTGTGAATAGTGCCGTATTCGTGAATAGTATCGTATACGTGAATAGTGCCGTATACGTGAAAAGTAACTCTGATACCAAAAAATAGAAATTTCATAAAAACATCATCATGCTTCGTGAATAGTACTCGTGAATAGTAAATTGTGAATAATAACTCATGAATAGTAACTCATGAATAGTAACCCCGACATGAAATAATTCCAAATTTGATAAAAAGTTCCAACAAATATTTTGGCATAATGATATTGAAGAAATAATATCATTTGAGAAGAAAATAAAATCACTTATCTCAGAAAGAGTAGTACTTCTGAATGGAATAGTGAATATAATGCTGAAAGAACTTGCATCGTATAGCAAAACTCAAAGTGCTAAAATACTCACAAGAATACGCTCAATATATCGAGAGAGAAAGATAGAGAAATCTTTAGTTTTTGGTGTGATTTTCAATTCTAACCTAAGCAACCTATTTATAGAAAAATGTTTAGAACACCAAAGTAGAAAATTTAATATAATAATATTATATATAAAACAAATTCCTACGCCACTTTGAAATTTGATTTCAGCCATCTAGCACATGTTAAAGATGTCCATAAACATTTAAAAAAACATTTTTCTTTTAAAACATAAATAAAACTTCCAAAAATCAATTATTCTGGAACTTCAGAACTTCAATAATTCATAATAAATATCCCTTTTATCAAAAAATTTGAATCTCGCGTCTTTTAATAGGAAATTTAATTCTATACAACTTTTTAGAAGAATGTTTTTCCAAATTCCAAACAGAAATTTACCAAAATCCACAAACCGGCGATTTTACAGGCTATAATCAAATTTCAGTCAAGAAATGGAGTTCACTGACACACAAAACATGTTTTAAACAATTTTTGCAACAAAAATACTCTTCCTCATATACTCATATATCCCACATTCGTTATAAAAATATCACTATTATTATATTATAATAATATAATAAAATATTATTTTATCAGAAAAGATAAAATATCAATTTTTAACAATTGTCACTTTAAAAATTTTCTCCATCTATATCCACATAAAATAAATATTTTCCTCATCATATAAATCAATAATTAATTATTCACAAATAACACTACAGAATCACAGTACTGGCAACCAGGCCGTTCCCAGGAAAGAAGGGGCTTTCCAATAAAGATTTCTCCTTACTGGCGCGCAATTAGGTGACCAAACATCTCATTAGACAGAACTTTCTAGATATTGCCAATAATGTTTTCAAATAATATTATTCAGATAATATGAATTATTGCTCCGATAATGAAAAATACTGTGTAGTGACAATTATTGAAACAACAGTAATATAAAATATCAACGCAGCAATTATTGAATCAATAAAATAAAATACTGAACAGTAACTACTGTAACAATTATTGAGTAGTGCCTTCTTACGTAAGAATCAATAATTGGTGCAATACCGTGTGCTACTGTTCAACAACGCGTATTACTGTGTTTTAACCACCAAGTATTCCAACAGTATTAACGGTAACAACTACGCCGTTATTTATAAACAACTTATACTTGTTGTTTTCTTCATCTAATCTCTTTCCATTATAGGGCCCACAAAAGACTGCTCTGTCGTATGAATATTCCCCGGCAGCAAGAATATTCCACGACCAAACGAATATTCCCCAATAACAATGAATATTTTATAACCACCTGCTTATTCAAAATATTTGAGCATTTTACCCACAACTAATGACATTAATCAAATCAACCCTTACTATTTCAAAATAATAAATAGAGAAAATTAAATTTCATTTATTAATAATTTGGGGTCTTACATATATGATATAATTGAAAAAGGGTTGTCTACCTAAATAATTGTGTTTTAAGAGATTAGCCAAAGCTAACTTAAGGCACAATGAAATATGGATCTTAGCTCACTAGAAAGATTTAATAGAAAATGCTTTCCGAATTAATGGTGAGGGATATTAATTTGAATAAAATAGTGGGACGTATATTTTGAATGTACTATTATCAATTACATAATATCAACTCTGTAATTTGACTTATTATTTTTGTATTTATAAATTGTAGATATCAATGACAAACAACAACAAAACAAATAGTCTTTCATTACGATTAGTCCTTGAGAAGGACAAGCTGAGTGGAATTAATTTCCTTGACTGGCATAGGAACTTGAGGATTATCCTCAAACAAGAGCGCAAGCTATATGTCCTTGATGGGCCATTCATACAGCACCAGCTGTCACTGTACCATGTGCGGAGCATAATGCTTACAAGAAGCATCAAGATGATGCTCTGGACGTGAGTTGTGTCATGCTAGCAACCATGAATGCTGAGCTTCAGAAGCAACATGAGTTGATGGATGCTTATAAGATGATCGAGAATCTAAAGAAATTGTTCGAAGGGCATGCTCGACATGAGAGGTATGATACAAGCAAGGCGCTGTATCACTGCAAGAATGGTGAATGTGATCCAGTTGGTCCACATGTGCTTAAAATGATTGGGTATATTGAGTACCTTGATAGGTTGGGTTTTCCAATCATTCCGGAAGCCCAAACAGATCTTGTTTTGCAATTCTTGAACAACAGCTACTGTGATACCCCCAAATCCGGGTACTTCGATTCCACAGGATTTGGTGTTCACTGTACAAATATCATCTATCTATCTACCCATAATAAATGCAAACCATGCAATAGATAGAAATAAAATTTTCCCTTTATAGGGTTACAACATTTGAATCATAAACATAATCACAGGTTAAACTAAACTTAAACATCTATGCAGAAATATAAACAATAAGTCTTAAAGAACATCATTAACTCAAGTCTAACATAAATACATCATCAAATAAAATAACAAGTCTTCGTCACTTGCTAACTTTTGTGAAACCCCAGATTTTATGAATAAAGATTTAAATTTATCGAAATATATTTTTTGAATATTATGGTGTGGATTTGATATAATGTTATAGTTGTGGGTAGTATTTATAAATTCTTTAAAGTATGCAAGTTGTTATAAAAAATTCGATTGGTCGGGGAATATTCTTTTTGTCGGGGAATATTCGTACGACGGCACAATAATTGGTGGACCCCATAACGGAAGTATTGTCGTAGTTAGAAAACAACATAATTATCTTTTTATAAAAATAACGGCGGAAGTGTTACCGTTAAAACTGTTGAACTACTCAGTAGTAAAAGTACAGTAATACGCGTGGTTGCATAGTAGCTCATAGTATTGATTATTGATGCTTACGTTAGAAGTCACTCAGTTATACTCAATTATTGCTACAGTATTTGATGCATCATATCTATCATATTATTGATTCAATTATTGTCACAGTATCATCTTCATAATATGTTATATTATTAAATCAATAATTGAGACGACAAAGTTATTCATATTATTATTTGCAATATTGACAATGTTTAGAAGTTCTGTCAAGGAGTGGTTTGGTCACCTAATTGCGCGCCAATAAGGAGAAATCCTTATCGGAAAGCCCCCTTTTTCCTGGGAACGACCTGGTTGTTAAATATTGTGAGTTATAATATTAATGATGAATGTTATTAAAATTAAAGTTGTATTCGGAGTTGGATTTGGAGACGCGGATGTGATATTTGATTCCGGAACGATGAAATTAGTAAAAATAGTCTATAAACACAAAATTTTTCGGGATTCACTATTTGGTCAAAAAGTCAACAATTGACTTTTTCGGGAAAAGTCAAACTTCAAAATTTCAAAATTTATATTGTTGATAAAAATAGTTTGATTATGTTGGAATTGTATGTGTTAGTCAAAATCGACATCTATTCCGATGATAATTAATGTCTAGGGGTTATATTGATAAATCGGGTAATTTATCGGATAAATGAGCAATTAATTGCTACTAATTTACATGCTTATATAACTATTTGTTCACATGTGTGTACTATTGAATCACATTCTTGTACTATTAGGGGAGTTGGTGCAAAATTGATAATACTTGCATGACTAAGTTAAAAATAGAGGTATAGATGGATGTACTATACTGTAATTGTTTTTATCACATGATTAGAACTATTGAGTCACATGATTTACTATTGATTCACATTATTTACTATTAGGGTTGTTGGTGCAAGTTTGATAATACTTGCAGGACTAAATTAAAAATGATGAAAAAGAGGAAGGTATTATACTGTAATATTTTGAGCCCCAAAACGTGCAATTATTGAAACTATATTTTCCTATAAATAGAAGCTCATTCTTCCTTCATTCTCACCAATTCACAAAAGCTTTAGAGAAATTATTATAGGGAGAAATTATAGAGAGAAAGAAGAAAAGTATTCTGCTACTTCACCAGTTCTATATCCAGTTTCTTCTAAGGTGGGAGTATTATTTCTTTCTTATCCATGAAGAGAACTTCTGTTATTCCATTATTTATTATTCTGTTGGAATAACCTGTATACGCGGGCTACCCTATACTTTGTGAAATTCTCTATTATTCCATTCTTTATTATTCTGTTGGAATAACCTGTATACGCGGGCTACCCTATACTTGGTGAAATTCTTCTGTTATTCCATTCTTTATTATTCTGTTGGAACATCATGTCTATGCTTTACGCATGACCTGGTTCCATTATTTATCATTCTGTTGGAACATCCTGTCTTTGCGTTCTATGCCGAACCTGGTTTCGTCTTTATTATTCTATTGGAACATACTGCCTGTGCTTTACGCATGACTTGGTTCCATTATTTATTATTCTGTTGGAATATCCTGTCTGTACGTTTTACGCCGGACCTGATTCCGTCTTTATTATTCTGTTGGAATATCCTGTCTGTGCGTTTTACGCCAGACCTGGTTCCATTATTTATTATTCTGTTAGAATAACCTGTCTGTACGGTCTATCGCATGCCTGGTGATTTCTTTTGTTATTCCATTCTTTATTATACTCAGTTGTTTAAAGTTTTGACTTCTATACTCCATGAAATTAGTGGAATATCCTTGATATTTGCGCTTCATCCAGTATCTTTTCATGGAAATATTCTTCTGAGCATTCTTTAATTATACTCTTCAAATAAGTATCATGTTGACAATTTGGACGTTATTGGTTCCTGGATAAATTAACTCTTGAACTTGTTTTATTGAATTATTATGTCATTGTCATCATCCTCATGTTTATATTATGTTGAAAGTCATATGTGGCATGTAGTGCATAGATGGACTTGGTATGATTATGACCAGGGATTATTCGGTATAATCATGACCGTAATGTTACAAATGATGTGGAAAAAGTCCTCATTGGCCCGTAGTGCATTGGTGGACAGTTTTTGGTATGATTATGGCTATTAATTCTCTTCGGCCAAAGGTGCAAAGATGAATTTTTTTATGGCATGATCAGGACCGTTGATGAAAACACGATTATCTTTGGCCCGTAGTGTATGCATAATTCGTGGTCGTGATACTAAAAGAATATCTTTGGCCTGTAGTGCAGGGATGATTTAATGATGTGGATTATTTATTAAGATGAGTCTCAGCGATAAAAGTGATGAAAACCCTTTTTAAATCATAGAAGATAGTAGATTTTATTCTCTACTTGACTCTTCTAATGGATTGCTTGTTCCGCTGCAGTTAAACTTGATTTTTGTTATATTGTATCAGTTTAACACTGTTGAAGGCTAACGATAATATATTCTGCATTATCTTAGTCATAATAATTCCTACTGGGCTAGTTGAGCTCACCCTTTTACTTTCATTGTTCTCTTCAGGAAATGAGAACGAAGCATGTACTAGTCGGGGAATGGAGTGACCGACCAGATGATAGCATTAGTAGTCCTCACTATTCGGTGAAATAGTAGGAAGATAAATGTAATAATATTGAATTTGAGTTTGTATATTGTCTAGACGACAATATTTGTATTAAAACTCATAGCTTATGTTTTGTCGTACTTTGAACGACAGCTGTATAATTAAGTTGTATTTGTATTCTGTACCATGTATTTAGCGACTCAGAATAAGTGATGTATACCTGTTTTGGGGGCGTCACAGTTGGTATCAAAGCTTAGTGATATGATCTCTGGCTGAGACGTGAGATAAAAATTAGGAGGGGAGAAATGGGGAATTCCTTCGCTAGTATGACCTGCCTTAGTTTATTTGATATTTTATTGGTCGGTCAGAGTATAGGGATAATATGTGATATGTTAATTAACCCTTGTTTTGTGGCAGTATTTGAAAATGACATCCGAGAATGTTGAGAATAGAAATGGAGCACAGGAGACCGTTGAGTCTCCACAGATCAATAATCAGGACAATGTGCAACAGGATGGCGATAATCCTCCTATAAATAACAACACTGGCCAAATGACGAACGACTGTACATTTTGCAGCTTTTTAGAATTCACGTAACATCAGACGAGAGACACTCCTGTTCATAATGCAGGAGGAAACAATGGCAACCCACGGTTGGTCACCGCTAAGCAGTTCAAGGAGCTGGGACAACCGGAGTTTTTGGGAAAGCCAAAACCACTTAAGGCAGAGACATGGTTAAAGCAGATCACCGAGATATTTGATGTCTTAGGATGCTCAGAGGAGCAAAAGGATCCCTTTTCCACCTTTATGTTTCGTGAAGAGGCAAATTACGGGTGGGAATCTGTAAAACGTACCCAGACTGACGCCTTTAAGATGTCTTGGGGGATGTTCCAAGAGCTGTTCAACGACAAGTACTTTCCCCAAAGTATTCGTCACATGAAGGAGGTGGAGTTCATCAAGCTAGAGCAAAATAATATGACCGTGTCGCAGTACGAGGCTAAGTTTCCCGAGTTATCTTGGTTTACATCCCATTTGGTTGATAATGAGGAGCGAATGACGCGAATGTTTTTAAGAGGATTGAAACCCAATATATGTCAATACCTTATTTCTCACAAACTTTGTTTATATTTAGATGTTGTGAATAGGGCTCAGTTATTGTAACGCGATAACGAGTCAGCACAACCAAAAGGCAACAAACAACAACATGATAGTAATCGTACCGGTGGCAACGGCCATCAGAACAATGATAACCATCATGGGGGAAATTATCATGCCATGAATGGTAACCATTTCGGTGGTAATTATGGCCAAAACAATAAGAATGGACATTTCAAGAAGAGAAGGTTCATCAATGATGTGAAGACGTCGGCACCAGCACCTATTTTAAAGGAAGAAGAACGAACACCGGTCGTATGTTTCAAATTCAGACAGGAGGGACACATCCGTCCAAACTGTACGCAGCAGTCCAAAGTGTGTTTTAATTGCGGAAGAGAAGGTCACCTAGCTCGATTTTTTCATATGGTGAAGTCAAGTCAAGCTAGGATAGTGATGCCAAAGGATGTCCCAGACAAGAAAAAGCCGGTAGTTTAAGAGAAAGCATTTTTTTTCGTGACGAGAAACCTGAATAAAATTATCACGGGTATGTTAATCATAAACTCTTGCGAAGTCTATACCGTGTTAGATACCGGTTCTACTCACTCTTTTATTTCACCTAGTTGTGCTCAATGTTTGAAGCTAACTCCGGAGAAGTTAGACTTTGATATATCTGTTTAAACTCAGTTGGGAGAAACCTTCGTTACCTCCACTATTTATAAATCTTGTTTAATTCAAATCGACACTTTCACTTTACTTGTCGATCATATCTCTTTGAAAATACTTGCCTTGGATGTGATTTTAGGAATCGAATTTAATCATACCCACATGTTATAATTTGTATATAATCCTTACCCAAGATTTATAAAGTGACTTTAACCATTTAAAACACATAATCACAGAACTAAAATATGTGAATTTCATTGACTTTGATGTTCTTGAAGGTTTTGAAAATAAAACAAGAAAATTTTCACTACGGATTCGTTATAACTCCGAATCCGTTCGTTTAAAGTTTGGTTTCTTCGTATCAACATGTATAATAATATACGAGTGTAAAATTTAGGGAAACATTTATGTTTAACACATTAAAATTACGTATAAAGGCCATAAGGCCAAAAACCCAAACTTTGTAAATTTTGAAATAACAACACATCGTATTATGAAACTTATGATATGGAATCATGCAATATATATAAGACATGTTATGCTACTTATATTCTTACATATATCCATATAATAACACAATTTCTCAATTACAGAGACATAACAGACATTTTGAAAGCCATTTTCATGAAAACTAATTGACGTGAAATATAAATTGTATTGAAAAGAATTACCCAAGCGTAGATGAACAAGGATAACAATTCTCTCTATTTCAAATACAATTTTCCAAACTTTCTCAATAAAATTCTCAAACTCTCTCTCTTTTTTCCCTCTCTGTTTTATGCCAGACTTAGCCAAATAATAAAAAGGAAGGAAGGAGAATACTAATAGTAATTAAGCAACTAATGCGCATGATGGAGGTCAGTTACCTAACATGTGTAATTGCTCCCAACCTCCCTTAGTGTCATGTTTGTCTAGCTGAATAGGTTTCAAAAACATTTAATCTAATAAAGCTTTATCATATAGTTTAATTCATGTCACACCCACTTGCACAATAATTCGTATATCTTATTTAATATAAATAAAATATAATAACTTCTCATAAATTCACAGAGTCATATATTTAATTTTCTCATTAATTAATAATGTCAAATTATTAATTCTCTAATTAATAATTAAATTAATTAAAATAACATCATGCTTAATTAAATATTTCATTTAATTTAATAAGCTCACATAAATACATATTTGAATAATAACTATTCTCTACATTAATTAAATAAATGTAACACATATAATTAAATTAATCTACCACAACTGCATCAAATAATTATTTAATCCAATAATTAAATCATCGAAAATATTTATTTACTTCAATAAATATTAAAATTAAATTACAAAAATTTCGTTCGTCACATCTTTCCCCCCTTAAAAGGATTCTGTCCCCAGAATCACGACTCAATAAATTCAACCCGTTACATTCTCCCCCTTAACAAAGATTTTGTCCCCAAAATCACTTACACATAATTAAGTGAATAACTGAGGGTAATTATTCATCATATTCTCTTTGAGTTCTCACGTAGCTTCTTTAGCGTTGTGGTTCCTCCAAATTACCTTAACAGATGGTATTACTTGATTTCTGAGAACTTGTTCTTTTTGGTCGACAATTTGGATAGGAATTTCTTCGTAAGATAAGTCTTTTTCAAAATACAAGGGTTCATATTCAATTACATGCTTGTAATCGGCTTTGTAAGGTCGTAATACATAAATGTGAAAGACGTTGTTGACATTCTCGAGTGCTGGAGGTAGTGCTACCTCGTATGCAACTTCTCCGATTCTTCTTAGTACTTCAAATGGTCCAATGAATCTTGTGCTCAATTTCCCTTTCTTTTCGAACCAGATCTTTCCCTTCCAAGGAGAGACCTTCAAGAAAACTTAACTGCCAGATTCGAATTCGATATTTTTATGAAGTGGATCAGCGTATTTCTTCTTTCGATCTTGAGTCGCTACCAATCATGCTCGGATCACTTTGACTATTTCTGCGATCTGCTGTACCAATTCTGGCCCTAGCAATTGTCTTTCACCAACTTCATCCTAGTAAAGCAGAGTTCTGGACTTTCTGCCGTATAACGCTTCGTAAGGCGGCATGCCAATACCAGCGTGGTAACTGTTGTTGTAGCCGAACTCTACTAACGGTAGGCGATCATTCCAATTTCATTTGAAGTCCATCACGTAGGCTCTTAGCATATCTTCTAACGTTTGAATTATTCGTTCGCTCTTTCCGTCTGTTTGAGGGTGATAAGATTTACTCATTCGCAATTGCGTACCCATTCATTCTTGAAGACTTTTCTAGAAATTTGATGTGAAGCTCGGATCCCTATCTGAAATAATTGATATCGGAACTCCGTTCCTCAAAATAATATCTTTTATGTATAGCCTTGCCAATTAATCCAAGTTGAATCTGATTTTGATAGGAAGGAAGTGTGCGGATTTCGTCAGTCGGTCAATGATAACCCAAACTGCATCGTAGCTTTTTTGAGTCATCGGAAGGCCAACCACGAAGTCCATTGTAATATGTTACAATTTCCATTCTGGGATCTCTAACAGTTGTAGCAATCCACTCGGTCTCTGATGTTCTGCCTTCACTTTCTGACAGGTTAGACACTTGGCAACACATTCTGCAACATCACATTTCAAATTCAGCCACCAGAAATGTTGTCTAAGATCTTGGTACATCTTGGTACTACCAGGGTGAATCAAATATCGTTAACTATGAGCATCACTCAAAATATCTTCCTTAATCTCTTATACTAACGGTACCCAAATTCTACTCTCAAATCTCAGTATTCCTTCCTTATCAATCTTAAATCTCAGTTCGGTTACTTCAGATATCTTATTTGTCACCTTTTTACATTCTTTGTCCTGAAGCTGAGCCTCCTTAACTTTATCCAGCAGGGTTGTACCAAATTGCATCTGAAATAGCTTCTCATCAATTTCCATAGGATACTTCACCTATAAGTCCAGTTTCTCCATTTCTGCAATTAGCTCCTCCTGATCAATCAACATCGTCAATTTCTCATGACCCTTTCTACTTAAGGCGTCGATAACTACATTTGCTTTACCTGGATGGTATAAAATCTCACAGTCGTAATCCTTAATTAATTCCAACCATCTTATTTGACGCATATTCAAATCCTTATACGTGAAAATATATTTCAAACTCTTGTGGTCCGTATATATTTCACACTTCTCCTCGTAGAGATAGTGCCTCCAAATTTTTAAAGCAAAAACAACTGCAGCTAACTCCAAATCATAGGTCGGGTATCCATTCTTGTAATCCTTCAACTGTCGTGATGCATACGCAATGACTCTGCCATTTTGCATAAGCACACAACTAAGTCCTTTATGCGACGCATCGCTAAAAACAACAAAATTTCCTGTATCATCCGGAAGGGATAACACAGGTGCCGTACTAAATCTCTTCTTCAATTCTTGAAAGCTCTCCTCACTCTTCTCTGTCCAAACAAATTTCACAGCTTCACTTCTCTGTAGTCTTGTATGAACCTTCTATAATATCCCGCTAATCTAAGAAAACTTCATACTTCTGAGGGCGTTCTCGGCTGATCCCAGTTAATCACGGCTTCTACTATAGATGGATCTACCGAGATACCGTTTTTATCGATCACGTGACCAAGAAATTGTACCCATTCAATCCAAAATTTGCATTTTAAAAACTTGGCGTACAACTTCTCCCTTCTTAATACTTCCAACGATAATCTCAAATGTTCTTCGTGTTCTTCTTTGGTTTTGGAATATACCAAAATATCATCTATAAATACAACTACGAATTTGTCCAAAAACGGCTTAAACACAACATTCATTAGACCTATAAATGTTGTAGGAGCATTCGTTAGACCAAACGACATTACTAAAAATTCGTAGTGACCGTATCGTGTTCTGAACGCTGTCTTCGGTACATCCTCTGGCCTCACTTTCAGTTGGTGATAACCACTCCTCAAGTCAATCTTAGAAAAGTACTTTGCTCCCTTTAATTGATCAAACAGATCATCGATCCTTGGTAATGGATATCTATTCTTAATCGTGACCTTGTTCAGTTCTCTGTAATCAATGCAGAGCAACATCGATCTGTCCTTCTTTTTCACAAACAACATCGGGGCTCCCCACGGTGATACGCTCGGTTGAATGTACTTTTTGTCCAGTAATTCTTGTAATTGTACCATTAATTCTTTTATCTCTACTGGTGCCATACGGTATGGTGACTTCGATATTGGAGCAGTTCCGGGCGCAAAATCGATCACGAAATCTACTTCTCTATCTGGTGGAAGTCCTGGCAAATAATCTGGAAATACATCGACGAAGTTCCTCACAATAGGTATCTCTTCTACCTTTGGATTCTCTTTTCGACTGTCGAATATGTAAGCAAAGTATCCTACACAACCTTGTCACAATAATTTTCTGGCCTGCATCATCGTCAGACAACTCGCTTGTCTAGGCAACTTGCTATCATAAAACACAACCTTTGACGGAGTTATAAGGTTAATACGCTTCTTTTGGCAATCAATTACAGCCCCGTAATTGAATAACCAGTCCATTCCCAATATAACGTCGAATTCCCTAAGTCGAATAGGGATAAGATCTACATTCATGATATTACCCTTAATATCCACTCTACAGTTCTTATGTACATACTAAACATGGATTATTTCTCTGTTCGCAATTTCTATGTTGATGGGGTAATCCAATTCATTCTTAGGCAAATCTAAATTCTTGGCAAAATCATCGGATATAAAGGAACAAGTAGCACCCGAATCAAATAATACATAAGCATTAACTTTATTAATCGGAATGATACTTGACACCACATCACGGGATTGAACTGCATCTTACACCGTTATGTTGAAAGTCCGAGCGGTTGATCGGTTTATTGCAGTTGGTCTGGAGATGGGTAAGTCATTTCCACTGTTGTTTCCCTAGTTTCCTCCTGATCCTGACCCTCCCAATCCCTTCTTGGGATAGTCTCTTGCCAGATGGTCCTTCGAACCACAAGTAAAACAAGCACCCTTCTTTGGGTTTGGACAGTTTGGTGCTATGTGGCCTTCCTGACCACAAATTGTAGCACACTCTTTTTCCTTTCATACAAACTCCCAGATGGGCTTTCCTGCAAGTGGGGCATGCTTCTATTCTTTTCTTCTGATTACCTTGTTGATTTCCCGATGATGAGCTGTCGTTCCACCTTTTCTTTTTGATTGAAATTTCAACCTCATGTGCCACTTCCACTGGCCTTGTTATTAATTTCACCTTCACTCTTCTTCTTCTTCTGATATTGATTGTACTTGGTCACCGCATCGCTTCCTCCTTTAGCGAGGATGGCCTTTTCCAGTACTCCAGAAAATGTGTTTATCTGAAACATTGAAACTTTACTGTATACCCAAGGCTTTAGTTCTTGTTCGAATCCTCTTGCTTTTCTCTCGTCAGTGTGTACTTGGTACGGGGCGAACCTTGCCAAATCGTTGAATTTAGCCGCGTAGTCAGGTACGCTCATGTTTCCCTGCTTCAGTTCTAGAAATTGAGCCTCCATCTGATTCTGCGAACTAGTTGGGAAATACATTTCGAAAAACATCTCTTTAAATCTCTCCCACGTAATTACACCTTCACCTCCTCGCACTTTAGTTGCTTACCACCAGTAGCTAGCCTCAGACTTCACCATAAACATTGTAAAAGCGGTCTTCTCTTCTTCTCTAACCCTAGCAACGTCAAAAACCTTCTTCATTTCCATGACCCACGTTTGAGCCTCGATTGGGTTCATGGAACCTTTGAACTCCGGCGGTCCCACCGCCTTGAAGTCTTTAAACGTTGTGTTTGGTGGAGCTTGAGGTTGATTATTCATGGCTCCAGTCAGTAAGTTCACCAACTGCTGAACAGGATTAGCATTGGCGTTATTGTTATTATTGGTTGACTCTTTCTGAGCTGGTTGACGTTGATGTCTCCTCCTTGGCGGCATATTTCTGTTAAATATGCACTTATTAGAACTTTATTTATTTCTCTAAATAGTTAAGGCATTACTTAATAATTTAAAATACTCATTTAACACATCATCTCAAACAACTTGATATATTTACATTCAAATCAAAGTTTTAACATCAAACTATAGCATCACTGCTATTTACATCAACTATCCTGGAATAAAGAATTCACAGGATTTAACCATTTAAAATATTCATTCGTTCATAAACACGTTAGAATTTACATCTAAAACTAATTAAGTTTTTTATATAATTAAACAAATCATATCACTGTCGGTCAAGGTACTGATTAGCCTTGCTATGCTCCTCTTCTAAGATGCGATACATCGTCCTGCGATGCATCATGTACAATGGTAGTCCTTCGAACTGGATTGGGTACCTCAAAACTCGATCTTGGGTCTCATTCATTGCCTTGTTAAGTGTAGAATATGTTTCCCCAATTTTCGCTTTCTTTGCACGACTATCATCCTCTGCATGATCAGCTCAACGTGATTCTCTTACCCAACCTTCCTCTGCTATTTTTAGTCTATCGGAGGTTTCCTTCAGTTCCTTCTTCAGTTTTTCTATCTCCTCGGTCTTATCATCAGTTTGACCCTTCTCATGGAGCAAATCCCATTCTACATTTCCCAGTCGTGAGTGAAGAGTCAAAATCTTCCTCTCCTTTTGCTCTAGAGTAATATGATGAATAACTGCTCGCTCAGTCAAATCCTGGACCTCGTCTCGTAACTATATGTTACGGTCGTATAACGTGTCATACATCTCAGCATTAACGGTGTACCGTGTTAACTCCTCTTCTTCCTCTTCCTCTTCCTAAACAAATTCCTCCTCAGGATCAGTCTCAGGTTCATGCTCCTGACCAACAACGGAGATCAATGGAGATGATTCCCTCTGCACCAGCTGCTCCCTAACGACATGTATGTCTCGGGGATCCTCCTCTGTCGGTACTATATGTACACGGGGTTCTTCCTCCCCTTGACTACCTTCTCCAACATTCGACATCTTGACAACAAAAGTTTAAGTTTTAGTTATTAAGTCGTATCATCTAACGCATACTTTAACACATAAACACATAAGGTCTTTTATTATCTTCAATGAATTACAGAAATTCATTTCTTATAAATCGATAAGAGTTTTCCATCACTATCATCTTTCTATAAGGCTACTACCTAAGGTTGTTCCCCCACCTAAGGTTCATAACCTACGGCTTTGATACCAACTTGTGACACCCCCAAATCCGGGTAGTTCGATTCCACGGGATTTGGTGTTCACTGTACAAATATCATCTATCTATCTACCCATAACAAATGCAAACCATGCAATAGATAGAAATAAAATCTTCCTTTATAGGGTTACAACATCTGAATCATAAACATAATCCCCGGTTAAACTAACCTTAAACATCTATGCGGAAATATAAACAATATGTCTTAAACAACATCATTAACTCAAGTCTAACATAAATACATCTTCAAATAAAATAACAAGTCTTCGTCACTTGTTAACTTTGCCCTTGCCTTTACTAGTGGAAGGTTCATCGGTTCTTTCGTACTTAACTCCAATGTTATTATTAAGCAAGAGTGAGCACTATTGCCCACAAGTATAACAATGAAATAACAGTATAATAACATGCGAGTAAATCAAAGACATCTGAATAAAAGATAAACTTTTGAATCAAGAATAAATAACAAGAATGAAAAGAATTCTGAGGGTCCTAAGACCTTGAACTATATCCTAGGTTATCAAGGGTTATACTTAAAACCTTTAACAGTCATAAGACTATGGACCTTTCTAATCGTACTTAGGGGGATCAGCCCTTAGTATCATACTGTGCACAATATCTTAACGCTAACGCATAAGTAAATTCCTTTGCAGGGTTGTACATCTCAGTTTGACATTCGAGTCCGCACCAAAGGAAGTTTAGTTTGGATAATTCAATAAGGGTTCTGAAATTTAGAACGTTCATCAACTAAGGAATAGTTGAATCAATAAAGTTCACTAGTCTAATAAGGTTCAACAATAATGATATTCAATTTGAATAATAATCTCAAGAAGTATACAATAAAACAATTGTTGTATAACTGCATCATGCTTTGAAAAGATAATCAATCTTTAATATAACATTTGAACTTGAATAATAGAATTGATAATTTACTCGAGGTAAATAATAAACTTGAACAATAATGACAAGTAGGGTTAGGAAACTTGCCTCGTGCATAGATTACACTTTAACTAAGCACGTTCTTTGAATTTAATCCTACATACCATTCACATTCACAATACCAGTGAATTATAACTTAACTAATCATCAATGATCATTCTTTTGTCTAAAATTTGGTTATGACTATACTTAGTCAAATTATCACATTTATTGTCACATAATATCACTTCATGAATAATAATTTAATTATGAATTCAATAATTCAATCCACATGTAATTATGTTATTTACATGCTAAGTATTTATTTTAACATATCATTATACTTATAACAAAATTTTATGTTCATTACATTAAGTTAACATCGCATTCATGGACTTAAATATTAAAAATATTTCATTTCTGGACATTCTGCAGAGTGGCGCTGCGGTGCCACTTTTGTACTAAGTCTTCGCGTTGCGGCTGGACACTTGGCGCTGCGGCGTGGGCCTTAAGGCGTTGGACTGGTGCCGCGGCGCAGCGAACCAGAAACTGTTCTGCAATTCATGAAAATTGCAGAACACAGCCAAAAAATTCCAATTAAATTATCACTACACGAATTTAATCATACCCACATGTTATAATTCGTATATAATCATTACCCAATATTTATAAAGTGACTTTAACCATTTAAACCACATAATCACAGAACTAAAATATGTGAATTTCACTGACTTTGATATTCTTGAAGGTTTTGAAAATAAAACATGAAAATTGTCACTACGAATTCGTTATAACACCGAATCCGTTCGTTTAAAGTTGGTTTCTTCGTATCAACATGTATAATAATATACGAGTGTAAAATTTAGGGAAACATTTATGTTTGACACATTAAAATTACGTATAAGGGTCATAAGGCCAAAAACCCAAACTTTGTAAATTTTGAAATAACAAGTCATCGTATTGTGAAACTTATGATATGGAGTCAAGCAATATATATATAAGACATGTTATGTTACTCATATTATTACATATATCCGTATAATAACACAATTTCTCAATTACAGAGACATAACAGAGGTTTTGAAAGCCATTTTCATGAAAACTAATTGACGTAAAATATAAATTGGATTGAAGATAATTACCCAAGTGTATATGAACAAGGATAACAATTCTCTCTATTTCAAATACAATTTCCCAAACTTTCTCAATAAAATTCTCAAACTCTCTCTCTCTCTCTCTCTCTTTTCCCTCTCTGTTTTATGTCAGAGTTAGCCAAATAATAAAAAGGAAGAAAGGAGAATACGTATATTAATCAAGCAACTGACGCGCATGATGGAGGTCAGTTAACTAACATGGGTAACTGCTCCCAACCTCCCTTAGTGCCATGTTTGTCTAGCTAGAATAGGTTTCAAAACCATTTAATCTAATAAAACTTTATCATATAGTTTAATTCATGTCACACCCACTTGCACAATAATTCATATATCTTATTTAATATAAATAAAATATAATAACTTCTCATAAATTCACATAGTCATATATTTAATTTTCTCATTAATTAATAATGTCAAATTATTAATTCTGTAATTAATAATTAATAACATCATGCTTAATTTAATATTTCATTTAATTTAATAAGCTCACATAAATACATATTTGAAGAATAGTTATTCTCTACATTAATTTAATAAATGTAACACATATAACTAAATTAATCTACCACAATTGCATCAATTAATTATTTAATCCAATAACTAAATCATCGAAAATATTTATTTACTTCAATAAATATTAAAATTAAATTACAAATATCT
The DNA here is from genome assembly GCA_020205505.1 of Panax japonicus. Classification (NCBI taxonomy): domain Eukaryota; kingdom Viridiplantae; phylum Streptophyta; class Magnoliopsida; order Apiales; family Araliaceae; genus Panax; species Panax japonicus. The sequence continues at coordinate 52,802,454 of CM035107.1, read as the reverse complement.
CGTTCGTCACAGCTACTCTCAATTTGTTATGAATTATCTTATGAATGAAATTGAGAAACCCCTTACTGAGTTGTTGAGCATGTTCAGAACTGCCGAAAACAACATGAAAAAGGCAGGACATGCTCCCATAATGATGGTGCAAAAGGGGAATGCTAAGGGAAATTAGAAAGGCATTAAGAAGATAGGATCTAAATCTTTTGCCAAACCCAATTCCAAAACAAAACAGGCTTTAAAACCTAAAGGTGGGGTGGCTAAAGAAGGTGAGTGTCACTTTTGTGGAAAACCTGGACACTAGAAGAGGAACTGTCATGCCTATTTGGATTAAGTGAAGAAAAGTAAAGGAAGTGCGACTTCTGATTCAGGTATATATGTTATAGAAGTCAACTTGTCTACTTCTACATCATGGGTATTGGATACTGGATGGGGTTCTCACATTTATGGTAATGTGCAAGAACTCCGAAGGAGTAGGACTTTGGCGAAAGGAGTGGTTGACCTACGAGTTGGAAATGGAGCAAACGTTGTTGTACTGGCCGTAGGAACTTATCATTTATCTTTGCCCAGTGGGATAGTTTTAGAATTAGAAGATTGTTATTTTGTGCCTGCTATAAGCAAAAACATTATTTATGTTTCTTGTTTGGACAAGAAAGGTTTTTCATTTATAATAAAGAACAATCGTTGTTTGTTTTACTTAAATGATATTTACTATTGTGTTGCACAATTGTTTAACGGTCTCTATATTCTTAATTTAGAAATGCATATCTATAATATAAATACAAAATGATTTAAATCAAATGATTCAAATCCGACATATCTCTGGTAATGTTGTTTAGGTTCTTGGATTCATTTGATTTTGAATCATATGAGAAATGCGAGTCTTATTTATTAGGCAAGATGACTAAAGCCCCTTTCACTGGACACAGTGAACGAGCTAGCGATGTTTTGGGACTTATACATAGTGATGTATGTGAACCCATGAGTTTGTTAGCAAGAGGTAGGTTTTATTACTTCATTACCTTTACTAACGACTTTAGTAGATATGGATATGTGTATCTTATGAGACATAAATCCAAAATCCTTTGAAAAGTTCAAGGAATTCAAGAATAAAGTTCAAAACTAATTTGGCAAAAACATAAAAGCCCTTCGATCCGATCGAGGAGGTTAATACTTAAGCAAAGACTTTGATGACCTTCTAAAGGAGTGTGGTATTATATCACAGCTCACTCCACCTGGAACACCATAATGGAATGGTGTATCTGAGAGGAGGAATCGAACTTTGTTGGATATGGTACGATCAATGATGAGTCATACAGATCTTCCAATAAGCTTCTGGGGTCATGCCCTAGAGATAGCTGCATTCACACTTAACCGTGTTCCTACAAAGATGGTTGAGAAGACACCATATGAGATGTGGACAAGGAAACGTCCTAGTATGTCGTTCATTAAGATTTGGGGTTGCGAGGCGTTCGTAAAACATCTGGATTCTGACAAGCACGGACCCAAATCTGACAAATGTAATTTTGTGGGATACCCAAAGGAAACAAAAGGGTATTACTTCTACAAACCTTCTGAGAACAAAGTGTTTGTTGCTCGAACTGGTATCTTTCTAGAAAGAGAGTTTGTCTCTAAAAGAAACAGTGGGAGGAAAGTAGAACTCAAAGAAATTAGAGAACCACAAAATATCATTGAACCTGAGTTGGAACGTGAGCAGGAACCACAAGATATTGTGGAAAGTGAACCTGTTCAAATTACACAAGGCATTCGTAGATCTGGTAGGATACGCCAAGAGCCTGAGAGATATTATGGATATCTTGTGACTTAAAATGGCGATGTGATGCTCATATATCAGGATGAGCCTGCTTCCTACCAAGAAGCTATGAATGGACCAGATTATGAGAAATGGGTTAAAGCCATGAAATCTGAGATGGACTCCATGTATACTAACCAAGTATGGACTCTGGTTGATCCACCCGAAGGGGTAAAACCAATCGGGTGCAAGTGGGTTTTCAAGAAAAAAAATCGACATGGATGGTAATGTACAAACCTATAAAGGCCGACTTGTAGCAAAAAGGTTCAAACAAATTCAAGGTGTTGACTATGATGAAACCTTCTCTCCAGTGGCAATGGTTAAATCCATCAGGATCTTACTTGCTATTGAAGCTTTTTATGATTACAAAATCTGGCAGATGGATGTCAAAACTGCTTTCCTTAACGGAAATCTCCTTGAGGATGTGTATATTACACAACCTGAGTGTTTTGTCACTCCAAAGGATGCTGGAAAGGTATGTAAGCTGCAGCGATCCATTTATTGATTGAAGCAAGCCTCTAGGAGTTGGAATCTTTGATTTGATGAAGTAGTCAAAGAGTTTAGCTTTATTAAAAATGAAGATGAACCTTGTGTATATAAAAAGGTTAGTGGGAGTCACATTGTATTCCTAGTATTATATGTTGATGATATATTAATTATTGGGAATGACATTCCTTCCTTACAGACTATAAAAACATGGTTAGGAAAATGTTTCTCCGTAAAAGATTTGGGCAATGCTGCCTAAATTTTAGATATCAGGATCTATAGAGATAGATCGAGAAAAATGCTCGGCCTAAGTCAAAGTACATATATTGATATAGTGTTGAAACGGTTCAGAATGCAAGAGGCGAAAAGAGGAAACTTACCCATGACTCATGGTGTAAAGATCTTTAAGGCCCAATGTCCTAAATCACAAGCTGATGAGGAGCGTATGAGAAAGATCCCTTATGCTTCAGCAATTGGATCTATCATGTATGCAATGATATGTACTCCTCTGGATGTCTCGTATGCTTTGATCATGACGAGCAGATACCAGTTAAATCCAGGTGAAGGTCACTAGACAGCAGTCAAGAATATCCTCAAGTACCTGAAAAGGACTAAGGATTCATTCTTGGTATATGGAGGTGAAGACGAACTGGCAGTAAAGGGTTACATAGATGCTAGTTTCCAGACTGACACTAATGACTATAAGTCTCAGTCAGGTTTTGTGTTTTGCCTTAATGGTGGTGTTGTTAGCTGCAAGAGTTCGAAGCAAGACACAGTAGCCGATTCTACAACAGAGGCTGAGTATATTGTTGCTTCTAGTGCAGCCAAGGAGGCTGTATGGATTAAAAAGTTCATCACTAAACTTGATGTTGTTCCAACCATTAGTGATCCGGTTTCTCTATAGTGTGATAATAATGGAGCCATTGCGCAGGCTAAGGAACCCAGATCTCATCAATGATCCAAACATATACTTAGGCGGTACCATCTCATCCGTGAAATCATTGATAGAGGATATGTACATATAGGATCGAAGAGTGCCAACAGATGAGAATGTTGCAAATCCACAACCAAGGCTTTGTCACAACAGAAGCACGACGGTCACACTAGTTCCATGGGTATTAGATACATGAGTGATTGGCTCTAGTGCAAGTGGGAGACTGTTAGATTTTATGCCCCAGAGGCCAATTATTTGATATAATTGCTTAACGCTTTGATATTATATTTGATTGAATAAATTAATGATTTTATTATGGTTTTATTTACTGCTTTATATAAATGTTAACATAATAAAAATCCTTAGAATAGTGATACTAATTATATAGTTTCAAATATGTGACTTGAACACGAGATTATATAATTACAATTAGTATCATTGTTCTTAAATGTCACTAGTCGAGTATCATTATTTATGGGACAACAATGATGCATTATGACTAGTATGTGGATTGACTGTTGACCAAATCTCATTGGTCATAAATATATGAGATATTAAGTCAATGCATAGGTACATGTTAGAGAACGATGTACTAGACAGACCCACCATGAGAATTCTATGTGGAGCATTATACGAAGTGTCATTAGCAATTTTCATAGTGACAATGATGTAATGGTCCTCCGACCTGAAATCACTATATTTATACATGGGAATTTATGTACTTTTATATCATCAAATTTCACCTTTAATAGGGTGGACTATAAAGGTGATTATTGGGTACATCATGAATCGTGTGAGGGATGTGAGTGATCTAGATGGAATTTAACCATCCTATATATTAGGGGTGATATCCACAAACCTCTTAATTGAGTAGGACTATGAAATGCATGGCCATGCTCAAATAGTGATTTGTTTCATATAGTCTACTCATTGATCAAGAAAAACTCAGATTAAATTATGAAGAGTATGACACATTTCATGACTCGAGTTTAATCTAGGATATTAAGATTAAAAGGATTAAATTACATTGATACATTGGTCAAGAAAAGGTTGCATCGAATCATCGATCTTATTATTACTTGGGTAGCAGTGATGCATTACTAGATGCCGCTCACTGTTTATAATTTTATAATATGATTTTAAAAGTATTGCCAACGTAATAATAACCTATAGGGTCACACACATAGAACATAATTAAAAGAGAATTAATTTAAATTTTAAAGATTTGAATATGAAAATATGATTGATAGTATTTAAATTAAGAATTTAAATTAATAGGATAGTTTATATATATATATATATGTATATTAATTAATTAAGACTTAATTAAGATATATATATATATATATATATATATATATATATATATTCGGATTTTAATAATATTAGGTTTTGATTAATTCCTCCTAACTGCTATATATATGATATATATCAGTCATTTTAGGGATTATGTAAAAATACAAAACTCTAGCCGCTCTTAGAGAGAGATTAGAGAAAAAGTTTAAAAATTCCTCATCCTTGGTGGCTAGTACCGCGGTTCCTTCATCTGCGGATCGTAGAACGATTCACGGAGCGTTCGTGTGGATACCATAGAGACGCAGTTCTGTTGGATTGCGTAAAAGATTCGAAGCTGTTTCGGAACTCTTTTATAATCGGTATAATATCTAAACAACTGAATTAATTTCTGTTTCGCATGGATCCTGTTTTGGGTTTCGAAAATTGCTTTAAAATTTTAATATCCGCTGCGCGTTTCTGTATCGAAACCCTACATCTCCAAAAGAGAGAAGCTCGAACTAATTTTCTGATTCAAGAAAACTGTGAAGATATTGCTCAATCCAAGAATCAACTCAACGAGCTTGTACAAGGCATGACTCGCCTATCAGAAGATATTCAAACCCTTGATGCTGACATAAAGGGGGATAATAAAGGGGAAAAGAGAAAGGAAAAGGCAGAAGCAGAGGCAACTTCACTCAATCTTCAAGGAGCCCACCTGCAAGACATCCTTACCATCAGACTCCATGACCTGAACAGCAGCATCGAATTATCATGGCATAACCGCTGAGAAGTCAAGAGCCCAGCTCACAAGGTGTAACAACCACACACCTAAAGTTGCCTATTGGAGATCCTACATTAATGAACAGACACAATCATGGGGAACCGCTAAGTCAAACCGAGTTGGAAGATATAGCATGGAGAAACAAAGCCAGTAGGAGAAGTAGAGCTGAAGAATATATCAATCCTCCAAGGATCAAAAGGCAAAAGAAATAGAGATAAGTTGAACTTAATTCCTATATATGTAATTAAGCTTAATTATAATATCTGTCTTTACAAACATCAATAAATTCATGTTTATTCTCTAGAAATTTCAGTTACTCACTGAAACACTAGGTCATATTTACTTTCTAGAAATTGAATCTAGAAATTGATAATCATGACACAAATCTCCTTGGTTTTGTCAACATCAAATAGGGAGAGATTGTTGGGAGATTGCATATTTAAATTTGATGTTGAAAGTAAATATTCATGATTATATATAAAGTCCTTCAAGGAATATATATACAAGGACTTAGTGGTAGATCAAAATTGTTAGGTTGATCTAAACTTTTAATGTTCATCATTATGTAAATGAATGTATAGATGAAAAGTTCAAAGCTGTTAGGTTGATCTATATCTTGAGATGTAATAGATAGGCTTCAACAGAATCGTAGTCTATCAAGTTGATCAAGAGATTGCAGAAGCCAAGGCAGAATCGTAGAGCACGGAGAATCGTAATGTGTCTTCTTTGGAGGGCCTCTCCCAGAATTATAAAGTGGTCCAAATGCTTGCTGAGCCAACTCAGATATCGTAGTGTGCTCTCGAAAGCATAAAGTTTGCAAGTCAAATAAGTGAAGATCGTAGTCTGCCAGTTCTTAAGGGAAATCGTAGTGCTCTCGTTCGCTGGTACCGTATCAAGCACCAAGGTGGCAAGACACCACGATCGGAATCGTAGAGCTTTATATGTCTGTATCAGAAGCATCGACCCTTGTCCATTTGTTTAAAGAATAAATCACAACAAATATGGAGTGGGTTATAAACATTGATGTCCTCAAGTGTCCCAATGACACAATAGTCATCCATAGTATATAACAAAGATACGTATTGAATAAGATAAGGACAGTACTATGGGTCAGCAGAAAACACCTTTCAGGTGTTAGGTGAGATAACAGTCTGCTGTGTCTGTAGGCCAGACTGTAAATCAGAAGTTGTCCAAAAAGTCTCCATCAAAGCTCAGAAATGTCAAATGCATTTAATGCTTCAACGAATGTCTTCAACAGATACATTTCAAAGGCATCATATATACAAAACATAAGCAGATAAAAGAGAAAGCAAGCATAGAACAAAAATGCTGAAGAACACTTAACACTCAACTCTACGATCTAAAAAAAAAGCTTACTCAGCTACTCAGTTCTTTCGAACACAAGCTTAACAGCAAACTGAGTAGCACCATTCAAGAACTCAAATATTATCAAGTGAAGTAAGAAGTTCCAAGTTAGAAGGACTTGAAGAGTTCTAAGTGAACTGAGAAGTACTAAGTCTGCTAGACTTGAAGAGTTCAAAAGTGAACTAAGAAGTTCTAAGACTGTTGGTCTTGAAGAAATCTATGAGATTCAGAAAATGTAAAGATATCCTTAGTGGATTTCCTACTCGAGAAGTAGAAGAGTGGACTAGGAGCTTTAAGTGCTCTGAACCCCTAAAAAACTATGTGTCTCTTATATTTTTGCTATAACTGTTATAACTGCTTAACTCGTATTAATTCGTTATATCTTAAAGGGAAAACAAACAAATCACAATTCCGTTGTGTTTAAGTCATTATCAAAACTAACAAGTATTTTGAAAAGAATTTAAAATATATATTCAACCCCGCTTCTAAATATCTATTGTGCCTCTGGGAACTAATAATTGGTATCAAAGAAGGTTCTATCAAATATCCTACAAAGCTTAAGTAGATCCAATGGCACATCTGACAAGCGAATCAAAGACTGGAGGAGGCAGCAAGCCACCTATGTACAACAAAGACAAATTCGCCAACTGGAAAGTTTGTATGCAAGCCTACATGGACTTAATAGATGAAGATCTATTTGAAACTGTTTAAAATGGGCCCTACTTTCCTACAAAGCTTGCACTGAATTAGATGACCCTAACAGAATTCAGGTCAAGGTGAAAACAAAATGGACTGACAACGAAAAGAAAGTTGTCCAACTTGACAAAAAGGCCAAGAACATTTTGTTCCAATCTCTAGAAGATGACATGTTTGAGAATGTGGTCAATAGCAAAACACAAAAGGAATTATGGTAAGCATTGCTCATATGCATTAAGGAACAGAAGAATTCTGAGAAAACAAGTAATCTCTCCTTACTCAGCAGTATGAAATGTTTGCCAACATTCAAGGAGAAAATGTCACTTCCACTTACGAAAGATTCAATATTCTGCTCAATTATCTTCGAGCCGTTGGAATGATCTATCCAAATAAAGATCTAATCATAAAAGTTCATGAGAGACTTAGCTAGCAAGTGGGATGCCAAAACCACTACCATCATATCAGAGAATCAAAGAATCTCCATGAAATGATTGTCCAACCTTTATATGGTAACCTTCTCACGTATGAATTGGAGCTGACTCAACGAGTAGAAACTCTATCTAAAGGAAGAAAGAAGGACAAAAGGGTAGCTATTAAATCAATAGATAACATCTCCAAAGTCAACACTGAGAATGACTCTGACTATGATGAAGATAATGATGAGAACTTTGCAATGTTGGTAAGAAGACTCAAAAGGTTCATGCGTCAAGGAAGAATAAGCAACCCAAAGAAAGTCAACAACTACAGCAGCCTGCAGGAGCAGATAAATGACTTATACTACAACTGCAAGAAACCTGGCCATTTCATTGCAAACTGCAATAAACCTCTTAGAGAAGAACTAAAGAGGAATCAAAGAAAGAATTCAAAGGCAACAAAATGCCTCAGAAGAAAGACAAAGGTCTTGTGGCCGAAGGATCATGGATGGACTCAGACAATGACTCAACTCCCGAATCTAGAGATGATGAAGATCTTCAAATGGAAAATCTATGCCTGATGGTCAAACATGCAAAGGATAAGAAGAGCTCTGACATTCATGAAGTAAGTATAGATGAGGTGTTTGACTTTAACTCTCCTGATGTAGATATTGGTTATTTAAGAACTGTACTACATGACATAACATCAGATCTGCATCAATACATGAAATGGTTCAGAGTTTTGTCCAAAGATTATTCTCTTCTTCAAAAAAGAGAAAGAGAAAGCTTAGGAAGATATGGAAACAACTCTTCTAAGTACTAACTCTTTCTCTAAATTTGAAGCTGAGAATAAGCTCTTAAAACAGACCAATGAGCTGAATGCACAGAGAGAGTCAAGTCTAACGTCTAAAATTGAGGAACTAGAAAGGACTATCTCTACATGGAATAAATCCTCTTCTTCCATAGACTCCCTGATCTCCAGTTAGAGAAGTGCATCTGACAGAACATGTTTAGGTTTTGGGGATTCCACCTCAGAACCATATGTGGAAAACATAAAGGAAACTAGCTCTAGTAATGTTTCAAGTTTTAATAGAAGCATATACATTTGTGAAATCCTCACATTAGGAAGAACCAGTCCAACCCTGCTCTTCTGATCTAATCAATGTTCCAAGGAATAAAAGATCCCATGATGGCCTAGGTTTCAGAAAAGAGAAGAGTAACTCAGTCACTACTCTCCAACCTCGAAGGATCGTAGAGTCGAGTAAAATCAACTCCACGAACCAACCGGGAAGGAACAGTAGAATTAAGGTTCACTCCTCACAAATCATAAAACTCAAGGACACATGGAAAAAGAAGAATCAGTATAAAGGAAGGACAACTGAGAACCCGCATAAGTGCAAATGGAGGAAGAATCCACATACACACACAAGCATGCATCATATTAGATGTTTTGTATGTTATAAGATTGGTCATAAGGTTGCAAGATGCTACCATAATCTTATGCATGTGAGACCCAAAATCAAGCAAATTTGGGTTCCCAAGGGTACTAACAAAATAGGACCCATGCAAGTATGGGTACCAAAATGAGAGTTTAATCTTACAACAAGAACAGAGCTCCACGATCACAACCTGGTATCTGGACAGTGGATGCTTAAGGCACATGACCGGGAACAAAGTCCTCCTGTCTAACTACATAGAGAAGGAGGGTCCGTCAGTCATCCTCGAAGACAATGGCTCTGATAAGATAAGAGGATATGGCTCAGCTGGGAATGGTGTAGTGTCCTTTAGTAAAGTAGCTTGTGTGGAAGGTTTACAACACAATCTTCTGAGCATAATCCAACTCTGCAACAAGGGTCATCAAGTCACCTTCCTCAATAATCAATGCCAAATTAGAGATTTGTAGACATCATATATAAAGCTGACTGGAACAAGAGATGGAAACGTCTACACTTTTAATCTTGGTTAACTGAGCTCGGACGAGAAAATATTCTTTCTGGCTAAAGCATCTAAAGAAATAAGCTGGTTATGGCATAGAAGACTGTCTCATCTCAACTTTAAAAGCATGTCAAAACTAGCCTCCAAAAATCTAGTAGCATGATTACCCGAGTTTAACTTTGTCAAAGAAAGGCCATGCAATGCCTGTCAGCTTGGAAAATAGGATAGAAGCTCATTCAAGAGCAAAACTGACAACTCAATTGACAAACTTCTGCAGTTGCTTCACATGGATCTTTTTGGGCCAATTCCAACAACACACCTTGGAAGGAAGAGATACTCATTGGTCGTAGTGGATGACTACACCAGATTTACATGTGTGTTCTTTCTAAACTTAAAAGATGAAACAAGCTCCCAACTAATCAAGATGTTCATACTGGTGATGAACGAGAGACGAGAGAAAATCAAAGCTATAAGGAGTGATCATGGCAGAGATTTCAACTTCTGCATAGACAATGACATCACTCACAACTTCTCAGCTCCACGAACTCCTCAACAAAATGGAGTAGCTGAGAGAAAGAATAGACTGCTGATAGAGGCTAGAAGAACTCTACTCATGGAAGCTCATCTGCCTGAATACTTCTGGGCAGAAGCTGTCAACACTACATGCTACACTCAGAACAGATCACTTATACTCTCTATGATAAAGAAGACTCCCTACGAATTGTGGAAAATAAGGAAGCCAAGTATCAGCTACTTTTATGTATTTGGTTGTGCATGTTATATTCTAAACAATGGAAAACAGTATCTCAGAAAGTTCCAACCTAAGTCGGACGAAGGAATATTTCTCAGATATGCGCCAAATAGCAAGGCTTACAGCGTGTTCAATAAAAAGACTCTGAGTGTTGAAGTCTTAATTCACATAATCTTTGATGAAACAGACTTGGACAAAATAGTGTCTCAAGACACTACGAACGATAATCCAGACACTACGAACAAGGTCATCAAGCTCAACACCATGATCGTATTCCTAGGAAATGAAATTGTCGACCAAGGAGAGGAGATCGTAGAGAAAACTAGGCAAGACAACGAACCTCCACATTAAGAAGCAGAAATTAATCTTGAAGAACTCAAACAACAAGGCATCAGGTCAGATGCTCCAATAGGAAATAGATGGCCAAAATATCGTACTCAAGACTTAATCATTGGAGATCCAAATGAAAGAGTTAAAACAAGAGTTGCCACCTAGAATGAGTGTTTCAATCTAAGCTTTCTGTCATTAATGGAACCCAAGAAGATAGAAGATGTTATAGAAGACTCCAGTTGGATACAAGCCATGAAAGAAGAACTAAATCAGTTTGAAAGAAGCAAAGTATGGAGATTAGTTCCAAGACCAAGAAGCCATCCAGTCATTGGCACCAAGTGGGTCTTCAGAAACAAGATGGATGAACATGGAGTAATAACAAAGAATAAGGCAAGACTAATGGTCAAAGGTTACTCTTAAGAAAAAGGCATTGACTACGATGAGACCTTTGCACCTGTTGCCAGATTAGAAGCCATCAAAATATTTCTTGTGTTTGCTGCTCACATAAAATTCAAAGTCTTTCAGATGGATGTTAAAAGTGCATTCCTGAATGGTGAACTTCAAGAAGAATTATATGTGGAGCAACCTCTAGGTTTCATCAATCCAACTTTCCCTAATTATGTTTACAGATTAGATAATGCCTTATATGGTCTTAAACAAGCACCTAGAGCATGGTACGAAACACTAACATACATTCTCATTGAAAATGGATTCACCAAAGGTAGAGTAGATACCACATTATTTCTTAGAAAGCATAAAGACAAAGTCTTATTAGTTCAAATATATGTTGATGACATTATTTTGGCTCTACTGATGAAAACTGTGTAAGAGATTTGCCAAGCTTATGCAGAGCAAGTTCGAAATGAGCTTGATGTGTGAGCTGAATTTTTTACTTGGAATACAAGTAAAGCAGATTGATGAAGGAATCTTCATAAACCAAGCCAAGTACATTAAAGACTTACTTAAAAAGTATGGCATGGAATCAGTCTCTCCCATGAAAACACCAATTGCTCTAGCAACCTAGCTTGAATAAAGACGAAAAAGGTAAAATCATTGATATAACTCAATACAGAGGTATGATATGCTCTCTTTTATATCTAACTGCTAGTAGACTAGATATAATATTTGCAATGTGCATATGTGCTAGATTTCAAGCTAATCCTAAGGAATCACACTTAACTGCTATAAAAAGGATTTTCAAGTATCTCTAGGGTACACCTCACTTGGGACTTTGGTATCCCAAGGTGTCCTCCTTTGAACTGACAAGATATATAGATGCTGATTTTGCAGGTTGTAAAATAGATAGAAAAAGTACAAGTGGCACCTGTCAGTTGCTAGGAAACAGATTGGTGTCCTGGTTTAGCAAGATGTAAAACTTAGTATTTACTTCAACTACAGAAGCTGAATACATTGATGTTGGCAGCTGTTGTGTTCAAATCTTATGGATGAAAAATCAGCTAGTAAACTCAAAGGGTGTGGAAATCAAGCTCAAAGCTTAAGATATAAACCTAGCCCTAAGTTTCAAATCGAAAGGACTTTCGTCTATGGAGGTCATCAACTTTCATGAAGGACTAAATAAGACGCATCATAAAAACTTTCAGACCGTCAAGAGGTACAAGAAGAAAGAGTTTCCCCAAAGGTATGAGTTTTTGGCTGACATTGTTGGGAAATGTATATGCTGTAAGAGCTCTAGCCATGATTCTATGAACGAAGTGCAATTTAAGCTCGTGACAGAAATCTGCATCGGGGTTCAACTCAACTATGCAGCCCTACTCATCGACTGGATTGGGAAGTGGATTCTTAGTTCGAAGAAATCAAAGAGCTCTAGAAAGATACTCTACGGGCGGTTTATAAGCATCATCCTGTAGTCAGCTTTGGGTGATAAAATTGGGGATAATGAAGGAGAATCCATCAATTCCAGCAGAAGGATGCCCAACAACTGTTTGAAAATTTGAAAAGAAATCCAACATAAAATTTAAGGATGATGTCTGAATCCAGTGGAAGAACTGGTGAAGCGAAGGAGTCTGGGCTACCGGGAAATATTTCAATTGTATAGGAAGCTGAAGAAAAAGAAAAAATCAACAAGGAGGAACCCATTGCTTTGGTCAGAAAAAGCAAGGGAAAGAGTAAGATGAAGGCTCAAGTAACAGAGGAGCGTCAAGGTTCAAGTACTGATGCCCCTCAAGAGAGTTCAGGAACTGAAACTCTGAGGAATTTTAAGAGGAAGGAACAACAGTCTGAGGAAAAGGAAGAAGAAGATAGAGCTACCATCTCTCATTTGCTTAAGAAAGGAAAACGCAACAATAAGTCAAAGAAGTTCTCTTTCTCTTCGATTGTATAGTCCCTACCGATCGTAGAGTCAAGATTTATTACTACTTCAGAAGAGAATACTGCAACAGCTTCTCATCCTGATCAACCTTTCAGAGTTAAAGCTGAAGAAAGTGATGAAGTTATGGCTCAGCCTAGGAAGCCAAAGAGAAAACTTGTCAAGAAGTACATCCTTGTGAATGAAGGAGTGCTAAAGGAGGAAGACAGAAAGATAGTTGTTGAGAAAGGATTACCCGAAATTGAGAAAGGGCTACCCGAAGCTAGTAAGGAGAATACAGCTCAAGTTGAGGGGGAGCTTCATGTAGTTCTTACACTAAAAATGCTCCATCAGAGGGGCAGTTTTTTGAAATTCAAAGGGATGATCGAGTTGAGGGGGAGCCTCACAAAGTCCTATTTCATAAAAGGCTACAGCTGAGAAGGAATTGTCAATAGATCATCATGGATCTTCCTCAATCCCTCAAGAGATTCTAGATTTAGAAACTGTAGAAATGGAAAGGATTGAAGCTATGGAGGATGAAAGAATAAAAGAGCAAAGAAGTCAAGTGGAGATAATTGATGTAGTGGAAACTTCAAATGAAGACAGAGGAGAAGAAGAGGACGAAGAAGTTGTGATTATTGCAGTGGGATGTGATAGATATAGGAGATCCAACTACAATCAACTATTCTCCTATCTACCTATGTTTCCCTTTCACACTTCCTAAATCCTCAACTCCTGGGATCAAATGTTATAGACCTTCAAAGCCTATCCTACAATCTCGGTGCTAGCTCATGGATTCCCAGGCAACCTCACCTTTGCCCGAAAGCTGATCACCAACATCCCCTCTTCTAAAAATGGGCATGAGGTACAAACTATTTCCATCTCTTTCAGGGTTAGTCAATGTCCACCATCATTTTTCAACCAATTCTATGAATTACCTAGATGGTTGGAAGTGATACTTCATCCACTCAATCAATTTCTAGTTAAAAAATCCCAAAATTCTGTAATTGATGAACCAAATATGCCTAACTGTATATTGATCCAATCTCCTATCATATCCCACTCTACGATTAGTGATCCAAATCCAATCATAGAGTCACCTGCTCAAAATGAAGAGTCACCTCCTCTTAAGGCTCAACCTCACACACCTGCTCCTCCATCAAATATCCCTTCCTCATAAACAAATGAGTATTTCAATCTTAATCTTGCTCTCTATAATATGCAAGATCAATACATAAGAGCCTATCCTCCAAACAATCAACAACTCCTTGAGCTCATATCGGATATTCTTACCAAAATGGAGTTGTCTGATGCATCTAAGAAGGTGACTAAGGACATATAAGACGATTTTGAAGTTCACTCAGACCTTGTTCACCTAAGGCTATCTCATTTGATCGATGCTGCCAACACTCTCCTAAGAAACCTAAGTTCTGAGCTTTCAAAGAAGCTTAGGGAGATCATAAAGGAGATGATTCAGAGTATCAATGAAAGGGATCAAATCCACTTTCAAGCTGTCAAGAAACACAGGGAAGTTGTTCTTATCTTGCAGAATACTCAGGAATCCCAGAATAAATTTATAATGAAAAGTCTAACGAATATACGAACTTCAATGAAAGAATTCTTAGGATTTTCCATTGGCAAAATGCAACAAACAGAAAATGTCTTGGCCATTCTCCAAAAGAGAGAAGTTCGAACTGATTCTCTGATTCAAAAAAATCGTGAAGACATTGCTCAATCTAAGAATCAGCTCAATGAGCTTGTACAAGGCATAACTCGCCTATCTGAAGATATTCGAACCCTTGATGCTGACATAAAGGGGGAGAATAAAGGGGAAGGAAAGAAAGGCAAAGGTAGAGGCAGTGGTAGCTTTGCTCAATCTTCAAGGATCCCTCTTGTAAGACAGCCTCGTCATCAGACTCCATGACCTGAACAGCAGCAACGAATTATCATGGCACAACCGCTGAGAAGTCAAGAGCCCATCTCACAAGGTGTAACCACTACACACCTAAACTTGCCTATTGGAGATCCTACAATCATGAACAGACATGATCATGGGGAACCGCTAAGTAAAAACAAGCTGGAAGATATAGCATGGAGAAACGAAGTCAGCAGGAGAAGAAGAGCTGAAGAATATGTCAATCCTCCTAGGATCAAAAGGCAAAAGAAATAAATATAAGTTGAACTTAATTCCTATTGATGTAACTAAGCTGAATTGTAATATCTGTCTTTATAAACATCAATAAATTCATGCTTATTCTCTATAAATTTTAGTTGCTCATTGAAACACTAAGTCATATTTACTTTCTAGCAACTACGTCTAGAAATTGATAATCATGACACAAATCTCCTTGGTTATATCAACATCAAATAGGGGGAGATTATTGGGGGATTGTATATTTAAATTTGATGTCGAAAGTAAATATTCATGATTATATGTAAAGTCCTTCAAGGAATATATGTACAAGGACTTAGTGGTAGATCATAATTGTTAGGTTGATATGAACTTTTAATGTTCATCATTATGTAAATGAATGTATAAATGAAAAGATCAAAGCTGTTAGGTTGATCTATATCTTGAGATGTAATAGATTAGATTCAACAGAATCGTAGTTTATCAAGCTGATCAAAAGATTGCAGAAGCTAAGGCATAATCATAGAGTATGGAGAATCGTAATGTGTTTGATTTGGAGGGCCTCTCCCGAAATCGTAGAGTGGTCCAAAAGCTTGTCGAGCCAACTCAGATATTGTAGTGTGCTCTCGGAAGCGTAGAGTCTGCAAGTTAAGCAAGTGAAGATCGTAGTGTGCCAGTTCAATAAGTAATTTGACTATCTTACTACGCTCATATCACAGATGCTAGACATAATATTAATAATCAATACTGAGAATAAAAAAAATTATTCGTAAAAATAGAATTATTTAAAATTTAGTGTCCTGACAGCCACCCCATGTTGCTTGAATGGGTGTATCCATCAGCAGGCGTTTCTCGAACTTAGAGTTGGGTTTTGGGGGTTGTTCGCTCAGTACTTTGAAATCAGGTTCGCAATAGTGTCCAAGTTGGTACAAGGTGAAAATGAAGTCGATTGAAGGTGGGACCCCTACTTCGTGGCAGAAGGAGATGCAGGCGATAATATTAATGTAGGAGTTTGGCACTAGCTGGACAAATATGATGCCAATAAACCCTAGAAGAGTGATGATGAAAGCGTGAAAAAGCAATCCAACTTTTCTAACAGAATTAGGGGCATTGAGGTCCAGCCGTTAGATCGGTGGTACATTCTGTCTATGGGTGTCGGCGCTTTGAGATGGTGGGTTTTAAGAATTTGGTGATGCTTTCGGATTATGAGGAGATCTGCATTAATGATTTGAGAAGGGAAGTTGGCGAGTGAAAATTATTTCTCGTTGGGGTATTCACGCTTCATTTTTTGGAAATCTGTTTCCGGAGGGTTCTGGGTGGAGGTGGTGGCTGCACTGGTAGATTCGTCGGGAATAACATTAGTGTTCGGGTTTGGAGTGACCTTGGAAGGGTTAAAGGCGGTTGTAGGAGGAGCGGGGATGCTTGATAGAGGGTTTACGAGAATGTGGATGGTGTTTTTCAGGTGAGATGTTTTCTGGATTTTTGGAGGAGGCTATTGTTGCAGTTTTGAAGGAAGATAGCTGGGAAGTTGAGGATAGAGGAATTGTTCTTAATTTTTAAATGGGATGGTGAAACTGTTTGAATTAGGAGAAAAGGGGGTTTATAATTTTGTGTTTTCAACTATTATCGAATAGTGAGGAGCGACTCATTAATGAGTGTTATGATGACGTTTGGGTGGGGGGTTTGAAAGGTTGGATTACTATCTGATGTATGGATTTTCTGGATATTTGGCCTTGATTTTGGTTATTATTGTCCGTTGGGCCATGTTTGGAGTACTCTTCCATCAAATATTCTGTTTGGATAGAAGACTGGGGGGAATGTTGGGCCAGAAATATTTGGGCCTAAAATATATAGTGGGTTGTTACCCACGTAATATTATGTGGGCTTTAATAAGGGGCTGTTTTGGTAGATGAGGGATTTGTGGATTATGGTTCCTAGTAATATTTAGTTTCTAGATATAGAAGGAAGTGTTGAGATTTGAGCCAACTTCCATAATTCTAGGAGATTTTGTGCAATCCTGTTAAGGAATTATTGATGTGGAAAGAACCCTAATCTAACATGGGGAAGGAATTTATAGAGGTGGTTAGAACACTATAAATACAAGGCTTTACCCTGATTCTTAGGTACACACAATTATTATTATTCAGCACTAGAGCATCAAGTCTCCATTTGTTAACATTATTCAGTTTATATTTATTCTCACACCGGAACTATCCCTTGACGGCTCAAGACGTCAAGATTTTGGTGGTTTCTCATTTTTGTGTAGGATTGGACGCGCTTTGGTGATTGAAGCGCGTGGACGAATCTTGGCGTTAACGAATACTATAATTTTAAATTTATAACGTTGACTATGAATCAGATCCTTATATATATATATATATATATATATATATATATATATATATATATATATATATATATATATATTAGCATCAATATTTTTTCTGAATTCACTGTTTTTATAAATGTCCAGCCACCGAATGAGAGAACTTCATATGCACAATTAATTTGCTAAAGGAAGTTTCTCATTAAGGTGCAAAATTTGCAACTTCCATTTAGAATTTTGAAGTAATTAATAATAAATGGACCAAGAAAAGGAAATGAAAGTAATGACATATGGACTCCACATTACACTGAGTGCATGGCTCTAAACAGCTAGGTAGTTGCGTGTGGGTTCCCATATATTAAATGTAAGTAGCACCAGTAGTTATTATTGAGTGAATCTTGGTGATGACTTTTGCAAATTATGTGCCCCCAATAGGGTATCACATATGGATGAAATTTATTTTGTTTCATGCCTTTGTCTTCTTTTTTCTCTCCCATCTTTTCCCCTGTGAACCAAGGACAGGCTGGCGCTGGACAGCCAATATATAAGAAATAGGGTTCAAGCGCTGAAACCATGCATGCTGCTGATAAACCATTAACCACTCTCATTAATTTGTATGTCCCTTTTTAGTTGACCTTTTAAGAAAAAATAAAAAATTAGTAAGAAATATAATTAGTTGATGAAAATCAACAATGAGAAATCATTTTACTAGGCAAGAATTTTGACTTAGTCTAAATTTACGACTCTCAAATTACATTTTACAAGTCAATATTTACTGCCCTCAAGTCTGAAGACTGAAAGTATCCGAGTCAAGCAGCTACATCAACATCATTCTCAAGGCAAGATTTCTCCCAACAAGCTATACGTGTTTGCCGCCTATGTAATTGAAAAATCTTGTTAATTAATTACTTAATTTTACTTAACGCTTGATTTTTTAGATTTACTATATAGCAGAAAGAAAGGTGAGCAAAAAATGTGAGCGTTATTTCACGCTTAGAACGATATCATTTTGTATAATTAAATATATTTATTTTTATATTATATATAAAACAATATTTTTATAATTTTAAAAAATAATATTTTGTGACACCCCAAAATAAGTATACATCACTCATTCTGAGTCACTAAATATATGGTAAAGAATATAAATACAAACTTCATTTATACAATACGACAAAGCGTAGCTGAGAGTTTTTACAAGAGTTTTATACAATAGGCAGTATTCAAACTCAAAAAGGAGTCTTCATTACATTTATTATCACACTAAATAGTGAGGACTACTAAAATAACCATCACAAACTGTCACTTCATTCCCTGACTAGTCCCGACTACATTCTCATTTACTAAAGAGAACAATACAAGCAAAAGAGCGAGCTCAACTAGCTCGATAAAAAATATTATGACTAAGATACTGTAAAATAAATTATCGTTAGCATTCAACAGTGTTAAACTGATAAAATAAAATAAACAACAAGTTTAACAGCAGTGGAACAAGCAATCAATTAGAAAAGTCAAGAAGAGCATTATATCTACTATCTTCTATGATTTAAAAGTTTATCATCAATTTTATCGCTGAGACTCAGCTAAATAAATAAACCACATCATCGAATCATCCCTGCACTACAAGCCAATGATATTCATTAGTATCACGACCACTAATTATATATGCACTATGGGTCAATGATATTCGTGTTTTCACTAATGATTATGATCATGCCAACAATTTTTAATCAATGCTCTACGACCCAATGATGACTTTTACCACATCATTTGTAACATCACGGGTCATGATTATACCAAAAAATTCTTGGTCATAATCAAACATATTAACAATCCATCTATGCACTACGGCCAAAGATGACTTTCATCTCAATATAAGCATGAGGATGATGACAATGATATAAGAATTCAATTAAATTAAAGCAAAGGATAAATTTTAAAGATTTATAATTCAATTTATCCAGAATTCAATAATGTCTAAATTGTCAACATGATACTACTTTGTGGAGTAAAATTCAAGAATAATATTGTATCAAAAATGATTTGGACCGAAAAAAAATCAATTTTTGTCATGAATAGTACCCCAAGTGAATAGTATTTGAGTGAATAGTACCCCGTAAATAGTACTTTGAGAATAGCAACCCGTGAATAGTACCCCGACATAAAAAGATTAAAAATTATCAAGAATGCTCAGAATAATATTTTCCTGAAAAGATACTAGATGAAGCGCAAATATCAAAGATATTCTACTAATTTAATGGAGTAGAACCACTTGTCATTTCACATTACAGGCGTCGAACCACTTGTTGTTTCACATTACAGGTGTCAAACCACTTGTTATTTCACATTACAGGCGTCAAACCACTTTTCTTTTTACTTCACCAGTCATCAAGCCACTTGCCTTTTCACATTACAAGGGCTAAGCTAGAAATCTTTTATAAATAGAAGCTTATTTCTTCTTTCATTCTCACTAATTCACTGCGACTCACAAGAGAATTCTATAGAGAAAGAAGAAGAGTATTTTATTACTACACTATTATAGTATCCAATCTCGTACTAAGGTAAGAGGGATTATTTCTTTCGTATTCGTAAATGATATTATTCTTGTTCAATATTCGTAAAATATAATATTTTCTTCCATACTTTGTCTGTAAGTAATATTATTTTGTTTCATATTCTTAATTATACACTTATATTGATAAGTATTGCTTCTATACTCCATGAAATTAGTAGAATATCCTTGATATTTTCGCTTCATCCAGTATCATTTCAGGGAAATATTATTCTGAGCATTCTTGATATTTTTAATCTTTTTATGTCAGAGTACTATTTACGGGTTACTATTCCTGAAGTACTATCCATGGGGTACTATTCACCAGGGGTACTATTCATGACAAAAATTAATTTCTTTTTTTGGTTCAAATCATTTTTGACACATTATTATTCTTGAATTTTACTCCACAAAGCAGTATCATATTGACAATATGGACATTATTGAATTCTGGATAAATTGAATTATAAATCTTTAAAATTTATCCTTTGCTTTCATTTAATTGAATTCTTATATCATTGTCATCATTCTCATGCTTATATTGTGATGAAAGTTATTTTTGGCCCGTAATGCATAGATGGACTGTTGATTTATATGATTATGACTAGGGATTATTCGGTATAATCATGATTATTTATGGAAAACGAATATCATTGGCCCGTAGTGCATGGATAATTTGTGGTCGTGATGCTAATGAATATCTTTGGCTTGTAGTGCAGGGATGATTCGATGATGTGGTTTATTTATTTAGCTGAGTCTCAGCGAAAAAATTGATGATAAACTTTTAAATCATAGAAGATAATAGATATCATGCTCTACTTGACTCTTTTAATGGATTATTTATTCTGCGCAGTTAAACTTGATGTTTATTGTATTTTATTAGTTTAACACTGTTAAAGGCTAACGATAATTTAGTTTGCATTATCTTAGTCATAATATTTCTTACTAGGCTAGTTGAGCTCGCTCTTTTGCTTTCAGTGTTCTCTTCAGAAAATGAGAACGTAACCGGGACTAGTCGGGGAATGAAGTGACGGCCTGTGATGGTTGTTTTATTAGTCCTCACTATTTAGTGTGATAATAAATGTAATGAAGACTCCTTTTTGAGTTTGAATACTGTCTATTGGATAATATTTGTGTAAAACTCTCAGCTACGCTTTGTCGTATTGTATAAATGAAGTTTGTATTTTTATTTTATACCATGTATTTGGCGACTCAGAATGTGTGATGTATACCTATTTTGGGGGCGTCATATTCAAGGTCCAACAGGCCATTTGGTTTCAGTTCAAGGCCACAAACAATGAAGCAGAATATGAAGCGATCTTGGCTGGACTTCGGTTGGCTCGAAGCTTGGAGGTTCAGAAGTTGGTTATTTATGTGAGACCCTGAATTTTATGAAATAAAAGTATTCAATTTTTCTATTTTGGTAATTAGTTAAATTGATAAAAGTTTAAAGTTAAGGGTAATATGTAAAAAAAATTTATTTTTGCAAAGTAAGCAAGTTGATATAAAATATTCATTGTGTAAGGGAATATTCAATTAGTCAGGGAATATTCTTTTTGTCGGGGAATATCCGTACAACGGTACAATCATTGGTGGACCCCATAATGGAATTATTTTCAGATTGAAAAAACGATAAAAATATTTTTATGAAAATAACGGCGGAAGTTTTACCGTTAAAACTGTTGAATTACTCGGTAGTAAAAGTACAGTTATACGCGTGGTTGCATAGTAGCATACGATATTGATTATTGATGCTTACGTGAGAAGTCACTCAGTTTTGTTCAATTATTGCTACAGTAATTGTTGCATAGTATCTCACGTTATTTGATTCAATTATTATCGATATTTTATATATTATTATATCAATAATTGAGATGACAAAGTTATTCATTTTATTAGATTATAAATAGAATATATTATATTTTATTGTAATTCAATCTGAACCGTTCATGAATTATTTATTATGCAGTCCATTCTTCTATAAATAGAAGCTCATTCCTTCATTATTTCTTACGAATTCACTGAAACTCTTGAGAGAGAAACTATAGAAAGAGTTCTTCCTCTATAATCTTGAGCGTATTTCTTTAGAGTTTAAGAAATCTTTGAGCGTAGTGCAAGTTTTCTTCAAGTATATACCAGTCGGAATACTTTTCTTTTTAAGGTAGGGGATATAATTGTCGTACTCGTAAGGGATATTATTTGTTGTACTCGTAAGGGGTATTATTTCTTTTGTATTCATGAAGAGAACTTCTATTATTCCATTCGTCATTATTCTGTTGGAATAACCTGTATACGCGGACTACCGTATACATGGTGAAATTCTTCTGTTATTCCATTCTTTATTATTATGTTGGAATAACATGTCTATGCGAAGTACTGCATACATGGTGAAATTCTTCTATTATTCCATTCTTTATTATTCTGTCGGAATATCCTGTCTGTGTGTTTACGCATGACCTGGTTCCATTGTTTATTATTCTATTAGAATAACCTGTCTGTGCGGTCTATCACATGCCTGATGAATTCTTCTGTTATTCCATTATTTATTATTCTGTTGGAATATTCTGTCTGTGCGTTTACGCATGACCTGGTTCCATTCTTTATTATTCTGTTGAAATAACATGTCTATGTATATTACCGCATGCATGGTAAATGATCATTCGTATTCATATGAATAGTATTTTCATTAAAAAGGGATTTCTGCCAGGGGCAGATTCATAATTTTTCTGACCCTCAAAAATTCTGGAAAATTTGAAATGATAATTTGATGAGTTTCTAGATTATGTCCAAAAATGACGATTTTTGGATGTATACATTAAGAGTTATGGATTTTATGGTAAAAGACTATTTTAAAAGTAAACCCTTATAACTCCTTGCGGTTAACTCTAAAATTGGTGAAATTTTTATTGGGAGTACATGTATATAACAGGAGTATACCCTGTAAATTTCGGAATTTTTGGACAAAAGTACAATTTATGATAAATGTCTCAATATTCGACAGTTTTAGACATATGAAAAATATTAAATGAATTTTAAAAATTCTGAGAAAAATATATGTTCAAGATGGGACTATATTATACTAAATCCCAGAAAAAGAAATATTTTGGGACTGATTTGGTATTTTTCATGAAAATGAACTAGTTATGAGTAAATGAATTAAATATGTTATGTAAAGTAATAAAATTGGAAAATAGAATTTTATGGCTTGAGAATCCTATATAGGGTATATGCAGATTTTTGATGAGGGATTTGATCATTGATGATGAAATCTTATGAGTATAACATTTTTGAATGATTAAATGCATTATTTAATAATGTGTAAACAATTGAAATAAATTGTTTATAAGTTTAAGAAATGATTAAAATATTGTTATAATATTAATAATATTAGATTATGAGATTATTAAGTGATTGATAACTTTTGGTTATTATTGAACGCTGGATAAATTGTATTATAAATGTTTAATATTTATCTTTTATCTCATTTGATTGATTCTTATATCATTATCATCATCCTCATGCTTATATTGTGTTGAAAGTCATCTTTGGCCGTAGTGCATAGATGGACTTGGTATGATTATGAGAAGGGATTATTCGGTATAATCATGACCATAATATTACAAATGATGTGAAAAAATTTCGCATTGGCCCGTAGTGCATTGATGTATAGTTTTTGGTATGATTATGGCTATGGATTCTCTTCGGCCAAGGGTGCAAAGATGAATTGTTTTATGGCATGATCATGACCGTTGATGAAAAAACGATTATCTTTAGCCCGTAGTGCATGGATAATTTGTGGTCTTGATATTAACGAATATCCTTAGCTGTAGTGCATGGATAATTAAGTGATATGGATTGATTATCGAGCTGAGTCTCAGCGATGAAATATAAATTCATGGATGTGATATTAACGAATATCCTTGGCCGTAGTGCAGGGGTGATTCGATGATGTGGATTATTTATTAAGTTGAGTCTCAACGATAAAATATTTATTATACATTTTTAATTCGTAGAAGATAGTAGATATCATGCTCTACTTGACTCTTCTAAAATACAGTTGTATGTTTTTGACATGTAGTGCAAAGATGAATTGTTAATGAATATATTTGGTCGTAATGTAAAGATGAATTTATTAGTATGATTATGAGCAGGAATTCTGATTTGGTGTAACCATGATTTTTGATGTTTCAGTTGAAGATAGGTGATGAAAATTATATTCGTCCTGGTTGCCAAGAGGAATTTAGAACCACAATTATGATTATGAGTTATTCATATGATTGTGGATAGGAACTGTTAATATATGTTATAAGGATAAAACATTATTGGTGGACTTTTAACATAGAGAAGATAATAGATCTTATGGTCTATTTGACTCTTCTAATTGATTGCTTGTTCCGCTATAACTATGGTTGAAAAGTTCTATCATCTACCATATGTTCTAAATCTCTGATTTATTATTGATGAAAGATATTAATAATTTAAATATCTTTAGTCATGATATTCTTTACTAGGCTAGTTGTGCTCACCCTTCTGCTTCACAATTCCTTTCAGGTAATAAGAGTGTAGCTGAGTCGAGCGGAGGTATTAAGAGGATTAGAACGGTGGTCTCTAGCTGTGGAGGTTCTCCCTAAACAGTATAGAAAAGTGTGTTGTATTCTATACATTAATTAGTAGTTATATTTGGTGAATCAAATAGGGTGAGGCGAACCCAACGTTGGAAGGGTGTTTTTGCCACTATCATACAAGATGTCTAATGACATACAACCTCGTGTTATCATAAGACATGGTTGTGCACATCCACTTGTTGAGTATATCTACGAGCACTACCTATATGATCTTGGAGTATATTTGAAATATAATTTTCACTTGGTGACAATGGAGATAATTATATGTAAAGAGAAGACTCACCATTGGAAAGAAGATGATAGTAATCTTCTTGTTTTTCTTTGGGGACTTTTAGGTTAACCAAGGATAATTCTATGGACATATGATATCTATCATAACCTGGACGCATGGCCTCCCATGTACGAAGGTTTTCTTGAGCACTTCCCAAAGATTTTAGTTTCTAAAACAGTTTTTGACTGTACTTTTATGTAAAGTACCATTGTAAGTTTGTGGTCGAGGTACCATGAGATTTACATACATTTGTATTAAAACTCATAGTTAACTGTGGTCGTATTCTATACGACAGCTCAACAGTTGTATAAATGAAGTTGTATTTAAATTTTGTACCATGTATCTGACAACTCAGAATGGGTGATGTATACCTAATTTTGGGGGCGTCACAATTTATAGTGACTCCCAACTGGTTGTTAAGCAGATATTTGGAGAGTATGAGGCTTGGGGGGGGGGAGAATGGAAAAATACATGGTCGAAGTAAAAGATAAACTCAAATTGTGACGTCCCTAAAATATGAATACATCACCTATTCTGAGTCGCCAAATACATGGTACTAAAAATTCAAATACAAACTTAATTATACAACAGTCGTGTAAAATACAACAACACATAGGCTGTGAGTTTTAATACAAATACTGTCCTCTAGATAGTATACAAACTCAATGGAGTCCTCATTACATTTAAGATCACACTATTTCACAGAATAGTGAGGACTACTAATGCACCATCTAGGACCATCACTCTGTTGCCCAACTAGTCCCCGCTACATTCTCATTTCCTGAAGAGAACAGTGAAAGAAAGGGTGAGCTCAACTAGCCCAGTAAGAAACATTATGACAAAGATAATACATAATAAATTATCATTAGCCTTCAACAGTGTTAAATTGATACAATATAACAACCATCAAGTTTAACTGCAGCGGAACAAACAATCCATTAAAAGAGTCAAGTAGAGAATAAAATCTACTATCTTTTATGATTTAAAAGGTTTTTCATCACTTTTATCATTGGGACTCAACTTATTAAATAATCCACATCATCGAATCATCCCTGCACTATAGGCCAATGATATTCTTTAGTATCACGACCACGAATTATCCATGCACTACGGGCCAAAGATAATCATGTTTTCATCAACGGTCCTGATCATGCCATAAAATAATTCATTTTTGCACCCTTGGCCATAGAGAATTTATAGCCATAATCATACCAAAAACTGTCCATCAATGCACTACGTGTCAATGAGGACTTTTTTCACATCATTTGTATCATTACGGTCATGATTATACTGAATAATCCTGGTCATATTTATACCAAGTCCATCTATGCACTACAGGCCACAAGTGACTTTCAACATAATATAAACATGAGGATGATGACAATGATATAAGAATTCAATAAAACAAGTTCAAGAATTAATTTATTCAGGAACCAATAACGTTCAAATTGTCAACATGATACTGATTTATGGAGTAAAATTTAAGAATGCTTAGAAGAATATTTCCATAAAAAGATATTGGATGAAGCGCAAATATCAAGGATATTCCACTAATTTCATGGATTATAGAAGTCAAAACTTTAACCAACTGAGTATAATAAGGAATAGAATAACAAAAGAAATCACCAGGCATGCGATAGACCGCACAGACAGGTTATTCTAACAGAATAATAAATAACGGAACCAGGTCCAGCGTAAAACGCACAGACAGGATATTCCAACAAAATAATAAATAATGGAACCAAGTCATGCGTAAAGCACAGACAGGATGTTCCAACAGAATGATAAATAATGGAACCAGGTCCAGCGTAAACACACAGACAAGATGTTCCAGTAAAATAATAAAGAATGGAATAACAGAAGAATTTCACCAAGTATAGGGTAGCCCGCGTACACAGGTTATTCCAACAGAATAATAAAGAATGGAATAACAGAGAATTTCACCAAGTATAGGGTAGCCTGCGTATACAGGTTATTCCAATAGAATAATAAAGAATGAAATAACAAAAGTTCTCTTCATGGATAAGAAAAAAGTAATACTCCCTACGAGTACAACAAATAATATCCCTTACCTCAGAAGAAACTGGATACTGGAATAGAGAGGTAGCAGACTTCTCTTCTTCTTTCTCTCTATAATTTCTCTCTATAATAATTGCTCTATAGCTTTAGTGAATTGGTGAGAAATGAAGGAAGAATGAGCTTCTATTTATAGAAAAATATATTTTTGATAATTGCACGTTTTGGGGCTCAAAATATTACAGTATAATACCTTCATCTTTTTCTTTATTTTTAATTTAGTCCTGCAAGTATTATCAATCTTGCACCAACTCCCCTAATAGTAAATCATGTGAATCAATAGTAAAATCATGTGAATAAATAGTATAATCATGTGAAAAAAATTAATTACAGTATAATACCTTTAACTATTCCTCCATTTTAACTTAGTCATGCAAGTATTATCAATCTTTCACCACCCCCCTAATAGTATAAGAATGTGAATCAATAGTAACTCATGGATAGTAACTTGTGAATAGTAAATCATGAATAGTACTCCGACACGAAAAGTGCTCTGAATACCCGAGTGAACAATATAACCTCCAGACATCAATTATCATCGAAATAAATGTCAATTTCCACTAACACTAAAAATCCCAACACAATGGAACAATCAATTTTATCTTTAATCAACACAACTTATTTATCATTAATATTATAACTCACAATATTTAACAACCAGGTCGTTCCCATGAAAGAGGGGGCTTTCTGATAAGGATTTGTCCTTATTGGCGCGCAGTTAGGTGACCAAACCTCTCCTTGACAGAACTTCTAGACATTGTTAATATTGCAAATAATAATATGAATAACTTTGTCGTCTCAATTATTGATTTAATAATATAACATATTATGTAGATGATAACGTGACAATAATTGAATCAATATTTGGAAGTATTAGACAAACCAAGTGTTTAGAAGGTGGACATATTAGCTTTGGATCGGCTGGATTGTTGGCTCACACCTTATATCTCCTATTTGGCAGATGGAGTTCTACCCTCAGATTGCTTGTATGCGAGGAAAATCATACACATGAGTTCGAACTTCATCCTTTTGATGGAGATCTGTATCGAAGGGCATTCAGTTCTCCACTACTCAAGTGTTTGACACATTCAGAAGCTGAGTACACACTTCGGGAAGTGCATAAAGGAATTTGTGGAGATCACATGGGGGCCAAATCATTGGCATACAAAATTTTGAGATAGGGGTACTATTGGTTGACCATCTTTCAAGAGGCAAAGAATTTTGTCAAAGAAATGTCATATGTGTTAGCTGAACAGTTTCATCCCTCATCAGCCTCCCGAAGAGAGGTATTCGGTCTTATCCCCAATCCCATTTTCTATGTGGGGAATCGATATATTGGGAACACTACCGAAAGCTAAAGGACAAGCCAGTTTTGTGATCGTGACTATTGACTATATGACCAAGTGGGTAAAGGCCAAACCCTTACAGAAGATCACCGAACAGGAATGTCTTAGGTTTTTCAAATTTTGAAGCTTTTCTAAAGGAGTTGGGTATTCAACCTAGAAATACTTCAGTTGCCCACCTTGAGTCAAATGGCTAGGTAGAAGTTGTTAGTTCCTAGTTGGCACAATAGTTATCTAGAAGGGGGTGTTGAATAGATATTTAAAAATCTTTTCAGTTTAAACTTATTCTTTGATAATGATTAAAACTTAGCGGAATAAATGTTTGTTTTAATATTCTTTACCAAGCAATGGAGTAATGAGGGTGAGGCAGTTATGGCAGTTATAACAGATATAGCAGTTATGATATGAATGTAAATGACACAGTCATTTTTAAGTGGTTCAGAGAACTTAAAGCTCCTAGTCCACTCTTCTACTCAACGAGTAGGATATCCACTAAGGATGTCTGTTACAACTTCTGAATCACACAAATTCCTTCTAGACTAGCAGTCTTGGAACTTCTTAGTTCACTCTTGAACTCTTCAAGTCCAGCAGACTTGGCTTTCTTATAGTTCACTACGAACTCTTCAAGTCTAGTAGACTTGCTACTCTTCTTCAGTTGGTTGATAATGTTGTGTTCTTGATGGTTACTACTCAGTTGTTGTGTAAGCACTTGTTCTAATGAACTGAGTAGCTGAGCAAGCTTTGCAATATCTCAGATCGTAGAGTTGAGCTTGAGATAGATGTTCACGTTGTTTGTTCAATGCCTGCTTTTAATCTCTCTCATCTGTCTGATCTGCATATATGTGATCATGAAAACTATTCGTTGGATCCATCCGTTGAGGAATTAAATGTGCCTGAACTTTTTGTACTGTGATAGAGACATTTTTGTACATCTTCTGAATTCTACATTCTGGCACACTGACACTGCAGACTGCTTTCTCACCTACCACCTGAAAAGGTATTTTGTCCCTCTTACCCATGGTACTATCCTTAGCTTCTTCAATACGCTTCTTTGTTGCATACTAAGGATATTTCATATACTCTGGGACTGATGAGTACTGCAGTGTCTAGAATCCATTCCTCACATATTAAAGTCTACCTTTACACAAATTATGAGGCTTAACATTTTCTGACATAAGACAGATGCTCTACGATTTAGATTATGATACTCTACGATTTAGATCGTAGTGACTTGTTGCCTTGGTGCTTGATCTGATGCTATCATTGGAGAACACTACGATTTCTCTTAAACCCTTGCACACTACGATCCATACTTGCTCGTGTTGTTGACTCCACATTCCTAAGAGCACACTACGATCGTGGACATGTAAACTCCATGTTTCCTTCAGCACACTACGATCGTGGAGTTGGCTCAGCAAACGTTGGGACCACTCTACAATTTCTGAAGAGTCCCTTCAAGGCAGGTACACTACGATCTTTGAAGTTCTACATTTGTGCCTTGACTTCTGCAATGTTGATCAGATGATACACTACGATTTCTTCGAAATCTATCTATTACATCTCAAGATCAACCTAACAGCTTTGATCTTTCTATCTATACATTCCATTACAGAATGATAAGCATTAAGATCTTAGATCAACCTAAAAACTTTGATCTATCACTAAGTCCTTGTACATATATTCATTGAAGGACTTTACAAATAATCATGATCATATACATTAAAACATCAAATCATAATATGCATTCTCCCAATAATCTCCCCCTATTTGATGTTGACATAACCAATGAGATTTGATGTCATGATTATTAGTGACTAGATGCATTTGCAGGATTTTTAAACATGACTTTATATTTTAGTGAGCAGCTAAAATTTCTAGAGAATAAGCATGAATTTATTGAAGATCAGGAGATATTTCAGTTTGGCATTACATCAATAGGAAATTAAAGTTTCAACTTATCTCTGTTTCTTTGACCTCTTTAGTGGAGGTGGGTTGGCATACTCTTCAGCCCTTCTTTTTCTGCAAGCTTCCTCGTTTCTGGCTAACTCTCCAGCTCGCTTGGACTTAGTCTTGGATTTTCCTCATGCCTGTACATGAATGCAAGATCTCCTGTTGGCATTCTTATGCGTACAGAAGACACATCTTGTGAGCTGGGAGTTGACTCCTGACGGCTTAATGGTATAGCCATTACAATTCCCTGTTGATCAGATCGTTGAGTCTGACTGTGGAATTGTCTTGCAGGAGGGCTTCATGATGCTTGAGCTTGATATTGTCCTCTTCCCCTTTCTTGAGTTTCATGACCTCCTCTGCCTCTGCCTTGATCTCCTTGTCCTCCCTTAACTCCTTTCCTATTATTCTCCTCCTTTTTGACAACATCAAGGGTTCGAATATCTGCAGACAGTCGATTAACACCTTGGACAAGATCGTTCAGTTTTCTTTGTGTCTGAGCAATGTCCTCTCGACTTTCCTTGATCTGTTTGTCAGATCTTGCTTCTTTGTTTTGGAGGGCTGTTAGAACCATGTCATTCTGTTTTTCCTAATTGACATAAGATTTTTGGAAGTCGAAGAAAGAAGCTTTCAAGTTTATAATATTCTCTAGCATG
This sequence comes from Panax japonicus, assembly GCA_020205505.1. Classification (NCBI taxonomy): domain Eukaryota; kingdom Viridiplantae; phylum Streptophyta; class Magnoliopsida; order Apiales; family Araliaceae; genus Panax; species Panax japonicus. The sequence goes on along the minus strand of CM035107.1, from coordinate 52,771,453 downwards.
AGTTTGTGTTGAGCGTCTTGATGTTTTTGCATTTCAAGAATAGCTTCTCTTTTCTTGGCAGCTATCTAGGAGTGAATCTCATCTCTGTCATTCATACTCTTAAAAATTTCTTGGATAATTTCCCTCAGCTTCTTTGTAAGCTTAGGTTTCATAGTGCCAGGAAAATTATTTGCTGCTGTAATCATTTGATTCAGCCGGATATGGATGAGATCGGAGTGAGATTCCAGATTGTCTTCTATATTAATGACCATGTTCTTGGTTGCTTCCTTCAAATCATCCTTGGTGGGCAGATTTGGGAGATTATCATTTGTTGGAGGATTGTTGATTGGAGGGGTTGTATGCTGGGGTTGATCTTGCGAGTTGTAAAGAGAAAGGTCAAGGCTAAAGTAGTCATTTGAGGAGGAGGATGGTATGTCTGATGGAGGGGCTTGTGTTTCAATGTTTGGACTATGGGGCTCTACGATATCTATTTGGGACTCTACGACGGGGCTAGAGTCAGGGATAGTAGAGACAGTGGTTTGTGAGAACAAAATGAAGTTAGCTGTATTTGGTTCCTCAGTTACAGAATTTTGTGATTCTGCAACTGGAAATTGATTTACTGGATTGAGAGTCACTTCCAACCATCGAGGGAATTCATAAAAATAGCTAAATAAAGATGATGGTATGTGATTAACTCTGAATTTGGTAGGGATAGATAGTACCTCGGGTTTATCTTTTGAGGAAGAGGTATTGGTAAACAACTTCTTTGCAAAGTAAAATCTGCTTGGGAAACCATGAGCCAATACTGAGATGTCTGGATACTCTTTGAAGCTCAAGAACATATGATCCCAAGAGTTTAGGATTTGAGCTTGATGGTATGACATCATGGGTAGATAAAAGAATGTCTGATTATAGAGATAGCTTCTATACCCATCTTTGCCTACACCAGTGATTAGAAGATCATCATCTTCTTCATCTTCTTTGTCCTATTATGAAGATTCCATTATCTCAATGGGCTCTGGATGGTCTGGCACTGATTCATTTTTATCTTGGGCAGGAATCTCTTCTTCTGTCATGGAGATATCATGAGGCTCCCCCTCAACATGATTATCTTCTTGAGAGTTCAGAAACTCCCCCTCAGCTGGAACATCCTCTTGAGCTGTAGATATCTCCCCCTCAGCCGGTGTATTCTCTATCATGAGAATTTCAGGGATCTCCCCCTCAGCTGGAGCACTGTCCTCTTGATTTGCTCGAGACAGTTCTTCTTTTGCATCCACACTCTTTACTTCCTTTTTCAGCACCTTTTCATTTTCAAGAATGTATTTCTTGACCATCTTTCTCCTTGATTTGCTGGATTTAGCCATAACTTCAGGACTCTCTTGAGTCTTAGCTTTGTCTTGTTGAATAACTACTATACTTGAAGCAGCTACCTCCTTTTCTGCCACACTTGGTCTTATCTCAGTGAGAAGCAGAGACTCGACGATAGAGGCGACTGAGGGTCTTTTGGACTTATGTCCAACTTAGTTCTTCTTTAGGATCTGTGATATGGTGGCTTGATCCTCATCAGCTTCATCTTGATGTTGCTTCCTTCTCAGCAATCTCAGAGTCTCTATATCATAGGACTCTACAGGAATATCAGTTGTAGATCTTTGAGGTTCTTCTATCTGTCTATCCCTTAGCTTCCTCTTGCCCTTGTTTTTTTTGGAAAAGGCAGAGGGTTCTCCCTTGTCGGCTTCTCCTTCTTCTTAAACTTCCCTGGCAACAGACATGTCCCCTGGAAAGCATGCGTCCTTTAGTTCTAAGTTCTTCGACTGGACTCTGTCATCATTCGCACATGCTCAACAGGGTTTCTCTTCCAGTTTTCAAACAATTGCTGGGTCATTCTTCGATTTGGGTTGATAGCTTCTCCCTCTTCATCCCCAATTTCGTCACCAAGTGCAGATTGCAGAATGATACTTATGAAACGCCCATACAGCATCTTTAGATGGCTTTTTTTATTTCTTCGAGTTGACGATCCACTTGCTGATACACTCGAGTAATACAGATCCATAGTTGAGTTGTATATCATAATACATGGCAGTCATGAGCCTTAGTTGAGCTTCATTTACTGATTCGTGTCCTGATCTCTTAAAGCATATGCATTTTCCAATAATGTCAGCGAAGAACTCATACCTTTATGGGAACTCCTTCTTTTTGTATCCTTTTACAGAGGGGTTCTTCTTGTGATGCATTTTCCTTAGTCCTTATAGGAAGTTTATGTTGTCTAAGAATGAGTGCCCTTCATTCTTGAAACCTAGGTCCAGATTGAAGTCCTTTTCCCTTAGTCTCATTTCTACTCCCTTTACTCTTGTAGTGATGGTGTTGTGTTTGAACACACCATTCTTATAGAACTCCTTCACTAGCTTGGGATAGATGAGTGTATCGGTGCTCAACGCCTCTTGGAGACCTGCCTTCTTCAGTAATTCTAGGGTCTTATGAAATTTTGGTGGAGCAGTTTTGAACTCGTCAAAGTAGAGTCTGTAACCTGAAACCACATTAGAAGCAGCCATTGATTCTGTAGTTGGAGGTGAGATATGACTGAGCTTTCCGCTGATTTAGGGTTTTGCTTTGAGAGAGAGAGAGAGGATGAGAGAAATAATCTTTTGAACTTCAGATTTAAAAAACACGATTTCAATTTGTACTTGTAACTTCCCTCTCTCTATTTTACTTAGTGGGACAGCTGTCGCCTTTTTCTTGGTTCTTCTATTTTGACTGTGTAGGAATGTACTGATTTGCCCTTTGTGTCTTCAGAGCTGAGGTGTCCTTAGGAGGACTAAAATAGTTGAGATAGTCTTATGTTCATTGAGTCTATCCTGCGATTGTCGAGTATGTCCTACGATCGTCGAGTCTGTCCGAATCCTTGTGATGAGTTTTTGATAAAGCATTCTTTTAAGGCAGCTCAGGAAGGGCCAACCTCTTGGAGAGATTCAAGGGTTAGGTTTGTTCCTGAGGCACCTCTTAGAGAGATTGCTATGTTATTAATCTTTTCATCACATGATACATGTTTTCTTGGTGGATGAGGCTTGTGTCATCGTTGAGTCTGCACTACGAGAGTTAAGTCTTTGCTACGATCGTTGAGGTAGTTTTCTTTTCAGCTCTACGATCATGAGCTTTCCTTGATCATGTCTACAATTTTGAGTTTAGCCTTTGTATCTGTCATGGTTAGCACAATCTAGAGCACATATTGCATGGTTGTAGATTTAGAATACCTAGCTCACTTATTAACTTATTAAATCTTGATTCATCTAGTGGTTTTGTAAAAACATCAACAAGTTGATTTTCAGTAGGGATATATTGTAAAGATATAGTTCCATTTTGCACATGATCCCTAATGAAGTGATACCTTATCTCTATAAGTTTAGTCCTAGAATGCATGACATGATTATGAGTTATTGCTATGGCACTTGTGTTATCACAGTGTATAGGAATAGATTTGAAGTCGAACCCATTGCCAGCTATCTGATTTCTCATCCATAGGATCTGAGCACAGCAGCTGCCAACAGCTATATATTCAGTTTCTGCAGTTGAGGTAGACACTGAGTTTTGCTTTTTTCTAAACCAGGACACAAGTCTGTTTCCTAGAAGTTGACAAGTGCCACTAGTACTCTTTCTATCTATTTTATATCCTGAAAAATCAGCATCTGTGTATCCTATTAGTTCAAATGAGGATTCCTTGGGGTACCATAGCCCCAAGTAAGGTTTACCCTTGAGATACCTGAAGATCATCTTTACAGTAGACAAATGTGACTCTTTAGGGTTAGCCTGAAATCTTTCACATATTCATGTTACAAACATTGTGTTTGGTCTAATGGCAGTTAGGTATAAAAGAGAGCCTATCATACCTCTGTATTGAGTGATATCAATACTTTTACCTTTCTCATCCTTGTCAAGCTTGGTTGCAGGAGCAATTGGTGTTTTCCTGGGAGAGGCTAATTCCATGCCATACTTCTTTAGTAAGTCTTTGATGTACTTGGCTTGGTTTATGAAAATTCCTTCTTCAAACTATTTTACTTGCAGTCCAAGGAAGAAGTTCAGCTCACCCATCATGCTCATTTCAAACTTGCTCTGCATTAGCTTAGAGAATCTCTTGCATAAATTTTCTTCAATAGAACCAAAGATAATGTCATCAACATAGATTTGAACTAGTAAGACTTTGTATTTATGCTTTTTAAAAAATAGTGTGGTATCTACTCTACCTCCAATGAACCCATTTTCGATTAAGAAGTTAGTCAGTGTTTCATACCATGCTCTAGGTGCTTGTTTAAGACCATATAAAGCTTTATCTAATCTATAGACATAATTGGAAAGTGATGGATTGATGAAACCTGGAGGTTGTTCTACATAGACTTCTTCTTGGAGTTCTCCATTTAGAAATTCACTCTTGACATCCATCTGGAAGACTTTGAACTTCATGTGGGTAGGAAAGGCAATAAAGATTCCGATGGCTTCTAGTCTGACAACAGGTGCGAATGTCTCATTGTAGTCGATACCTTCTTCTTGAGAATAGCCCTTTGCCACTAATCTTTCCTTGTTTCTGGTTATGAACCCATCTTCATCCATTTTGTTTCTGAAGACCCACTTAGTTCCTATCACAGGATGACTCTTTGGTCTTCGTACCAATCTCCATATTTTACTTTGTTCAAATTGGTTGAGCTCTTCCTGCATTGCTTCTATCCAGCTGGAGTCTTCCATAGCATCCTCTATCTTCTTTGGCTCTATTTATGACAGGAAGCTTAGATAAAAACATTCATTCTGAGTAGCAGCTCTTGTTTTGACTCTGGCACTCAGATCTCCAATGTTTAGATCCTGAGTGTGATCTCTTGCCCATCTGTTACCGGTTGGGACATCTGTCTTGATGCCTTCCTGTCTTAAATCTTCAAGACCTATCTCTTCTTCTTGGAGAGGAGGCTCGCTGTCTTGCATGGACCTCTCTACGATCACATTCTCATGCTCTACGATTTCACTATCTGACACTACAATCGTAGTGTTGAGCTCGACAATTTCATTCGTAGTGTCTGCACTATCGGTCATAGTGTTTTGAGGCACTATTTTGTCTAAGTCAGTTTCATCAAAGATGATGTGTATTGAGACTTCAACATTCAGTGTCTTCTTGTTGAACACCCTGTAAGCCTTGCTGTCTGTGGTATATCCAAGAAAGATCCCTTCGTCTGACATGGGCTAGAATTTTGTCAGATACTTCTTTCAATTGTTGAGAATGTAGCATGCACGACCAAAGACATGGAAGTAGCTGACACTTGGCTTTCTTCCTTTCCACAGTTCGTAGGGCGTCTTCTTGATCGTAGAGTGTATGAGTGATCTGTTCTGCGTGTAGCATGCAGTGTTGATAACTTCTGCCCAGAAGTATTCAGGTAGATGGGCTGCAGCTAGTAGAGTTCTTCCAGCCTCAATCAAGGTTTTGTTCTTCCTTTCAGCTACTCCATTTTGTTGAGGAGTTCGAGGAGCTAAGAAGTTGTGACTGATCGCATTGTCTGTGCAGAACTGATTTATTTCTGAGAAATCGAATTCTCTGCCATGATCACTCCTTATGGCCTTGATTTTCTCTCCTTTCTCATTCATCACCAGTCTGAACATCTTGATTAATTCGGAGCTTGTTTCATCCTTTGAAGTTAGGAAGAATACCCATGTGAATCTGGTGTAATTGTCGACTATGACTAGAGAGTATCTTTTTCCTCCAAGACTAGTTGTTGGGATTGGCCCAAAGAGATCCAAGTGAAGCAACTGCAGTGGCTTGTCAATAGAGTTGGCATTCTTGCTCTTGAATGAGCTTCTGGTTTGCTTTCCAAGCTGACAGGCATTGCATGGCCTTTCCTTCAAAAAGTTAAACTTGGGTAGGCCAGCTAATAGGTCTTTTGATGCCAGTTTGGACATGCTTTTGAAGTTTAAGTGAGACAACCGTCTATGCCATAGCAAGCTCATTTCTTCAGATGCTTTTGCCAGAAAACATATTGTCTCATCTGAGCTTAGTTGACCAAGATCCACTGTGTAGACATTTTCTTCTCTTGTCCAGGTTAGCTTTATAGCAGATGTCTTCAAATCTCTGACTTGACATTGGTTATTGAGGAATGTCACTTGATGATCCTTGTCACAGAGTTGGCTGATACTTAGAAGATTGTGTTGAATACCTTACACATAGGCTACTTTACTGAAAGATACTGAACCATTGTCAGCAGAGCCATATCCTCTTGTCTTACTCGAGTCGTTATCTCCAAAGATGACTGAGGGACCCTCCTTTTCTATGTAGTTAGATAGTAGAGCTTTCTTCCCTGTCATATGCCTCGAGCATCCACTGTCCAGATACCATGTTGAGGTCATGGAGCTCTTTTCCTGCTAACACATTTGAACCTTCATTTTGGTACCCATATTTGCATGGGTCCTTCATTGTTAGTGCCGTTGGGGACCAAAATATGTCTAATCTTGGGTCTCACATGCATGGAGTTATAATAACATTTTGTAGCCTTATGACCGTATTTATTGCATATGAAATATCTATTATGATGCATACATGTGTCCTTAGGTTTCATAAACAGTGATGAGTGTGCCTTACCTCTACTGTACCTACATAGTTGATTCGTAGAGTTGGTCTTACTTGACTCTATGATTCTTCGAGGTTTGTGAGTATAGATTGGGTTACTCTTCTCCTTTATTAAGCCCAGACCATCGTGAGATCTTTTACTTCTCCAAGTATAACTAGAAACAGTAGAACAAGGTTGAACTGGCTTTTCCAACTGTGAGGATTTCATAAAGGCAATCCCTCTACCAAAACTTGAGGCATTACTAGTGCTAATTTCCATTGTCTTTTCCACACAAGGCTCTGAGATGAATTCCCCAAAGCTAGACATGTTCTATCGAATGTGCTTCTCTGACTAGAGAGCAGACAGTCCATGGACGATGAGGATTTGTTCCATGCAGAGATAGTCTTCTCTAGATCCTCAACTTTAGAGGTTAGAATAGACTCTCTTTGTGCATTGAGTGTGTTTATCTATTTTAAAGTTTCATTCTCAGCCTCAAGCTTGGAAAGAAGAATAGTACTTAAAAGGGTTGTTTCAAGCTCTTCTTGAACTTTCTTCTTCTCCTCTTGAAGAAATGAATGATCTTTAGACAAGACTCTGAACCACTTCATGTATTAATGTAGATCAGTGGTTATGCCATGCAGTACAGTTCTTAAGTCATTCATGTCTACATCAGGTGAGTTGAAATCAAAATGTGAGGTCCTCGAATCCGGATACTTGAAACCCGAACTCGGTACTTCACGATACCATTTCTACGAGCGGAATAATACTAATAATAATAACAATAATATAGAACTTAAACTTAATTTACATATACATCAGAGTCTACCTCCCAAGTACGTAACCTTTAGTCATTCATTACATGATATTAGATAAATACATATCATAAATACATATTATAGTCTTCATAGTCTTATAAAACAATTGCAAATACTGCCAAAATTCTTAATTCGTTAGATTTCCTTTTCCTTTGTTTCGGCCTGAGCTTTCTGGTCCTTCACACTAAGCTGAAAACATTTAAATTAAGCAAGGATGAACATTTGAGGGCCCAACAAGTATTATATATATAAGCTGAAAGAATTTAAATATTTTCTTTACAATATTCTTCTACAACTAGTCAATAGATGTAAAGTAATCTGTACCAATAATAATAACATAACAACCCTCTTTCAAATTTTGAAACTGTGTAATGACTATACATGGGATTTCTTTGACATACTATGAACATTATTTTCATTTTCGAAAGGGTTTAAACATAAATTCATCTGTAAACCGGCCATTGCTTACGGGCACGGAGTGTGATCAGCCCCGTTGTACCCTGTATTGATCAATACTACATGTACAAGAACGAAGTTATCGTTCACTCTGTCCGCCTTGGGCGCATAAAATTTTCCCATTATCGGGATGTTCATACCTGTCGGGTTTTCATAACAAAGGTCTTATCATGTTCAACAATAATATATAATTCAACATATATGTATATCAAAGGTGTATCAATATGTGATTAAATACAATGATTATCCAAGTGGGGACACTTGTATAATCATTTCTAAAAATTAACGAACAGAATATATATCTGAATTATCATATATTAACATGTTGATAATCAAAGGGTGTATATAATATAGGTTTAACAATATGTACATTAATAATAATAATTCTGAACTTCTCACTCCTGTCCATTGAATAAAGAAAATGCAAAGTTAGGATACTTGCCTGATGTGCTTCTTACAATTACGCAACTTAGATTTTTCTTGTCTATCACGACCTATCATTAATCAGATCATTTTACTGATTAGTATATCATAACGTAACACATAACGCTGCTTATTGCAGTCAGCACATTCCCTATTTACATTATCACACATGTTCAACAATCATTGACTCACAAACAAACATCAACACATTCCTAATCACATTGTCACACAACCTTAATAACCAATGAATCGCAATTAAACAGTTAACTTATCTTAGTTCAGATCAATTTCTGAAACATGTCGTCTACCGACAACTTTATCGGGTAAAAATCGAGTCTAAGACTTTATCCCGAAGTTCAATATCCAAATAGATAACTTAAACAATAGTCGCACTATTTTTCATGACCTTATAATAGTTATAAAATAATTATTACCATTTACCATAATTTTTGAAATATCAGAATCATTATTAAATGATTTAAATAGCAAACAATTCTATTATCATTAACATTTAATCAATATTAAACTATTAATGAAACCATTGCCAAAATATTAAAGTTATGTATAATAACTCAAAATATTTTTAAAACATTTATATTACCCTTAAATGATTTTTAAAATATTTAAAAACATTATTAAATAATTACCATTAATATCAAAATATTAATGTACTATTTATCTAAATATTAAAAGTTATTAATTATAACTTAAACTATTTTTATTTCATTTATATTCCTTTTAAATGATTTTTAAATTAATAAAACCATTTTTAAACTATTTATTTAATATAATTATTAAATAAATTTAATATCATTAATAATAAATTAATAATTATTAATATTAAATTATTAATGAAATTATCCTTTAAATATTAAAAGTTATATTTTATAACTTAAAATATCTTTAAATACTTTATTTTCATATAAAATGATTTTTTTAATAATAAAATTATTTTAAAACTAATTTATTTAATATAAATATTAAATAACTTTAATATCATTAATTAATGAATTTAACCTTTAAATATTAAAAGTTATATTTTATAACTTAAAATATTTTTAAATACCTTATTATTATTTAAAATAATTTTTAATATAATAAAATCATTTTTAATTTAATTATGAAATTCATTTAATAAATAACTTAATTATCATTAATATTAATTTATTAATAAAAATTATCATATAATATTAAAAGTTATTAAAAATAACTTAAAATATTTTCTTATATCATTATATAATTTTAAATGATTTTTCAAATATTAAAATCATTTTTAAATCATTTATTTAATATTAAAATTAAATAAATTAAATATTTTTAATATTCTAAAAATATTAAATATTTATGAAATATATCCAAAATAATTAAAATATAATTTTTGGACTTTTTAATAATTTATTATGTATTTTTCTTAATTAAAAACTAATTTTCTATAATTATTTAATAAAAATCTCATTTTTAAATAGAAACTGTCGCTAAAGGGCCCTATAGCGACGAAACTGTCGCTATAGGTGTTCTTGAACCTGCCTAGATTTCCAAAGACAGAAACTGAGTGGGCATGTTTGACCAACATTAAATCTTTGTGTATTGCGTTTCTGGGAATTACAAAAGCTAGATCTTGTAGACAAAGTGCAAGACTACAGGTTATAACAAACAACACGATCAAACAACATAACACCAACTAGATCAAAGCAGGCAAAGTGACTGTCAGAGGCTGTTCTTCATTTCTGGAAACCTAAAAATGAAGAACAGTTCGAGAAGACACTTTTGGGCTTCTAGAACTTGTGATTTATGTGATTTTTTTTTGTGTTTTAAAAGCTGCAGTATCTAGCCAACATGTAATAATATAGATCCATTACATAAAACAAGTCTAACATCTTCACAATAAGTAGATTCATGTCGGTCACAGCATGTCAGAAACCATGTTCATAGGTTTTCTGGGTTGCCCAGAAAACCGGATCTGTGATCAAGTTACCTAGTTTGACCAGCCACTAAATCCAGTGTATTAGACATATAAAGGTACTGAAAGCATGGTTCGAAAGCTAATATAACATACTACAACATAGGTTCAAGAACAAACACATATCATAAAACACCTGCACGGTCTAAGACTGCAAATCAGTTGTCAGACCGTTTCTGGGCGAATCTGGGTTTTCAAGAAATCCGATAGTCATGGTCGGTCAACCATGTTTGACCCAGAATAACTTTAATTCTAAAACAGATCTATGCTTGATTCTTTCTACAGATTAAAGAGGACATATCAGACTACACATAACAACATTTAAATAACATAAATAATAAACGATCAAAGATTTATAGGGCCTGACATTCACTGTCAGACCTCCAGAATTTTTTTTCCAGATTTTCATAAAAATCAAATTTAAGGACTTAGATGTTATGGATCTATGTAATACCAACCCAGATCATCATAAGACTCTATAAACAACATATTCTAACATGTAAACATAACATTTAACAACCGATTATGGACAGAAATTTAAAGTAGGTTTTATACCTTTCTTGATCCAATCCTTGATCCTATGTTATTGATTTGTTATGGGACTTCGTGGGGCTGATCTTAGGGACTGAAAAGCTTGCTAATTTCGTTGGTTTTGGTTGAGGGAAAAAGGCTTGTGTATTTTGAACAAAATGGCTAGCAAATGAAATTCTTCTCTCTCTCAATCTATATATAGACAAGCAAGATGCATGAATTGGCTGATCTAGAGTAGTTTGCTGTCATTTTAAGTCAATTGAGTGGTTGGGTTTGGTAAACAACTCTCCACAAATGACAAAACCTAGCCTAGCATTCAATAATTCAATTAGGGGCACAATGGTCTTTTGATAATTCAATTTAATGGCAATCTTGTAATCTTTACAAATTCTTAGGGTTTAGGGTTTGGTTTAGGGTTTAGGGTTTGAGCCAATTTAGGATTTTTTAAACAAACAAAAATCTAGAATTTCTAATTTGGGGTTTGCACAAAAATTAAATAAATAAAATTAAATAACTTTTAGTTTCTAAAATTTTGAAAAATAAATTTGTTAATTAAATTAAGTTTGTAATTATCTTATACATGAACATTAGGGTTTATTACCCTTGATCATAATTAACTTTGCTAATAAAGAAATTAGGGTTTATAATACCAAAAATTAGGGTTTTCATAATACAATTAGGGTTTCTAGAAATTAAATTAGGGTTCTAGGTTTTAGGGTTTTAATTTACTAATTAGGCTTACCTTAATTAGTAATTAAAGTCTATCACACATATTCTTCATCACAGTAACACAATTTCTGACATATAAAATTATTCGGTTTAGGTTTTTAATTAGGGTTTCTAATATCAGAAATTTAAATCTAAATTAGGGTTTGATATTTATAAATATAATTCTCTAATTAACATATCATTATATAACATGTAACCTAAATCATATAACACAGTTATAATACAGTCTTGAATTTACCCTTTAAATTGAAAAACAGGGTCAAATCAATTAATGTTTGGATTTTTAAATATTGCACCATTTTACATCATAATTGACCAACCATTGTCAGTCCACGTACAGTACATATATATATGGCACTAAAAAATCAAAAATATATTTAATATTATATATTATTATCATGCCTTGATCAAAACCCAGATCAAGGGTTTGGATTCCATATCTGATTTATCTGTCATAATTAACATTATATATTAAGTTAAAATAATTAACTTAATATCTTGAACAAAATACATATAATGAAATAATCATTATAATTATTCTAAAATCATTTCATATATTATTTAAATAATATAAGATTATATTTTCCTTGAAAAATAATTAATAAAACATTTTCGATAAGAATCTTTTAAAAATCTTTTCGTTTTAAACTTGTTCTTTGATAATGATTAAAACATAGCGGAATAAATGTTTGTTTTAATCTTCTTTACCAAGCAATGGAGTAATGAGGGTGAGGCAGTTATGGCAGTTATAACAGATATAGTAGTTATGATATGAATGTAAATGACACAGTCATTTTTCAGTGGTTTAGAGCACTTCAAGCTCCTAGTCCAATCTTCTACTCAACGAGTAGGATATCCACTAAGGATGTCTGTTACAACTTCTGAATCACACAGATTCCTTTTAGATTAGCACTCGAGGAACTTCTTAGTTCGCTCTTGAACTCTTCAAGTCCAGCAAACTTGGCTTTCTTATAGTTCACTACAAACTCTTCAAGTCCAGCAGACTTAGTACTCTTCTTCAGTTGGTTGATAATGTTGTGTTCTTGATGGTTACTACTCAGTTGCTGTGTAAGCACTTGTTCTATAGAACTGAGTAGCTGAGCAAGCTTTGCAATATCTTATATCGTAGAGTTGAGCTTGAGTGAGATGTTCACGTTGTTTGTTCAATGCTTTCTTTTAATTTCTCTCATCTATCTGATCTGCATATATGCGATCTTGAAAACTATCCATTGGATCCATCTGTTGAGGCATTGAATGCGCCTGGACTTTCTGTACTGTGATAGAGACATTTCTACACATCTTCTAAATTCTGCATTCTAGCCCACTGACACTGCAGACTGCTTTCTCACCTACCACCTGAAAAGGTGTTCTGTCCCTCTTACCCATGGTACTATCCTTAGCTTCTTTAATACGCTTATTTGTTTCATACTAAGGATATTTCATATACTCTAGGACTGATGAGTACTGCAGCGTCTAGAATCCATTCCTCATATGTTGAAGTCTACCTTTACACAAATTATGAGGCTCGACGTTTTCTGACATAAGACAGATTCTCTACGATTCAGATCATGATACTCTACGATTTAGATCGTAGTGACTTGTTGCCTTGGTGCTTGATCTGATGCTATCATTAGAGAACACTACGATTTCTCTTAAACCCTTGCACACTACGATCTTTACTTGCTCGTGTTGTTGACTCTACGTTCCCGAGAGCACACTACGATCGTTGAATTTTAAACTCCATTTTTCCTTCAGCACACTACGATCGTGGAGTTGGATCGGAAAACGTTGGGACCACTCTACGATTTCCGAAGAGTCCCTTCAAGGCATACACACTACGATCTTTGAAGCTCTACCTTTCTGCCTTGACTTCTGCAATGTTGATCAGATGATACACTACGATTTCTTCGAAGCCTATCTATTACATCTCAAGATCAACCTAACAGCTTTGATCTATCACTAAGTCCTTATACATATATTCATTGAAGGACTTTACAAATAATCATGATCATATACATTAAAACATCAAATTATAATATGCATTCTCCCAACAGAAGTCACCAATCAGACTCTACTCAACGGTATCAAAAGAAAGGTTGGATGAATTGATCAAGGGGTGTTGGCCCGAAGAATTTCTCAGTGTCTTGTGGGCATATCGGACTACCCCGAGGACGACAACTGGGGATTCACCATTCAGGTTGGCCTATGGAACCGAGGCTCTTATACCCGTTGAGATCAGATCTCCTACGCTTCGGGTCAGTCAGTACAAAGAGTTATACAACGATAATGACCTGCGACTAAATTTGGATATCCTAGAAGAGGTTCGAGATTCAGCTATAGTAATGTTAGAAATCTACCAAAAACAAACTTCCCGACACTATAACCAGAAGGTGAAACAAAGAAGGTTCGAGGTTGAAGATTCGGTGCTTCGGGAATCATAGGCATCTACCCCCCAGAACACGGGCATGTTGATGCCAAATTTGGAGGTGCCTAATGAAGTAATAGAAGTGCCGAAGCCAGGTACCTATCGCCTTCGAGCAATGGATGGTTCAAAAGTAAAGAATACATGACATGCTGGAAGACTTAGAAAGTATTATCAGTAAAAGTTATGTTATTCTTTCCTTTGCTTATGTAAATTATTCCAATCAGTAATAAATAAATAAGAATTTATGTTCAAATTTTTTTTACTTCATTTATATTCATGTTTTTTACAAAATTGATCAGATAAGATTTGAACAAAACCGATCAGAAAAGTTAAAAATAACTTCACTGATCGGGAAAGGTACAAACATAATTGATCGGGAAAGTTACAAAAAGAAAAAAGACGATTACAAAAATTACAAGTAAAAGTCCTAAAAGTAACTATTCTTTAGGACCTCCATCTTCGGCTTCGGACTCTTTGTCAGAAGAGTTAAGGGCAGCAGTATCGAGCCCAACAACTGTCATCTTCGCCCGAACCTTCTCCCAATAAGCCTCATAGCCTTCAGTAAACTGAGACGTGATCTTATCGGTAAGGGCAGACGATTCTTCATACTCTTTGATCGCAAGCTACTTTGAATCGGCACACTCGTTCCCCATAGCATTGTTCTCCTGAATCAATGACATCATGGCCGTTCAATTCTGTGATCTTGTCTTCGAGGGCGAAGATGGCCTTATCCCGGTCTTTGGAATTCTCTGACAGAAGCTCCTTTTCCTCGATAATTTATTAGGCACGATTGTCGAGACCAACATACTCTTGTTGAAGATGATAGTTGTGACGCCCCCAAAATAGGTATACAACACCCATTCTGAGTCGCCAAATACATGGTACAGAAACAACTACAACTTTATTAATACAATTTTCCTGCAAAATACGACAACAATTAAATTGTGAGTTTAAATACAAATATTGTCATCTAGACAATATCCACACTCAAATAAGTCCTCATTACATTTATTGATACCCTATTTTACAAAATAGTGAGGACTACTAAAACAACTTCTAGAACTATCATTCCACATCCCGACTAATACTCGCTACATTCTCGCCTCTTGAGAAGAAAAATGGAACAAAAAGGAAAATGGTGAGCTCAATTAGCCCTAGAAAGAATATTATAACTAAGATAATATAGAACAGATTATTGTTAGTCCTCAACAGGGAAAAATCTAATAGAATACAATAGACAACCAATTTTAAATCAATATTCGCAACAGAAATAATAATTCATTAGAAGAGTTAAGTAGAGAATTAAATTTACTATCTTCTATATATGAATTTAAAAGTTCGTCGTCAATATTTTATCCCTGTAACATCAATCAATATATATAGCTGGAATCAAATATTCATCTTTGCACTACAGGCCAAAGATATTCATCAGTTGGTCATGTTCATCTAAACACCTGTTTATCTTTGCACTACGGCCAAAGATATTCATCAGAAAATCATTCATCTTTGCACTACAAGCCAAAGATATTCAGTTATATCATCATTTAGGACTGAGGATGATGAAAAATATTTTAATGAAAACGAATCTAGTGAAACAAAAGAACAAATATTAAGGATTCGTACTTTAAACAATCTAAGTTCAAAAATACTTCATAAATAACCATAGTAGAGTAAAATTCAAGAATGGAGATCAAAACATGGATACAATCAAAGCTAGTATCCATAATAGATATCTTGGACAAAAAACAAAAATTTAATTTTTCTTTGAATAGTCTCGTATTCATGAATAGTGCCATATACGTGAATAGTAACCCCTACACTAAAAGACAAGAATTTCACAAGAAAAATCTTACCAATATTCTGGCATAATGATATTGAAAGAAATAATATCATTTATATAAAAAAAAATAACATCCATTACCTCGAAAAGACAGTACTTCTGACTGGAATACTGGATATAGTACTGAAGAAACTTGTACCATATAGCAACACTCAAAGTACCAAAATACTCACAAAAATACGTTCGATATTATAGAGAGAGAAAACTTTAGTTTCTGGTATGATTTTCAATTCTAACCTAAACACCTTATTTATAGGAAAATGCTTAGAACAACAAAGTTGAAAATTTAATAAAATATTAATATATTTATAAATTTTTCACCCCACCTTAGAAATCTGATTTCATCTCATTTACCACACATGTGGGGCCCACCAATAATGAAAAAACATGTTTCTTTTAAAAAATATTTAAAACTTCAAAAATCAATTATTCCGGAACTTCAATAATTCATAATAAATAGCCCTTTTATCAAAAAAATTCGAATCTTATGTCCATTCTATAGGAAATTCAATTCTCTGCAACTTTGTAGTTTTAAGTTTTTCCAAATTCCAAATAGAAATTGATCGAAATCCACATACAGACGATTTTACAAGCTATAATAAAATTTCAGTCAAGAACTAGGGTCCACAAACATGAAAAAACATGTTTTAAATATTTTTAGTAACAAAAATACTCTTCCTCCTCATTTACTCATATATCCCACATTCATTAAGAAAATATCACCGTTATTATATTATTATAATATTATAATATATTTAATTGAATTATTTTATCAGAAAAGATAAAATATCAATTTTCAACAATTGTCACATTAAAAATTTTCTCCATCTATATCCACATAAAATGAATATTTTCCTTATCATATAAATCAATAATTAATTATTCACAAATAATATTACAGAATCACAATATTGACAACCAGACCGTTCCCTGAAAAGAGGGGGCTTTCCAATAAGGATTTCTCCTTACTGGCGCGCAATTAGGTGACCAAACCTCTCCTTAGACAAAACTTTCTAGACATTGCGAATAATGATATCTAATAATATTATTCAAATAATATGAATTATTGATTTGATAATGGAAAATATTGTGTACTGACAATTATTGAAACAACAATAATATAAAATATCAACGTAGCAATTATTGAATTAATAAAATAAAATATTGAACAGTAATTACTGTAACAATTATTGAGTAGTGCCTTCTTACGTAATAATCAATAATTGGTGCAATACCGTGTGCAACAATGCGTATTACTGTGTTTTAACCACCGGGTATTCCAACAGTATTAACGGCAACAACTACGCCGTTATTTATAAACATCTTATACTTATCGTTTTCTTCTTCCAATCACTTTCCCTTATGGGGCCCACACAAGGCTGCGTCGTCGTACGAATATTCCCCGACAGTAAAAATATTCCACGACCAAACGAATATTCACCGACAATAATTAATATTTTATAACCACTTTCTTATTTGAAATATTTGCGCATTTTACCCATAACTAATCACATTAATCAATTCAACCCTTACTATTTCAAAATAATAAATAGAGAAATTCTATTTCATTTATAATAAGTTGGGGTCTTACAACCTCCCCTCCTTATGAAATTTCATCCTCAAAATTGACGTACGTACCTGGTGTTTCGAAAAGGTGAGGATACCTCGTTTTTATTTCCGTTTCCAACTCCCAGGTCATTTCCTCAATAGAATGATTCCTCCACAAAACTTTGACTTGTGGTATGACCTTTGTGCGTAGGACATGCTCCTTTCTATCCAAGATCTTGACAAGTACCTCCTCATACGTTAAGTCTTTAGCTATCTCGTCTGGTTCTAACTCAATAACGTGGTTCGGGTCTTTCACATATTTACGAAGCACAAATATGTGAAAAACATTATGAACACGAGACATACTTGGAGGTAATGCGAGTCTATAGCCCACATTTCCTACTCGGTCAAGAATCTGAAATGGACCAATAAATCAAGGATTGAGCTTTCCTCTCTTCCCAAATCTTGTAACTCCCTTCCATGGAGCAACTCGCAACAATACATGATCCCCAATACTAAATTCTACGTCCTTTCGATGAAGATCCGCAAAACTCTTTTGTCAATCTTGTGCCATTTTTATACGTTGTCGAATCATTTGGATCTTTTCCATAGTCATATATACCAACTCTGGTCCCAACAATGTTGCTTCACCCACCTCATGGAGAGCGACAATTTCGTCCATATAATGCTTTGAATGGAGCCACACCTATACTTGCATGATAACTGTTGTTGTAGGAGAATTCCACCAATGGTAAATACTTATCCCAATTCCCTTTGAAGTCTAAGACACAGAGTCTTAATAGATCTTCAAGAGTTTGAATAGTCCTCTCTGATTGTCCGTCCGTTTAAGGATGGTATGTCGAACTGAATCATAAATCCGTGCCCATAGCTTTTCGACGGATGTCTGTCATAATTAGTGTCACAAAAGGGATAGAAAATTTAGTGCTAGCGCCAACCATAATTTCAACATAATTTATTTAATTCCAATAGAAAGTCCATCGAGAATAAATTAATTCTGATGGAAATAAATTCGACAGAATTTTGTCAGAAATAACTTAATTAAAACCCTAAAGCAGTTCCTCCCGAAAGTAGTATGCATACAAGCCAATATTGTTTGATGATAAAGCATATACTTTGTAAATAATCTTATTGATTTATTAATAAAAGTATTTATTTTTTAAAGACATTTAATTTATCTACCATGGTGCTGATATTTAATATGTGATAAACCTATAGTTTTAAGCAATACTTTTAGAATCATGATGATGATCATGCTAATGAGATTTAAATTCTTAGATAACTTAAAAACTAAAATGTTCCCAATCGATTAATTACTAAAAAGGGGATTAGTGAATCTGAATAGATTGGTACATATGTTGCTTGCTCATTGGATGATGATGATTGATATCATGATAATTTGTGTGGAGACACTAAAATAAGTATATAGGTGCTTATTGGAGAATAAGTTCATTGAAAGTGGCTCGCTAAGGAATATCTAATAGAGTTTTACTTGTCTGTCAATAGGAATTCCTGAAGTGATAGTAGTACAAGGGATCCATATACTTAAGATTATCATAGTATCTTGTGTATGATAAGTTATACGTTGACACGTCCCTTAAGACCCTTAGGGTATATCAAATGGTATGCTTTTGTGTAATAAGTTATATATATAGAGATAATGAAAGATCAATAAAGAATCTACCGCTTCTAGTAAAAGAAGAGAAATGTCTTATGTGATTCGATAAATGACAACACAGGAATCCTTGGCCAAGATGAAATGAAATTGGAAAGGAGTTTCTAATTTGCATTATATAGAGTTGTGCATTTGTGAATTGAAATACATATAATTATATAAAATAAGACTTGACAGTAAATTCATGTCTTATATTTAATTGGGACATTGTATGGTGGAAGGATTGAATTGTATAGTAACTATTTACTCAAATGTTCTTTTATGATTAATTTTGAAATCTATATTATTTAGAAAGTCGTTAATCGCTAAGGAGGCTTATCCTTATTGTAGAATAAATATTATTTATTTAAATAAATTAATATTTTCACTTTTTTATTTAAATAAGATTAGAATTCTTTTAATTGATTTATTCATAACCGATTTAATATGAAGAACCTAAAGGGTCACACCATAAAAGGAAGAATATTTATTTAAGAAGTAAATTACATAATCGTAATAATAAGTTAAGTGTATTTAATTTAATATATGGTGACAGAGTAAATTAAATAACTTAATATTTTGAAAATATTAAATATAAATTAATAAGATGATTTTTATTATTATTACTACGTACTACTATTATTATTAAGTTAATTTCTAAAGAGGTTTGGAAATTTATTAATATAAGTACTCTCATATATTTCTAATAAGATTAGGAGGTAAATTAATTAAAAGAGTTTAATTAATTATTCCCAATGAGATTAGGAAGCCTAAGTTATTACATTAATTTTAATTAAAGAAGTTTAACTAATTAAATAAAAACCCTATTTCTAAATACTTTAGGAGGGTTGCCTACATCTATAAATAAGATGAGTCTTATTATGAGTAGGGGTTAACTAAAGTTACGTACTTTATTCCAAGAGTTGGGAGAGTACACCTTATCTATAGAGATAGAAAAAACTAGAGTTTTGTCAAACAACATTCTTCTTGATTTTTATTTCTCCTTCCAGGTTCACCTATAGAGGTCAAACGCTTGGGTGGCTAAAGGTAATAAAAAGAAGAAATCCAATTTCGCGAATTCAAGGAGATTACAAAGGACTATGAGTTTAATTTGTACATGAGGAAGCTTGATTCTACAAGGGTATGATTCTAATTCTCATTCTTCTATATTTAGATTGATAATTAAGCACAAAGCATGATCATGGTGATTGATAAGTAGGTTTTACACCTACTTATGGAGTACCAATTGATGCGAACTATGCCCATCTCAAGTACATTTTAGTAGGTTTTAGTTGCATTTCATGTTAATTTGCATTTCGCATACTTAAAACTCCTTTTGGTGAAGCTGCTGACTTGTTTTATTTTATTTACAACTTTTAAGGGTTGTAATTGATTTAGAACGATATCTGACTGGTGTCAGAGGGATCACATGACAATTATTCAATTTTTAGTCATATTCTTTACATCATAATTAGGGTTTACTCTCTGGGGGAGATTCCAACATAGAAGGAGGCTAAAACTCTTCTTTTCTACTTCTTCTTGGGATTTTCTACCAGAGTGGATTATTATTATTATTATTATTATTATTTTGCTGGAATCTTATGAGGATTTGAATAATGATTTATATTCAGCAATTGGGTTTGATTGTTTCTACCTTTCATCTTTCAATTGTTTATTTATTAATCATGTTTAGATTTGATCCCATAATGGCTTTTGGTTCAGTCATGAACTAAACTACATTATGGGATTCTAATAGATTTTAATATGTAGTTTGATTGCATGCTTTAATGCTGGATTATTTTACATATCATATGGGATGTCTTTCATGATTGTTTTGCATGTATGAATGCTTGATCACCATTCGTTTTAGCATTTGTATGGAATGGACAATGAACATGCAAATATGGATTGTAATCATGATAGTATATGTATATAGGGTTGTGTTATATGGCTTAAGTATTTCGTGAACCAGATAGACATATACTATTTCACCGTATAAGTTAGAATAAGGGCTTGAACTTAAAGTCAATATAGTTGCAATTTCATATAGACATATAGTGATTTTGGTTATATTGATGATTATATAGAGTCTATCATCTGTGAATGCTGTGTAAGTAGGTCTTAGTGTATTACAAAATGGCTAATACTCTTTTAGTGCTCTTGGCTACTTTTCCTGTGATATGTGAACAAGTAATGCATGATAGTGGCGATTGAATCAAGTATTAAATGAAGTTAGGATCCCGTTATTTCCAAATTTGATTTATTCCGTGTTATTACTATTTTAGTTGCTATTTCCAATTCGAGAACAAACCAATCTTAGTCATTAGTTTGAGCATATAAATATTGTGAATTAATTAATGCATAATGATTTGAATTAAACAACTTTCTTTGTGGGATCGATACTTTACTTGTTATGTATTGCTTGTTGACGCATGTATGCTTGCATGAGTTAGAGCTTTTTTGTTAAGACTAAAAAAGAGGCAACAGTGATGTTTTGAATGAAAATTTTAAATTCTGTTTTATCGCATTTTCGCTATGTTTATGTGATTTGATTACGTAATCGCGCTATAAACAAACCTAAAAGTGGTATCAGAGCCTAACTTTGTGCTAATTATCAATTTTATGATTCTATGTATATGAATTGATATGCGATTAGATTAAATTCTCTGGGAAAACAATTTTTTTTTATTCTACTACGCAGCGCGGCCGCGCCGCTTCCCAGTTCATTCTTGGCGCAGCCGCGCTTATCCCCACGAAAGGTTGATTCCGACTTACAGCTTGGTCGTGCCGTGTCCCGATTAATTCTGGGCGCGGTAGTGCCACATGTCGGAATCTAAAATTTTTTATTTGTTTAATTAACATAAATGGTTTATTTAATTGTTAAAAGTTTAAAACAAAGATGTTTATTTTATCTGAAATATGATTTTTAGATTGATAAAAGTTAAAGACTTTAGTTTTGATTTGGTTTTTAATTTATGTAAAAGAGTTTATTTTGTTTTAAAAACTAAATATTAGCAAATTTTTGCCCATTAAATTAATATCGATGCATATATGGAATGGATTCATGATTCATGAGATGAATGTTATTTATTGATACATATGGTGATATGTATGATAATAAATGAGATTGATTATGGACTTTTGACCAATGTGATTGAATTTTACTTTAGTTGGATGAATGAATGTATGAGTTTTATTAAATGAGGTTTGAGTACCTCATCTTCTCTAATTTTTCTTAATATAAATTTTATCTCCCTCCTATGTACTTCCCATTGACTGTTGATCAAGATTTCTATTTATTTTAAATAGTTTTGTAATAGAAAAGTTAGAATTATTTTTGATAAATTGGAGACGATGTAAGGAACACTTGAAAACCCATTTGTAATGAAGCCGGAGATATAAATGTAATAGTTATATTTAAATTTAATTATTGCATCCTAGGTTTGACCTCTGGGTTCACTTGGTGGCTCTAGTGAACCAAACTAGAATAAAGTCTATAATCAATCCAAGTAGAATATAGTACTCTATATATGCATGATTATACTATATATATATATATGAAACTGATCAGGTCCGGACTCCCGGACCTGATCAAAATCCGGAAATTAATTTTATTTTTTTTATTTTTTTTTGTAGAACAACTAAAAAAAATAAAAAATTATGGAACTAAATTTTTTTCATAATACAGTATTTTGGGTGTGTTTTTAATACCTACAGCAACCAATGTATGTACAGTCTGCCCAGACTGTACAGAAATGTTTTGGTATAGGCATCCAAATAACGCCAAAAACACTGTATTATGTAAAAATTCCAATTCCATAATTTTTTTTTAGTTATTTCAAAAAAAAGAAAAAAAAAGGTTAGGATTTTAATAGAGTCCGGGATCCCGGACTGGATCCGGACTATATATATATATATATATATATATATATATATATATATATATATATATATATATATATATATATATATATATTAACATTTTATAGGCACTCCCAGTAATATTACAGAAAGAATTCACGATCAATTAAGTAACCTCACTTGTCCCACTCTAAGTGACTTTAGATGGTACAAAGATGTTTTTACTTCTAGAGTTATGTTACGCAATGACAGTAATAAACCATTCTGGAAGGAAAAATTCATTAACGGTTTACCCTCTTTATTTGCTCATAACGGGATCAGAACCAAAGGTTGCTTTTTACTACTTGTTGAGTAGAACTATTTAATCTTGCTTATTCATACTATTTTCTGAACTTTTTCTTCATTCTACATCTGAGGTCACCTAGCTTACTGCAGTCCACCCTTCATCGTTTCTACCCTGGTAAGTCTCTTGCGTGAGCAGTGTAGGCTATTTGGTTTTGGGTATGTGTCTACCAAAGGTAAGAGGGTCTATATAGAAGATAAAGAGTGAAAATTTGTTCTAAAAATGGTATAATGTGTAGGTTATTTAGATCTAACTCTTCATCTAGTCATCGATCAACTTTACCTCCTGTCCCTGATATAGTTAACCAAGAAACTCATAGTTATTAAAATATCAGTCAAGCCCTTCATAATTGGAATATTCCCAGGATTTCTCCAAAAGAAATTTATCAGTCAACATTCCTTGATAATTTTAGAACAGATTATAATGTCAAAACAGTAGAAAAAGTTTATGCTATTAACAAAGAGTATGAAAATTGTAGTCTCCTTGATCCGGATGTCATTAAAAAATATAGGAAAAAGTGTTACAATTTTATTCATATTGGTCTAGTTCAAGTAGCAGTAAAACCATTGAACATTAAAGAGATTAATTCATGCATCTATCTCTGCCTTAGAGATGCTAGGTTCCTGAATTATCACCCCATCATCATAGGTGCTATGGAATCCAGTTTACATAATGGTCCAGTCCATTTTAATTGTTTTCCTGATTTCACCTTAAGTCTTAGTGATCATCATCTATTTAAAGCTTTAACATTAAATATTAAAACCTCTAGCGAAATTACTCACATGATTGAGGGATCTCTGCCTATTGCTTTAATTTATAGAATTTATTATAAAACAATGAAAACTAATTTAAATGTACATGCTTTAAATAAAAGTCCTAAAGACTTAATAGTTTTAATTCAAAGTTCTACCATTGATGCTAATATTCAAGTTCCGAGAACAATTCTCTGGAAGGATATTACTCTCCCCAGTCAGTGGACTTTACCTAATGAAATACCTCAGCAACCTATTGTAAATAATCTATTAAATATTGAAAACGTTAAACAATTTTCTGACGATACTGCAAAAATAAGTTTTGAACGTACCAAAAGACCTGTCATTATTGAAGATTTTACTAGCTCTTCAGCCCCTTCTTCTTACTCAAGAAGAGACACTGAGGTTCTTAGTAATCTTTCAATCAATGATATTAAATTAAAAGGTATTATTAATCAAGGACAAACTAGTCACCCATGTTATGCTCATAAAGATTTAGTTGAAGAAGAAAGCTCTTCTTCTCCCACTTCTTCTGTGATGCCTACTCAGTCAGACTTTGACATTCCTATTAATAATCAATTAAGAGTCATCAAGAAAGACTTTATTTTAAAATGGGATGAACTAGTAAAAGATTTTAATTCTAAAGCTAATAAAGAAAAAAGACATTTATTTAGATCTAGTCACCCAACTGAAAAAGAGCGCGATAAGATAGTCAATAAATGGAAAATTAAAAATGAAAGCATGAATATTTCATTTTATGATTGGTATGAACAATTTCAAAATCAATGTAATGTAATTACTAAAACTCAATGGACTAAAGAAGATAAATCGAAAGTTTCCTCTAGTCATCCCCCTTTAAAAATTGTTCTGATCTCGGTCAAAAACACTTCAGTTGTAGCTAGTCCATTTAAAATTTCCGATACTAATAACAATGATAAAAAAATAATAGAACTATTAAATTTTAGCAACTAGTATCTAGCAACTGTTGGAAAACAACTAGATAGAATTGAAGAAAAATTCGAAGAGTCTATTATTTAAAAACCCAACTCAAAAATTGAACATCCCCTAATAAAATTGCTTGAAAATAGATACAAGTTAGGACTGCCATCTGATGATGATAGTTTAGTCAAATCTATTGATAAATTATTTAAAAAACTGAAAAATGAGCCTGGTTCGAGTGGTACAATAGCCACTATTGATCAAGCAGTTAATAATGAAATTGAATCTAGTAACCATTCAGAGGAATCTGATACTGACTATGATTCAATAGATAACTTTAATGATTAATTAAATAAATTAACAGTTCAAAATACCATCATAACTAGGAATTGGTAATCTAGACCTACTCCTCCAGATTTACAATTTGAAGAGAGAAATCTAGATAAATAGTTCTCAGTTTCATCTAATAAGATTTATGAATGGAATATTGATGGTTTCAGTGAACAAGAAATCTTGAACAAGTTAAACCATATGTCAATGGTAGCAAACAGTTATATTACTAAATTCAATAATTTGTCTCAGCCAGACATTGTTAAATTACTGGTTAGTGGATTTACTGGCATCCTTCGATCTTGGTGGGAAAAACATCTCACTGAAGATGCTGGGATATCAATAATTCATACAGTACAACTGGATGATGATGGCAACCCCATCTTCAATGAAGATGTTGGCATCAGTCCGCCTGACGGAGTTAATACACTTATATTTACCATAATTAAACATTTCATAGGCACTCCCAGTAATATTACAGAAAGAATTCACGATCAATTAAGTAACCTCACTTGTCTCACTCTAAGTGACTTTAGATGGTACAAAGATGTTTTTACTTCTAGAGTTATGTTACGCAATGACAGTAATAAACCATTCTGGAAGGAAAAATTCATTAACGGTTTACCCTATTTATTTACTCATAAAGTCAGAGAAGAATTGGTAAAAATCTTGGATATATTGATTATGATAATTTAACCTATGGTGATATAAATAGTAATATTCAAAAAATAGGATTAAAAATGTGTATTGATTTTAAGTTAGCCAAACAAGCTAGTAAAGATAAGAAAAAAATGCTAAATATGAATTAGGTACTTTTTGTGAACAGTATGGTTTATCCCCTATTGCTCCTTCCAGAAGGAAGCATAGGCATGAACATATTGAGTCTCACAAAAATATTAAACATCGTAGAAAAAAGCGAGTCACTACAAAGAAAATCCCCAAGATAATTATTATAATAAACCGAAAACTACAAATAAAAAGAATATTAAAAAATCTAAGTCCAAAAAATACGATAAGAGTAAGGTTGTTTGCCACAATTGTGGGCAAAAAGGTCATTATAAAAATGAATGCAAAATAAAACAAAAACTAAATCAATTGAACATATACTAGAACTTATAAGAATTAACAATAAAGAAGATAGTGATGAAGATTCTATTGTCTCTAATTCATCGAATACTGACAGTAATTTATCCAGCAACGACACTAATGAAGTTACCATTTGTGCTGACAATTGTAATGAACATTGTTGCAGAAAAAGAGTTAATGTAATTAACAAAGATGATGAAGAAAGTTCTTTGTTAATTGACTTAATTAGTAAAGTTTCTGATCCTAAATTAAAAACTCAGTATACTAGACAATTAAAAGATTTATTGACTAAAGATAATAATGAGAAATTCATTAGAGCTAAAGAAAAACCAATTTTTAACCTCAATAAAACTTTAGAAAGATTTAAAACTCCTGTTAAAGAAATTACACTCTCAGAATTAAATCTAGAAGTCAATAAGCTCAAGAAGGAAATTGATAATTTAAAATTAGATATTTCTAATTTAAGAAAGGATCTTGATGATAAAAAGTCTGATCTTCAAATTAACGATTCTTCATCCAGTGATGAAAATCACGATGAACTAGAATCGTCTAGAGTTAAGGATGATCTTGATCTTTTTGTACAAGGTCTTACACTTAAACGAATCAAGGATATTACCATTCAAAAATGGTGTATCTCTATTAAACTGGTTGTTGATAAAAGTTTCTCTGTACGGCTTTCTGCTCTAGTTGATACAGGTGCAAATTTAAACTGTATACAAGAAGGTTTAATCCCAACCAAATATTTTTGAAAAACTAGTGAAAGATTAAACTCAGCTAATGGTAGTCAAATGGAAATTAAATATAAATTACCTAAAGTACATATCTGTCAGGATGATATGTGTTTCAAAACATCATTTGTTTTTATTCTTAATCTTACAGATAAGGTCATCTTAGGATTACCATTCATATATTTACTTTACCCATTTACCACAAGTAATGAAGGTCTAAGCTGTAGACACTTAGGAAAGAAAATAACATTTAAATTTCTTATTAAACCTAAAGAAAGAGATTTAAAATTCATCCAAGAGGAATCCATCTCTAAATCATTGAATCTATTAAATTGTAAAACCAGTCATTTAAATTTCTTAAAAGAAGAAATTAGATATAAACATATTGAAGAAAAACTTCTGAATGAAAAGGTTCAAGAAAAAATTAATGAATTAAAAGTCTATTTAAAGGATAATCTTTGCTCAGATTCTCCCAATGCTTTTTGGTATAGAAAAAAGCATATGGTTAGGCTCCCTTATGCTAAAGAATTTAAAGAACATTTAATTCCTACTAAGGCCAGGCTTATTCAAATTAATCATGAACAAATAGAATTATGCAAAAAGGAAATCAATGATCTCCTTAGCAAAGGTCTTATTAAACCTAGTAAATCACCTTGGTCTTGCCCTGCCTTCTATGTCAATAATGAAGTAGAGAAAGAACGCGGAGTCCCACGTCTAGTAATCAATTATAAGCCATTGAATAAGGTCTTAGAATGGATTAGGTATCCCATTCCTAATAAAGAAGACCTAGTCAACAGACTAAGTAATGCAACATTATTTAGCAAATTCGACCTTAAATTTGGTTTCTGGCAGATTGCCATCCACCCTGATGATAGTTATAAAATAGTATTCTCCCCTCCGTTTGGTCATTACGAATGGAATGTCCAGGCCTTTGGCCTAAAAAATGCTCCAAGTGAATTTCGAAATATCCTTAATGATATACTAAATCATTTCAGCCACTTCATTGTCGTCTATATTGACGATATAC
This sequence comes from Panax japonicus, assembly GCA_020205505.1. Lineage (NCBI taxonomy): Eukaryota > Viridiplantae > Streptophyta > Magnoliopsida > Apiales > Araliaceae > Panax > Panax japonicus. The sequence goes on along the minus strand of CM035107.1, from coordinate 52,743,437 downwards.
TTGTCTTCTCAAAAACCATTGATGAGCATATTAAACATTTGAAATCATTCTTCAAAATAGTTAAAGAAAATGGTTTAGTTCTTTCACCTTCCAAATGCATCCTGTTGCAGGTCAGAATAAGGTTTCTTGGTCTTAATATCTTTAGAGGACAAGTTCAACCCATTGAACGAGCTATTCAATTCGCTGACAAGTTTCCCGATAAGATAACCAACAAAACCCAACTGCAGAGATTTCTTGGCTCCCTAAATTATATAAGAAAGTTTTACAAGAATCTCAGCAAGATATGCAGACTTCTTTCTCAGCGTCTGCAAGCTAATCCTCCACCATGGACTGACACTCACACTTCTGTCGTCCAGCAAGTTAAAAAGTACGTCAAGACATTGCCCTGTCTTGGCATATCTAATGACTCAGCTTTTAAAATTGTTGAAACTGACGCCTCAGACATTGGGTTTGGAGGCATTCTGAAACAAAAATTAACTCCTAATTCTCCAGAACAAATTGTTCATTTTCATTCTGGTGCATGGAATACTACACAGTCAAATTACAGTACTATAAAAAAAGAAATACTTTCTCTTGTTCTATGTATTACTAAATTTCAAAGTGATCTTTTAAACCAAAAATTTTTAGTTCGTATTGATTGCAAGTCAGCAAAGTATATATTAGAAAAAGATGTTGAAAATCTAGCCTCTAAGCATTCTTTCGCTAGATGGCAAGCCTTATTGAGCATCTTTGATTTTGAAATTGAGTATATCAAAGGAAGTATCAATTCAGTTCCTGATTTTCTCACCAGAAAATTTATTAATACAGGCACCATTCAGCACAATGAGCACTAGAGGAACATCTTCCTCACAGCGCCCTTCTGGCACTTTTAGTTAACCCAGAGGAACCCTAATTCCTCACCTAGTTAACCCAGTAATTCAAACAAGTAATAAATTCACTGTTCTTGGTACAATGCCTAATCCCTACAGTTCGGCTTTAGCCAGTCAACCTGTTCCAGTAGACCCTTTTAGTAATTCGGCTAAGGCCTCATCTTCAGTTGATAGTCACTCTCCTTCTGAGTATATGCTCAGATGGGAAAGTTATTTGTTCCATATTGAACCCAGTATGAAGCCAAAGAATGATCCCAGTAAGCTTGCTACCCAGTTCTTTCCCCCTGGATGGCATTTCTAGCCCCTAGCTCCTTATAAGTCCCTAGTGTACTATAAGGACATTCTTCTGGAAATTGAATCAGTAAATATTAAACCCATTTATGCTCAGAATGATAAGTCTAAAGTTCTTTATCATTCTATGTATATTAAACAGTTCGTTTCTATCTCCGATCGGGGAAAAATCCCTCTGATCTCATTAATCTTTCTAGTCAAAACCAATCATTTTGTTACTATTACTACATTGAAGCCTGGTATAAGGTTATCCTTCACCAGAACGAGTCACTCACCCATTCATGGTTCATTCAATTTGACCATAAATTCAAAATTCCATTTCCTTATTAGTTTGTTCTCTGGTGGTATAGGCTAGGATCTTGCTATGATCGTCTTCCTGATCCACTTAAGGTCCAGTTAAATCATTTCAATAATCACTACAACCCTATCCCATTGAATGAAGGTGTTCCACCCACTCTTTTATTTGTCAGTAAATACAAAATCCCTTGGATTATCAAATGGGAGTATGCAATCTCACCCCCTGGTACTCCAGGCAATAGTATACCCAATGATCCACTTCCCCGTGTATCTCGCCTCTTTTATATTAAGTGGTGGGATAAATTTAACATTGATAGAATAGTTACACAAGTACAGTTGGAATTTCCTGTTAAGCCAATGCCAACTCTTCCAGTTAAAACCAGTTCCTTGTCCATTAAAGAAAAAGAGTCAGAATTAGCCTCAGATAAGTCAATAACCAAAGTCAGTCCTACTGGATATACTTGTTCCCGTAGTATTTCGGATTTTAAAGATTGTACCAGTAAAGAATTATTGAAGATAGCCCAAGTACTCAATAAAAGAATTGATGAAGCTTTGCACGAAGAAGCTTCTAATCACTCTTCCTAAGGTGATTCAGTCAGCCAGTTTGCAATGATGATGGAGATTATGATCCTTATGACACTATTAATCTCCATGATGCTCAGGATCCATTCGCCTGATTCCAACAGTAACCAAAATTTCCTGTTCCAGTCAGAAAGCTCCTGCTCAGGCAACCATTTAGTCAAAAGAATCTGCTTTTCCACCGAAAGCAGCCCTAATCACGCATGCTTCAATTACTCATTCGTCTTTTAGTAAAGGTGTCAGCTCTTTATTCTAAAGTCGTTGAAAGTTGTGTAATTTAGTCAAAAGGTTACAGTGTCTGTACTTTTACTTTTACTTTAGTAATATGTTTTCACTAATGTAAAATGTTTCTTACGCTTACTGTGTCTGTACTTTTACTTTTACTTTTACTTTTACTTTAGTAATATGTTTTCACTAAAGTAAAATGTTTCTTTTACCCAGTCATTTTAATAGTTCTCTTTCCTTGTATTATTAAAGGAAACCGAGCTCAGTTGGTTCCTCAGACCTGGAAACTTTGAAAGACTCTTAGCTCTCTCTCTCAGATAAATCTTTAGTCTCTACCTCTGATTAACCCAATCAACCCCTCATCTATTTGTCCAGTTAAATGTCTTAATTTTTGTAAGTTTATTCATTTCAGTTTGTAATTCAGTTTATATTTTAAATAAAATTGTTTACTTTTATTAACTCTGTGTTATACTGCACCATTCTTTAATCTGCATCCTTACTCATTCCGCCCCCAAAAGATTTATCTGAGAGAGAGCTCAGAGTCTTTCAAAGTTTCCAAGTCTGAGGAACCAACTGAGCTCGGTTTCCTTTTATAATACAAGGAAAGAGAACTATTACAATGACTGGGTAAAAGAAATATTTTACTTTAGTGAAAACATATTACTAAAGTAAAAGTAAAAGTAAAAGTAAAGACACAATAAGCGTAAGAAACATTTTACTTTAGTGAAAACATATTACTAAAGTAAAAGTACAGACAGTGTAACCTTTTGACTAAATTACACAACTTTCAGCGACTTTAGAATACAGAGCCGACACCTTTACTAAAAGACGAATGAGTAATTGAAGCATGCGTGATTGGGGCTGCTTTCGGTGGAAAAGCATATTCTTTTGACTAAATGGCTTCCTGAACATGAGCTTTCTGACTGGAACAGGAAATTCCGGTTACTGTTGGAATCAGGCGAATGGATCCTGAGCATCATTGAGATTAATAGTGCCGTAAGGATCATAATCTCCATCATCATCTGCAAACTGGCTGACTGAATCACCTTAGGAAGAGTGATTAGAAGCTTCTTCATGAAAAGCTTCATCAATTCTTTTATTGAGTACTTGGGCTATCTTCAATAATTCTTTACTGGTACAATCTTTAAAATCCGAAATACTAAGGGAACAAGTAGATCCAGTAGGACTGACTTTGGTTATTGACTTATTTGAGGCTAATTTTGACACTTTTTCTTTAATGGACAAGGAACTGGTTTTAACTGGAAGAACTGGGATTGGCTTAACAGGAAATTCCAGCTGTACTTGTGTAACTATTCTATCAATGTTAAATTTATCCCACCAATTAATATAAAAGAGGCAAGATACACGGGGAAGTGGATCATTGGGGATACTATTGACTGGAGTACCAGGGGGTGAGAGTGTATACTCCCATTTGATAATCCAAGGGATTTTGTATTTACTGACAAATAAAAGAGTGGGTGGAACACCTTCATTCAATGTGATAGGTTTGTAGTGATTATTGAAATGATTTAACTGGACCTTAAGTGGATCAGGAAGAAGATCATAGCAAGATCCTAGCCTATACCACCAGAGAACAAACCAATAAGGAAATGGACTTTTGAATTTATGGTCAAATTGAATGAACCATTAAAGGGTGAGTGACTCGTTCTGGTGAAGGAGAACCGTATACCAGGCTTCAATGTAGTTATAGTAACAAAATGATGGGTTTTGACTAGAAAGATTCATGAGATCAGAGGGATTTTTCCCCCAATCGGAGATATTAACGAACTGTTTAATATACATAGAATTATAAAGTACTTTAGACTTATCATTCTGAGCATAAATGGGTTTAATATTTACTGACTCAGTTTCCAGAAGAATGTCCTTATAGTACACTAGGGACTTTTAAGGAGCTAGGGGCTGGAAATGCCATCCAGGGGGAAAGAACTGGGTAGCAAGCTTACTAGGATCATTCTTTGGCTTCATACTGGGTTCAATATGGAACAAATAACTTTCCCATCTGAGTATATACTCAGAAGGAGAGTGACTATCAACTGAGGATGAGGCCTTAGCCGGATTACTAAAAGGGTCTACTTGAACAGGTTGACTGGCTAAAGCCGAACTGTAGGGCTTAGGCATAGTACCAAGAACAGTAAATTTATTACTTGTTTGAAGTACTGGTTTAACTGGGTGAGGAATTAGGGTTCCTCTAGGTTAACTAAAAGTGCCAGAAGTGCGCTGTGAGGAAGATGCTCCTCTAGTGGTCATTGTGCTGAATGGTACCTGTATTAATAAATTCTCTGGTGAGAAAATCAGGAACTGAATTGTTACTTCCTTTGATATACTCAATTTCAAAATCAAAGATGCTCAATAAGGCTTGCCATCTAGCGAAAGAATGCTTAAAGGCTAGATTTTCAACATCTTTTTCTAATATATACTTTACTGACTTGCAATCAATACGAACTAAAATTTTTTGGTTTAAAAGATCACTTTGAAATTTAGTAATACATAGAACAAGAGAAAGTATTTCTTTTTTTATAGTACTGTAATTTGACTGTCTAGTATTCCATGCACCGGAATGAAAACGAACATTTTGTTCTGGAGAATTAGGAGTTAATTTTTATTTCAGAATGCCTCCGAACCCAATGTCTGAGGCGTCAGTTTCAATATTTTTAAAAGCCGAGTCATTAGATATGCCAAGACAAGGCAATGTCTTGACGTACTTTTTAATTTGTTGGACGATAGAAGTGTGAGTGTCAGTCCATGGTGGAGGATTATCTTGCAGAAGCTGAGAAAGAGGTCTGCATATCTTCCTGAGATTCTTGTAGAACTTTCCTATATAATTTAGGGTGCCAAGAAATCTCTACAGTTGGGTTTTGTTTGTTATCTTATCAGGAAACTTGTCAGCGAATTGAATAGCTCGTTCAATGGGCTGAACTTTTCCTCTAAAGATATTAAGACCAAGAAACCTTATTCTGACCTGAAACAGGCTGCATTTGGAAGGTGAAAGAACTAAACCATTGTCTTTAACTATTTTGAAGAATGATTTCAAATGTTTAATATGCTCATCAATCGTTTTTGAGAAGAAAAGTATATCGTCAATATAGACGATAATGAAGTGGCTGAAAGGATTTAGTATATCGTTAAGGATATTTTGAAATTCACTTGGAGCATTTTTTAGGCCAAAGGCCTGGACATTCCATTCATAATGACCAAACGGAGTGGTGAATGCTGTTTTATAACTATCATCAGGATGGATGGCAATCTGCGAGAAACCAAATTTAAGGTTGAATTTGCTAAATAACGTGGCATTACTTAGTCTGTTGACTAGGTCTTCTTTATTAGGAAGGGGATACCTAATCCATTCTAAGACCTTATTCAATGGCTTATAATTGATTACTAGACGTTGGACTCCGCGTTCTTTCTCTGCTTCATTATTGACATAGATGGCAGGGCAAGACCAAGGTGATTTACTAGGTTTAATAAGACCTTTGCTAAGGAGATCATTGATTTCCTTTTTGCATAATTCCATTTATTCATGATTCATTTGAATAGGCATGGCCTTAGTAGGAATTAAATGTTCTTTAAATTCCTTAGCATAAGGGAGCCTAACCATATTCTTTTTTCTATACCAAAAAGCATTGGGAGAATCTGAGCAAAGATTATCCTTTAAATAGACTTTTAATTCATTAATTTTTTCTAGAACCTTTTCATTCAGAAGTTGTTCTTCAATATGTTTATATCTAATTTCTTCTTTTAAGAAATTCAAATGACTGGTTTTACAATTTAATAGATTCAATGGTTTAGAGATGGATTCCTCTTGGATGAATTTTAAATCTCTTTCTTTAGGTTTAATAAGAAATTTAAATGTTATTTTCTTTCCTAAGTGTCTACAGCTTAGACCTTCATTACTAGTGGTAAATGGGTAAAGTAAATATATGAAAGGTAATCCTAAGATGACCTTATCTGTAAGATTACGAATCAAAACAAATGATGTTTTGAAACACATATCATCCTGACAGATATGTACTTTAGGTAATTTATATTTAATTTCCATTTGACTACCATTAGCTGAGTTTAATCTTTCACTAGTTTTTCGAAAATACTTGGTTGGGATTTAACCTTCTTGTATACAGTTTAAATCTACACCTGTATCAACTAGAGCAGAAAGCCGTACATAGAAACTTTTATCAACAACCAGTTTAATAGAGATATACCATTTTTGAATGGTAATATCCTTGATTCGTTTAAGTTTAAGACCTTGTACAAAAAGATCAAGATCATCCTTAACTCTTGACGATTCTGGTTCATCGTGATTTTCATCACTGGATGAAGAATCGTTAATTTGGATATCAGACTTCTTATCATCAAGATCCTTTCTTAAATTAGAAATTTCTAATTTTAAATTTTAAATTTCCTTTTTGAGCTTATTGACTTCTAGATTTAATTCTGAGAGTGTAATTTCTTTAACATGAGTTTTAAATCTTTCAAAAGTTTTATTGAGGCTAAAAATTGGTTTTTCTTTAGCACTAATGAATTTCTCATTATTATCTTTAGTCAATAAATCTTTTAATTGTCTAGTATACTGAGTTTTTAATTTAGGATCAGAAATTTTACTAATTAAGTCAATTAACAAAGAACTTTCTTAATCATCTTTGTTAATTACATTAACTCTTTTTGTGCAACAATGTTCATTACAATTGTCAGCACAAATGGTAACTTCATTAGTGTCATTGCTGGATAAATTACTGTCAGTATTCGATGAATTAGAGACAATAGAATCTTCATCACTATCTTCTTTATTGTTAATTCTAATAAGTTCTAGTATATGTTCAGTATCTTCACTAGAAATATTTAATTGAATTAGTTTTTGTTTTATTTTGGATTCCTTTTTATAATGACCTTTTTCACACAATTGTGGCAAACAACCTTACTCTTATCGTATTTTTTGGACTTAGATTTTTTAATATTCTTTTTATTAGTAGTTTTAGGTTTATTATAATAATTATCTTGGGGATTTTCTTTGCAGTGACTTCGCTTTTTTCTACGATGTTTAATATTTTTGTGAGACTCAATATGTTTATGCCTATGCTTCCTTCTGGAAGGAGCAATAAGGGGTAAACCATACTGTTCACAAAAAGTACCTAATTCGTATTTAGCTTTTTTCTTATCTTTACTAGCTTGTTTGGCTAACTTAAAATCAATACACATTTTTAATCCTATTTTTTGAATATTACTAATTATATCACCATAGGTTAAATTATCATAATCAACATATCCAAGATTTTTACCTAATTCTTCTCTGACTTTATGAGCAAATAAAGAGGGTAAACCGTTAATGAATTTTTCCTTCTAGAATTGTTTATTACTGTCATTGCGTAACATAACTCTAGAAGTAAAAACATCTTTGTACCATCTAAAGTCACTTAGAGTGGGACAAGTGAGGTTACTTAATTGATCATGAATTCTTTCTGTAATATTACTGGGAGTGCCTATGAAATGTTTAATTATGGTAAATATAAGTGTATTAACTCTGTCAGGCGGACCGATGCAAACATCTTAATTGAAGATGGGGTTGCCATCATCATCCAGCTGTACTGCATGAATTATTGATATTCTAGCGTCTTCAGTGAGATGTTTTTTCCCACCAAGATCGAAGGATGCCAGTAAATCCACTGACCAGTAATTCAACAATGTCTGGCTGAGACAAATTATTGAATTTAGTGATATAACTGTTTGCTACCATTGGCATATGGTTTAACCTGTTCAAAATTTCTTGTTCACTGAAACCATCAATATTCCATTCATAAATCTTATTAGATGAAACTAAGAACTGTTTATCTAGATTTCTCTCTTCAAATTGTAAATCTGAAGTAGTAGGTCTATAGTACCAATTCCTGGTTATGCTGGTATTTTGAACTGTTAATTTATTTAATTGATCATTAAAGTTATCTATTGAATCATAGTCAGTATCAGATTCCTCTGAATGGTTACTAGATTCAATTTCATTATTAACTACTTGATCAATAGTGGCTATTGTACCACTCGGACCAGGCTCATTTTTCAGTTTTTTAAATAATTTATCAATAGATTTGACTAAACTATCATCATCAGATGGTAGTTCTAACTTGTATCTATTTTCAGGCAATTTTATTAGGGGATGTTCGATTTTTGAGTTGGGTATTTTAATAATAGACTCTTCGAATTTTTCTTCAATTCTATTTAGCTGTTTTCGAACAGTTGCTAGATACTGGTTGCTAAAATTTAATTGTTCTATTATTTTTTTTATCATTGTTATTGGTATCAGAAATTTTAAATGGACTAGCTACAACTGAAGTGTTTTTGACTGAGATCAGAACAGTTTCTAAAGGGGGTGACTAGAGGAAACTTTCGATTTATCTTCTTTAGTCCATTGAGTTTTAGTAATTACATTACATTGATTTTGAAATTGTTCATACCAATCATAAAATGAAATATTCATGCTTTCATTTTTAATGAATCTTTTCCATATATTGACTATCTTATCGTGCTCTTTTTCAGTTGGGTGACTAGATCTAAATAAATGTTTTTTTTTCTTTATTATCTTTAGAATTAAAATCTTTTACTAGTTCATCCCATTTTAAAATAAAGTCTTTCTTGATGACTCTTAATTGATTATTAATAGGAATGTTAAAGTCTGACTGAGTAGGCATCACAGAAGAAGTGGGAGAAGAAGATGTTTCTTCTTCAACTAAATCTTTATGAGCATAACATGGGTGACTAGTTTGTCTTTGATTAAGAATATCTTTTAATTTAATATCATTGATTGAAAGATTACTAAGAACTTCAGTGTCTCTTCTGGAGTAAGAAGAAGGGGCTGAAGAGCTAGTAAAATCTTCAATAATGGCAGGTCTTTTGGTACGTTCAGAACTTATTTTGACAATACCGTCAGAAAATTGTTTAACGTTTTCAATATTTAATAGATTATTAACAATAGGTTGCTGAGGTATTTCATTAGGTAAAGTCCACTGACTGGGGAGAGTAATATCCTTCCAGAGAATTGTTCTCAGAACTTGAATATTAGCATCAGTGGTAGAACTTTGAATTAAAACTGTTAAGTCTTTAGGACTTTTATTTAAAGCATTTACATTTAAATTAGTTTTAATTATTTTATAATAAATTCTATAAATTAAAGCAATAGGCTGAGATCCCTCAATCATGTGAGTAATATCGCCAGAGGTTTTAATATTTAATGTTAAAGCTTTTAATAGATGATGATCACTAAGACTTAAGGTGAAATCAGGAAAATAATTAAAATGGACTGAGCCATTGTGCCAACTGGATTCCATAGCACCTATGATGCTGGGGTGATAATTCAGGAACCTAGCATCTCTAAGGCAGAGATAGATGCATGAATTAATCCCTTTAATGTTCAATGGTTTTACTGCTACTTGAACTAGACCAATATGAATAAAATTGTAACCCTTTTCCTATGTTTTTTAATGACATCCGGATCAAGGAGACTACAATTTTCATACTCTTTGTTAATAGCATAAACTTTTTCTACTGTTTTGACATTATAATCTGTTCTAAAATTATCAAGGAAAGTTGACTGATAAATTTCTTTTGGAGAAATTCTGGGAAAATTCCAATTATGAAGGGCTTGACTGATATTTTCATAACTATGAGTTTCTTGGTTAACTATATCACGGATAGGAGGTAAAGTTGATCGATGACTAGATGAAGAGTTAGATCTAAATAACCTACTCATTATACCGTTTTTAGAACAAATTTTCACTCTTTATCTTCCATACAGACCCTCTTACCTTTGGTAGACTCATACCCAAAACCAAATACCCTACACTGCTCACGCAAGAGACTTACCAGGGTAGAAACGATGAAGGGTGGACTACAGTAAACTAGGTGACCTCAGATGTAGAATGAAGAAAAAGTTCAGAAAATAGTATGAATAAGCAAGATTAAATAGTTCTACTCAACAAGTAGTAAAAAGGAACTGGTTTTAACTGGAAGAGTTGGAATTGGCTTAACAGGAAATTCCAGGTGTACTTGTGTAACTATTCTATCAATGATATCAGTCAAGCCCTTCATAATTGGAATATTCCCAGGATTTCTCCAAAAGAAATTTATCAGTTAACATTCCTGGATAATTTTAGAACAGATTATAATGTCAGAACAGTAGAAAAAGTTTATGCTATTAACAAAGAGTACGAAAATTGTAGTCTCCTTGATCCGGATGTCATTAAAAAAACATAGGAAAAAGGGTTACAATTTTATTCATATTGGTCTAGTTCAAGCAGCAGTATATATATATATATATATATATATATATATATATATATATATATATATATATATATATATATATATATATATATATATATATACACGGTCCGGATCTTAAGCTTACTGTTTATCTAACAAACCTTGCACACCCCCCTTTAGCGACGGACCGGACGACGATACTTTATAAATACTTTACAACAAATACTTTATAAAAATCCCCTCAATATTTTTAACAACATTTATTCATCAATAATATAACTTACAATATTAACAATCAGATCATTCCTAGGAAAGAGGGGCTTTCCGATAAGGATTTTACCCTATTGGCGCGCTATTAGGTGACCAAATCCTTTTTCTCGACATAACTTTCTAGACATTGTCAATAATAAAAATAATAATATGACTAACATGTCATCTCAATTATGAATTTAATAAAATAAAATATTGTGATAATAATTGAATCAATAACATGAGATACTATGAAGCAATTACTAAAGTAATAATTGAGTATAACTGAGTGATTTCTCACGTAAGCATCAGTAATCAATACCGTGTGCTACTATGCAATCACACGTATTACTGTACTTTTACTACCGGGTATTTCAACATTTAATGGTAAAACTTTTGCCGTTTTTTTTATAAAAAGATATTTTTGTCATTTTCTAACTCTAACAATAATTCCGTTGTGGGGTCCACCAATGTTTGTGTCGTTGTACGAATATTCCCATATAAAATGAATATTCCCCGACCAATCGAATATTTTATAACCACTTGCTTACTTTCAAAAAATTATAAATATTACCCACAACTATAACATTATATCAATTTCACACCATAATATTTAAAATGATATTTAGAAAAATTCATCTTTATTCATAAAAGTTGGGTCTTATGTAAGATCCCAACTTATTATTAAGGAAATTTAATTTTCTCTATTTATTATTTTGAAATAGTAAGGGTTGATTTGATTAATGTGGATAGTTATGGGTAAAAATACGTAAATATTTCAAAATAAGCAAGTGGTTATAAAATATTCATTTTTGTCAGGGAATATTCGTTTGGTTGGGGAATATTCGTACTGTCGGGGAATATTCGTATGACGGCGTAGCCATGTGTGGGCCCCATAACTGTGACAACCCGAGAATTTGGAAAATTTATTAAAATCTTAAATGATTGATTTAAGGTCAAATATTAGACCTAGACAGAAAATAAGTGTATGCATTTGATGTTATTAGGGTGAAATTTTGATAATTTCAAAATTTTATGAAGGATATAGGTGAATTATTCAGGATGAAGGTTTTATGTGACTATGTTATGTGAATATGGTTATGTATGTATACTGAATGTGGTTAAGGGTCAAGGGTTGACCAGATTAATTATATATGTGTCAACCCCTAATTATATATTAAGAACATTAACGTGAAGTTAGAAAACCCTAGCGATTAATAAGAAATCCAAGAAACTGGTTCTGGAAACCCTAATGTCAGTTTCGGGAATCTAAAACCCTAATTCGGTAATGAAACCCTAAATCGGAAACTTAATGGCATAAGTGTAAATAATTATAGAATTAATTAGGGTTAATCTTAACAAATTGATTACAAAACCCTAATTCCGAATTTGAAACCCGATTTGATTATTAGAAAATCCTAAAACCAGATCTGAAAACCTTAGTTTCAGATTCTGATAAATTCAAGCCCTAATCTGGGAATAGAAAGGATAATTATAATGCTTATGTGGTATTAATTATACTACTAATTAGGGCAAAGCTTAATTAATTAGCAAACCCTAATTTCAAATTTGTAAACCCTAATTTCCAATTTTTGAACCCTAATTGTACAGTGGTGGATTTAATTGTTAAATTAGCAATATTAATTAGGAATTAAAAATCCTAATTGTCAAGTTATTAGAAACCATAATCTAATTAGGAAATCTAATTTCTAAAAATTGAAATATTAATTTTTGTTTTAAACCCTAAAATATGGTTTTGAAACCTAATGTATAATTGTGACCCTAAGTGCTAAATTAGAGATTTTAATTAGGATAAATTAGTCCTAATTGGCAAAGATTGTTGTGTAATTAGGAAATTATAATATAATTAAGAAGCCCTAATTATAATTTAAAAATCAAGATTTTCAATTTTATTAGTTAACTAGATAATCTTAGAAATCCAAGTTTCTAATTTTTTAAGGACCAAACCCTAAACCCTAAATGGTTAAACCCTAAACCCTAGATTGCTAAAACCCTAAACCCTAAGGGTTTGCAAAAAATGAGAAATCTAGAAATAAAAGAAAAAGACCAAAATGCACTTTGTCATATTTTTTAATATGTTTAGTGTGGATCTTGCTAAAGATGTAGTGGTTAACCAACTTTTGACTTGGTGGCTCATTAGACTCCAACAAATCAGTCTATAACCTCAACTATGCAAGCAAATTCATTGTATGTTATCATTAATATAGATTAAAGAGAGAGAGAAGGTAACTTATATTTCATTTTCTCCAAAACCCATTCTCTCTCTTCAACTTCGAAATTTAGAGTGAGAGAGTGTGAGAATATAAGCTAATATCATTATTCAGGTTTCCAAGAACAGATTACAAGGGTTAGAATTGAAAATCAAGGCTCAAAGTGGTATGAACCCTAAATTTTGAAATCCTTTGATTTTATGTTATTTGTTGAAATTGATTGTTTAAAGTTGTGTAATAGGGTGTTAATAAGTTATCTGGGTTGATAAATCATGGATCTATAACACTTAGATACACGAATGTATCATTTTTAGAAATCTGGGAAAAGGAAAAATAAGATCTGACAAGCCAATGTCAGGGCTTGTAGATTCTTCCGTGTTAATGATTTGTGGTGTTTAAAGTTATATATGTGTAGGATGCCATGAAGGCTTTATTCTGGAACAGGAATCAGGTTCATAGCATGTCTAGATCGTAAGTTACAAGCGGTCAAAGGTCGTTGACTGATCCCGTTTTCTGGATTTCTGGGCAAACCCAGAAACCCAGATCGTCTGACATCATTTTTCGAACCTCAGATCTTGTTATGTGTTAATAGTTTGGCTAAGTTGTTGATTGTTTATTGTAGTCTGGTATATGTACTACATGTTAAAGTAATTAGAACACCTAGATCATAACTGGAATGGCAAGAAATTAAGGTTAAAATAGCTTTGACCGACTGTTCTTGACGAAATCTGGAAAAAACCCAGAAATCGTGAAGAACAGTGTCTGACCCATTGTTTGACTGGCCAGATCTTATTCATGTTATGTTGTTAGATGGATCTAGTGATAAGATATTGGACCCTGTCATGTATTCTACAATACCGAACCTTGATATTACACAAATCAAACACAGAACGCAAACTAAAAGCAATCAAAATAGGTACCTCGATTCTGGTAAACCCAGAAAACGAAAAACAGTGTCTGACAACAATTTTGAGAGCTTAAATCTCTCTAATCTGATGTTATATGGCCATGAAATAAGTTGCTGATTGTATTATTACGTTAGTACTATAACTTTAACACGAATTCCAGCCCAGAAATCAATGAGAACATAGAAATAAAATCGGCCAAACCTCATACCTTGCCTGTAGCATCCCCGAATCCCGGTCCCAAATCACCTCAGATCCGGTATACTATTTCTTTCACTAATTGCGGAAGATATAAACATAAATTGTTTATACAATACATTACACACTATTTCCCCAAGGTCGAGTAACCTTAACTTATTACACAATTCATAAGTTATCTAACACATAACATTATTATCAACTATTCTATTACAAAATAGCTGCATATATTGCCCCAAGCTAAACTTGGCATTATCATTCCTATCGATAATTCCTTTGTTTAAGAATCATATCTATTCTCATTTCAAAATAAACCTTCTTTATCTATACAACATTTCAAACTGTATATAGCTGCCAATTATACTTGATAAAACTATCAATTATAGATTTATACAATTTCTAATTCAAGAAAATGTATTCATTTTGTGCATCATTCAATCTTCATCATTCGTATAGCAAATAATATTGTCTAACATCATTAACCTGCAAAAAGTTTATGTTTGCAAGATTGAGCTCAACAGCCCAGCAAATTTAATAGTCTATCATGTTTCTCATAGTACACAATTCTATATGCACTAGAATTCCTTTAACATGCATATCTACATGCATCATATATTATTTACTATGCATATCCTACATGCATCAATAATTCCTTACAAAACATACATTCATGCATTATACAATTCTAATTTATCGAGTTACATCATATAACATGTAATCACGTATAGATTGAGTTCCATAACCCAATTAAATTAGTCATATTTTGACTTTTAACAATTCATAGAGCATGATATGTAATTTAACACATAACCACATTCCATCCACAAACATTATAGAACTGAAAAACGTGCCTGAACCGTTGATTACCGCAACGCAATTTAATTTAATCTCTCACGAAAGACCTATCAGTTATAAGATTGATCTTTTAATCAGTATAACATGCTTTATTACATAATACTATCTAATACTTAATCAAATATTAGATAACATCTTAACACATCAATTTTGTTATCATCCTTTGATAATTATTCAATCACTATATCATATCCCTTATGATTTATCACTTGCTCTTTATTTCATAAGTTATTCATTAATATGTAATAAGGCAAACACTAATCCAGCACCCTAGATTCTACATCTAACAACCAACTTTATAATTCAGCAACTTGGATTCCAAGTCCATCAATTTAAACCTCAATCCAGCAAACCGGATTCAACACATTTTCAATACAGCAAACTGTATTCTATATTCTTATCACAAAAATATCAAATCAGTGAATTATTCTCCTATCCTTTGGTCAAACATATAAACATGTATTTTATGCATAAAAAATTATTTTTCCATAATTTTCTAACATCCTTTGGTATTTTTCAAAAATTAATTTCTAGTGCGTAGCTTAAGAAATTATCTACCTCGTGCTTAACTCCAGTAATACCCATATTTTGGCATAACCTTATTTATGTTAACGTGATACTCCATTTTAAATTTCGTGGCCATCGGAGTTGTAGAACTCCGTTTATAGCGATTTCTGTTGGAAAATCACAAAAATTAGAATGGTCATAACTTGGTCGTTTGAACTCGGAATTAGCTCATTTTTGGACAAGAGCTACATAATACCATATATTTTCATTTCCCAAAAGCCTAGAAGTTTTCTCATTAAATAAATGTCTGAAACAGCCCCCGGAAAATTTTGGGCAGAAACTTTTTGCACTTTGGCAGTTTTGGAGTCCTTCACCAAAACTTAAATAAAACGAAATCTGTAACTCCGATTAATGATCCGTCAATTTTGTTGGGTTTGTATCTTTCCGAAATACAGTTTTCATCTATCACAATCCATATTTGGACATGTTAAGTTCCCGGAAAGTATCCCGGAAGTGACTGTTTAAAATCTGTCCTTTTAACAGTTTTTCTTAACTTTGTGTAGTTTGGGAGAAATCCCATAACTTGTTCATTTTTCAACCTATTCGAGTAATTCCAAAGGTATTTTACCCTTTAAACATAGATCTAGCATCCCAAAAACATAAATCACAAATATCCAACATAGATATCAAAAATAATCAAAACCTAGCTCACACTTTAAAAGTTCAAATTTTTCGAAAGAATTCCATTTTTCTATTCCTTTTGATTTCAACAAAATCAACACCCAATATGGGTAGATCCAACCAATAAACACTTATTAACATGTATATACATGGTCCTTGAGTTTTTGTTTAAACAAAAATTTCTTATTTCATCAAATAAGCTTCAAACACAATCAAAGCTAAGAAAAATTTAGGTTTTCTATCTTTTGAAAACCTATCCTCCATTTCATGTTATAGATCTAACTTTTGATCTTCAAAAAGGTTATATCTAAACATGTAACACTTATATACACATAGATCTAAGGTTTTAAACCTCAAGATCACAACTTCAAGTTGTCAAAAATCAAATCAAACTACCAAGAAAATTTAGCCTACACAAAAATAGATTTTTGTTATACCTTAACTTGATTTCCTTCTCTCCTTCAAAGATGTAGATGGATCTTGATTGCATCAAAATCCCCTCTCCCCCTCTTCTTAGGATGGCCGAACCTCTCTCTCTCTCTCCCTCTCTCTCTTGATCTTAGCAACTTGTAAAGATAAAAGAGATGAAAGAAAGAAAAATATAAGCTAGACTTTTTATGTGTAGTTTTTTTTTATCAATTGAACACACTCACTCTCCTCCTCTTCTTGCATGATCCGGCCATGCCTTCATTCTCCCTCTAATTCTCTCTTTCTTTCCCCTTAGAAACATCCAAGTGGTTGCTTGCAAGATTAATGAACAAAATGTTGGACAAAAATAAAAAATTTGACACATGGAGAAGTTGGTGAGAGTGGTTCAACCACTAAAGTGAATCATTTAATACCACATTCATTCCCCCTTCATTCCTTCTCTCTTGGCCGGCCATGTGGCCTTAATAATGCTCCCAATTTGCTTTCTATTTTATCTCTTATTTGATTTAACAATTGTCCAAAAATTCCTCTCCCACTTGGCTAAAAGTTGAGCCATTCATTTAATATTTTACTTGATCCTCTAATCAATTTCATTGGCCAACATTTGGGCTATACATATACATAGTCCAATTCATTTAATTCTTATCCAACCCAAATCATTTAATTAGGGTTTTTACTTCCTCAATTAAAACACCAATCCTTGCTCATGCACACTTATTTTTCTTAACCCAATTTAGACTTTCTATAATTAGGTTATAAAATTAATCAACCGAGATGTATAAAATAAATCTCATAGAATTAGTATATAATTAAATACTATTATTCTCCCACATATTTACACTTAAGCTTTTAACACTTAGCTTTTAAATTCCCAAATTAGGGTTTTAAATATCCGAATTAGGGTTTCGGATTCTCGAAACTAAAATTAAAGTTTCTGAGCGTATCTTTAGGGTTTCTAACAATTCGTTAGATTTTTCTAACTTAATCAACATATGATTAACATAACTTTAGGGTTTTCTAAAGTTATAACTTATCTGATCAATCCTTGATCTCAAATCATTACGGTTCACATATGTACCAAATATACCGACTAGTATTCGCTTCGATACTTATCCTTGATAATTCTTCAAAAGAATTTTAAATCTACCATAATCTTATACCTCATTACTAGACTATCACTTACAGTCTATCACATAATTCAAGTTTTGTTCAAAACTTTTGAAATTCTTGGAATTTCTTTACATAACTGCCAATTCCATACACTTATTTCCTGTCTAGGTCCTAATATTGAACCTTAAATCAATCAATTATGATTTTAATAAATTTTTCAAATTCTCGGGTTGTCACATTCACCCCTCCTTATAAGAATTTCGTCCCCGAAATTCACCTTACACCTTACACCGTGCACCTTACACCTTTTATACTGAGCGATCACACAAGACCTTGAACTAATTTTCTCGGGTATCTATTAAAGATATTCAAACTTCTCGGGTATCTATCAAAGATACTCAAATTTCTCGGATATCTATCAAAGATACTCAAATTTCTCGGGTATCTATCAAAGATACTCAAACTTCTCGGGTATCTATCAAAGATACTCAAATTTCTCGGGTATCTATCAAAGATACTCAAATTTCTCGGGTATCTATCAAAGATTTACTTTGATATATACTCAAATTTCTCGGGTATCTATTAAAGATACTCAAAACGTGCACAAAGGTCAAATTCACGCTAAGTATTCATGTATTTACAACTCCATCACATTTTTATCATCTCTGTATCAGGTTACATGGTACATGAGTGATAATTAAAAACAAATTTTGATGTTTCAAATCTTTTGCTTAAACATTCTATCTATTTCTATAATCCTCAATACTCTATTCACACACAACTATACCCAGTTCATAAAACCACACTTATGAGTCCATAATTTGCCACAATCATATGAGTTCACGAACTTTCCTAGACAGACCTTTTGCGTCCATTCGCTGAGGGGTTCATAAACATTTCATATAACTATGCGTCAAGTATGTCACATAAGTATTAATTTTAAGAACTCGTACTTAACCTTATATTCTCTAACTATGACATATCTACCTGTCATACACATGAGAAAGGAATCACCCTCTTAACACGCATATAGCAAATAGCGCGACACAGACATTTCAATGATTATCAGTGCCAAAAACTAAGTGGTTGTCAAACCAAACTCAGCCACTAATCAATATAGAAAGCTAAGCGGACAATTCCTCGCCCATACAAAGAATTGGTCAACCTAATGTTGGGCTTCGGCACAGAAACGCACAGCGGAAATTAAAATTTTAAAGCAATTCCCGAAACCCTAAAAAAGGATCCATGCGAAAATCAATTAATTCAGAGGTTTAGAGATTATACCATATATAAACAAAAGAGAGAATCTGAAACCGACTGCGCCTCGAATCTCCAACGCAATAAAAACCGATTGCGCCTCTACGGTATCCACACGAACGCCGCACGAACCGTCGAACGATTATGCAATAAGAAGGAATTGCGGTACTAGCCACCAAAAGGAATGGATTTTGAAACTGTTTTCTCTCTAGTCTCTCTCTAAGAGCGGCTAGGGTTTTTCAATTATGATATCTTACCCTAAGTAGCTGCTATATATCATATATATAGTAGTTAAAAGGAATTAATCAAAATCAAAACCTAATTTTATAAAATTCGAATATATATATATATATATATATATATATATATCTTAATTAAGTCTTACGTAATTAATATACATATATACAAATTCTCCTTTTAATTTAAATTCGTGATTTAAATACTATTAATCATATTAATATATTTAAATCCTTAAAATTTAAATTAATTCCCTTTTAAATAACGTTATATGTGTGTGCCCCTATAGGTTATTATTACGTTGGCAATAATTTTAAAATCATATTATAAAATTATAAACAGTGAGAGGCATCTAGTAATGCATCAGTGCTACCCAAGTAATAATAAGATCGATGATTCGATGCAACCTTTTGTGACCAATGTTTCAATGCAATTTAATCCTTTTAACCTTAATATCCTTGATTAAACTCGAGTCATAGAATGTGTCATACTCTTCATAATTTAATCTGAGTTTTCTTGATCAATGAGTAGACTATATGAAACAAATCACTATTTGAGCATGGCCATGCATTTCATAGTCCTACTCAATCAAGAGGCCTATGGATATCACTCATAATATATAGGATGGTTAAATTCCATCTAGATCACTCATATTTCTCACATGATTAATGATAAACCCAATAATCACCTTTATAGTCCACCCTATTAAAGGTGACATTTGATGATATCAAAGTACATAAATTCTCATGTAGTAATATAGCGATTTCAGGTCTGAGGACCATTACATCATTGTCACTATGAGAATTTCTAATGACACTTCTCATAATGCTCCATATAGAATTCTCATGGTGGGTCTGTCCAGTACATCGTTCTCTAACATGTACCTATGCATTGACTTAATATCTCATATATTTATGACCAATGAGATTTGGTCATCAGTCAATCCACATACTAGTCTCAATGCATCATTGTTGTCCCATCAACAATGATACTCGACTAGGGACATTTAAGAACAATAATACTAATGGTAATATATAATCTCATGTTCAAGTCACATACTTGAAACTATATAATTTGTATCACTATTCTAAGGAATTTTATTATGTTAACAATTATATTACGCAGTAAATAAAACCATAATAAAATCATATATTTATTCAATCAAATATAATATCAAAACGTTAAGCAATTATATCAAATAATTGGCCTCTAGGGCATAAACTCTAACACCTAACCACTACATCGACCAGGAAGCTAAGTGATTCTAAAACCAAGTACAAATTCCCCGCCCATACAAGGAATCATACAACTCAGTTGCTGACACGAGTTCTCAATTGAAATCCCACATAATTTTAGCTCCACACTTACTCCATACGAATTTTATTTAATCCGTATTTACAATTCATAACTCTTTCATGAGTTTTCATAGTGCAATTTCATAGTACAACTGATACACAGCATCTTGCTGTAAACTTTTCAATCATTATTAGATTGATTCTTTTCCCACATCATAACCTTATCAGATCACGGGGTGATCTTATCGTATATATTACGATTCATTTCTATGCATTATGATCGTTTTATTTTACGATCTTCTATCCCTGCATTTTCAGTCTTTTAGAATCAATCTATTCATCATTACTGTTCAACTTTATTATTAGAGTTAAGAAACTCCGTATCTTGACAACTCGCCGAGATTCATCTTTGAATCTTACCGACACACTAACGCGATTTGAGTTAGTACTTAATCCTAATCACTGCGATTATTGGTCTCAGGTATTCCTACCTAAGCTTCATAACCAACAGCTCTGATACCAACTGTAGCATCCCCGAATCCAGGTCCCAAATTACCTCGGATCCGGTATACTATTTCTTTCACTAATTGCGGAAGATATAAACATAAATTGTTTATACAATACATTACACACTATTTCCCCAAGGTCGAGTAACCTTAACTTATTATACAATTCATAAGTTATCCAACACAGAACATTATTATCAACTATTCTATTACAAAATAGCTGCATATATTGCCCCAAGCTAAACTTGGCATTATCATTCCTATCGATAATTTCTTTGTTTAAGAATCATATTTATTCTCATTTCAAAATAAACCTTCTTTATCTATACAACATTTCAAACTGTATATAGCTGCCAATTACACTTGATAAAACTATCAATTATAGATTTATACAATTTCTAAATCAAGAAAATGTATTCATTTTGTGCATCATTCAATCTTCATCATCCGTATAGCAAATAATATTGTCTAACATCATTAACCTGCAAAAAGTTTATGTTTGCAAGATTGAGCTCGACAGCCCAGCAAATTTAACAGTCTATCATGTTTCACATAGCACACAATTCTATATGCACTACAATTCCTTTAACATGCATATCTACATGCATCATATATTCTTTAGTATGCATATCCTACATGCATCAATAATTCCTTACAAAACATACATTCATGCATTATACAATTCTAATTTATCGAGTTACATCATATAATATGTAATCACGTATAGATTGAGTTCCATAACCCAATTTAATTAGTCATATTTTGACTTTTAACAATTCATAAAGCATGATATGTAATTTAACACATAACCACATTCCATCCACAAACAGAATAGAACTGAAAAACTTGCCTGAACCGTTGATTACCGCAACGCAATTTAATTTAATCTCTCACGAAAGACCTATCAGTTATAAGATTGATCTTTTAATCAGTATAACATGCTTTATTCCATAATACTATCTAATACTTAATCAAATATTAGATAACAGCTTAACAAATCAATTTTGTTATCATCCTTTGATAATTATTCAATCACTATATCATATCCCTTATGATTTATCACTTGCTCTTTATTTCATAAGTTATTCATTAATATGTAATAAGGCAAACACTAATCTAGCACCCTGGATTCTACATCTAACAACCAACTTTATAATTCAGCAACTTGGATTCCAAGTCCATCAATTTAAACCTCAATCCAGCAAACCGGATTCAACACATTTTCAATACAGCAAACTGTATTCTATATTCTTATCACGAAAATATCAAATCAGTGAATTATTCTCCTATCCTTTGGTCAAACATATAAACATGTATTTTATGCATAAAAAATTATTTTTCCATAATTTTCTAACATCCTTTGGTATTTTTCAAAAATTAATTTCTAGTGCGTAGCTTAAAAAATTATCTACCTCGTGCTTAACTCCAGCAATGCCCATATTTTGGCATAACCTTATTTATGTTAACATGATACTCCATTTTAAATTTCGTGGCAATCGGAGTTGTAGAACTCCGTTTATAGCGATTTCCGTCGGAAAATCACAAAAATTAGAACGGTCATAACTTGGTCGTTTTAACTCGGAATTAGCTCATTTTTGGACACGAGCTACATAATACCATATATTTTCATTTCCCAAAAGCCTAGAATTTTTCTCATTAAATAAATGTCCGAAACAGCTCCCGGAAAATTTTGGGCAGAAACTTTTTGCACTTTGGCAGTTTTGGAGTCCTTCACCAAAACTTAAATAAAACGAAATCTGTAACTCCGATTAATGATCCGTCAATTTTTTGGGGTTGGTATCTTTCCGAACTACAGTTTTCATCTATCACAATCCATATTTGGACATGTAAAGCTACCGGAAAGTATCCCGGAATTGACTGTTTAAAATCTGTCCTTTTAACAGTTTTTCTTAACTTTGTGTAGTTTGGGAGAAATCCCATAACTTGTTCATTTTTCAACCTATTCGAGTAATTCCAAAGGGATTTTACCCTTTACACATAGATCTAGCATCCCAAAAATATAAATCACAAATATCCAACATAGATATCAAAAATAATCAAA